>FR997763.1:5000000-6250000 GCA_905475315.1 Autographa pulchrina | reverse complement strand
TGTTGAATCAAACAAACTCGTTTGTAATTTCGACCTCAATAAAAAGCGAAATTAAAATATCGTATTTAACTAAACTTCTATTCAATTTCAATCATTTTTACATTTGACATGAATGAAAATAATATGCATTCTTACAAAAACGAAACAACAAAATAGACCAAAATAAAATAGAACCTCGTGGTGTTGGTCGCAATGTGGGAGAGTAAATGCGAAGTAAGGGAGTGTTAGGGCGGCTAGCTCTGGTCCATGAGGTTGGAGTCCACGCCGCTGCCGCCGGTAGAGTCCTTCAGGATCGACTCGAAGATGGGCTGGAGGTCGGGGAACGACTTGATTTGAGTCACGAAGTCCATCAAATGTGGATTCTTTTCTGTAAACAAAAAAGAGGAATGTAAGATTGAAGATAATATAATTTATATTTAGAACAATCAATGATTTGTATTATGTAAGTAACGTAAATAATTTACTGCAAATGATTATGTGGGCAAATGTTTATTTACCTGCTTCCGGTATCTGTAAGAGCGCGGCGGCGGCCCTGAGCGCGGACCTCTTCAGCTCGTCTTGCTTCTCGTACTCTTGCTTCACTGAGTTCGCCTTCACCTTCATCGTGCATGTCGCTCTCAGTGGCTCCACTAGACTTTCTAGCCCTGAACAAAGAGATGCGATGTCAATTATTAGTAGTGTATTAATTTTATTATTAAATTGCACAAAAAAATTATAACGGGTTCAGAAAGACATCTTTAAACTTTTACGCAAATAATTCTACGAAATTTTTATATATGAATAAAATTAAATAGGCCCTTTAGTACTGTTGTAACATTCAATACAAGCCAACAACAAAAAGCTAGAATTAAATATGTACAACTTACTCTGTAAGACAACAGTGGGGCAGAGCTGTGCGAGCCGGGCGCACATGAGGTAGGTGAGCATCTTGATGTCGTAGTGGTCGCGCAGGCCGTCCTCCACGTGTCGCAGGAACTCGAACACGTCCAGCCGGTCCAGGCACGTGCCCAGCAGCGTGTACATGCACTCGAACGCCGCCTTCCGCAGGTCCAGACCGTCGTCCACTGAGTGCTTGAACGGACCCATCTCCACTTCTCGGATTAGTTCTTTCTATAAATACAATGATGATGGTTAGCATAAGTTTAATAGCTTTCTTTAAATTATTTACATAATATGTAAATTAACATAAAAAATCGATTGACTGCTTGTTTCATTGGTTTAAAAAAATAACAACTTTGTCGAGCTAGTACTGTCCGCGCTGTCTAGAACGGATCATGCTCCCGTCTGCTAGCATCAGAAGCCGCTTTGATCTGATAGGAGTGGCTCGTCGACGCAGGATAGCGCTCACCGAACAGCGTACGTGCGTAACGTGCGACTAAATTGATGGTCGAGTTAGTGTAAGAAAGAGTCGTGTACCTTGACTTTGGTCTCGCTGTAGATGGTGGGCAGCACGTGCGGCAGCAGGTCGCGCACGAGCGAGGGCTTGTTGTGCGCGGCGGAGTTGAAGGCCACCAGCGCCACGCGTCGCACGCCCAGCTCCGGGTCGCGCAGCGGCACCAGCAGCTCCGACATGCAGCCGCGCAGCAAAGGGTCGATGGCTTGCGGCTGACGGAACGCATATATCACGATTAAACTGCTTGTCCTTACTACGATCATAAGCGCGGTGCAAGAATCGCACATATAGCACAATGCCTAAACTCCACCAGTAGTCCTATGCGACCGCCTTCATGGCGTGGCATATATGTAGAATTTATTATGAAACAGGACATCGTGGCCACGGGAATTATTGTGCATTCCAAGACGTTTTACAGCAAATAAATATATATATTTTAGTAAACTAACGTAATATTTACTAACCTGATCTGATATAGTGAATTTGACAGCAGTGACAGCGGTTGTCCTTGTGAGTGGCTCGGGAGATTTGAGGAAGTCTTTGAGATGTGGTAATAAGTCTTGTGGCTCCAGTAAACATAGCTTTCCTAAGCATTCTGCAACCTGAAAAAAGTATATTATGAACATGCTACCTTTATGTCTACCACATATCAGCTATACAAATCAATTTAGACCTTATAAATACATAAAACACTTGGATATATGTTGCTCCCAACATTTAAATCTTTTTCGTCGAAACTTGACATTATAACGGCAATCTAAATAATATTTCGATTCTTACATAGATAAAGACACTTCTCAGGAGGTAAATAGAAATGGTTCCTTGGTACTTACAACATTGCGAGATCCTTCCTCCGCACACTGGCAGTGTTTTGACAGTTGTACCCAAATTTCAGGTATGAAAGGTCTTAGAGCTTCTATTCCTTCTGGTGTGCAAGATTCACATGAGATAATCTGCAAACAAAAAATGTATTTTTGTATTATTCCAGATTTTACTGTAACATTCAAATATTACATAACAGCAAGTTGAATTAAGTTAATGTTATAAAAAATCAAGACATATATTATGTTTTCAATGTAATAAATACGATTATATTCCACTTAATGGTAAACATTTTTTACAGAAACATTCAAATATAACATGATGAGTATATTAAGTTAAATAAAGTAAACTTTAATTAAAATCACGGCATATTGTTGTATGCTCACCTCTCTTAAGGAGTGCAACAGAAGATACTGCCGCTTGGGCTGCGCCTCGATCTCGCCCAGTATGAAGGGCAGGAACTCGGGCAGGTTACCCACCGCCACGGAGCCCAGCGCGTAGCTCGCGGCTGACTTCACTTCCTCGGATGAGGGCGCGAACGAACTCAGGAGGACCTCCTTCAAGTTCGGTATGGAGCTTAAATCTCTGTAAGCAATAAGATTAAACTTAATTTGCATGTTAGAGCTAGAGCAATAATATACTTTGGGTTTTTCGATTAGGTAGCAAAACTACTAGTAACAATGTATAACAATGATGTGCTTAATTAAATTATATTAATTATACGGCAAATTGAATTGCTTAAACTCGGCAAACTCAGTAGGAAGGCAAATATAAAACAAACTTGAAAATTAAACTCTCTTTTCGCAATGTTTATATAAAGCAAAAAACTGTATTGATTTAGACTGGACTATATCTAACATTTGCTGCATAGTATTTTATGTATCATCTCGTGGATCGGTTTGTCTGGTGTAGCAGCTAGCAGCATACTCACAGATGTCGTCCGATCTCGGCGAGCGCGAGCAGCGCGAACATGTGGTGCGCGTCGGAGGCGGGCTGCGCGGCGTCGCGCAGGAAGCCGCGCGTCACGTCCAGCGCGTCCGACCCGCCCGACACCACCACCGCCGCCACGCACTTCGCCAGCGAGTGGAACGCCTGCACACAACACAATCATATGTAGCTACTAATCATTATGGCCAGCAATATTGCCTAATTATTTGTTTGAATACAGTTTTTTTTTTTTATACAAATGTATATTTAACGAGATTTTCAAATGGGTATTCCCGATAAACTCGAAACCAAAATGTAACGAAAAGATATTTATTTATTCGTCCTTATACTGTATTTCTTCGTTATTTCGATGTAATGCTGAACAACATCTTGTAATATTACCTGTTTGATGTGATGTGCCGAAGCGTTGTGCTCATGCAAGCGATGGACGGGCGCGACGAGCAGAGCCAACAACTCGCGACGCGAACATCCCGCCACGTCTGCGGCCACCAGGGCGCTTAGTACGCCCAGCATCGCTTTTAGGGCGCCACCTGATGGAATTAATAAATTACTTAGAAAAATACTATACAAAAGTTTTTTTGATAATTTACATATAAAGGAGACGTTGCTATCTGTCGGTATACAAACACAGAGAGGTTAAACAGACTTTGCAGCTATGAAATCTCTATATAGCTTCTCTGCCAGACTGTCGTTTTCTGGGTAAGTTTCCTTGTATTTGCCTTTAAAATTTCCTTAAACAGATAAGTAAGTCCGTAGGTGGCTGGCACCTCCATCAGCACCTGTAGGTAGGTGTACCTTGCAGCAGCGGCGACTTGGCGAGCGCGAGGATGTTGGGCGTGAGCGCGTGGCGGGCTTCCGGCGTGAGCGCGGCGGGGCAGCGGAGACACGCGCCGCGCACCAGCGTCAGCGCCGTCTGCGCGCAGTGCAGGTCCGCCTCGCACACCAGTGCAGGCACCTCCATTAGCACCTACACGGAACAACCATATTTAAACTCACAAGGAAAAAATAATAGGACACGCAATAGCTGTGAGAGTAAAGACACTTCTTAGTCCTCCCCCACCTGGGGCAAGCGCGTTTCTCGAGCGCGCGAACGGCGCGAACACAGTGTGCGCGCTGCGTTCCACCAGCGCGTGGCATCGCGAGCATCGCGCGCACCGAGACCAGCTCTTCGCGCCCCGTCACACGGCGTTCCCGACGCGAACGCCCCATGTGGAAGAGGCCTTTCGAGACCGAGCGGATACGAGCTAATCGCTGACGCTCGTCAATTGAAAGCATCACAATATTCATTCAGATCTTAAATAAGATAGTAACGGTAATGGATTCCGCTATCGGCTATTCAAATTCAACAAATAATAATAATTAGTAATTAATCAATTATAAAGGGAATTATTTCACATACCTTGCTTAACAGTTCTATGCTAATAGCATTGCTGTAATTCTGTACAAGCGTATCAAGAAGTACTAAAGTAGACAACTTTAACGCTCTTTGATTTTTTCGCAGGAAAGATCCAAGAATTGGTACAGCATCAGCCTTAAACAAACGAAATTATTAGAAAATTCGAACAACTGATTTAGAAATCATATATTTTTGTTATTTATACATACCAAAATAGGTGTGAGATCGATTCTTAAAGGAGAAGAAGCCACCTTAGTCAAAGCTTTCACTGTAGTCAAACGTGTTATTTCGTTCCGAAGTCTTTCTAAGAATATTGGCAGGCAGACGAGTAGTTCATGCTAAAAACAAAATAGTATTGTAAAACGAAATCTACGCGTGATTAAACAATATACACATTATATAAATACAATTAAATGAGTACATACTTGCAAATAATCACCAAAATGGCACAGTAGTTGTCCACATGCGGCGATGGCTCTCTCCTTGACTTCCTGGTCCATGTCTGTGGCCCGCAGACGTACTAACGTGCACTCGTACATCGCGGGGATGAACTGTTGCAGCTCTTCCGGAGGAGGCTCTACTTGAGACGTGCCGTCAGCTTCGTTCGGTACTAAGTCTGGACAAACAGATACATGAGCAATATGAGCATACAGTGTTTGTTTCCTCTTCTCATTTGATGCAGCTTGATGCAGCAGTTGTTATGTAAATAGGTTAAACAAAGCAGTGGCCATTTTACAGAACTCATAATTTTTTGATTCTTGCGATCAGTAATCTAAATTTTTATTAAGTTCTGTAGAATGTTGATATTTTCACTGTCATTTTGAAGGTATTTTCAGGCGATAGAACACGGTGACTGGGCATTAGGTGGATCATTTCAATTTGAATAGTAAATATGCTTACCGAGCGGGCGCATGACCTTGACTAGCGTCTGCAGCACGCGCAGCGCCTCGGCCGTGACCTTGTAGAAGGGGTCGTGCACGCAGCACAGCACGGCCGGCAGCAGCGCCGCCACGTGCGCGCGCATCGTGCCCGCGCCGTGCCCGCGCACCAGGCACACCACGAACACCAGCGTCTCGATCTTCATGGACGACGCCGTGCTCTTGTCGCTAATATAAACAAACTCGACATTACTATGTATGGTCAACTGAACGTCAGCACAACAGCCTTTTTCGTTTATAATAAAACACTAAGAAAGTAGTGTAGAGAGAAACCATATTGATGACTGTATTGATGTACTGAACTGTACTGTGTATTAAAAACGCAAGTAAACTAGCTACATTTAAATTTTACAAGCAATCTAACATCCGTTGTTATTCATAAATAAGAACAACCAGACATTTATAAAAAAGTACATTTAGCGCGCGCACGCTGCGTCCGCGGACTGCGCCCGTCACCTGCATATACACAGCCAAGTGCGTGGCAACTCACGTGAGAGCGGGTGTGAGCGCGCGGATGACGCGTGCGGCGTGGTCGGCGAGGCAGCCGGGCGCGGCGGCCAGCAGCTCGCGCAGCAGCGCCGCGGACTACGCCCGTCACCTGCATATACACAGCCAAGTGCGTGGCAACTCACGTGAGAGCGGGTGTGAGCGCGCGGATGACGCGTGCGGCGTGGTCGGCGAGGCAGCCGGGCGCGGCGGCCAGCAGCTCGCGCAGCAGCGCCGCGGACTACGCCCGTCACCTGCATATACACAGCCAAGTGCGTGGCAACTCACGTGAGAGCGGGTGTGAGCGCGCGGATGACGCGTGCGGCGTGGTCGGCGAGGCAGCCGGGCGCGGCGGCCAGCAGCTCGCGCAGCAGCGCCGCGGACTACGCCCGTCACCTGCATATACACAGCCAAGTGCGTGGCAACTCACGTGAGAGCGGGTGTGAGCGCGCGGATGACGCGTGCGGCGTGGTCGGCGAGGCAGCCGGGCGCGGCGGCCAGCAGCTCGCGCAGCAGCGCCGCGGACTACGCCCGTCACCTGCATATACACAGCCAAGTGCGTGGCAACTCACGTGAGAGCGGGTGTGAGCGCGCGGATGACGCGTGCGGCGTGGTCGGCGAGGCAGCCGGGCGCGGCGGCCAGCAGCTCGCGCAGCAGCGCCGCGGACTACGCCCGTCACCTGCATATACACAGCCAAGTGCGTGGCAACTCACGTGAGAGCGGGTGTGAGCGCGCGGATGACGCGTGCGGCGTGGTCGGCGAGGCAGCCGGGCGCGGCGGCCAGCAGCTCGCGCAGCAGCGCCGCGGACTACGCCCGTCACCTGCATATACACAGCCAAGTGCGTGGCAACTCACGTGAGAGCGGGTGTGAGCGCGCGGATGACGCGTGCGGCGTGGTCGGCGAGGCAGCCGGGCGCGGCGGCCAGCAGCTCGCGCAGCAGCGCCGCGGACTACGCCCGTCACCTGCATATACACAGCCAAGTGCGTGGCAACTCACGTGAGAGCGGGTGTGAGCGCGCGGATGACGCGTGCGGCGTGGTCGGCGAGGCAGCCGGGCGCGGCGGCCAGCAGCTCGCGCAGCAGCGCCGCGGACTACGCCCGTCACCTGCATATACACAGCCAAGTGCGTGGCAACTCACGTGAGAGCGGGTGTGAGCGCGCGGATGACGCGTGCGGCGTGGTCGGCGAGGCAGCCGGGCGCGGCGGCCAGCAGCTCGCGCAGCAGCGCCGCGGACTACGCCCGTCACCTGCATATACACAGCCAAGTGCGTGGCAACTCACGTGAGAGCGGGTGTGAGCGCGCGGATGACGCGTGCGGCGTGGTCGGCGAGGCAGCCGGGCGCGGCGGCCAGCAGCTCGCGCAGCAGCGCCGCGGACTACGCCCGTCACCTGCATATACACAGCCAAGTGCGTGGCAACTCACGTGAGAGCGGGTGTGAGCGCGCGGATGACGCGTGCGGCGTGGTCGGCGAGGCAGCCGGGCGCGGCGGCCAGCAGCTCGCGCAGCAGCGCCAGTGCACAGCCGCGTGCGCGCACGCTGCGTCCGCGGATCACGCGCAGCGCGCCGCGTACTACGCCCGTCACCTGCATATACACAGTTCGTTAGAAAATTCTATAGATTGATCTACACCAGGGGCGTAGCTACCGCCGTATCTGCCGTATTAATTATACGGGGACCCCGGGCCACGGGGCCCCCGACGTGCATAAGTAAAAATGAATACAAAATTCCTAATTTTTTTTTTGTGCATAAGCAGAATCATAAGAAAAATTAAAGTCATCATCAGCTATAAATGATTTAATAAATTAGTTTGCCGAAAAAAGGTAAGGTTAATTTGAATTCTTTGGAAAAAAATTGAAAAAGTGACAGATAATTATGACGACTAAATATTTATTTTACGGCTTGACCACGGGGATCGGCTGTGCGAACGACGATGCGAGTGGCGAGGCGACCATTCGCGCGGCATCGTTTGCAAGCCACGGGCAGTCGCGTTCGCCGCCGCGACCAGTTAGGAAGTTTAAACAACTAAACTCGTTTGAACACTGCCCTAGTCGCCGCGATTGCCGCTCGACGCCGTGGCTCGGCGCACAAATACATGAATCAGTACGATACTGATTCATGTATTTGTTTCACTTGCCGGCCGCGCCGCCAGTCGCCCGCGCTTTCGCGTTCGCTCGGTACATTTCGCGCGTCGCTTCGCCGTTCGCCGCTCCGCGTGGCTTAATAAGGACATTTCTATGCGTTTGTTTCAGTCGCTGGACGCCTCGCCGTTCGCACCGCGCGATTATTCGCTATGGCGAATGTCCCGTGGCCAGGCCGTTAATTGTATGCAAACATTTTTTTTTTCTTTTGCGAGATATTTTTACCCTGTATAAGGGGCTCCTAAACAATTTTTTATACGGGGCCCCGCCAAGGCCCGCCCCTGATCTACTAATGATTTAATAAAATAGGATCATAAATGTGTCGAAACTGTTTATCAGTGATCTCTATGTATACTGCATTAGCCGCGTCCACACCGGTGCGCGCAGCAGCCTCAATGAAATGGCTCGCGAGCTAACCGTATTTACTAAACAGTCAAAAATATCCTCAATTTACAGTACTTGTATCGGTTTACATATTACAGAATACAGTGAACATTAATGGCACACGCACTCCAATAGAGTCGAAGTGGTCGCCATTACCGAAATCGGTGTGGAAGATTATTAGATTATTATTAGAACATTAATGCCATGATAGTTTGATGCATTAAGACGTCATATCACAACTTTTCAGACTTTTACTTGTTGGCTATACTACGTAAACAAAACTTTTACATAAAACATAAAACAGTAAGTTAGGGGAAACTACCCAATCGTTGGCACCTACCCAATTATTGGCATTTTACTATTTAATCAAAAAATATAAGAAATGTCTAATCTATAAACAATGTTTACTGAATGATAAATTTAGTAAAAAAATTACCTCTTATTTAACCTTTTAAGCGCTTGGCTAAATGTCAATTGCCGTGCCCCTAGCGCCCGGCTACGAATCGGTAAAATAAAGTCTCCTCTCTTTCTGCTCCTCTTAAGCACCGATTTGTAAAATATCATGGTGTAAAATAAAAAGTATTATATCTGTCTATCTACATAAATAGAGAGATATGGAATAGATGCAATAAAATCAAAGAAAACAACAAAAATCGTGAATATTCTGGGTCGTATAAATACGACACGGGCGGTAGGGGCACGGAAATGTTTGTCGCATATATACGACTCAGGCGGCTAAAGGGTTAACAACATTCCAACTATCATTGAATTCAATATGGCTTCATAATCTGTGAGTAAAAAACTGCTGTAACCGAAACCGCCATTTTTGTAAAGATTTGTAAGTACATTTTTAAAGAGTCTGTATGAACTTAAATTCCATTAACATGTAAAGTGTTATGTTTTTGTAGTAAAATATGTTTACCAAAGCGTTTTATAGACATGTTTCTGCAGAGATAGGTTACCTTTCTCTGCAGAAACATCTGCAGAGATGGGATGATGAGAAAGTATGCCAATAATTGGAGTATACACCAAAGTTTGAAAATAATTATTTCGTTTTTTTTCTTGCAACCCTGTTCTTATTTCACCGTTAGAAATTAATACTAGATTAGCTGTGGAGTACCTAAGTTAAAAATAATTATCAAAGTCCTATTAGGTTACACAAAAAAGACACTTCTTACACACTAACGCCTTAAAGTGCCAATAATTGGGTAGTTTACCCTATGTACAGTTATTTTGATACAAATATCCTAGAATGTTTCCTTACCCTTTGCAAGAGTAAAGCTTGTGGTGAATTATCAGCAGGTGCCATGGTCATCTGTAGAGCAGGTGGGGGGCGCGTGGCTCTCAACAGAGCGGTGTACGCGCTCAGAATATCGCATTTCACGTTCTCTTCGCGTTCTAAACAAAAATACAAAATTAATTAAAGAAACATCCCACAAAATACATATTTATAACGTTTCGAAAGTTATTGTCGTACCTTTGAATCGAGCAATTAAAGCTGGCGATACAGTTTGATACATTTCAGCCAGCAGCTCGTGACGCGTTGCGATAACTGACTCCAAGCACTTAGCTGCCGCACGCCTCACCTGTAATCGTCGAAACCTTTAATATGGTAACACAAGAAAGTACAATATAAAGCATATAACTGTGGATTCATAGAAGATATTATTTCCTTATTTTTTGGTATTTGCTCGAAACAGACATTAGGAGGGGCTCGTGGCTAAGTGTAAGCCGTACGGTTTGACCGATAATTCAGGTGAAGCCGCGCTCGCCGCGGTTGGTCCGTGGATGGGTGACCATTTCTAAAACATACCGAGACCCCTCCGTGCCTCGGATAGCACGTTAAGCCGTAGGTCCCGACTGTCATACGTTGATCTTTGGCAATCGTTAAGTCAATTCTGACAACCAGTCTTACTATGGGATACTGTGCTTCCCAGTAAAATGGGTTGTGGAGGTCAGATAGGCAGTCGCTCCATGTAAAATACGGTATTCAGCTGAATCCGGTAAGACTGGAAGCCGACCCCAACATAGTTGGGAAAAGGCTCGGGAGATGATGATGATGCTCGAAACAGACATTTATCAGTTGCCTTAACAGCCTACCTAAAAACACATTGTTCAGTTATGTATGAAATGACTCTACCTATACAGGAAACTTTATGCCTTACTGTTCCAACCATAATGGTTTTAAATATTGTCTCATTCTTAAAAACCATTATAATCTGTCTTATATACCTTCCAGGACATATCATCATCATCGGAATACTCTTCGGAATCTGACTCCGGTTCAGCATCGGGCGTGAAGGACTCGTCTTCCATCTCCTCGTCCTCACCGCCGCCATCTTCCTCCTCATCCTCATAGTTGTAGTTGGGATCGTATGTTATCATTTTAAGGCAGAGGTCGATTATCTGTTCAGGATTAAAAACATATAATTGCAAAAAATTTACAAATAAAAATTTAGTGACTAAATAAAAGAGGAAATGCTTGATATCATCCAGAACATATATTATTATGATTCATTTCAATCCTTCTTTCATAAGACTTTGTTTTAAAACTCAAAACATGACTAGCAAAATCTCTGTATGTTATGAGTCATCATGCTTTTGTTTCTAAATATACTTTGTCTTTGTGAGGGTCACTTACAGTAGGAATATGGGGCTGAACTTCCTTAGGGCATTTAAGTACAAAAGCCTCAAGGGCCTGCAGGCAGTGTTCACGGAGCTCTTCATCGGCGTCAGTTGAATATTCTAGAACTTGCGGCGCAACTCGCCACAGCTGCTCGCCGAACCTATGTCCTGCCTGGCGGCTGAAATACAATAATAATATTAGGATACTGGATATATGAAAACACTATAAATTAGAAGGTTTTCTTTAATGTTTATTCTGAAATAGTGATGGTTGTGTGGATTTTATTGTGTAGTTCGTAACTTTGCATTAACAATTAATTATTCATTATATTATTGAACCCAAACTAATTAAAATTCTTAAATTAGAACAACAGCTTTCTTTAGAATGCATAAAAGAGAACAATGTCTTACCATATAGAAGCAATACACTGTATATGGGTGCGGCTGACACTTGAAGATGTGGAAGAACTGAGCCCCTCCAGCAGGTGATCAATGAGTTTGTTGTAGAGAGACGCATTGCAAGACATGACCAAGTGTGACAGTGCAACTATGGTGCGTTTGCGGACAGCCTGTACAAATGGGTTTTTTATTAATGAGTAACTAAGGAGTATTTATGTTGGTTAATCATTTCAAATTCCATTCCTATATCTATAAGGGGATTCACAAACATATAATTATACATTTAAAAACTCAAAACCATGGCAAATTGATAAATACATTTAATATTTGTATTTCAAAACTATGTCACTTTATCTGAAATAATGATGAAATCCTGGCTAAATATAAACAATAATCATTGAGTCTTTATCTTTACTATAACATTCAAAACATATTAATCAAGTTATAATTAGTAAACTGTACCTGGCGTGGAGATGCTAGTTGTGGCAGTAATGAATTTAACAGCATGGGGTGAAAAGATATCAGCAGGCCACCAAATCTGCTGAGCAAGTCAGCCAATATATCAAGAGCCTCCAGTTGTACAGAGACATCTTCTTGCTGAAAGAACATGTTACATTATAGTATGCAATATTCTTAAGCATACTCACTAGAACATTTATATTTACATGTCATTTTCAGTAAATAGCTATAAAGATATTTTATCTATCTAATTTGAATGTTATATTTCAAGGTTATATAAAATTAATCATCCCATAATTATGTAGATCTAATACTATTTTAAAAATGGTAGAAAAACTACAAGATTAGTGTGAACTATAAATAGAGAGGATAAAGTATTATAATGTGTTTGATTTAGCTTAAACAATGCCAAAACACTATGATATACAGAGCATCAGACAACTGTAAATCATTATCCTTGTAGTATTTTTAGGTACTTAATCCTAAACATCAGTTTTGTTTACATTTAAAAATGAATTATATATTATACTGAAAATAATTTGGGTACAATATAGGAGACTATATTAATGTAGCATAAAAGAACAATAAAAGTTCTGATACTTTTAAAGAACATAAAATCTGCATGAATGAAATCAGCGCAGACAAAACAAAGCAAAAGAATGAAGGCTTCTGAGGTGATAACAATAAAATCACATTGTAAAATAATAAAATTAATTATTTACCTTTTCAATAGCACTGCTCAGTTTGCCAGTTATTTTCTTACATACATTTGCAGCCAAAGTATTAGAGCCCAGCGGGAGTTCAGATATAACCGTCTTCAAACCAATGCTGCTGATATCCCTCAGTTGTTCTGTATCTGACAGCATGTTTGCACATAGTGTGTCTACAATGCCCTCCACTTGATATTCTTTAACTTTGTTCACAAGTGGACCAAGACTGTAAATTATTTAATTCACTTAATATACATTGATTATTACATAGATATTATTTCAGTTTTTTCGAGAATCACATACCATTTAACTGCTAAATTTTGCACTTCACCGTTCTTGTCTTCGAGCAGACGGAGGAGCATCTTTACGACTTTTCTCTCGGAATCATCATCGAGCTTTATACTGTCTTTTTGTAATTCAGTCATCAAATCATTAGTAGCCATAAACCTGAAGTCTTTATCGTTGGACGTCATCTGAAGACAATATTCATAACAAAAATAAAGACACGCAATTACAAAGCAAATCTATTCTTGTTGTTATGCGTACGCCGGCTTACCTTCTCCAGAAGATTTGCAATTTGATAGGATACACTAGCCATTTTGTAATGTGTTCAGTCTCTGAAATCACAATAGAAAACTACAAATGCCAAATAAAGATTCTGTTATCAATTTATCATGTGTAATTGGTGAAGAAAAAACATTTGAATGATTATTCGGGAAATAAAAGCGACGAATCGAAAACTGGCTTCGTGGTGCTTCGCTAAAATTGTACCTATAGACAAAATTGGATAAGGGGAGGATCGACTTGTCAAATAGTTATCGATGTTATGTATGAATTATAATAAATGTTACAACACCAATTTGAGTAAAATAATTATGTGGACTGAAAGAATAACATAATTATTATGGTGTATAAAGGGTTTTATCTGATTTAATAAGAAACAAATATTTATTGTGTGTTCAAAATATTATTTCACCATTTAGTATTCCAATTAATTAGTATTTTGAAAGTGGGGTAAGCAGATATTGATGACTCCTATTTTAGACTCATGGTCCAGTCGAAAGTGGAATAGTATGCAAACCTAGCTCTTCCTCCAAGGGCCTGCTCTGGCCTACTGCAGACCATAGACTAAAAGTTTGCAGTTATAATAGAAAGCAGATCGATAAGTGTGAAGGTAACTTGAGGATCTGTGTGTGGATGTTCTCTGTGGCTAAGACGAGTGCTGTGACACTGTCAGCACTCAGCATTGTTTTGACTTTTGGTTTATGGCAAATTTTGTTTGAGGTTATGTGAGTGTTAAAAATAAATCTCATAATATACGAAATCCTTGCCCCTAAAAGGATTTAAGTGCTAAAGATCAAAATGGATCTATTTGTAATAAACCGGTATGTAATAATTTCGTATTCTTCTAATCCCTTTCATTAGTATTCTTCTAATTACTAGCTTTCCACATGTCTGTTTATTTACAGATATAGGGACGAAAACGAGGATATAGATTTAGCTGAGCAAGAAGCTAAACATTTAGAAAAGTTAAAAAAACGTATTGCTGAAAGAAAAACTGCTTATTCAGTCAAGAAAACGTCTAATGTGATAACCCTAAAACCACAGAAACCTGTTGTTGTTGAAGAACCTGAAACAGAATCTATTCAAAATAAGGGGGAACAGGAAAAGGAACAAGAGCCTATCATAGAAAAAACCGAAAGTAATAATCAGAAACAAAGTAGTAAAAAAGCTAAACCTTCTCATGAGTTCAAAGTGCTAGGAGTCAATGACTTTGAGAAAAAAGCTAAGGTGAATAAGAGACACATTAATTTTTCAAGTAAATATCTTTAAGCATCACCAAAAAAAATTGATGTTATTTTGATTTTCTAGGTTAGCAGAGTATTACCTTACTGGCTTTCACATCCAATTAATGTGCCAAAAAGTCTTAAAACCTCATCATGTCCTGTAGAAGAACAAGATTGGCTGCACAGCACTCTTAAAGCAACATTACTAAGTGAAGGGGTCACAAATCTGTTCCCAGTACAAGAGAAAGTTGTGCCTTTTATTTTGGATGAACATAAGTCAACTTACCCATTCTGGCCACATGACATCTGTGTGTCTGCTCCAACTGGCAGTGGGAAAACATTATCATTTGTTTTGCCAATAGTTCAGGTATTTTATTCTCCATATTTGTGAAGTTTGTATAATTCAAAAACAGATTAGTAATGTTACCCATTCATTTGTTGAATTTTCTATTTCATGGATTTGTATTTTCAGATACTTATGAATGATATTGGTTGCCATGTAAGAGCTCTAGTTGTTTTACCAGTCCAAGAGTTGGCAGCACAAGTGGCCAAAGTATTTAAAAAATACTGTATGAAGACTAGGCTAAAAGTTGCCTTGTTAGGTGGTTCAATACCAATGCAACAGGAACAACAAAATATTGTTAGATACAGTATGTATTTATGATCATGTTATTATCATAGCTTAATGGTAGATGGTAGTAATGTAATTTTAACATGTCTTGTTACTTTCAGCTGAAACATTGGGCTGGGTCAGTGAAGCAGACATAGTTGTATGCACTGCTGGACGTTTGGTGGAACACTTACAAACCACAGAAGGATTTACCTTAAGTCATTTGAAGTTTTTAGTTATTGATGAAGCAGACAGAATTATGGATCACATACAGAATGACTGGCTGTATCATGTTGATAAGCATATAAAACTAGAGAATGAGTTAATGACCGGACGCCACTCCAATTTAACATGGAATAGTCTGATAGAACAGAAACCTCCACCACATAAACTACTTTTCTCAGCAACTTTGTCTCAGGACCCTGAAAAGTTAGAGCAGTGGGGATTGTTCCAACCTAAGTTGTTCTCTGCATCAAAGTCTAATAATTATGAAGATGAAGAACAAATAAGGTTGTATGCCACACCAGAGGAATTAACTGAGCAGTATGTAACATGTGAAGCTGAACACAAACCCCTCATTCTGTATAATTTCTTAGTGAATCAAAAATGGGACAAAGTGCTATGCTTTACAAATGCATCTGAGGCAGCACATAGGTTAGCTGTTCTCCTCAACACTTGGGGTAGGGGACTATTTAAAGTGGCTGACCTTTCTTCAGCTTTAGACAAAGCCACAAGAGAGAGTGTGTTGAAGAAATTCACACAATCTGAGATTAATGTGTAAGTTATTTTATTTCTTTGAGTGTTTTAAAATTAAAACCTAATCTATGTAGTTATTTATATTGATATGTCTTTCTATCTTTATATCTTCTAAAAAACCTCCTTTTTAGGTTAATTGGAACAGATGCCTTAGCAAGAGGCATTGATATTCCAGACTGCAACTATGTTGTATCTTATGACCCTCCAAGGAATATTAAAACGTATATTCATAGAGTAGGTCGTACAGGGCGTGCAGGACGACTAGGCCATGCTGTTACTATCCTGTTACAAAATCAAGTTAATCAATTTAAGGTAATACAGTTTATACCTAATTATATCACGTACATACAACTTCATTGTATTTTTTTTAATATCAATAACAACATTTTAACTTTTCCATTTAAGGAAATCATTCAGTCTGGTGGAAAAGCTGAGATACCACAATATCAAGTTGAAGCTAATGTCTTAGAAAACTTATCAGACAGTTATCAACAAGCAATGACAGAAACCAAGCATCAAATTCATGCAGAGATTGACTCAAAGGTACAAAAATCTCTGGGAATTAAAAGGAGACTAAAGTCAAAACCACGGAAAAGAAAATTTGATTAAAAAATATAATTTTATTTCCAAGTGTTTTTGTATAATACTTTTTCCTACCTATCGGAGTTGTAATATGAGGTTTAAATTTTTATTAATCTATCTGCATATACCTTGGTAAAAATAGTTATCTTTTTTATTTGAACTCTAGTTATAAGTACCCCGAACCTCCAGCAAGAACCAATAATCTTGAACTGGCGTAGTTATTACCCCTATCAATAATTTCATAACTTAACCGTAGTTTATTTTCTCTACAAGATACAGAATTTGTACTTTGCTACATTTATTAGCTACCCAGCAGACATTTACCCAGTTACTTAGGTGTTATCTAAAGCCGGACACAGGTAAAGATTACTATACTAAAGCCAATCTGGAAAGAGAATTAAACGTTATTACTAATTACGCAATTATCAACTTTGACAACATGTGTCTAAGTTCATTTTAGAATGACAAATATTACCGAAAAGGGCCTAAAAGTAATTTGAATGTGATGGAAACTGAACTGTTAGTCATTGAATTAAGGTTCATAATCCCAAAGCACGGTCATTATTTCTTTAAAGTGGCTGATATATAGATTGAAATTAGATTGACTTGCGCAGCGCTACCATATTATTGTACATGATGTGTGGTACCCTTTGTCTTTGATTATAATTATTCAAAGGTGGTACCCTACTTATTTACTTTTCTCTATGATATGATGTGTGGCCGTTATGTGGATTATTGTGGATAGTAATAAAATACACTATAAAATTAAAGATGAGAAGAGTTTTAGTCGATTTAACAGCGAGGGGTTCACTTTAAAACGTCAGGGCTGAGAAGTCATATAAAATCTTATTACTTGTCTCTAGGCTTAAAATAGAATGATGATAACGAATTAACGATGATAATGGTAAGGCCAAATGCTTTAGTAATTTCTCTAAGAGGCCAAAACTGGCATAGATACGGAAAAAAAAAATTGACTCCATAATCTTATTTACCAATATTGGTTGTAACAATATGTATTTTAACTAAAGATTTATCGAAACATATAATCTCTGTAAAAGTAACAAAAGTATATTTCTAATCACTGTTTTTAATCAATGAAACATTCTATAGCTTTAAGATACGTCTAACCTTACTTAACTTAAAACACGTGTTATGAGGAAGGTCAAACTTTATTTAGGTATGTGCATGTACATACTGATATTTATATATAGTATGTAAAAACGCTTTGGAATTAAACTTACTTACTTAAAAATGTCGTGGTGGCCTAGCGTTCAATGAACGGAATTGTATGCACAAGGTTGCAGGTTCGAACCCAGGCAAGTATCAATGTAGCTTTTTCGAAGTTTTAAGTACTTTCTTAATTATTCTAAGACACTTCTGACAAACGGTGAAGGAAAACATCGTGAGGAAACCTGGATTCCAAAATTTGGGATCTAAAATCGCCAATCCGCAGAGAGCAAGCGTGGTGATCAATGCTCGTGCCTTCTCTATATGGGAAGAGAAGAGGCCTGTGCCCAGCAATGGGACGTTTATAGGCTGGATTATTATTATCTTTTCATTTAGTCGATTGTTAATAATGTGACCAGTATGAAAAACATCGAACTCTACGAGCTGTCAAATATCCGTCGTTACGGTTACGACTTACGAATTTATAAAAATACAAAGTTCAAAATATAAGTAACGTACAGAAAACTTTACAATTTCTTTTCTTACTTTTATAACAAAACGAGAAGTGATAATTCCATCATGACAATAACAGTGTCGCAGCTGAAAACGATAAAAACTTTGAACACTGTGTCTAATGTCGAGGGAAGTATATTCTATCCTAAACTGATACTATTTGAGAATAACAGCAGTGTTCGTGTCGTGGATCTATTCGCAAACAATGAAGATGTTCCAGATCAAACTAATACCCATCAATTTACTCAAGATATCTCAGACAAATATCTACTGGAAAATTTTATGTGGATTGTGTTTAAGTCTGGAGATATAATAGCAATAGATGTTCTAAAAGGCCTACAAATTAAGATTACAAACGACACCAATACCTGTTTAAAACTTCGTCAAATTGGAAGATATAAGGACCGTTTGTATTTCACTAGCGAAAGTGGAGACTCTTTTGAGATACCCATTCCCACTAAGGAGTTAATAGATGTATTAAGTAAGAGTACTGATGAAGTTTCTGTTCCTTTCAAGAAGACCCACAATTCTCAATTTATTTTTAAAGAAAAAGATAATAAATCTGTATGTGGTATGAACATTTATATTGAAGATGGATCTGTAAGGGTAAAATGTCCAGTCACAGGCTTGACAGAGGTCTTATCTTCTGGAATTAATTTAAATCATGTTGAATCATGGAGGGAACTGGTAATATTTGCAAATGAATCTAATATGTGGATTGTTGACTTGAAAGAATCCCAAATAGTTCATGAATTTGAAACAACTGAAGTAAAATATCATCCAGTTTTGACCTATAATGACTTGTTCTACTATCTAATGTGGAGTAAAGAGGAGGTGAGTTAATTTATGTCACCTTAGTTAAAATTGTATTATTTATTTATAGCTAAAATAAAGTTTATTTGTTTTATAATAAATACACATAAGCATAATAAAACTTTATTTGAGGTTCATCAAAAAAATAATTATCATGTAGCCTAAGAAAAGTAATAATAACAAAGGTCAATAAAATGTCTATCTAAAACTGCAAATAAAATATGGTACCAAATATACTAGATAAATTCTATATGTAAATCAACACAAATAAAACTGGTATTAAATACTTACCAACTTAGCTGCAGGCTTGTAGGTGTATGTAGTTTTTATCATTACATTATATTGCACTGGTCATCTCATTGTTTAGCCTTGCTTAATGTCTTGACTTCTTGTGGCTTAGAAAAGCACAATTGTAAGGACAACAAAAATAAGTAAATATTAAAACCTATACTCTTTTTTCTTAAAGATATTCTTTAGTTAATTTTCTTGAGAACCTTATGAAAAATAATTAAGAAAATGCGATCTGTTACTGTTTGGCAAATTCTAATTACAACTTTTTATATTATTTCAGGTGCAGATTTTTTGTGCTGGATTTTCACAATCATCAATAAAACAATCAGGTAATGATCATTCTGCAAGTTTTGATCAAACACTGACACCTCAAGACACTCTTAAATCTCAATTAAAAGCCATAATTGATGCAGTATCAGCTACTTCAAAACCGGGAAGTGTGTTGCCACAGATACAACCTCTGTTTGAATCCATTGATGATTATAAGTTTCTTATCGAAGTTATGCAGACACTTTGTCAGTACAGCATCACATATAAAACATTGTTATACCCACTTCAAAAGAAAATATCCCTAACAAATGATACTGAACTGACTAATATGGTTAGTGACTTGTCAATTAAAATAGATTTGATTGAGTATATCCATTTCACTGGCAATAACTCATATGAGAATGTTAATTTATTTAAACAAAATTTCAAAGAACTTTGTATTACATTTATACATAAGCTTGATTTTGATATAGCATCTATTTGTTGGTTAAAATATTCTCAGTTGAAGCTGGCAGTTACCTCTGATGATGTAGTCAATATTCTTAATGCTATAAGTAGCAGTACCAAATTGGCTTCAATCATTATTTGGCTGAAAAACTTTACACCTTCACTGTTAGAACAAAACCCATTCTACATTGATTTATTTGTAAGGTGGGCCAGTGAGAGAGTTTTTATGTTGGAACAGTCTGCTTTTTGGCCAAAAATAGGCTTGAAGTTTGTGGAAGAAATTGTAGTGATTTTAGAAACTTCATTGAAGTCAATTTCTTTAAGACCTATATCAATGGATGATCTTGATTTACTTAAAACTAGAATAACATATATAATGGAGCTAAAAGAGAAGTATAAAATCAATATGTTATTAAGTGAATTAAGCTCACTAGGTTCTAATGAAGTTGCCTTGATTATGTTACGCCGATGTTATACGGAAGATCTAGAAGCTTTTTTGCAAAACTATTTGCCATCTTATGCTATGCAACATATGTTCGATTTAGATGAATCTCTTAGTTCTTACATAGAAAGTGAAGCAGCTAGCAGTGGAGGAGGTATTGACGGGCTCCGTTTAACGATGTTACTTAAGTCTTTTCATTCTTACAACTGTAAACTTGAATGCTTACTTCAAGTTTTGAAAGTTTTAGATGTTCCTTGGAATTCATCTGTACTCGAATTAGCAATAGCTACTGTCACCGATACTACGAAAAACTTTACTATTTCTGATTCTGAAAGACTACTTTCCACAGAAATACAAAAGGAAATTAATTACGCTAATGTGAAAGTGGTACTAAAGAAATATAATTTTCCAATGAATTGTACTGATTATATGTTAGTACTTCATAAAATTATTAGCGCACCTGTCATAGAATTAAATGATTTAAAAGTGATAACAAGTGTAATGCCGATTTATACAAATTATGGCAATGCATTATACATTGAAAGATGCCTTAAAGACAGTGAAACAAGAACAGCTTTAAATTATTTTAACAATCTGTCATATAAAGAAAAATCATTGTTACTAAAAGCAGTGGTGGCAAAGTATGACCAAATAATTTGTGGATCCACAAATAACTTGACCATTGAAAGAAATTACATTGATTTTATAAAAGGAACACAGCTTGTCAATGAAATTGAAATGAATAATATAATAGCAAGGTATAATTACAAGAATTCCTACAACCTATTACTAAGTATGAATGACATGTATAATGAAATTGCTTGTGAAAATGCAGTAAATTCTTGGATATCTGAAGCTGGTGCCACTGCTAGTTCCGGTCGTGGAGGAAGTGTTATTCAACTCAAGCATGCTTGCCAGTCCCAACATTCTGTTCTTATGTCTTTGTTACGAAGCACATCGACATGTCACCAAGTACGCAAACTTGTTGAATATCTCATAAGATCCTTTTCTACTAAGGACGTGTCAGTTGAAGATTTCATTGGAGTTTTATCACAATTTCAATATGGCGAGAACTGTAATTTATTATTGAATTCTTATGATGTTCTGATAGAACTTGCTGACAAGTGTGGTGAAGAATATCTTCACAATTTATTGAAACAATTATCTCTACTAAATAATCTTATAAATGCCAGTATAATTGTAAAGAACTTGTCAATAGCTTGGAAATTTCATTATATATTTTTACCGATTGCATCAAGCACCGCTGTTAATGAAATCATAAATTTTTACAAAATGCTGGAATATCCAAGCAGTATTAATAATCTGAATTCTACAAATATTCACAGCAAGTGCGATTTTACTGCTCTAAGAATGATCTCAAACTTTTTAGTTCACTCTGAATGTAATAGACCAACATGGCAAGAAGATATGTCCGAGATAGCAAGACGGCTACTAGCAAAAGTTATTACTAATCAAGAGCTTGATGAGGTATTGATGACAAATTTACTACTTGTAATGAGAATTTATGAAGAAGATAATATTTGCGTTCTCGAAGCGCTCAGAGGACAGAATGAAAACTTGTCTCCTAACATTCTCGGTTATCTTTCATTACCACCAATTCGTCGCACTTTTGTTTTTGATAATGATTCCCTAAGTAAAGAAATTGGAAATTCTGTAACGTATCCTCCTCAGTACATTCTTAAATCCAAATTCAACATCAACTTGGCAGATGTTGCATTACCTGAGAACAGTGAAGAAACTTGGGATGTGAAAGTTATACTATTTTTTGTGTTGTTACAATATCCAGATATTCACTTTGAACGACTTGCAGAATTATGTCGAGTTTTAAATATTTCGACCAACGACGGCTTATCGCTACAACTAATAGCTTTGCTATCGACTTGGGAATTGAAATATAAAATATTTACTGACGAATTAGGTCACCGACAAATTCTTTTCGATAATGACGAAAAATACCTCAACAAATGTTTTGTAGTTTGGGATAGTGTAGACAATAAGGAGTTTTTAAAAGATATATTGAATGATTTTTGGAAAAACGGTGAAGTGTCTTTACATGGCCGCACGGTGTCCATCAATCCTTATTATTATGAAGTATTTCTTTGTATATACCGTTTAATTTTTGGTAGCGCTATTGAAGTAAAAAATACAAAAGAATACTTCCTGTTACATTTTCTAAAAGAATACAAACGTAAAAGCACACCTAAACAGTATGAATATGAACTCTTCTCCGTAAAAGGAATGTTTCCAGAAATAGGTCATTTTAGATTACCTTTTCACCTCTTTATGCGAGAAGATATGTGGTCCAACTTGAAGTCTGAAATAACCCTAGAGACATATGAACGTTGGATTCCTGCCGTCGCGTTACTTGCTTTAGATTCAGACTCGCAAACTGCAAGGGATATGATATGTAGTAACGCTGTGAAACAAACAATGACTTCACGGAAGCGCAACGATGACGTTGATGCCGATACCAAAAATGAGCCGTGGCGTCTGACGAGCCAGGAAGAACCTCTACTTCGTGCGGCACATAGGTGCGTAAGACATATTGCTAATATGGAATGGGCCGGGGCGTGTCTATTCTACGTGCTCCAAGGATGCGCCCGTGGTGCAGACCAAGTTGCCGCAGCTCATTTGTGCTACCAATTTGCCCAACGATGGGCAGCCCTGCAACCAGGTAATCGTGCAGTACGGCAAATGGAACGTCTACATGCAACATTATCTACACGACATGCTTTATACAAAATTGATTGGGCCTGCGATGAACTCGTGCGACTGTCTACAGAGCCAGCTCAACTTATCCGTTCAATGTATCTACATCCAGACTTTGTATCAAAAATGAGTAGACATGATGTGAATCGTGCTGTAAATGAAATAGCCGATAAAAATGGGATAAATGTCAGTTCAATAAGAATTCAAATATTAGAAAATATTCTAGATAAATCCAAAGCAGATAATAGAAATATCACTGTCTTAAATATTAAAGAATTATTGACTGCGAAGTATATTTTAAAAGCAACTTGTCCCAAGATGGGTGCCATATATTTATCTCGCATTGCTTTTGATGATGAAAGTGACAACAACAAGTCCAAGAAACTAAGAGCTCTTCAATGTTTGATGAGCGTAGTTGACTCTGATACCGCAATCAAGGTAGCTAATCGAGAAAGAGACGCCTTGTGGTTGTCACTCTTAGAACTGCTCAGCGTTGTTAACCTGGAGAGTATCGACATGCCATGGATTGCAGCTACGTTTATGCATGACAAAATTCGTGGTCTGGAACAACTACTGCAAGCGACTGAAGGAAATGCAGATGGTTTAAAGACAGCCACTGAACTTGCATGCAAATTTGGCTCATCGCAAATAATACGCAGTCTTGTGCCTCTTCTATTACGTGCTGGTCTATATGAAGATATGATTCCTTTACTACTGAAACTAACGTCTCAGCTTGACAACGTTATAATCACTGCATGGCGAGCTGTTATACTATCTCCGTTTCAACGAGCAGACTACCCAATTACAGAGCGCCAAAGAATTAAGTGCTTAAATGCTATTAATCTTTTGCCGATTTGTCCTATCACCAAAGATGAAGATTTGGTCGAAATTTGGAAAAACTGTGTTAGGTGCAAAGTTCTTGGTCTTGGTTGCTTGGTTTTACCCTATATGACCACTCAAACAAGGCAATCCCTTATAGAATTGCAAAAAATTGATAGAAGAAATCTTATAGCTAGTTTGAAAAATTTGCATGCAGACACTTACCTGGTATCTGGTGCAATGCATGTTATCGAAAGAATGGCTTCAAGAGGATATCGGTAATATTTAAATAAATCCACTTGATTTATGTCGCGTCAATTAATAATTGTCCCCATACCATATGGAACGATTAAATAAATACTCTTCAGTTTATCACATATTCTTATATATAAATAGAATTTTTTTTTTTTTATTGTATTAGCTATTATCACTCTTTAAATGTTTGACGTGCCACGTTGTTCTGAATAATACATTTTTTTTCTCATTGTATTTTTTTATTTAAGATTTACCAACAGAAGATGTTATACTGATGCATAATAAAAATGCATCTAACAAGTAGATCTTAATATTATTGCACACCCAATTATATGTAAACAACATACACATACTCTTTTACATAGAATAAAAATAACAATAAAGTTTTAAACTTAAAACTGTGAATACCACCACGGTCACACTATTGATGCATCATTAAGTTAGTACTAATAATTTCAAACATTATTCTTTATATGTATATTATTATGTTGTTTAAGAATATTTGATCAGCATTGTTTTATTCCATAATTAATTAAGATTCTAACCTAAAGAAGAAATGATTTGCAATTATTGGATGGTATTTATTTTATTATAATAGCATTTTATATCTATGGTGTATCAAATAAAATAGAATCACAGTAGGCATGTCTTATTTAATAAAGTAAATTAACTATGGTCAAACATTTTGTTTTATATGAGCCAAAACAAATAGATGTAAGATAAAATGTTGTTGAAAGTGTTTACAAGTATTTAATTGTATATGTTTTAAGATTTAATACTAAACATAACTAATAAAAAAGTATATAAATTACATGTTTGGTTTATTTGCTTTCTAAGCTTGCAGGTTTTTGCCTTACATAGGGATTGGTGTTAAATGCTAGGGAACGAATGTATGAGACCTCTGGACAAACCATCTCAAATAAAGGAGCATAAATGCCGTGTCCAACGGCTAACTTTTCTGGAGTTTCATCTGCATTATTTTTTTTAGATGCTACTTCTACAATGTCATCTCTTAGAAATAAAATTAATAATGTGGCCTTACATTGACTTATTGAAGCTGTTACATGCAATGGTGTTTGACCTGAAACAATAGATCAATTTGGTTTGAGATCTTTCTAGCAAAATAAATGTTTTGAAAGCTGTACAATTTGCTTCAATTTCTGTTAATAACATATTCCTGCAGTTAGAAGTAATGTTGTTAAAACAAAACTCATTCTTATTGTTAGACATTTACCAAAGTACTGACTTTACTAAGTACATACTGTTAATCAGGAACTCAATTATTATGCGTAGAAACTGTAAAATCTTACCTCCATCAGAAAGAGCCTTTGGGTCAGCACCAGCAGCCAGCAGTCTTGCAGCTGCCATATAGTTATTCCATTTGCAAGCAGAGTGTAATGCTGTCCAGCCAAGTTGAGTCTTCATGTTAACATTAGCATTCATACTCAACAAGTATGATATTGCATCTACATGATTACTGTATGCTGCGCGATGGAGGGGTGTGTATCCATCAGAATCCTGTGAATGCACCAGTCCAGGCTCTTTAGATAACAGCTCTTTCAAGACATGAACTTCACCATTCTCAGCTGCCCAGAGAACATGGTCAATGGAATTTGCTGCAATCAAATAGTTAAATATCATAGTCAGAATAGTACAAATCCAAATTTGAAACAAAATATAAGTATTGTAACAGCAAGCTCAATGAGGTTGTTTTGCTTGCATTTTAATTTGATTACCTTCTCAATTTTTTGCAGACAATACGAATAAACTAATAACACAAATTACAAAATTTTACTTTATATATCAGTTTATTAAATACCAAAGACATACCTAAGGTCGAAACTATATCAAGTACCAAAAAATCCTTCTCATTTAAATAGGTTTTCAGATAGCAATTACACAATATTCACGAAAACAATGATTTATAGGTACATACATTTGGGATTCTTAACAATATCGACGTCTTGGTCAGCATCATCCCAACCAGACACAAACATTCCAGATGTCTCTGGATTCTTTTTGAATGCTTCAATCTCTTCATGCACTTCAGCAAAGCTTTTGATATGCTTTTCTTCGTCTTCCGAATCAGACATTTTTGTAAAGAAGTTTTACTATGTATACCTAAGATGACCCACTGACCATAAAATGCAAGTTACCTACTTTTTAAATCGATCAATATTGTTATATTTGGGGACTAAGATGATTGAACCTAGATCTGTTGTTTAGGCGCGAATTTAATTTTGAACGAATTTTGTAGAGTGGTTAGAGTGAGTTTTAGACTTTATTTATCTTACAAAGCGAGCAGAGAATTCAGCATTAAGCGCCTTTGCTCTTAAATATTTTACGCACTTCACTGCACTTCGCAATACTTCACAGTTCACACATAAATGACAGCTCAGCTGTAAGCTGTTTGTCCTTTTTGTAGTTTTTTGTACCAAAGATAACTAAGTAGGGCAGGGATGGGATCATAGATAAGAGTGGATGGGATGGACACTCATCCAAAGAGTTACCTTGTTTAATTCTATGTTTCATCTAAGTCACATAGCGTGATCGTAGACCATGGATGTGATGAATGAAGACATAATGGAGCTAAAAATACAGTCCTATTTATGATACTATTTTATTATCCTTCTAATACAGAGTCTGTGCGGAAAGAGAACCTTCGTGACCTTTTTGATAACTTTCAATGGTCCTATTTAACAATAATTGTGAAGACGGCATCTTAAAATGTTATGTTCTAACATAATTATATAATTATCCATATTATGCACTATACGCAATAGTGTTAAAAACCGAGATATACGGTAAATGAGCACAGCAGCGTCCTCAATTTCACTACAGTTCTCTTCCTACATAGACTTTAACTCTTGAAAAGCGTCAGCAGACGCAATACAAAGCACATGTAGTTTTTGATCATTATTTCCTACCATGCTTATCTACATAAATATATTTATTAAAAATGTATTATTGTTAATAGATCGAGATGGAACAGACGAAATACATAAAGAATCTATTGATTTATTTTATTGATCTTGACTGATTTCGGCCACAGCGACTTGGGTCTACCTACCTATTGAGGTAAATATAACCAATTTTTGCCGTGAAAGTGCATCCATATTCACGGCAAGTCAGAAAAAAATTTAACTATTATTTAAAAAACAAAAACAAATGCAGAATCAGTAAGATCAAACATTGTTTCAGTAGAAAATAAAGTTATTTCCACTATAAAAATTTGGTTTCATAAAGAAAGTAAATAATTTGAAAAAGTTGAAACAGAATAATGATTATGAATTAGAATAATCGTATGCTTTTTTTTTAAGTAAATACCGTCGACCATATTTTTTTTGTGTAACAACACTGTTTGTCCGCCATGATTGGAATTTAGAAATAATTTCAACATGGCGCCCGGTTGTTCAGAGTGTGTGTGTGTGAAAGTGCAGTGAAATTATGTTATTATCTAGAATTTTTAGTGATTATTTTAGTTTTTAAGTGAAAAGTGTGTGCTTTAATGCAGTGGTTTTCTTATCATGGCTTTGGATTTACGCCTGCATTCTCCTGCAGGCGCGGAACCTGTTGTTTATACATGGCCCCTCACTTCAGGTCATGGCTCGGTAAGGAAATCGTATATTTTATTGTCATGTAGTTAGTTACTGCGACGCTAGTGTAAGCTGTAGCATTCTATTTTCTTTTTAACTACAGCCTTGCATATAAGCAATGGTGATGTAACTAAATTGTTTAGGGAGGCTCTATTGTACAACAAGTGACTATCCAAACTAGGTACATACTTGCTCGTGTTTAGTTAAAATTATGGAGTGACCGTTTAAATTATACAATGATATCAATGAAGGTTTACCAATATATGTATATTGATTGGGTCATTATCGTGGTATTTATCAATCATCTAGACATAGGTAAGCTCTTCTTCACGTCACATGGGTATTGCAGTAGAGTGTATTGACCTCGTGTTTTGTCAAGGTGTCGGCTTTTTTTAGATATGTACACACTGTTGCGTAGTTTTCATTCGTCATTTATTTACATTTATCATGATTTTAGCAACGTTAGTTTCAGAACTTGTTAACAAAGAATTGAAATGTTGATTGTACAGCTTAATTTGAAGCTCATTTTTTATGAAATGCAACTTATTACTAATTAAGTATCATAGCTATGAAATACCATACCTCCTTCTAATGTATTTGACCATGCTATGTGAAACATTTTATTCCTTTGTTAATTATGTTTGTTTATAAATTGCTGTAATTAACAAAATTGTTTTAAATAATATAGTCATGATTTATAGTATTAATAGGCATACCTGTAACCTATCAATGTCTATTAACAATTTATTTTACAATAGTTCAATATTCAATACTTAATATTATTGTATTCACAAAATATAATTTAATAGCAACAATGCATCAAAGTTTATTAATATACAATTACCTATTTACTTCTTGTATATTTTTTTTTCCATAATTTATATAGATAAAAAAGTACATGTTTTGACTCCAGTTAGTTATTGATAAGATTTGTTATCAAACACTTGATATTATATTCACACACAGGCATTATGTACATACAAAGATTATGTAACATCAGAGTCGAAAATTATGTTCTTTTTATAAATGTATATTGTATATATACATATATGTGTACAGTAGATGCAGTGACATGATAAATAAAAGTATTTGCTCTATATAAAATAATTTATTTCAGATCATTGTTTAAGTAATAGTCTTCTTAACTTATGTAGCATTAGCATACATTTTAATGCTCTAATAATAGCTACAACTTCTCTACTATTACTAGCTCAATGATCATTGTTTTACCTGTCATGAATATTTAATACTTTTTATTTGTTTCAGGACAAACACGATGGGGCCTTGGAGATAGTAGAAACAATAAGGTAAAACTTCAACAAAATGTGTATTTCTAATAATTATTTTCTTTGATTGATTAAGACTATTAAGAATTAATAAGGAACATCTGGTCATGATCTTAAAATAATAATCATATTAGGTAATACATTATCAAAAAAAGTGGTATTTTCTGACATGCTGAAAACATACAAGCATGAATTACAATTATTTATTATTTATTTATATAATAAACATATATTATTCTGCTACAGAAATAACCAAGCAAGGTAGCCTCGTAAATAACACGTGTAGATAATATGGTGTGTAAATAGACTAATACACTTTTAATGCAGCCATTAAAAAAGTGCAAAAACTAAATTACAAGATGAGCTATAATAAAACGGCGAAAGAAAGTATTACGTGAAAGCCTGTAGGATGCACGTGTTGTTTTGAGATCGGAGATAGGTATCAACACCTGTCATGACGGACGCGACACGACCCACTAACGACATGCGTATTAGAATGTCGACCATACAATAATGATTCAGTCGATTACGGATTTTACTTACCTCATGAGGAAGTATACTAACATCGAAGGCCATTTGTGTAACGCGGAAATAAGCAGTTCCATTATTTAATATAAATTCTGTTCGTATTGACAATTACGATGGTGTAAAACTTGGCGGCACTACGACTATCGTGCGATATCCGATGTCTTAAATGTAAATTGCATATTTTATTAAATCAAATGGTAGAAAAATAAATAACGTTAAATACGCATATTTAACTCGCAAGTTAAAGTACGAAGTTTGAAATGTTAAAAGTAATACGCCCCTTTTTCTAGATGAATAATATGTGCTAGTTCTAGTAATTATGAGTATAATATACAAATTCGGTCGATTTACACAACGCTTATAAAATAAGCTATTTGGTATTATAATTTGTATAATATAGATTACGAGTTCGTTAAGTTGACGCAGTTATTTGCAAAATTAGCCTACTTGGCTTATCTTAAATTTGGATTGAAACGAGAACGAGTCTGGCAGGTCGATCCAGGCTCAAGTCGGCGGGAGCGCGAGAACCTTCACTGTGACCTCTTTTTGTCCGGACGCGCTCATTCACCCGTTCGTAACCTTGAAATCGATCCCTATTATTTTTGTAAGGGCGCGCCCTTACTAAAGTTCTTAATAATTCTCGGGCCTTATAACTTCTAAATGCAAATTTTATGTTTATGTACTTTATTTATTCTGCATATTAATGCACATACTGTTTAATTTGCGTTCGAGTTATATCTACTTAAGTCACGATATATTATTAAATGAAAGTGGCAATGCGTGATAGTCACTGATAGTATTTCATTATAATTTTACTAAAACACGAGTTTCTTGATAAGACTGGTTTTATCCCTGCGTGACCTTATTTTAATAAGGTCATAGGCGTTCATTACACCTCGCTGAAGGGTGTTTTTCAAAAAACATGACCATGTGACGAACAGGATTTTTTTTTTTTTTATTTACTGAAATTGGTTATATTGATACTTATATTAAAGAATATATGTTTATTTATCTTAATATGCAATTTTTTTAAAGATTTTACCATAAATAAAGGGAATATTCAAGTTTTTCTGTCAGCAGATGGTGCGAAATTTTCCCGTGCGTCACAAAATATAATTGATCATAAATAAAACAATACGGTAATAAAACAAAATTAACTTATATAATAATAAAGATATAAATAATATCTTTCCAAAAATACGATGAATATAAGGTAATTATACCACATAATTAAATAATCAGCAAAATAGTTTCCAAAACGTCACTGTTCGCACAAATCGCACTAGAAAAGTTGTCATTACTAAGGCTACGAGTGACAAATAAAAAAATCGAGTTAAGTAGGGAATTACTGGCAATTACCCTCTTCAGTTAATGACAAAATAAATACTATACATAAATAAATAAATATTTTAAAACCATTTTTATACCATTTAAAATATGGGACAGTGTCTATTCTGAAATTTGCGTGACGAATTGGAATAATTTGAGCAGTGTTCATACTGTTGATTTAAAACCACGATCACTATCATTAATGAGTTAACTCAACATTACACATGAAATTTTAAAAACAAAAACAAAACAAATTCATATCACATAACCTATATTATTAAAACCAATTCATTTAATGGTGGTTATTTATGACATACTTAAAAACCTAAAAAATAAAAAATAATCAGCAATATCATACGTATAAAAAGAACCTAATTATAAACAAACAATCCTTTTCATCTTTAACTATTCTAATACCTATAGGTACTAATGTAATATACTACTACGAGTGTATAGGTACTCATTAAGTTTAAAGTAAAATTTGTTAATATTTCACTGTACACTAGGCTTTACAGTTCCAGTTCGTCACGATTTCGTTCCGGTATTACGACACGTGATGCACGGGAAGTGACGGTATCATTCCATAAAACTTTTAAAATTAAAAATAACTATAATTTAGCTAAATTATCTAGGTTTTAAGTGTACTATTCAAAAATAGAATAGTTTATTGTGTTAAATAAAATAGAAGAATAAAGAAAGTGAGTCCATTTATCTTCAAAAACACCGCGACAATCCGGAATAAAAAATCTGAACATAGAGCATACCAATAATATCGTCACAGTTTTTGACGAAACCAACGTTTAAACCTGCACCAACTGTATCTTTTACGACTATAATGTTGCCAGAAAAGCCGAAAAAACACGAATTAGTAGATTTTGTCATGTGTGAGAGGTCAAAATCGCCGTGACGCAACCGGAATTTCCGGTACTGCCGTATTCGTAGGACAACATTAAAATAACTATATCTCTTAAAATAACTATTAATTAATCATTTAAAGACTAAAAATACACTTTTAGATTTACTGCGACCATATTCAAACACTAAAACATACTCAAAGGCTAATATCCTACGAGTGAGACGCATTTGAAATGTCCGAGGGCACCGTGGGACACGCGAAATTCGTGCCTCCCGTTTTGCTTTTTATTAAATATAAAAATAACTGGTAATTTTTAAGATTTTTTTTCATTTATGTTTGTTTTAAAACATTCACCTGTAACATAATAAAATTTCAGTTTCACATGACCCAAATAAAAAAATCAAAATAAATATGTTCAAAGTCGTGGGACAGGCCGATTTTGCTATGGTCAAAATTTTTGAAAAACACCCTGAAACAGATTAGACGCAAAAAATATGAAGTAGTCCGACACAACGTGTTTTGTTTATAGTGTGGTTTTTTTTTTAATTACTGATAAGTTGTTATATATTGGGTTCATTGTTGATAAAATGCGATTAGGAAACAAGTGTCACCTACATACTGTGTATAAACAATCTAATTGATTCTGTCTCAATAGCTTTTGATACACGATCTTTTTAGAACACATTTATTATTGAAAGTATGTAATATTGTTCTTGGTTAGACATTTGTATTACCCTACATGGCACTAAGCCACTGTATGATTGCAAATGGTGTCCTTGTTTGAATGCCAAATTCTTTGGTTTACCTATCTATACTTGACCTAGTTTTATCCAGCATTACATGCTTGAATATTTACTTTTGTATTGTATTGATAGAAGTATTTATTTATGACGTCAACTCTGGTGTTTCAACTTATGCTAATCACAACTAAATTGAATGCTCGCTGAAATGTAGTAGGGAGGTATTATTTAAATGAATGAACTCGAGTCTGGATACCTCTATTTTAAACGTACATACTTTAATTTAAACACAGAATGTAGTAATAACACAATATCTATTATATTTTACGGTCAAAATATATCTAGATTCTATATTCTAGGTTTCAGCCCAGACCAGCTCATACTGACAAACATTTCCAACCTATAAGTACTAACAGTCACACATTGCTGAAATGCTGAACCCGAGACTTTGTTTTAGGTGGGTGTGCGACGACCTGCCGGAGATGAAGGCGGCATTGGAGAACAACATCTTGTGCGATTACGACACCCACTCGTACGAGAGCATGAGAGCCCTGTGCGACCGTTTCAACCGCGCCATCGACTCCGTCGTCGCTCTGGTGAGATATAATCTTGTTTAAAATACCAAATCAAAGAAACAGACATTGTGTATTATACCGAAACGTTTTCGATCTAATCATACCTTTGAAATGAGTTATAGCTTAATCTGCACGAATAAACCTCGTCGAAACAGGCGATGTGATCTGTTTTACTATAATTATTTTTTTGTGGTCAATGCTGAAGTATATTGTTTGATTCGATCTTGAGTATAATACGTTTTAAATACCTACCCTTATTTCCTAAATCAAATGGGCGCTAATGATAACAAAGTGACCTACATTATTATGAGATATTTAAAGGCGTATTTAAATGTAAAGACAGTGGACGTTAAATACAAGGCTTTTCAGTCTACACAAAGTTAGAAAAAAATGTCTGACACATAATTTCGACTTGATCTTGACTGCCGCCTTTTAGACCGCTACGGACCTACGCTGTACTATTGAATGAACGCTCGTAAGGGGCAATGACACAAACATTGCGTCAATCACCACCAGACTACGTTTAGCAAACAGTTTGGTGATTGTAAACAAGGTGTATCATTCAGAATGCTGTCTTCTTCTTAACACTCTGTGGCAAACAAAAACCTATACTACTTGAAACTTCTATTAGTCAGGTTTCAATTTATGCTTTTGTTTTAGTTCTGATAAATGTTTGAAAAGTAAAAAATTGCATCCTATTCTAAAGCAAACATTGTAACGGCCTTAACTGAGAGCAATAAACGCACCTAATTACAGTTCACATCGTTTACTGTGGTACATAGTATCACGACAGCGAATTGCAACAAACAAGCATACGTTATAGCAACGGACATAAATGGCACAAACGATGTAGTGACTGAACATTGCTATCATGTGCATAATTACAATACTGAACAGCGATATAAACTCGTCCTATCATGTATGCGTTAGTCACTACGTAATACACCGATACATGTATTTACAGAGCTGAAAGATTAGGGTACCGTCAAACAGTTATGCTGTAAATCGTTCTACCAGTCCAATGATTTTTTGATTATTTAGCAATATATCGCTGTGACTTAATTTATGCATGTCAGATCATGAAATAATATTAAACAATTCTCAACAGCGTCTTTTTGATAAGTGTCACGATAAAATACTCGAGAGTTACATCATTACGAATAATCAATATCATTCAGGTAGAACAAGTTACCTACAGAGATAAAAATAAACAATCTGTGTCGAATAAATAGCTCCCTTGACATTGAACTTAAACTCTGAGTAAATTTTTATGATTTTGTAGGTCTTGATTTGTTATGCAATTCAAGCGTAAGAGGCTTTTTGTTTTGTTTTGTAAAATTAACTTTCTAACAATATTTTCTCATAAAATGTCAGAACAATAAGTAACCAGCAACTTACTGAAGTTACGTAAAATATTATGTATAATCGTAGCCTTTTCCTTAGAAACGGTTTGAAAGTAAGTAATAAAAATACCCCTCGTTTAAGGCGTCGAATTCTTAATGGTTTCTCTTTAAACTTGAATAAGTTTCAAAACTTATTCAAGTTTTTCGAGAAGATTTTTTCAAGTTTAAACTCTATTGTGTTGTTTGCTGGTAATATTGTTAACGGTTAAGTAAGAATAAATAATTTATTACCCTTTTGAAAACCAAACGAAAGATGTTGCTTGCGTCTTTGCGCCGTCATACGATTTATATTTGTTTACTTACGTAACTGATACCAGATAATAATAATATATTTATGATAATATATTACATGTTACTGTTTAATTTGCAAAGGAAAATTTAATTAATAAGGTAACAGTACAGTAACTATATTTTCTTTAAATTGTATAGTTGCCATAAATTTCTATCGCGGAAACATCGTCAATGTCACCTTATGTTATATTTTTAGCCTAATGGGCTTCGTCTACCGCATTTGTTTTACGTCGTTATTTTCATAGAGTAGAGTTAATTATATTCAATAATATACAAAGGTTTCATATAAACTCCACATACATTTGCTACAAGCTACATAATTATGTTTGATGGTACCAATATTTCAGTCATTTGATCGTCGTTCAATTTCATTATTTATTATAAGGTAAAATTTAATATTTTTTAGTAAGTTTATTCATATTAAATGTATATTAATAATTCAGTGATTTACGTTTATATTAACAGTGCCTTAAGTCTCAAGTCTTGACCTTGTTATATTACTTTAAGGCGCTAGACTACAGAGAATGTCAAAGATCAATAAACTTTTGTTAGTAGACTTACCAGACTCCCTAATGAATGTCAGAGTTGGTATGTTAACATAACATATTTGTACATTACCTACATTAGAAGACTTCTTCATTATTTTCGTCTTTTATAGTTTCCAATTGATTTTTCCTTCCATCCTAAAGACTACTCACATGTAATACACACGATCTATAATAGGTCCTTATAAATATCATCAAATATTAATTAATATTTATCTCGTGCAGGCGTCGAAGTCCTGAGGCTCCTGACTTCTAATACAATTCGAAAAACTAAACTGCTTATCTATTACTAGCTGATCCCCGCGACTTCGTCCGCGTCAATTTCTATTATTATGACCGCGATTAAGAAGTTTAAAAAAAAAAGTATTTCTGCGTAAATAATAATTTTAGTTAATATTATGTTGATAAAACTCTGTAGCAAATAATTGGCAATAATGCATTAATTTCGACCAAATGATTACCTTAAAAAAGGTTATAGTGAGTCAATCTTAAAAGATAGACATATAGTGTCGCAGACATTTTTTTAGATCATTTAAAGAGAAACAATTCTTTCATACATATATTTTGGGTAGCTCGAACCGTTTACGCAGCACACGCAACGGAAGCTTTCAAGTATGAATATTTTTCCCCGTTTTTGTGACATTTTTCCCCATTTTTCACTGCTGCTTAGCTCCTATTGGTCGCAGCGTAATGTTATATATCCTAAAGCCTTCCTCGATAAATGGACTATCTAACACAAAAAGATTTTTTCAATTCTCACCAGTAGTTCCTGATATTAGCGCGTTCAACCAAACAAACAAACAAACTCTTCAGCTTTATAATATTAGTATAGATATCCATTGTTGTGTAACTAAATATTAGGGATGTTATGGATATGAATTATCGGATACGGATATATAGAAATGATTTTTATACCGGATACGGATATGAAATTATTTTGGATTATCCGTTAGTTTCGGATAATTTCGGTTACGGATAATACATTTTTGAGGAATTTCAGAAGTAAAATATAATCTCACAACACAAGTTAGTTACGTTACGTACGAGTATGATAAGACGACAACAGAAGAAAACAAACAATGCGCGCGTGTGTCGGTCACTGCCCGGCCGATCAACAAAATAACCTGTCATCACTTGTCGCAATTAGGCTCCGCCCCTATCCTATATTATCCGAAACTTTTATTTCGGATTCGGTTACGGTTATGGATATTATTTTATATCCGATATCCGATAGTTTCGGTTACGGTTACGGAGCTCCCTAACATCCCTGCTAAATATCATAGCGAACAAGAAGTTTAACCCCCTAGTAGCCCGAAGAATGAAGCAAATTCTTAAAATAATTCTCAACTGCTTACCGGCAAAATCTTTTCTAGTAAATGATGTAATGTGCAGATAAAATCATATAATGTTTAATATCTTTTAGTTACAATTATTAGACTACAGTGAAGAAGCACAAGCTCCATGGTTGTCTCTCAGGGTGGATTATAATAAAGCCCTACAAAAATGGCCATTATTAATAGTGATATTATGTTATCAATAACCCTTTTCTTTTGATTGTCGATTTAACCGTAAATTTAAACTTTTGTTATAATGTTTCCAATGTTTTTAACTTCTGTGTGTATTATGTAACACATTACATATAAAATTACCGCGCGTAGTTTTAATATTATAAAAAACTTTTATTATCTTACAATAACGTTTTTAATGTTTGAAATAGACTAATGTAACAAATACACTTCTGTAAATTAAAAAGTAAACACGGAAATCAATTTATCTCCTTGAAGATGTTTATTTTTATATAGCTGCAAATTCTCAGCCCAAATGTTGAGTCAGCTAGCTAGAAACAGCGGACATACCGCGTAGTGTAGCATGTGCGAAACGGTGCGGTGAATGTGGGGCAGTGAGGGGCAATACAGGCGAGTGGGGCGCGGGCTGCAGGAGGGAGACACGAGGGCCAAGATGGCGGCGAGGACGCAACGATCGATGTCCGCAGACGCCGCGCGAGGCTAACTCTATTTATACACGTTGCATACCATTTTCTCTATGACACGGAGAAGCGCCTGCTTAGATTATCTTTCAAAATAAACAGTTGTTTGTTTTTTTATACTAAGTTTTTTTTTTATTAAGTTGGACGTTATTTATTTAAGTACCGATTATGATAATAATTTGTTGTAATTATTTAAAACTAAATATTATTACTTGTACCGTATACCTTTTTAGAAAAGGCCTTATTACAAAATTAAGTTTAAACAAATTAATTACGCTTTATACCTACCTAGTATAAAGTTTAAAATACCTTATTTAACTGGAAGAAGTTCTGACCTCTTTACTGTTACCATGCCACTGTCTTCCGCAATACCTTATTGAGCGTAATGCACAACAAAATCCGCTTTAATTAAATAATAATATAAAAGAAAAGGGTTTTTTGAAGTGTTTAGTCAATAATGAAAATGAGCTAATGATCAAAAGACCTTCCCCACGAGTCGGCGCTCCTACTCGTTCGTTTTTGTTATGCAATGCGTACAATGCAGTTTCCTCTTTATGAATGGCTTTAATTTCAAGTAAAGCATATTGCACGGAGTACCTGTGTGTAATTATTACGTTAGATATTTTGACTAATCTGTTAAGGGGATTACCCCGCTCAAATCCCAAAAACACTGTAACTTTAAAGAAAATTTTAGATGAATCCTCTCGTTCGTTTTCCATATAAAAAATATATGATATACTTAAGGTTATCATAAATAAATTGTATTGTTTAAAATTTTAATAAACTTTCCCAAAATTGGAAAAAAAAATTATTAAATGGGGCCTTTTTCAACGTAAATTGTAAATTATCTCAGTAACGGCTCAATAGTTTGGCGTGAATTTTGTACCATAAAATGTGTAATGACGTATTTCACAATTTGTATTGTTTTTTTTTTCTTATTTCTTCTCACATTTCTTAAAAATGAATAAAAACCCGAATCCTAACCAATACCCCGCTGAAGCACCCCCGCTACGGCCTGTGACGCGTACTCGGGAAGCGATACATCAGTGTCTCGATGACTCTTGTGACGGGTGGACTGTACGCGCGTTATTTTTTCCGAATAAAAACTAAAACTACTAGTTTTGAATGATTTTTGAATGAAATCATATTGTAAATAGTATAAATATAAATATTTCGTAAAAAAACAACAGAAATTAAGTTTGTAAATATATGAAAAGTAGTTTGTAATTTCGTTTAGTTTTTTGAACCTGTCATAGAGTAAGGCTAACTATGCCTAAATATAAGAATAAATGTAAGGTGAAGCGTGGCCGAGCTCTCCAAAACTATTGGTGTAAGCTGCTCTTTATGGTACCTACCATAAAGAGTACATTATTTTCTAGTGTTTTTATTTTTTATTGTTGGAACGAAGTTACTTATCGCGCGTTGAGAAAGGGGGCTAGACGGAAAAAATTCTCACGAAAAGTTGGCACGAAACTTTTTGCAAAAACAGAAACTTTTAAAAAATTTATTAAATTAAATTCAAATTAATTCTTAAATTAAATTAATAAAATTTTGTTTAAATTAATTATTTAAAATTAATTAATTATAAATTTGATTTAATTAAATTTAAATTAATTTAATTCTTAAATTAAATATAAATTAATTATATTAAATTTAACTTAATTAAATTCTATTATTATTAAGTTAATTATTAAGTTAATTAAATTAAATTAATAATAAAAAAATAAAAAAAAAAATTTAACTATAATAAAAAGTTGAGAGGTGTCAAGGGACATAAAAAAAATATAATATATTATATTTTTTTAAACTAATTCAATATAAACAAATAACAATTTTAGTTATAAGTGATTTTTTATACAAGCTTGCAGGACATTGACATTTTTTTTCAAAAATTTAAATCCACCGTCATAACGTTTTTATAAATAGCTGCTATGACTGAATGTGCTATTTGACGTAACTGCTAAGTGTACAGATAGCATAGCGGTAACAGACGTTGGGTGACTAACATTGAATAGGGTCTTGAATTCAAATCTCGACCTAGCAATCTGACTTTTTGTGTTTATTTTTTATTTTTCTTTGCACAGTTTGATATATTTTCGCACAGAATTTGACTATTGGACATTTGATTATTTGAAAGCTGGTGATTCCCGTGTGGTCCATAAGAAAACCATATAAGACTTATTTTCGGTTCTTTTTTGTAATAGGTTATATGGTCATTCGATATTTATGTTTTCGATGTTTTGAATATGGACATTTTAAACGTAGGTATTTTAACTTTCGATATTAAAATATGTACCCAAATAAACATCAATCATTATTTACCTGAAGAATAATATAATAATATAACATAATAAAGTACCATATACATATAAATATTTTCATGACTTAAATATTTGTAAGTAGTGACCCAGCCTAGTTACACTAGCTATCGCGCGCCAAAACGGCGCGGCAGGGCTTCAAAGCGCTCGAAGGAGGCGCGCGCGCTTCGTTTGCGTTGGCAACGGAGGCTCGCGCGACTCGATGTTTTGTGAGCCGACGCTCCGCGACCCGCCCCTTTCTTCGTTTCGCAAGTATGACGGAGCCTAAAATTCATGTTTGCATGATTATAGGTATAAAAATATCTAAATATTTTCTTGATATTGTGGATAGGTAAATATGAATACGTTTCAAAAATAATATTAAATTTATTTATGTTATTAAAATAGTTTATAGAATAATGGCATGTAAAATCGAAATATTTCACTTTTATACTACTTTTTGGATTTTATCTTTGTATCAAATTTTCGTGTCACAATGTTAGTTACCATACTCCTCCGAAACAGCTTGACCGATTTTTACTAAATTTTATATGCATATTCAGTAGGTCTGAGAATCGGCTACTATCTTTATCTATATATTATAATGTTTTCATTATGTAGCAGCACCCGTGCTCAAGTAGATAAATGTTGAAAGCTAGGTCATCCTAACTATTCCCGTTACTGAGAACCAATAAGTACTTACCTGGTCATCATCAGACCTTCAAAATTCATCATGTAGTAGCACCCGTCCTCAAGTAGATAAATGTTGAAAGCTAGGTCATCCTAACTATTCCCGTTACTGAGAACCAATAAGTACTTACCTGGTCATCATCAGACCTTCAGAATTCATCATGTAGCAGCACCCGTGCTCAAGTAGATAAATGTTGAAAGCTAGGTCACCCTAACTATTCCCGTTACTGAGAACCAATAAGTACTTACCTGGTCATCATCAGACCTTCAGAATTCATCATGTAGCAGCACCCGTGCTCTAGTAGATAAATGTTGAAAGCTAGGTCATCCTAACTATTCCCGTTACTGAGAACCAATAAGTACTTACCTGGTCATCATCAGACCTTCAAAATTCATCATGTAGTAGCACCCGTCCTCAAGTAGATAAATGTTGAAAGCTAGGTCATCCTAACTATTCCCGTTACTGAGAACCAATAAGTACTTACCTGGTCATCATCAGACCTTCAGAATTCATCATGTAGCAGCACCCGTGCTCAAGTAGATAAATGTTGAAAGCTAGGTCACCCTAACTATTCCCGTTACTGAGAACCAATAAGTACTTACCTGGTCATCATCATCATCAGACCTTCAGAATTCATCATGTAGTAGCACCCGTGCTCAAGTAATAGTGCATCGTGTAGTTCAAAATAAATATAAATTATGATGTAGGCAGATCCTCGTATTCCTCGTACAAGACAACAATAACTAGAGGAACAACATTAGGTCTCTCAGAGAGCGAATAAAATAGGCAAAAATTATGAAAACTCTGCGACACATCTGTGTTCTTGCTTAATCTCCACTTTTTTTTATTGTAGTATGGTCGTTGGTCGGTAGATGGCGCTAGAATAAAAAATACCAGTACACAGATCAAATCTTCAAGGTCATTGGGCAAGGTAATACCCTTAAGTATCTGCTCTATAGTCAAAAGTAATATTCATATAAGGTTTACGTGCATAATATTCATTTGTATTTTTAAATAAATAGGTACTACACAATTATTATAATACAAATATAAAGGCTTACTTCTCTTATTCTTAACAACTCAAGAACCTTCGTACTGTAATAATAATTTTATCCTTTGTGTAATAGCGGTGATGTCATTTGTGTTACTTGGTTAGAGGACTAGTACGTAGGTTTATATATAGAGAAGTTTAACCTTACAATTGCCATTCTACCTACTATATTTGTTAATAACCAAAAGTAATTAGATATTTCAAATGATTTAGATAGATTTTTGCATACCAGTTATTACGGCACTATACAACAGATACCTATATTTATACTACAAACACGTATTCAGTATCGTGACTCTTGACATATTGTGTAGGTCATTTTAAATATGAACGAACTCTAGTTGTGTGCATAGAGAGTAGACACCTTTAAGTTCAGTATAGTGACCTTGGATACGTTTATATTTAACTTCATCATTTATTGTGATAAATGATGGAGTTGTGGATAGTTGTTGATTAATAGCGGAAGATAGCCGTCGTGTGATTAAATATAATAGAAACTTAAAATTTTAAGACTCGTTTATGATCATTATTTCTCAATCGTCTTGTTACAATAATGTGCCTTACCGATCCCAGAAATAAAAAATAAAAAAGAGTGGTACCTACAGTTTCCATCACTTCCTTGGTCACTTTACATAAATTCGGTTAAGAATGGACTGCAAATCACATTGTTATGTTATAGTGAGTGGCTCTGTGCGGGCCACTTGCGGGGGCGTTGACCGCAATATTGAGCGAACGCGAATGTCTCGCGTAGTGTTAATGACCCTTTTTTTTTTCGGCTGCGCCAGCGTCTATTCTATATTCTAGCTATGAGTACCATTAGAATCAGCTATTTTCTGAGAGTAAATTATTATTAACTGATATTATTCGAGGATATAAATATTTTAAAAACTCAATACCATTTAAAAAAAAATTAAAACAATTTCCTTTAATGAAAGATTAATTGGTCAATTTTGAATTATTGTAATTCTTCATCATCAGTATTATGTGTGAATGAACCCCGCAATTGCCTGATTCAGCATAATATTGTAAAATTATGAGTATACGGTATGTTACTGCATGTACCTACAAAGCTGAATTAACGTGGGGCCGCTTTCTAATTTTCACCGAGTAAGTAGATAGAGAATGACGCAATGCTTTAGCGCCATATGGACTGTTTGGGCATCGGATGGGCTTGTGAGAACTGATTGCATCACTTTGGATGTAACTTTTTTCTAATATCTCTCTGAACAAACTGTTTTAAATGGCGTTTAGTTTAAAAACAGTTGAGTAACTTACAAAAATAACAATGAAAAATAAATCTTTATTATTTGGCGCGTAGACATATAACTAACTATATCTTCCCAATGTAATATCCGTCTGATGTAACATCAAGTTTCCATAAACCGACGTGAAAAACATTGTTTACATTTAGAGCTGGTATTGATTTCCCGAACGCGCCTGCCTCCCCTGACCCCATTACCTTCTTCAATTTAACGGGAGCAAATTGTATAGGAACGCACGCCATTACTTTCGCTCATTATTTATATCGGCTCCACAAACTATATAATCTGGTCAAGTAGTATACTTAAGTACTGCGTTAAATCTATAGCAGGTCTGTATTCTGTACATTGTAACGAGATAACATTGCAACTAAACAAACATCCTACACAATATGACCCCTCTGCCCATTTAAGCAACTAGGTAGGTGCACTGAATAATAACATCGGATAGTATTTGCCCCAATACACCACGTTATAATAATATGTGATAATAATGTTTCATGGTTCTTCATTTTAATTTATGTAATTTTATTAATGCAAGGCTAATTTAATACATCGATTTTATCTTTTATGAATGAATGCAACCGAACGTAAACAAATATTATACATAATAAAAGATTCGACAACAAGGTCAAGCTCAGCATCTCCTTATTCATCGCATAAACATGTAAAGTAGCTACGACTAAAATGGAAAATGCAGCGTAAACAAACCGCAAGGCGCAAACATAACTTTATGTTTTTCAAATATTAAGCAACAAAAAGAATCATTTTTTAGGTTGGTTATTCACTGCCATGATAAAATTAGATATTACTCACAACCTGGTAAGCTATTGATTTTTTGCCCCACACCGTTTGTGTGCAGTCAATGCCACATAATTTATTTTAAATACAAAAAGTTATTGACCTCATGCTTTAAGTTCGTACTGGCAGGTACTCTTATGTTGCTACATTTATGAAACCTTGAACCGTAAATCGGACTCAAGGCCATCGACATTGCTCTTAAATGACGCATTTGGTTGTATCGATCGATAATTTTGCCCTGCTTGCAATGTCAAGGCTTGAGCAACTTTAATTTATATAACCATTAAAATTCTCTTTTTATTTCTTATATATATGTACTGTATGGTATTTGTTCACTTGAGTGCCTTGGATTGATTATTTTATTTTTTTATTGAATCTTCGTCTGTATCTTATCATTCAGATTATATGGGCCTAATAAAGATACATGGAAGCAAGTCTAATTGGTTTACTTTGAACCTCTTATGTTGAAATGGCTGCTTTGAATTTTAACTGTACTTGTCGATAATTATAACAATCTTGTGATTGTATGTATGGATTTTCCGTATTCGTAATCTTTTGATGTCAATAGAAGATAACCGTTGTTGTTGAATCCTGTTATTTAATTATTTTCGGAATGGTTTAAAATAAGGTGATTAAATTACAGCCATAATGTATAGATACTTCAGGATATTTTAGCATTGACCGTATTAACTACGATCGAGTTAACAATATATTTATGTACGACCGACGCGTAATGAGTTATAAGTTTGATGTATGTTATAAGTTTTACGTGCCTGTCTGTGGCATCGTAGCTCCTAACCAAATCGACTGATTATGATGCGGTTTTTTATATAGCAATGTTTTTTTGTTGATCTAATCACTTAAATTGTTACCAACATTTTTTTAATTGATGGAGCTTTCCTTATTTTTTATATGTTATGTAATAAAAAACATGACAGTGTAAAGTTGAATGAACTGTGTCTGTTGCGTCATGAGAAATCATAATTTTGGAACGCTCGATGTAATGTTTGGATCGCTCATCATTGATTCGTAAGTAATGTGTTATTTCTATTGTTTTCAGGAAAAAGGCACTTCGTTACCCGCTCAACGGTTAAACAAGTATCCGTCGAGAGGTTTGCTAAAACACATTTTACAGCAAACATACAACCAAGCAGTGTCTGACCCGGATAAACTCAACCAATATGAACCTTTTTCACCCGAGGTTAGTGCTAACGGTTATTATGTATTGTGTAATCCGTATTGCTCATAGCGGCCAGTTATGGTCTCGTGCTAAAGATTGACCTCTTTGTTATATTATTGTACCTAATTGTAACCATACAAGGCAACTTAATCATTGTTAGTAAACAATTTTATTTATTACTAATGCAACAAGGCTCTTGTCAAACGAATTATGTAGTATGGGAAAAGGTGTATGTAACACCTTTTCCTATACTAAATTTTTTTAATAAACAGGTACACGAATTAGAAAAAAGGTGTAAGTACACCTGTCCCATATCTTGTAAACGTCTGTACCAATTTTGATGAACCCTGCACTGTTATTGCAAGTTTGCAAAGAATCACAACCCGATCTATACTTTAGAAGAATGTGTGCAAACATACATTTATACACCTAACATTGAATGTATTTTCCTAAATAGGTTATTGTAATTAAATGAATAATGCGGTTACAATAATATTACAAACATAGAAGTTGAATTGATAAGCTCCTGTTTTAGAAACAGTTTAATAATATCAGCAAATAAACTAATGTATGTAGATAATGTAATGAATGCTTATAAATATGCTTATAATCATGATAAATGTTAGTATCGTTAATGTCTTGTATTACATACTTATTTATGGTTAAGGGATAGTTAGACATGTATGTCCGATTAATAATAATGTGTACATTACGACAGGTATACGGTGAAACATCTTACGAGTTGGTGTGTCAGATGATAGATCAAATAGATATAACCGCCGAAGATGTGTTCGTGGACTTGGGATCGGGCGTTGGGCAGGTGGTTTTACAAATGGCGGCCGCCACACCGTGCCGCGTCTGCCTCGGAGTCGAAAAGGCGGAAGTTCCTAGCAAATATGCTGAGGTAAAAATACCTCAAATTAATATAATTATGCTCATTTTGAATTTTTCTTAGATGTAATTATGCATCCTTCATTAATAAACATTTGTGTTTCAGAGTATGGACGTTAACTTTAGAACGTGGATGAGATGGTATGGGAAAAAATACGGAGAGTATAAATTAATAAAGGGCGACTTTTTACTGGATGAGCACAGAGAAAAGATAAATGCAGCGACGATAGTTTTTGTAAATAACTTTGCATTTGGCCCGCACGTAGATCATCAGCTAAAAGAAAGATTTGCTGATTTGAAAGATGGTGCTAAGATTGTGTCATCAAAGAGTTTTTGCCCATTGAACTTCAGGATAACGGATAGAAACCTGAGCGACATCGGGACCATCATGCACGTCAGCGAGATGTCTCCGTTAAAAGGATCAGTCTCGTGGACGGGGAAGCCAGTCTCTTACTATTTACACATTATAGATAGGACCAAATTGGAGAGATATTTTCAAAGACTGAAAAATCCGAAACTCAAGGTCAGCAAAAGGGTCTGTTCCAATCACTACAACTTTTTATAAGATATATTTTAGATCAATTTTATGTTTATTTAATACATGATGATTTGACTGTGAAAATAATTGGTATCCTAAGTATCGAAAACAAACAAGATTTTAGTTCAAAAATCTTAGCTAAACGTAAAATATAATGATCATATAATCAACACACTGCCAAATGATAACTACTTAGTGTTATTTATTTATACAACCAATTGTCATGTTTGTATTGTACGCTATTGCTGATAAAATAAGTAAAACAGTAAGAAGGTTTGTTAGTTAAAAGTATATTAGATATAAATAAACATTAAATATGTTTATTAAGGACTCTCCACATATCTATTACAGACCAAATTTCAATTATCTGCTAACCACTTGGAGATGACACGAATGTTCATGGCTTTATACGTTTAAATAGTTTTAAACACCGACGTGGTACAAATTTTTATTCTGATTCTATTCAGACTTTCCAGGTATCATTACTGAAATCGTCGTTTTTTAAAACGTAAGCCCTATTATTCTCATATATTTCAACGCGAACCACTCAATGTGCTACAATGCTTTGTTATTGCTTGTAGTTTGCAACTTAAAATATTATTTTACATATTTTAACGTCTTTAGTACCTATCATTAAAAGATTTCCTTATAAATGCATGCATAACCTGATTTAAATAAATGTTATTCTTATAAATATTAGAATTAGAATGTGATATATATATTCGATAGTAGATGTTATTTATTAGTTGTACTGAAATAAATAATAATATTTATTACATTATAACTTTATAATGATATCTAAATAAACATGTTGCATACATAAACTGCCAACGTTTAACAGGGAACAGCTTATTGGATAACAGAGTTGAATAGGTCAATGGTTATCTGCATTTCAGCAAATTAGATTTTATTCATGTATGTAAACATGAGTGCACTATTTAGACGGTTATTTTATTGATTTTATCATTGGTAGGGCTCGCATAATGGATGTGAAGAGGGTGAAGGGAGTGGTAAGCGCCACCTGAGTGCGCCCCCGACGCGGCAGCCGACGCCGGACTTGCTGAATGGTAACAGCAACCACAGCACTGCCTCGCTGCCCGAGCGACGCAGGAAGGTTGCGCGGCCTAGAGCCGTCAGGTAAACACTTGATCTGCATGCTCTTTTTAGTTCACCGTAATACTGGTACAAAACAATAATGTTATAAATTATTATAATTTTGAATTGTCTAAACCATTAGAATTGAAGACAAATACCACACCAGTTGCAAATTATTTCATTCCTTGATGCTTTATGTGGAAATTATAGCTAAAACTATATATAAATAATATATACTTAAAATTGACGGTGCATATATCACACAGTGAGGGTAACAATAATAACAAACGTTAAAACGTTTAGAGGCGAGAACGGGCGGACACGAGCGCGTGCAGCGGTGGCCAAGCGTCGCGTGGTGCGGCGCTCCAGCGACGAGAGCGACGAGGAGTCCAGCGGCACGGACGACGCCCCGCCCGGCCCCGAGCCCGCGCCGCGCGAGTGGGGCGCGCCCTGGGCCTCCTCCTCCGACTCCAGTTAGTACACCTGGACAAACCAGTGTCCAACAGTAGCCTTACTCAAGTTATTGGATCCAATAAAACTTATCTTATTACTACTTAAAAAAAATATCAGTATTGAATATACTTCCCTCAACTACTTCGTTAACTTTCAACGTGTATAAGTGAATTCAGTGTGTAAGTGTTTGTTGCTTGCAGACCGCAGCCGGCGGCCGGCCAGCAAGCGCAGTGCGAGCGCGGGCGGCGCGCGGCGACGGGCGGCTCGCGCCAAGCGCCGGCGCGCCGCACCCGCCGCCATCGCCGGCCTCGACCTGCTGCACTCCACCACGCTCGCCTCCACGCTGCACAACGGTTCCGTGAGTACATTTACGATAACGGTACCGTATGTGAACAACGCCGATACACTTTTTTATTATTTCACTAAAAGCAGACCTGTTCTATCTCGAATTACATGTCTGTTTTTCTTATAATATATTCGGCACGCGAGTTGTTTTATTCAAAATCAAAATTTAGTTTCCTTTCTTTTTATATTATTCTTTGGGATTTTGCGGACTAACATCACACACAGCCTTGTCTAACTCATTTATTGCAAAACGTTAATAAATGTGTATGTGAGAGAAGATGTGTGTGTGCCGAGTCGGGCACAGCGTTGAGTAACCCGTGGCGCGTGCAGGTGACGGCGCCGCCGCCGGGCTGCGTGGAGCAGCGGCTGTCGGCGCTGGGCGTGCTGCAGCCGGCCGAGCGCCTGCACTCGGAGCTGGACATCCCGCGCTCGCCGCACACGCCCTACAGCCTGCAGCTGCTGCTCGACATGTTCCGTGACCAGTACCTCTCCTTCATCACTCGCATGAACACTCCCGACTATGCCAACGAGATAAGACACCAAATTGATAAAGAAAAGGTACGCTATATCTTATGTTCACTTTATTTAAGTTTTGTTTCATTCGTTCACGTATAGTTATTATAGTTCTATTTTTGTGTACGAAATTGCGTGTAAGGGATATCAAACTAAATCCTAGTATTGAATACAGGAGAGAAACCACAAACTGAAGTCGCGTGCGTCTCAGTTAGATAAACAGATCAACGTGCTCATCAGCGACAGTGTTGCTCTGTTAAAAGCGCGAATGAGCGAGCTGGGTATACACGCAAATAACACGGTGGATCTGTTGGCGAAAGCGAAGGAAATTGTAGGCAGACATAAAGAGTTGCAGAGCAAAGCTAGCAAATTGCAAGCCCAGGTATATTTGATTTTTTAATTTGTTTGTGTCATAGTATCGTGCATTGAAAACAATAGTTTGTATTGTAAAGTAAAAGATTATAGTGACCGGATTCCACCCTGCTTCTGTCCCTAGGTACTTTCGCTCTTATAGCTCTCTATCTCTCGGTCAAGCACCAGATAGATAGTACGGTCTTGGTATCGCGAGGACTTAAACTCATTTTTGAAGAGTACGTACGTCACTACGATTGATAAACGGTACTCCTCATTTAATTATTATATTCAGTTTTTTTTTCATATAATTTGTCCTTTATTTTTATCGGATACCTACTATACGTATTATATTTTACCATATACCTGGTAACTTAAAATTTTATTATTTACATTTATATATAATGTTTTTAGCTAATTGTTTTATTGAATGTCATTTTAATTTTCTATGTACGATATTATGTCAATGGTTTTTTTTTTATTTTGAAGTACAAATTATGGTATATAATGTATTATATAAAAATGTAGTTGTTTTAGATATGGTTGTCACTTCATTCTCATTTTGTTATTTTTAGGTGAAAAATATCGAAGCTGAACAAGCAATGCTCGTTAAGCAAAGGACGTTTGAGATAACAGAAAAATACCGTCAGTTAGGACATATACCACCGGATGCGGAGATCACCCAAAATATAGCTCATGATTGTATATTGAAAGAAATATCAGCTACATTAGCACACAGGAAGAGATTACATGCACAGGTAGGCCATCTTCAAAGCGAAATAATTCAAATGGAAAGGGCTAGTGAACAGAAAGTTGTTCCGTCGACAGTACCTGTCGCCACCGTAAAACCCCATACCGTGAATTCAAAACCTAGAAAATCCAGAGAGCACAGATCTCGATCCCAAGAGTGGCCAGTCGTCCCCGATATCGGGAAAATTGAGGAGCAGAACCCAGAAATCCTTGCTCAAAAAATATTAGAGTCGGGCCGGCAAATCGAGGCCGGGAAGATCACTAAGCCGAACGTATTAGTAAATGGGTATGTGCGAGATTCCGAAAGGCATGATCATCATCGACACCCGAAGGCGGCAACTCCCATTCACAGAACGCAACCGCAACGTCCGGGCCAGCCGCCTCCCCCGAACCTCTCGCACAGGCAGTCACCCGTCAAACCACAAAAAGCTCTGAATGTAGTTGCCAAGGTGCAAGAATCGCCTAAGGTGATAAATTTTGAGGACAGACTCAAGAGTATAATAACGTCGGTACTGAACGAGGACCAGGAGCAGCGCAAGTCGTCGCGTCCGGTGCAGAGCCACGCGTACAGCAACGGCTACGTGCGCGGCGGCCAGGCGCACGGCTTCCGCGCCGCCTTCCCGCGCGCCTCGCGCGACCTGCGCCGCGAGCGCTACGCCCACGCGCACGCGCCGCGCCTGCCCGCGCACCTGGCCGCGCCGCTGCCCGACTACACGCAGGTGAGCCGCGCGCCCGCCCCGCCGCCGCCCGCCGCCCTCCGCCGCAGCCCCCCCCACTAACCCGCGCTTGCTCGCCGCAGGTGTCGCCGGCCAAGCTGGCGCTGCGCCGACACCTGTCGCAGGAGCGGCTCGCGGCGCCGGGAACCAGGACCATCGGCGACCTCGTCAACGGCGAGATCGAGCGCACGCTCGAGATCTCCAATCAGAGCATTATTAATGCGGCTGTCAATATGAGTGCACGCTACCAAGAGCCCGCAGCTAACCATCAACCGCTCGAGGGTAGGTTACCTTACTGTTTTGATTCATCCATTGAACTAAATACTGCCTACAGATTTCCAACTACACGAGGTATGTATAGTATAGTAGTAGTACTACTCAATTGCCGATGTTGCCTGCCCATATGTTTGTGTTTAAAATTTATTGTATAATGATATGTGTTCGGTATAGTAGCTATGGTGCATGATAGAATATTTTCTTTTATATGTATGTACTATGTGTTATAAAAATAGCCATATTTATAGGTATTACAAATATTTGAGAAAATTAACAAAAGTGTTGGGATCCAATATTATTTTCAAATATTAAAGTATATGTAACGATGTGTAACAGGTCTAGCGGCGTGCCTACAAGCTCGCGTGCTGGCGTCTGAGTACTGGCGCGGGCGGAACGGCACGGGCGCGGCGGGCGCGGCGGGTGCGGCGGGCGCGGACGCGGAGGCGGACCCGCACTCCAACACGTCGACGCCGCTGGTGGACGAGCTGCCGGACGGCGCGCGCCCCGCAGGTAACGGCCGCGCCCCGCTCGAGCCCGGCGCGCCCCCGCGGCCCGACGCACTCACCGCCCGCTCCGTTACAGAGGGCGAGGGCGGCGAGGAGGTGGACGAGAGCAAGTGGCAGGACCGAATAGCCTTCCGCTTCGACCAGATCATATCGTTCGCGTCGACGGCCATGGAGGACAAGCGGCGGCGCTCGGACGAGGCGTGCAACACGTCGCCGGACTCGGGCATCGGGCACGGCGAGGCGGGCGCGGGGGGCGCGGGGGGCGCGGCGGGCGCGGCGGCGGCGGCGCGCGCGGGCTCGCCGCCGGCCGCGCACTTCAAGAAGCGCTTCTTCCGGCGCGAGCGCTGGGGCGCGTGGGGCGGCGCGGCGCCCGCCGTGGACTGGGAGCGCCCGCCCATGTGACGCCGCAAGCGCCCTCCCGACCGCCCCCACACATAATGACTGTCGATTTTTGTTATTTTTTTTCGAATATATAATGTAATTATGTATATTACTGAGTTTATTTTACGTTTAAGATGTGTAATTATTTAATGGTAGTTTTATGTCGCCGTTCCGTTCGGTGGTGTCGAGACGTTTGCGCCGTGGCGGATTGTATTTCATGTGTTCATTTAGGTCTTAGTCTGAAATACATGATTCGGTGACGATGCAGCGGATCATTCTTGCGCCGGTCGTTTGATGAATGTTTGTTGTTTTATGTGTTTTGTTTGTCGATGTTACGAAAGCTCTTGTCTGAATAATGTTAATCATTTCTTTGGGAAATCTTAAATTTTTAATAGTGTACTTATTTATGTGTCGAGTTTGTATAGAATAGATCACTATAAATTTTCTTACGTATCGAATCGGAAAAGTATAGCATTAGAAACGTCTAGTAAATAATAGCGCAATTATCATGTAATAATGTAATGAGTAATATCTCATAGCGACATTTTCGAAGCAATGAGGTCGTCGATCGTCCTGTGATACACAAAGCACCATTATTGTTATCTTTTCAGTATCTGTGAGATTACAATAACTTAAATAATTCTTATATTTAGGGGCAGTACCTACTATGTTGGCGATGACCATATTAAGTAAGTAGTTTATTAGATTGTAAAGAGAAACAATTTTAATGCCAGAAAAGCCAGCTACTGAAATGTATAGTATACTAAATGCCAAAATTTTTTGTAAAATACAAATACCTAATGTTATTCATTTTCCAAAGAAACACCGATGGTGCAGGATTACAGTATTTAATGTCATTGATTACAGTAGATATTGCATAGTATAAATTGACACGCTATTTTTATACGGAATCATTTTAGATAAGGTTATGCCCCATTACGAACTCAAGTGTTATTAACGTTATATGAAACTCGTGAGTGCGCTTGTGTGTATGTGTGCGTGTGTGTATGTGTGCTTCCCTCCATATTTTTAAAACGTGCGGAAGTATACGTGCACAAATTTAATATTCGTGTCTTTTTATAATAATCAATCTGTATAAATTGTTACTATGAATTAATAATTAATTATTACTGGCTTTCATAATAATGTACTTTAAGTATCCATTGTCTCCCAATTACCAATGTATAACTCCCGGCATATAACTTGGCAAGATTTTGACGTAGTGGGGGTAAACCCGCGCATATTCGACCTAACTCACCAATCTCTAATCGACTCGGTCGACGAACGCACCAATCGCGCGCTCGGATCGGCGCTACCGCATACCCCGCGTCCCGCTTGACCACCAAATAGACCTAAAAAACGATTTCTGCGCATCTAACGACTCTTGCCAACTTATTTGCCGGGAGTTATATTATATAATATACATGGTATTGCTTCTCATGTAATGGTACTGACTATTAGAGATCTCTTTTTTATAAATTTGCTAGATTTCGCATTTCTTATGTGCTCTTCCTACACATTATATAAATCTCCTGTTTACTTCTAAGCTACATAATTCTAACAGATAATTTGTCCTTTTCATAAAATAACAAGTTATTACTACGTTGTTTCATAACCTTCTTTGTGGAAAATTTCTCACAAACTCGATACTCTCATAAATCTTCAGGTAAATATCATTCTGGCTGATCTCTAAAATAACAGTATTCAAAATTTTACCTTTTGATTACTATTAAAGTAATTATTAATAAAAAGAGCTCTAAACAAAATCGGTTTTAAATCTTCGACTAAATATGCACATAAGATGTAGATATATTTCTTTAGACACGTTATAGCTATAATCATAGAACCAAAGAGTTTCTGGCAACGTGCCTAATTGTATAAATTGTTCCACATCATCAATAATTAATTTATTACTATGTTAACACTGCCTCTTTTGACCTTATTTAAGATACATGGAGTCTATATTTTACATCTTAGAATATAAGTTGATACCTATGGCAGCTGTTGAAATAACATCCTTATGGCTTCCAATGATTGATAAATTTTTAGCAATAACGATAACTAATATCGAGTTTAATTCTCATTTACTATTGAATGTATGCACCAAACTGAATTAAATGTTAGTGTGTAATTAAAAATTCATATGTACTTAGTTTAGACGACTGTCACAGGTATCTATTTCAATATATGTTACACGAAGAGGAACCTGCGGAAGCGCATGCACATTGATTCGGTATATTTTTTATACACTTGTATGTTGTCGTATCAACTCAGTCAATTATGATTTTGCATTCGTTTAATTAACGTCAATAATAAATACCATTGTAATTTTTTATACTTTACTAAAGAAGAGATAGTGATCAATGAGCTAAGGGTTACTAATACAATAAAATATATAAAACAATTCCGGAATAAAATGGTTTTACATTTGAATACATATATTTATTATTTAAAATAGATTTCTTTATCTCTGGCCACTTATCTCTTCTTTGTACTCGTAAGCCTTCCATTCATAAACATATCTGCGTTCCTTTGGGGTTTATAAACCAGTTACTTTAATATGCATCGGGTTAGGTGACGAGCCACAAGTAACTTAGGAATAAACTTTTTTTCGCTCATGACGATTATCCGCCTCTTAGGAATAAGATTTAACAAAAATAAGGAATTTGTTACGTAATGAAGTTTCTGAAGTCATTGTTGATATTCAAAATAGTGATACGGTTTTTTACTTGCAGTCGATAAAGCACTTATAATAATAATGTGTATAAAAAACGAAAATGTAAAAATGTGATTGTATCGTTAACAAATAAGAACCGACTTGTTTCCTGACTAATCTTATGAGCGATGCTATTTTAACAAAGCATGAATGCCACAAAACCACTTGTAAGTGTTCCTAGAAAACATTCAATAAGATAGGTACTATACATATTTTGTGAATTAAATGTAAATATAAATATAGTAACGCGTTCATTGTTTGCGTTAGTTTAAATTGTAATAATATTGAGCATAGAACCGATTGGCATAGTTGCTAAGTATACAATTAAGACAAGGATCTATTACTACAAGAAAATATTTTGTGTAAAATAGTATTAATTAGTGCATGTATGAAAATGTGATGATAGTGACAAAACCATAAAAAATCTGGAAGTTTTAAAGTCTGTATTTTTATAGAAATAATAAATAGCATCGCTCTGTAGGTTGGCTGCATTGCCTTATATTTTTAAACTTAGACTATGCTATGACTAGAAGTCCGGATGCGTAACGTAAAGGAATGATTAGAAATTATATTCATTTGGGAATTATTATAGGGAACTAGTTTGTATTTTAAACGAAATAAGCATAAGACTTTTGTTGATTACTTATGTAGATATGCGTATTGTTACGTGCACTGACGTAAGCTAATGAAAGCAAGGAAATTAGAAGTTCAGTCTAATTTCAGAAAAGAAAAATGAAATCATAAACATGCAAGAATCAAGAATTTTGAATGATGTTTGTCCATTGGGATCATCAAACTTTTTATATTATTTGTTTTGTGTCATGGCCACGGTCAGCAAGAAAGACGTCAATGAAGGTCGGTTCTATTTTTTTTTAGTTACTTTTGTACAGTATATTTACTTACTGTGCACGGTGTACTGTTTTAATATTAGATAAGATTTTGTCAAAAACGAAAAAAGTGTTATAGTATAAAACGTGAGCAATTTTAATAATTTGAGATCGATGAATATAACATTCTGTAAATGTGATTTTCCAGATATGTTTTTAATACATATACGACTTTGAAATTGCAAAATCATCTTAAATCATGCCAATATTGTTAAATGGAATAAATATGGAATGTGTTTCAAAGAGTGTCGTTCCATGTATTTTAAACATTGGGGTGCACTGGTTTGATTGTGCCTGAAAAACTCATCAATGCCGCTCCAAACCTCAAAATTATGTATAAAATTTATATATTTAATATAAGTAAGCTTAAAAATTTAATCTTGTGTACCTAGGTACCAATAGTAATAGTGTAATGTCGGCAATAAAACATCTATTTTGGTCGGATTAACTCGAAGAGTGATTACATTATTCAGTTATAATTAATTTTTATTTTTTGATGGGGAATAATGAGCTAATATGTGTGACGTTATAGTGTCTAAAATAGTACAAATGAGAAGACTTATCGTCGTAAGCCTCGGACTATTCAACATGCAAATGCTAGGTTTGAGATGTATCCCTGTGTACTAGTTTTATTTTGTACTAAAAGTTAAAAATAAACGAATAATTATAATTTTTATTTTTATTTTATATCTAGTAAATTTTCTTCAGCCTAAATCTTCAACACTTCCTAATATTATAAATTCTTTTTTCACGGCTAAACCACTGAACCAATTACTGTGAATTGCGCGATATTTTCCGTGATAACGGAGCCGCAGGCAAAAAAGCTTTGTAATGTAGGTAGGCATAAGGGTCGACTGATTTTATAAAGAATAAAATACAGCGGTTATTTCATCTGTGCTCATAATTAAATGTCAATGTCACGTCACGTGCAAAGGCAGTAGAACGTAGAACAGCAAATTGATGGCAAATTGCTTCAAGAAGCAGTTCGTGTATGATCGGCTAAAGCATTGCTCGAACCCTCATTAGTCGATTTCAATCAAGGGTTTTATTATCTGTAGCATTATGACACTGCCTGTCAAGTGACAGCACAAACCAGTGTGTCATAAATCAAATCATTCTCATTGGTTTCTCACGGCTTCTCCTAATGCATTCGCATTGGCAATTTGACAACAATATCTACGTATTCCTTCTTCGGTTCGAAATTTGTGTTATTGTATTTTGGAAAATGATCAATTTGTAAAATAATAGCAACAGCATAGTTTAGTTGCTTCTTAAATACTAACTTTGTGAGTCACCGTGTTATATTTATGCTCCATAAGTGGTTGTCAACACTTTGTATTTACAAATGAAATGCAATATTCGTGAACTTGCTCAACTGAGCGACCAGCCTTGTGTAATAGAAGGAAGATTAAACTATAAAAAGATTTCCAATGGCAGTTACCGCAATCAGTCAGGTTAGTATACTATATGGCAGGTTCTATGTTACAGAATTTACACCCCAATTTTTAACAAAGTTATAAGCTTATTAGTTATGTCAATTTGGTTTGAGTAAAGGTTTACTATCTATCTACTGAAGAGGTTGTTCATAAATATATAAGTAATTGTGTAATTGTACTTATAGTTTAGACTGGCTAGTAGATGCTGGCAGACACTTCTTAAAAAATAAGATAGCTGTGGACCTGCATGAATACTATTTTGTTAGTTCTGGGTCATTTGAGTCAGATATTTTATTTAATTACTAGCTGTGCCTGCGACTTCGTGCGCGTGGATGACGAAACTTATCAATGAGTTTTTAACCGCAAAATTAAGTTTGTTTTTTATTGTTAATACTTTTCCGCGATAAAAACTACCCAGTGTGGTGCCCAGGATAATAAAGAATAATTATGCCAAGTTTCATCATTATCGAACCGGTAGTTTTTGCGTGATACCTGAACAAACAGACAGACAGACAGACAAAATTTTTTTTTTCACACTTGGGTTCGGTTTCGGTCTAGTAACACTAGGGTTGCCATCCGTCCGGGTTTCCCCGGATTTGTCCTAGTTTAGAGGGCATCCGGGGAGCGTCCGGGGAAGGTTTCATTTGTAGACCGGGTTTTTAAATAAAAAAATTAAAAAAAAAATTGTGTCGCCCGCGAGTCACGCACTATCGATGCTCGCACACCACGATCAACCGACGAATCAAGTACACTTCTCATCAAAAAAATCGAAACACCTCGCAGTTTATGATTTGATAAGGATTATCAGAAAAATGTGTATATTTAGGAATAAATGTAAAATGTCATTTAATAGTGAGTAGTATGAGGTTTTTAAATCCTAATGTTAATGTTCTAAATTCAAATTAAGTCTTCATAGGTTTCGTATTTTGTATAATGAGTAATTTTTACCCTGTATGGAATATGAAGGAAATGGGTAAAACAACACGCGTAAATGAAAAAAAAATGTAAGAAACGTTTATTTAATAACTTGTATTCCCTCCGCGAGCTCTTATTACTGCTTCCATACGGTTCTTCATCGATCGGATGAGAGTCACGATCACATGTTGTGGTATATTATCCCATTCCTCTTGGATTGCATTTTGCAGCTGGCTAAGTTTTTCTGGGGCTGGATCTCTTGCTCGAATTCGTCTCTTTAATTCATCCCATAGATGTTCAATGGGATTCATGTCCGGGCTTCTTGCTGGCCATACCATAATGGAGATACCGACTTCGGTAAGATAATCTCGTACGACGCCCGCGGTGTGAGCTCTAGCATTGTCGTGCATGAATATGAAGTCGTTGCCAATAAAATGTGCATAGGTCATCACATGAGGTTCAAGACACTGTTCGATGTACCGATGAGAGTTTAGTGCAGGCAGCCGTGGCCCAGACACAAAGGCAAGTTCTGTCTTACCGTCGGCGCTGATTCCTCCCCAAACCGTCCACGAACCGCCACCATAGCTGACCTTTTCTTCACTGCAGCATTGTGCAAAGCGTTCTCCATCTCTTCTGTAGACCTTGTTCCTTCCGTCGTTACCATACAGCATAATTTTACACTCATCAGAAAACAGTACTTTGCTCCACTGAAGGTATGACCAAGTTAGGTGCTCGCGTGCAAAGTTAAGGCGCGCTCTTCGATGGTCTGCAGTTAATTTCGGCCCATTCGCTGGCTTATGCGGTGCCAATCCGCGTTCCTTCAACCTTCTTCTTATTGTAGAGTTACTTACAGCTACTCTTCGTACAACGCGAAGCTGCTGCTGCAGTTGAAAAGCGTTAAGGCGTCGATTTCGTAAAGAAGTTGTTACAATAAATCGATCATCTCGCTCAGAAGTGACCCGATTCCTGCCAGATCCTGAACGGCGCGTGAACGAACCAGTCTCCCGATAGCGTTTGTAGACTCTATGAACAGATGATAAGCTTAGATGCAATCTTGCAGCCACAACACGCTGACTAAGTCCAGAATCCAGCAATGCCACCACTTGGGCGGCTTCTGCGGGCGAAGTATCCATATGTTTTAGAAAAAAAAGTTTTTTCAGACGTCCCAAAGTCACAGTAAATAAAATAAGAAACAAAAAGTTTAAAGACAAGCGCTAATTTTTAGTTTTTAAACGAGAAACGTACTCCAACCCTAAATACACATTTGTCTCAAAACAGTGATTAATTTCATTTATAGGATAAACAAATGAAATTTTTTTTTTTTTTTTTTTTTTAATTTATAATGAAGAACTTTGTCGCTTAGCGACAACATCGTTCTATAAAAACAACAAATATATATACAACACAAAGAAAAAACTTAAACGTAACATAAAAACAAAACTAACTACCTACAGCAATAACAACTAACTTATACAATATTTTAGCCTCTCGGGAGAAAGGAGAGGCTAAAATGCTATTTACAAAGCCCACATTAGCACTATTACCTACATATAACCGCCTAAATGAATCGTTCCGGACACATTCCGTCAAGATATGGAGCACATCCTCCACTGTGCCACAGTCAGAACAATTGGGTGACGAGACTTTCTTCATCAAAAAAGCGAATTTTTTAGACGGAATGTGTCCAGAACGAAGCCTGAGTGCAACAGTCAAAGAGTTTCTGTGGAGGGAACCACAGTCAATCCACGGAACAGGAGAAATCTCCGAAACAATGGAACGATACCACAGTCCTTTATCGACTGAGCTTTTTTCAAAATGTGCCTGCCACAACCTCAAACACTGACGTCTAAGGTCAGAAATAAAATCGGAAAACAAGGGAAGAATAGGTAAAATACTTCCGTCAGAGATAGCCTGCCTCGCCAACAGATCTACCTCCTCATTTTCTCTGACGAGAATATGTGACGGAATCCACTGAAGACAAATTTTCTTTGAAGGCTGTAAGTCCAAAATTAATTTATAAATTTCATATGCTATTGGCGAGCCACCAGCGAGTGAAGTGTGACGACACAAATGTTGCAAAGAGCTTTTCGAATCTGTCAGAATGACAAATTTATCATATTCAAGTGAACTAATATAAGAAAGGGCTTCGACTATTGCTACTAACTCAATATGCATTATAGATAAATTTGAAGTAATTTTGAATTTAGCATTGACCCCAACCATAGAATCCAAAAATGCACAGCCACCCATAGACTGCTGTTTAGAACCATCCGTAAATACTTTATAAAAATCTGAATATCTTTCATTAATGTAGGATTCACAAATAACTTTTAGCTGGTGTTGATTATAGGTACGCTTAGGACGGTCTACAGAAGGAATATTCGGATAAATTACCTCATGTAAATCTATATTACTAGTCCATGTATCTAGGGAAAACATTTTAATTTGATTGCTAGAATAAATTAAGAGACTATCAAAATGGGAGACAAAAGAAGAAATAAGTAAAGGAAGCTTTTTGTTTACCCAGAAACTAGATTGACTTTGAATAGAAAGATCATTTAGTACACGAATAGTTTTGTTATTAGTTATTGACTTAGATTTAAGAAAAAATTTGCCAGCTAAGAACCTACGACGAATAAACAGAGGAGGGATACATAACTCACTCTCCATAACATGAATAGGGGTGCTTCGTATAAAACCACCAACAACACGTAACATTTGATTTTGTACTTTGTCTAACTTACCTATATTGCATTTACTGCAATTATCATATAAGAAACTACCATAATCAATTCTGCTACGGATAATGGAAATATATAACCGCCGTAAATGCTTTTGGTGAAGCCCCCATCCAGGACCAGCTAATACTTTGACAAGATTAACATACTTAAGCACCTTATGCACAGTTTCATTTACATGTTTTCCCCATTTTAAAGACCTATCTAACCACATACCTAAGTATTTAATATGATCAACAACGCTTATACATTGGTTATTTATGGAAAGGCAAAGCCTGTCCATAAAACGACCTTTCTTAAAAACACACACTTTAGATTTTGCTGGAGAAATAGAAAGGCCCAAATTACTTATTATATTATTGAACTGAAATAACGCTAACTGTATGTCATTCCCAGCAGACTGAAAATTTGCCTTCGAACAATATAAAACAAAATCATCGGCATATTGAGAAACACTAACATTGTGAATGCTTTTGCATACTTGAATCGTAACAATATTAAATAAAAGTGGAGACAACGGATCACCCTGCGCCAAGCCACGATCAGTAGACCGACATAAATCGCCTGCATAGGTACAAACCTTTAGATTTCGATGTCCAAGGAATGACCACAAATACTTACAAAATTGAGCCCCAGCTCCCATTTGATCCAATATATGTAATAAACAAGAAATATCAACATTGTTATACGCACCATCAATATCAATAAAACCAGCTACTGTAACTAAATTTTTTGTAAACCCCAACTGAATATGTGAAACAAGCCTTACTAAACTGTCAAGACAGGATTGTCCCTTACGAAACCCAATTACGTCTTCAGAAAACAAACAATTTTTTTCAAAATACCATTCCAGTCTTTTATTCAAGATGGAGTGTAAAATTTTACAAACGCAAGATATTAGCGATATAGGACGTAGCGCTGAACGACCACTACTCCCCTGTTTAGGAATAGGAATTACTTTAATATCACGCCATTGAATAGGAACAAAACCCAGAAAAAAACACTTATTATAAATAGAAAGTAAAAGCCTTTTGGCAATTAAAGGGAGATTAAAAACCATTGAAAATGATATTTCATCACAACCAGGAGCAGAATCCTTTTTCTTAAGAGAGTTTTCAAACTCTTGCATAGAAATTTCAGCCTCCAACCGACCGTTGCTGGATGAAAACAAGGGGAGAGGAGGACGAACAGAATCAGGAGTAAGAGATTGAAGAAGGTCTGCAGCCATATCCTTATCAGCAGTAAAATTGATATTTCGTTGCCCCTTTAACCACCGCATCTTCCGCCACATTTCAGATGAAGAAGTAGTCTCATCAATAGTCAGACAGAAATCCTGCCAGGACTTACACTTTGCTGCACGAATAAGTTTTTGAGCAATACGAACTTTTTCTTTGAGCACGCTTAGATTAGAAGCCGAAGGACAACGTCGTAAATTTGCCAAAGCCAATCTACGCTCAGCAACCGCCTTTGATAACTCTGCAGACCAATAAGGTTTAGGAGAAAAATTTTCACAAATATTTTTTGGGGTTCTTATGTATGGAATGTGCTTTTCCGCAGCTTTTTGCATGGAATCCTGAAAGACATTATACATACTCTGTGGGTTGTCAGGAATTACACACTCAGATAAATAACTACCGATAAAAGCTGTATAAGAAGGCCAGTCAGCCTTCTTAAAATTCCTTTTCTTAGAAAATTCTTTATCTAAAAGAATTTTACACGATAACTTAAGTATTATATGGTCACTGCCTAAGGATTCATTCGTTGTAACCCACGAAAATAACAAGGCTAAATCAGAAGATACAAAAGAAATATCTGGAGACGACTGTTGTAAAAGTCCACCAACCATCTTAACTCTAGTAGGACGCCCGTCATTAAGATGAATAAAATTATGATCTAACATCGAATCATATATATGACTTCCCCTTACATCAGTCTTGCACGACCAGCTGGAGTGATGACCATTAAAGTCTCCCAAGATAAGAGACTTTGAATGAGCTAAAGAAAAAATAAAATCCCAATCATTCTGTGTGGTATGAGTACTAGAAGGACAGTATATAGAAAAAATGTTCTCAACATGCCGACAATTTAAAACCTTTATATGCAAAAGTTCTATTCCAGAATTGCAACTTTGAGTAGAACACAAAATAGACTTAACAGAGTTATGAGCTAGAATGGCGACACCACCGTATCCATCGGCTCTGTCCATGCGGTAGGTTTGATAGCCACTTATTCTAAAAATAGATTCGCTATGAAGCCAAGTTTCGGAAAGAACAGCTATATGAACCTTTTCTTGGGCGAGAAATTGATCTAAAGAATGTTTTTTAGGTCTTAAACTTTGACAATTCCACTGAATTATAGACAGATTCAATAAAACCTTATCCATTATTTACAAAAAGTTCTTTAAACGAAAACTCAGAAAAAAAACTAATTAACTTCGGAAGATATTCTACACATACTAAAAACAATGAATTAATTTTGTCTTTAAAAGATTCTTCGCCTAAAAATATATTCTTTAACCTAATAAATAATTGAGTAAATCCATTTGAAACCTTAGAGTCTTTATGTCCTTTCCTATGAGGCTTCGGCGGTGGAGAAGAATCATCCGAGCACTCCGACTGTGACGTCAAAAAGTTGTCCCAATTCGCTTCTACTCCTACATGAGGAGCTCGTGTAGTGCTCTTTTGAATATTTTTCTTACGTTTCTGAACAGGTTTACTCGACGCAGGTACAGTCTGGGCTACTTCGCTGTATGACTTTCTGGAATTAGTCGGCAACTGATTGATAGGTACAGCGGCTGTAGAACCTTGATCCCTATGAATAAGCACATCACACAAAGTTTCACGTAAAGCGGGCTCCTTAATTTTACTAGGACTCATTTTAGACTCGGCATAAATGGCAAGCGCTTTTCTGTAAGTACAATTGTTCTCTGCCATTATATCACGAATCCTGTTCTCCTTCTTATACACCGGACATCTTCTGTCGAGTGCCATATGATCCCCAGTACAATTCACGCATTTATAGGACTTAGATGCACAATTTTCATGATTGTCAGTACATTTTGGGCAAACAATGCTTTTAGACTGACACATTCTTAATGTATGTCCAAACTTCCAACATCTTGAACATTGAGACACCGGAAACTTAAAGCGCTCTACCTTAACCTTCAAATCATAAATTGACACATAAGCTGGAACCAAACTGCCTCTGAATGCAACTCGAACAGATTCACAAGGAACCCATCCTGTGTCGGCCTTGTCGTTACTATTACTCCTCCTACTTAGCCTCTTCACGCTTACAATTTCAATATTAAACTCACAAGATAAATTTTTCTTCAACTCTTCCTCCGAAATATCCAACTCAATACCTTTAATGATGCCAAAAGACAGCCCCACCTCGGAAGTTTTTTGACAAAGCCAACCCATGCTTGTCCAGGCTTTGCAGCTAAGGAAATGATCGGCATGAAACTCGTCCTTAAAAGTAATTAGCATCTTGTGCTGATTAATGTATTTGACGCTTGAAATTTCTGTAATTTTGTGTTCACTAAAAAGACGAGCCAAACCAAACTGTTTAAGTAGAGGACCCTTACTTGATACAGCAACTTTAAACTTATTATCTTGTCCCGCATCTTCAACAGACTTCCTTCCGACTTTGCTTCGTCTGATGGTCTTCCAGCTCTCATCTGATAAAGGGTCCTCACGTGCTCTTTTTATTCCTTTCACACTCCCCATCTCTCCCGCGTTCTCTTCCTGCTCATACTCCTCAAAGATATCACAACTTGAGTCATTTGTACTTGAATTACCTTGTTCTAAACTCATCTGAATGCGGCCGGGGCTCCGACCACACAATCAAGCGCGGAAGCGCGGAGCCAAAATAACAAAACAAATACCTCAAAATATAGATTAAAACGGATCAACTGTGATGATCAGAAAGCACGAATAACAAAGGAATATAATTTTTAATGAAAAATAATTATTTCCAGATTTTTTTCATTGTTACCCGGTAACCATGGCAACTGTCACGAGCGCTATTGCAAATGAAATTCTAATTTCGAATTTTGATTTTTTTCTTCTTACTGTAATGACCAAACTGCCAGCTACACAATAATGTTTTTTTTTTCATGGAATTAATTCTCTTTTGTAAAAAAATAGGACAAAAACAATAAAAACGAAAGTGTTTCGATTTTTTTGATGAGAAGTGTATATTCACCGTTCCCCCACCCCTCCCGTCGTGGTAGCCACGGTCCGCCGTTCGTTCGTTCGAATTCACGACCCGCGTCCCGGTGCTAGAATGGTCTAAGTAGGTACTTTTAAGATTTTAATTCATTAAATATATGTTTTTGTTTAATATTTTAATAAGGTTTTGTTTTCTTATTTCAAGAATTGAAAAAGCTGATTTATATTAACAATTTGTAATATGTTTCTGTTTTGTTAAAATAATGAATGAGTAAAAAAGGTGTTTTATAACATTTTCAACTGTTTTTTTTTACATTGAATATGTTTAAAAGATCTTGTTGACATGTCCGGCTTTCGGACTCTAAAATCCGGGGTTTTCACGCGTTTTGTCCTGTTTTCCAAAATTTGGAGATGGCAACCCTAAGTAACACCCCCCGCCAATTATTTTTTTTGATATTTTCAATGTACAGAATTTTCACTTCTACAGATTTATTATAATAATATAAGTATAGATTTTTGTAAACATTTTTATAATATTTAAAATCACCAAGTGACAATACCCATCTTTGGTAAGAATATCTGGTTTTCTGCATTCAACTTCTGTCTTGGTGTTTGACTAGTAGGCAGCTTTAACTGTTAGTCCTTAGAATCATCTTTTGCTAGTTAGTTTGTGTCAATTCAGGAAAAGCTTACAGCAGATATGAGAGGAGTATTTTGGGGCGCTGTGTGCACTTTCCATATAGCTGAATTACACACTTGTTTACAATGTAAATTAATGAATATTGAGATTGGCTTGTTTTTCAGTGTTTAAAGAGAGATGGTTTCGGCTAATAAATAACTATTTATTTTATTTTAAAATAAGTGAGATGGGTAAGTTTGATACAAAAAATCCAGCTGGATTATTTGTTTTGGAAAATTCTTCAATACAGATGGAACATGGGCAGAGTATACCATTCTCATTTTCAATATCATTTATGTAAGTCTTTTTTTTATTATTTAATATAAAACAATTTTTTAGATTTTCTAGCATTTTATTTGAATAATGAATATCTATGTTTGTAATCTTACTTTCGATTCTTGAAGGCAGAAGTTTTCTTTCTTTTGTATCAGAACAGTCACTTGTCACTGCATAGCATAATTATTAATTACTTAATTAAAAGTAATTAGTAGTTGTCACCCATTATGCACACACCATGCTGATTATTCTTTAAGACTAGTTATCCTAGCAACAGGCCAATTTTGTTCTTAATCTGCCCACCCACGCAAACACAATTATAAATATCATGTAACGCAATTAACCTTGACAAAGGCCTTGTATAATTTGTGATAAGAATTATATAAATTTTAGTTTTATGTTTTGCCTAAAATTTTTTGCTTATGTTTTTAGAGATGAGCCTGAAAAACGCCATGTGTTTGCTGCAAGAACTGAAGATAATGTAGTACAGTGGGTTATGAAACTAAGGGAGAGCTCATATGAATATCTGCGTAACAGACTCCATGCTCTACAATCTAGAATTTATGCTATAACAGGAAAGGTAAATAATATATTATTCTACATATAATTTATTATATCATTTATCTCAAATAATCATAAATGATATTATATGCAGATTGACTATATTTTATAAATAATTTTCCACATACATTTATGGAGGACATAGGATGTTAAATTATTATTATATAAAGATAAGTAAAAAATAATAGTACCTAATATATATCACATTTAATTTAATTCAAAGGAAATTTAACCTTATTCAAAAGGGTTATTATTTTAACTTCCTCATCTACATTATAATTTTATTATTATGGACTTATAAATGTATTAATAATGTTTATCATTACATATTTTACATAGAAGGATAACAGATATGAAAAGATAAGATACAGTTTTATTACCATGTGTAGAATTAATGTCTTATTTACATTATTAATTTTAAATTTACAGGATCCTCTTCTGCTTGTACCAAGGAATGAAGGCGCGTGTCTGTGGGCCCCAGCGGTACCATTCTCCACAGCTCCAGCATGTACTGTGAATACTAGCTCATTTAGTTGCCATCTACATACAAATGGTGCATTTACACTTGAAAGAAGTAAATCAGATGTTCAAGCTCATAAACATTTTCGTGCAGAGTACACAAAAAAGGCTACGTTTTATACAGATGACCACAAGTCTAATGCCCATAGTAAAGAGGGATCTTCAAGTGAAGCCTTTTCTCTCGAGCGGAGTAAAACGTCAGCCATATTACCTGGCAGTTTGAACCCAATAGATAAATCGATATTTGACAATCGACCTCCATACTCTCGAGCGGCGCCAAGTCCTCCAGTCAGAACGAAACTTTCCCCGAGCAGTCGCCGAGTTGAAGTTAATCAAGAAGTTAAATATTTCGCCGAACAAGGTCGGCATTTAGGTACAACAGGTATTTTAGATGAAGCCCCAATACCGCCTAGACGAAAAGTGTCACCTAAAAATGCTGAAGTTCAAAACCCTACAATTGAGATTACTGAAAACCATTTCAGCATAGAGGTTGATGAACCATGTGATGATCTGATAAAATTTTAGTAAGTTGATATGTCCATTGTGTGAAAACAACGAGATATCGAACCCACCTATTAATTAAATTATTTAATTATTTAGTTACTTGCCAATAATTGTAGAAAATTGTAATTTGTTTTATTAAGAGGAAATATGCGCGAAGGTATTCAAAGAAACTGTCGCACGGCGTCCGGCCGCCCCATTTATGTGTGACCAGGACAACTGCAGATCTGACTGAATAGCCTAAGTAAAAAGTTTTATTCAATGTTTGGCTCTCGGCTTATTTTGTCTTCCAATATTGGTCCAATTTAAAAGATATTACATAAACTAAATAAGAAAAGTATATTACCATGTCCCATACAAATAGTTATACCTACATACTTAAGCTTCTGTGAAAATATTGCTTTTAGTTAAAAAAAACAGCAATAAAACAGGTGAAAGCGTTGGTATGGAACAAATACCGCCCATTTCCTCTTAATGTAGATACCTAAACGTCCAATCAATGAATTTCGTATGTAATTTTGCCAATATGGTTATAAAATGAAAAATTGCTAATGATATGCACAGTAACATATTCCTAGAAGGGAATGTAATGTAATTATTTTTACTTCACTGTGCGGAGTTACTGTTGTATAAAATATTTAGCGAAAGAATTTGCTTACCTTTATTTATATGCAAATTCCTGAATTTTGCTACGCTTTAATTTCAGTATAATAATATATTCTTATATTCGTATCTACTTATTATCACAGTTACTAATATAAACGTGAACTCGCTTCGAGCGAAGGCAGGAGAAGTGACGATCATTATTGTAACAAAAAAACATCGAAACATTTGCTATTTTATTAATTAGATGTTTTTACTGTTGTAAGGGTGTTACTACAACAATCTATCGATAGTTTGTGGATCGATTAGTGTGGTAACCTCCTTATTAATGTATTGGAAATAATTACAAGTAATGAATTGTTGCGCTATATTTGTTTGGCTAAAGAATATTATGGATAGAACTGTGATCACAACTTAGATTTGATTTAGACTTATATCTGAGATTTCGAAGTTTTATTTATAAAGATAAATAGTTATGTATTGCGTTTTTTTACAGTAGATGTTTCAAAAATAGCTTTTTGTTTTTAATAATTCTCATTTTATTTTTACTGATATCGATATTATGTATTATGAAATCAATGAAACCAAATATCCTTCTAGTTGTTTAGTCAATATAGCATTTTTAGAAGTCATTTTTTTTTAAGTTTTGTACTTTTTGAATGCCTAGTTTCATGTCAAAATGTTTTGACCTATTTTAAGGAGAATAGGCAATAGTTCAACATAAGCAAACAGATACAATATTTTCATAAAATTATTTAATGTGGTGCTCATTGCTTTTAAGCGTCAATAAAAACAATTTTATAAATTCCTATGTATTATTTAGTATCTACCGCATAAATCTGCTATAAGCATTATGTACTGAAACTGAAGGAAATAAGATTTAACTGCAGCAGATTTAGCTGCACCAATATGTCTGTCTTAAACTCCCTACATTTCAGCGTAGTGTAGATGCCTACGCAATGTCTACTAACTACTACTGCCTGCTTATATTCACATGAGAGTGATGTATCGCTAAATGATACTTTCTAGTAGTTTTATAATCATTGCGACGAGATCTATCGATGGGGTTATTGGGTTACAGTCGCAATACGTTAAAATAAAACAAAAAAGTCTTTAAAATTATGTTTATTGTGTACATTGCTTTAAGCTTCATCAACACCTAACCTTAACATAAATTACATTTAAATTTATCGTATGACGTCCCAGTTAACATAACTATGACGTGAACATACATTTGAGGCACTCTTGTTTTAAGGTACATACAATACTTAACTTATTACGTATTATGTAAGTTGTTCAGTCAAGACACTGCTTTGACTTCAGTCGACTATAATATAACCGAGAGATATCATAAGTGACATGTTCCAGCACGTTAACAATGAACACCCTGATGCTGTCATAGTCAAAAGATAGAGATCAGTGACCTAACATAAATTGTAATTCGCTTAAATCGATGGTACCTAAATGTTAAATACAAAAACAATTTGAAGTTACTCTCTGCAACCTCTATATACTCTCATGTTTTCAGAATGTGCCTATATGAATCATTTAGATCTTTAATTAATGCAATTAATTGTTAACCATGCTTAGGCACAATTCCTTTTTTTTATTCGATTGACAATAGTGTGTTAGTCGGTAGGTACCTTAACGATCAAGCACAACTGCGGGATATTATTGTATGTAAATTATAACCATACAAAACTTATTATGTACATACTTTAAAATAATAATGTAAAATTATTTCGTATGAATTTCATACATATTAAAATATATTCGTTTGAGGGCTATTATATGGCCCGTGAAAAGTAGATTTAAATGTTTCATATCTAATTTAATATAAACTTCAATACAAATAACATTTAATTTAAAGAAGTGGAGGCACTTTATTGTTTCTCTACATAAGCTACAACCACATAAACATGAACATTCATCTCAAGTCTCATATGTTTATCTACTTACTATACCTTGATTAACATGATAAATGCAAAATGTGTTTAAATGTTTAACCAAGTATGACGAACGACGCAACAAATCTCTCTGATGATGATTTGAAACACTAGCCTAGCAATTTATGTTTAAGTAAGTATATTCAAACGAGACTACGGAACCTACGTATTTGGGATATATATTTTTAAAACTATAACTAGGCACTTCATACTTAGGTATGACGAGATTCGTTTTATACGGAACATAGGTAGGTAGGTACTACATTGTTTAGGCACCATTTATACGAATGACGTAGGCTTAGCCCACGTGTCATCCGTTAGGTTAGCTAGCCGGAATGCGAACAGAAGCGCTGGTGCGCTACTTTGGAGAGTGACCGCACAATCCGCACCTCAGTGTCTGATACCGCTCGTGGTGGCACATCACTTGTGATGTAGGAGTGGGCATGCGTCGCCGCTGTTAGTTGCCGCCATAGTCGCGCAGCTCGCGGTTACCGAGCGGCAGCGTCGGCCGGTAGTTGTGCAGGACCTCCATGGCCTCCACTCCGCATGACGCCTCACCGCACTTTATTTTCCGCATCGAAGCCAGCTGAAATCCAATCAGTATAGTTATTCATTTGTATAGTTATTCATTTGTATAGTTATTCATTTGTATAGTTATTCATTTGTATAGTTGTATAGTTATTAGTTGCGATTTTTTATAATAGTCTAGGTATAAATTGGACGTAAAGGAAGTTAATTTTAAAGTAGATAATTAAAAATAGAGTTTGATGTTCGACATAACTGTCGATGTCTACTTATAGCAAACAAATTTTGCAAGTCACGTCTTAAAAACCACTTGACGAGTATTTGGAAAGTGGCAAGTGGTAGCTGCTAAAGTAGGTCGTGAACGGACGTCTGCTATTATTTAGTCCGTGGATACTTGAATGTTGAGTGCATCGAAAACCGGTACTCGTAATTTTGTAGTTAGAACTGTTGCGTCATATACTATTTGTAATCTGATTGTAAAACATCAAATATTGCTAAGAATCTGATAATGAACCTCGATCTTACGTATCGTCATAAATATATTTGAATTGAAGTATGTGTATTTGTTTGAGATTTTTAAACTGCAAGCACTGAAAATGGCAGTTTAGATCTCCATGATATCTCTACTAACTGAAACTCACTTGATCAGCGGAAACTTGTACAGGTTGCTTGAACAGGATCCAAGTGACGGATTCGGTGCATGGCGGGGTGGTGAGCGAGCCCGGGTACGTCCAATACGCGTTCTGCGGCGGCAGCAGCCGCGCCGGGTCTAGCGAGTCCGACAGCGTCACCTTGTCGTTCTTGTGTGTAATGAACGGCAGCAACCGAATCACTTTGTCCAGCTCGTGATGTTTGGAGCCACACTGCACAAAACAACAACACAATATAAGTATAATCAGATCTGTAGCAAATAGCAGCTCTACAATTGGCTGCATAACCGTTCTAATATTCAATCTGTCTCCAATGCGATTCAAGACCTATTGTTAGTCTTAATTTGCTACACCTAAAGTGGCTTTGTCGAAGAATGTGTTTATGAAGTGAAATTCAAATGAGACTTATTGTATTCAGATTGCGACCTATTACAGCGTTCTACAATAAAACAATTTAGGTAAGTTTTACTGACAGCATACAAACAATATTTGTTATTGGGATAACTTAAAACCTTGAGTCTCGAGTATTATTTGAGTATGTATTACTGTGGGTACTATATACGAATGCAACTAACTCATTGTCATATATTATGCACTATGTTACGGAGTTACAATGCAGGTAAAAGGATTTTGTTGTACGGCTTCGGTAACATTATCGCTTTTGCACGAAGTGTAAAATTAGCTTAGCAAAGCACTTTTATTTATGCAAATAGATCCTTATTAGATAAAATAAAAATAGACAAGCGTGCGTAGGTACTTACGCTGTTTATGTAATGTAGCCAAAGAGCGTGGCGTTTAGCAGATATATATTTATATGCAAAAGTTACTGATTTTCTATGAGTATAAAGAGGCGCGAATTGCTTTAAATTAGGTACATATCTTAACACATGATTAATAAATTTAAATAAATCTACACATTATGCTCATAATTCCATATTAGGACGCATTTACAGTGCAGTCAGGTATTCACAAACCCAACTTAGCAAGTGTAAACAGTTTGTTTAAAATACTTTGTAGTTAGGTGTTAGTTATTTTAAAATTGTGGTAAAGTGTATTCGTTGAGTCAGATCGATACGCATTAGATTGGTTTGTCTTGGTTGAATAAGTTACGCCGAGATTTGTATGTGTGTTTTGATTTTCAATATGCGCAACAGTAGCGCGTAATACACCATCTGGATAACTTCTTTAATTCAATAGAGTTACCCACTAGCCCAACAAACCCACGAGATTTAAAAGAAATCTAAAATAGTCTTATTGTCATAGTTGTAATGCTGAACGCGTTGCAGAGAGAAAGTAGCGTAGTCAGGCGAAAGAGCTGCTTGTTATCGAGCTCATCTCCGTCTCATCGTTACTGAGATATTCAATCTAACTGACATATTTGTATATTCTATCTATCTATCCATCTATTTGTACCGGTACCTATTCATTGTAAAAAAATGTATTTTTTAATGTAGAAAACATAGAAGAAAGGCCTTCATTTATATCTCTTTATCTTTTAACGTAGATATAGCTAAATGTTTTGAGTGTCTGTGTTACTTTCGCTACTGTGAAGGTGATTAACATCTTATTCAAAATTTAAAGAAAAAATGTACGCGATGTTGATATTATATATTTGCAGTTAAAGGTCTAGGTACTGTGAGGTACCCCACTTACATTTTTGTTCCTATATATATATTTCAATGGGATTAAGTATAAACTCATTCCTCTTACGTAAACATCTGTTAAAGCAAAGTTTTGTTTTTCCTGTCTTGGTCTTCAGTTTTTAATTTCATTCATAATGATTGCAATTAATGTTGTTTTTTACCGATTGTAAACATAAGCAAAGCGAAAACAACAGTTTAGTTGAGTCACTAATCTCAAATATAGGTACCTAAATACGCTATAATATAGCTCGTGATTTATTTTAATTGGTTTCATGAATGACTGGGTGTTTTGTTTTATCCTGAAAGCGCAGTTCCTAGAACTGAAGTCTGAGTTTGCGAAAATCAGCAAAGTTTAAATTATGACATCAATGATTTCGTTTATGTTGTCAGCGCAAGGAAGATGATGTACCTATCTAGGTACTATTAAGTTAATCGAGGTATGTAGTGTATATGGCGCTATTAAATGAGAGAGAAGACTTAGAAATCTTGAATTCTTTTATGAGATATATTCAAAGATCTTACCATCAGAAGCACTCCAAGTACAGCGAGTCCATCGGGTTGTCCGGCGGCCTCAGAGAAGCTGTTGTACTTGGTGGTGTTCCAGTGCACCAGGTGCAGTTCTCCTGAGAAGGAGCGCCCGTCCACCGTGTGCTCCGAACCCTCGCCGTTGACGGCGCCCCAGTGGCAGTGCCACTGCTGTAGCTTGTACACGTCGTTGCCCAGGGGACCGCCTCGCAACTCTGGAAATAAATTATGAACATTCTTAAAAATATTACTTTTAGTGTTTTCGCCGTAGCGTAGACTAATCATTGAAAGTTTAGTGCGTCTCTTATTGTGATTGACTAGATACGGGGCAGGAATGCAAGTTTAAGTATCATCGATCGCATGACACATAAAGAAGGATACGTTATTTAGGGTTGGGGCTAAACCTGATGTCATTCCCTCACTTAGTAATCCTGAAAAAAGGAAGGGCTTATCCCTAATATCAGGATATTTTGTAAGCACTTGCATTAAATTGGGTGTTTATACGCGTGGGACAGGAACGCGTGATACCGTGAGTCATTGCGAGGGGTACGGCGCCGGCCGCCGTGTCGATGGAAATGCAAATTGACCCTCACTTTGCACGAGGACTTGCAACTTCCTTTGACACGCTCATAACAAACGAGTTTCAATTCCCATTGTAGTTTATGCGTTGATGTTTTATTATATGAATAGATGCACGTTGTTAGGCATACGTTGCTGCTCTACCTTGTTTACAAACAAACTTAATGCAAATAATGAGCACATGTGCCACGACTGGAAGTAACTATGACTATCGCAACCCTTTTTCCAAATGTTGTATTTATGGTCTTTGCTTTGAGTCGTCTAGACCGGTCTAGACTAATCCGAAACAGACAAACAGTGAAACAGTGTTTTAATTTTCATGGTCTATTGCGAATCTGACCTCCACAGCCAACCATACTGTGTTATACAGTAATTCTTGGTAACATACAACTAAAAATAATCACGTTTTATTAAACTGTCAAAAAACAGCTAAACACAAAGACATTTTTCAACGATAACCTTGGTCCAAACCGATATCTGTAATTACACACTGACTTTTTTGTAAGAGTCCTTCTGTTCCAAATTGATAAGTATGCTACATACATATTTTATTAAGATCTGTTTCCTGCATCATTTAGTATGGTTGATTTAAAATGCAAATATCCCAGGTATAATTGCTTTTGATAATCTCGTGTAGTTCATCTGCGTTGAGGAAGTCCGTATTTTGATATAATATATTTACGAAGCAATGGAAATCCCACACAAAGTCGATCTCACTTGTGTAGGTATCATTAAACGATTTTTTATTTAAAATAAACGTGACTAAATCCTTAGTCTAGATTTGTAACATTGTTAGCACACATAGTAGATGTGTTAAGAGAGGTGTACCTACCTCTAATACCACAAACGGCAATGGGCAATTAAAATTAGTGGATAGCCACCTCAGTGATTGGTGCAGGCAAAATATAAAAAAAAAATAACGGTTGCTATTTATATTCTCAGTTGATGAACTGTGCAACAACATCGCTGGTAGTATGTAAAATCTTGACGTTAGTACTGGTATCACACGACGTTATTAAAACGCAGTTATAAAATGTAGAGCTCAAATGCAGTCGCACTTTCTCTGGCGCTTAAAATGTATGTTGTAAATAAACATACCGGAGTCGTATCCGTTCTCGTCGACGCGCCAGCAGTAGCCGGGGTTGACGACGGAGCGGGGATGGTTGACGGAGTAGCGCCACTTGAGCGGCGGTGCGCTGCCCCCGCTGCTGACGCTCGTCGTGTCGATGTCCACGGGGCTCTGGCGGGCGCCGCGCGCTTCCGGGAACTTCTCCGTCCAAGTGGCTGGACCTGCAAACAACCAATATACAAATTATATAGGCAAGCTCCTTTCACTTAACGATTTTATGTTTTTTCCCTACTGCAGCTAAGCGGAAACTGCTAAGATTTTCCTTAAAGACAACAGGTTATGAAATCAGAAGATTGTTTTCGGTAAAGTGTAACTTTGTCGTTCGAGGAAAAATAACACGTCCTCAATCGCATAATTTTAATGGTCAAGATCTGCTGATTTGTAGATTTGTGTACCGACTCGTTACTTTTTGTGACATTTCATATTTTTACGCACGAGCCTTTGACCCGAAATCAGCTTTTTCAAATGAGAAGTAAACCACCTATCAATCATTATAACAGTTTAGTAATGTTTAAAATCCGCGGTAGCCGGCGCAGCGCTCTCGATATGTTTAGCTAACTGTTGTTGTTTGTTTGCCGTTCATTGACACACATAACAACATTAGGTCCATTGTCAGCTCGAGCCCTGAAGTGAGAGATGCTGACCATTTGTATAAACAACTGAAGACTATTTTTAAATACTTTTGTTATGATGCAAAATAACAAGGACCAGGCATAAGTAGTGACGACACTTAAAACCAAAAGACTCTCTTGCTCTTCTAATTTAAATCTAAGTAGTGTAAGTTAAACTATTGGTTTAAGTGTTCAATTACCTTTTATTTTTACCTCTTATTTGTTATTTTGAGTAATTTGATATAACTTAGCACTATTGTTTAGTACTAAGTTAACGTAGAGCTAACGCGTAAGAGCTTTTCATTGAACGTAATCTTTGTGATGATTACGTTCAATGAAAATTACAAAATGTGGGTCTGTAGAGTTCTGAACTATAAGAGTACCCATAGATGTGATTATAATTTTCAATTCAACCTTTGTGAACGATACTTTGAAACATCTTTACAAAGTCTGCACATAATGTTAACCAGGTCTTGCTTCTAGTATTAGAAAAAAAAAGGAAAGTGATTGTATAATACAAACGGACTTACCTATCTGTAGAATTTTAAATAATCTATTATTTATAGTTATAGTCCTATAGTATAAATAATGGATTATTTAAAATTCTACTGTACTATAAACAATAAAAGAATTTCTGAGTTTAAAATGGAAAAAACTCCTGGTATCATCATTAGCATAATATTATATCATAATAAGCCATTAAGATTAATGGATTTATTTTATAATTGCTTTGCATGTGACATTGAAAAAATAATGAGATCCGAATATCTAGGTGTAGTATATTTTAATTTTAAACGCTTGTACACATCCACACTACAGACTAAACGTATGTTGAGGATTGAGTATTTGCTGTGTTGAGAGGAGACACCCACAAATTAGTATTGAAATTAAAAGTGTGTGGGAACGTCGACCTGGCGTCATTTGTCGCGTCATACTTAACGCTTTATCTCACAGACTGCCAAATGGGCGTGGCTCCATTGATTGAATACTAGTAAAAAATAATACATATTTAGAAGCTTAACTCTTTTGCTACTGAAGTACCTGTACCTCAAGATAACGCTATAAAAACTTGTCTAGAAGAGATTGAAAGTGTAAGTATACTAAGAGAAAACAAAATAATTTAATAGTGCGAATTAAATTTGCATATGTGACATGTGTCATAATGTCAACGTGAGAGATGAGTGAATACTTATCCACACACGAGGCTCACAAATTGTTTAACACAACACATTAAGCGTTATCTTATCTCAGCTCACCTCCGCCTACTGAGAAATACTTACACAAAACATTTTTATAATGATGAATCCCTGTCTTATTTATGACCGACGGGACATTTATGGTGAATGATTTTTATGGATCTTCTAACGAAAACATTTAACACGACTTCAAAACAATTAACGTGACTCTATGTTATTGCGCAGTTTCGGTGAGACTGCTGCGATCTTTAAAATAATTTTTCGATACTTATAAATTTATTAGTTTATATAAAAATAAATTGAGAGTTAATGATGTTCTCCCAAGGATAGATACTGTGTACTTTCAGTTTCTTGAAAATGTATAGTTAACACTTTGCCGACGATTGATGGTCGTCCCACGTGTAACTTCCGATCGCGGCAACGTAATCAAGTATTTCCTGACGTGTCGAGAGTTCCAACAAGAACATTAACCAACCTATTTGCTCTTCGCCGTGTTATCAATAAGACATCGCTAAGTATAAGCCGCCAATCATAGTATTTTCTGGCTACGTATTTGCGAGTGTTTTGCCAAATTTTATTCTTATTTTAAATTATTATTAGCTGAAAAGAAAATATTTAAAATTGTTATTTTTCTCGTAGTTTTACCATATTTTGTAGTATGAGAATATTGGTGGTCTTTAAACATAAAACCAAATAAAGCAGGTAAACCTTGAGGAATTAGAGGTAAAATACTAAAATAATTGGTAAATACAGACCTATTCTGGCTACTCCATAAAAAATTGAAACCATAAAGCAGAAATAATTGTGAAGGTTATGTGCACATATCAATCCATCGGTAATTTGGTCCACATCAGGGATGTTACGAATGTAATATTTTAGACATTCGCGAATGCGAATGCGAATGCGAGTGTTTGAGATGCGAATGTGCGAATGCGAGTGCGAATGCGAATGTTGAGAACGAGGAAATAAACGTTTTCAAATGAGTTCGCAGCCCCGAAGTAGTACGCTCAATGCGTGAATACACTTTTTCACAAATGTTACATTTAGCATGATCCCGATCAATGGGTGTGAAATATATCTCCATATTTCACTTTTCTTTCCCGGCGCCATAGTAAAATAAAGTAATATAATAATTATAATAATAAAAATAAATAATAACTATTGATAATAACTTTTAGTCGTTTCAAATAACCCACAACTCAAAACTGGGTTAATTCACTTAGTCACAAGTAGTCACAACAAATTATTACTTAATAATGTTTATTGATTGCTCGTCAAGTCACAACTAGAAACCGGAACTAACACGCAATGACATCCCGAGCGCCCGCTAAGCTCCGCCCACTCATACTTTTTCCGTCTTGCATAAGTGCATAGGCATACACTCACATTCGCTAAATATTCGCATTGTTTGATGCGAATGCGAACGCGAATGCGAGTGTTTGAAATGATGCGAATTATTCGCATATGCGAATGCGAACGCGAATATTCGTAACATCCCTGGTCCACATTGACGCCAGAGTTGGTGAAAATAAATAAATATGTCGGCAATTGAGGGCACTCGAGGACCGGATGCGCGCGTGTGTCAATAACAATCGCCAAGACCAATATTGATCATATTTTACCTATACAAACACTGTTTTTATGGTGTTATCTTTTATATCACCATACATTAGATGGTATTTCGTTCATCCGCTGAACAATTGTGTGGGGTTCAGTGCACGAACGACATCCAACAGCGTTGGGAAAATAGGGTTATTGCAGCAATCCTGAATCTCCACGATTACAATCACATTGAACACATCCTTATTGAGACTGATGGCATTTTTTATTTCTGTCTGTCACTCCTTTAAAAGGGAAGAGAATTTTATTCCGCACATTGAATATTCTGAATCGAACGCAATAGACACATATACTTACTCATTTATTTATGGAAACGAAAATAAATGATCGATCTTAAGAAAATCAAAGATGATTTTCTCATAGTCAAAAGTAAATATAAGATGTCTAGTCCAGACATACTTATAGCTTGATATTGAACTATTCAAAGTATTTTGAATATTGTTTTTCACAGAGCATAGAGCATTCATCGAAAGGTTCTGGGAATAAGTCTTGCGCGCGCGCAGAGCTGACAGCTTGCTCGCCGTAATATAAACACCTGTTTCGTTAATTACAATAAATTATCGGTGTTGATTAAATTAATATAAATAAGTTGAAAAACGCATCGGTACGCAAAAAGATGTGTGTATGATAAAATAATAGGAGTGAGTACATGTATTAGTTTTTGTGACGTAGCCACGTAGCACTCATTTATTTACTTAGGAATTTGGTAGAGTCAGTTTACCTTCAATTTAAGATTTATTTTAAGTCTTACCAAAATACAGATAGGATTTTATCTTCATTGTTGGTACATTTACTTTAATTATTTATTCGACTAATGGTTTTTTTTAATGTACAGTTATTAAAACTTATTAGTATTCTGAGTCGTAAATCCCATCTACTGACCTATCACACAAGCTTCAGCTATCAATTACCTTCTTAGTAACTCGTAAAACATTAGTACTGCACTCTGTTTACATAGAACGTGCTGTAGTGTCATAGGTTAAATTGAATACATAAGTTCTAATAATACGTACCTACGTATTGTTAGTACAAAAACGATACAGCGCTCTCCTAAACTCAAATTAATTCAAATGATGTTCGAAGTTCGAGCTAAAAAATTTAATCACAAACATACTTTTTGCTGTTGAATTAAACCAATTTGTGTTTATAAATAAAAACACTGTTGTAATTATCACGTGCGTAACCGTATCCGATAGACCGATAGGTACTTATATTTTTGTTGACTATGTTAATGAGATTAATTGTAGAGTTTCCTGTAAACCGTCATTTTGACTTATTCAATAATTCTGACATATAAATAATTATTTTTTTAAATTCGGATGACTTTTTTTTAAATTTTGAAAGTCGATTTTTCTCTCCCTAATTTATTTAATCGATTGAGGTTCAAAAGTTTTGTTAACATAAATATCGATAACATCTTTGTTTGCTTGATCGATTAAATAATAATTAATCATTTGTCAGCTATCGGATCAAGTAGCGCTGTTAGTTGTGAGTACGTCACGATGCGTGCAGCGGTCGCCTCCGACCTCGGCCGTACTTATCTCGTTCAGATTTATGTCTCTTTATCCACTTTTACAAGCGCCCTCGCATTGCCAGCCACTGGCGCTTTGTGCCCTTTCCCTTTTAAGGACTGGACATTTAAATTCGGAGAACCAGTGTGTTTAATATTAAAGAGAGTGTGATTTTATCGGTAAATACATATAAAATTTAAATGTCCTTATTTTTCTGCAAAACAACCAGATAAATATTCTTTAAAATTTATTCAAATCATTAAAAATAAATAATAGAGCCTTATTAAGAATATTCATAATAACGAAATATTTTGCAAATGTTTTTTTCTGTGACATTTTTAATCTCAACATGTTATATTTGCTCAATGCCTACATGTAACATGCATTTTTCGTAACTAATAAGGTAATACGTATGTATACGGAGTGCGGTATATTTGTTGCAGTGCTTGAAATGCCTGCCAGTAACTCGGCTCAATGGTTGTCTATAAACTTTATCTTTTGCAGAGTCACGGAGACTTTTATATGATAACGCTGTGAGACAACAGTTCATAAAGCCTATGCAATCCTCGTTATCCTATCTCATTAAATATTTATAGACTGAACAATGAACCTGTACGAATTACATTATCAATTGATTGACGTTTCGCATAAACCACATGCGTGTATCTATTCGTCGTAACTCATACATGATATATTATATTAAAACATTAGAATTGTTACTATTTATTGACTGTTATTATCTATCGGTTATGTAATCGAAGTAAACTTGTTTTCTGTAAATAGAAAACAATGAGTGAAGCCAGTATTGTCCTTACGACATTACGACCCCGAAGCGAGAGCCTCGACATAATTGATTGTAAGTAAATTGCAAGTGCAAGGTTCTGTATTTTGTAGTTATTTAACACGACAACCTGAGATTTTATAATTATTTCCTTATTGAGTTAACAGTTAATAGAAGATATTAACTGTTGAGCGATTAACCTTCATTTCCGTAGTGGAGCGACACGGACGAGGTCGTTAGAGTCCGGCAACTCGGATGGAGGTGCAAAAACGCCCACAAACATTTAATGAAAAGAAACGCTTAACAAAAGCAACTGATTGTTAATTTATCACGCAAGTCTTTAGAAATCTCCAATTGTTTATACAAGTTGCAGAATCTGAACAGTAACACGTATTTAGTGACAATTGGCTGAGGGTCGACTACGCCTCCAGTCTCATCATTGTTCAATAATGGCTGCTCTGAACTCTAATAACCTAACATTAGCTACACGCTATCAAACCGCACTAGCTACCTATGATACATGCATTTATTACTACTACTTACATATACCACTTAGGTAAGACATGCAATTTATTCTTGTTGTTTTTTGTTATTGTGTCAATCCGCAATTTGTAAGTTGTAAAGGATGAAATGAAAAAAAAAAACAAAGGGTAAATAATCTCTATCATAATTTACCTTAAATGAAATGTTGAAGTTTTAATAAGAAAGCATTATAAACGTAAGGTATCGTCCCTTGGGAAAACATTACTCATCCTGCCTGGAAAACCTAAAAACGGGTTCGCCGGTATGAGTCATAACAATAACTTACTACAGATTTAAACTACGTCTAATAATATAAACATTATTTTATGGAAACGCTGTATTAATTTTTTCCTAATTATTAATTCATAAATATTGGTCTATGAGAACGCCATTCAAATACAACCTAAATGTATACAGACTGGCATATAAATCATTATCATTAACTTTTGATTGACTGATACAGCTATTAGCGCCCTCAACTGACGTAATGAATCTCCACGAGATTATTACAATTATTCGTTGTGATCATCATGTAGTCATGTGGAAATATTTTTTAATATGCGATAAATTTAATTTAAATAATATCTATTAGTCGAGGAATGAGAATTGCTGAATAAATAACGCTCATTGACTGGTTTAATAAGTGCTAAAATATTGTGTTTGTATAAGTTGTGTTAATCTATTTTGTAGAGCGTGATTTTCAGGTCTTATGACTGCTTTACGGTGAAGGGGTTTTCACGATTTTTTTCTTATGAGACGAAGGCAGCTGAAACTCTACATAATTTATAGGTATTAATGTTTGCTTTGATAGCACCGTAATATGTAAAACATAAATGTGCAACTTAATAGTCACAATGCGAATAAAAGCAGATATTCTATTGACGTCGTCTGCGCCAAATTGTCACGTCTCTCGTTATAGTAATCGTTTTTATTTGTACATAGCCAATTACTTAGCGGTACACGAGGACCGAACGTTTAGGTAATGGAGGCACATACAGATGAGATGGATTGCATACATATTAAATGTTTTATTCATTCAGTATTATGATGAACTCTGTGTCCACAATTGATTAGGAGAAAGACATACCTGTCCTTTTTCACGAGACGTTTTAAATGTTGCAAGAAATATAATGATGTTTTGAACGCGTAGTTTTTTACTGTCCTCTGTATAAAGTTGATTATAGTGTTTTGTAAAATACTAGATTAGATATATCAAGGTTTAATAAAACGGAAGCTATAAACTAATTGGGGCCTGAAGCGCTTTTTGATACTAGATAAGTTCCTACTTAGTATTTTATTTGATTTTGACATCACACAAATTGTGATTCACACAAAAATCGCGGCTAGCGGTAGTCGGATTTGATTCATATTTTCCACTGAATCTGTATACTCTACCTATGTCTATCAAGTTGTCAAGAAGAACCTTTTGTTTCAAGGAGAAATAGAACAATCCGATTATAATTTAATTGAGCTCCAGATTAGCTATTGTTCTGATTGTTAAAAAGAAATAATAATAATTGTGGACCAACTAGTTTCTTTTTAATAGTTTCTAGTGCAATTTTATAAATAAGAGCTTAGGTAACAGGAAATCAAATCGCTATTTATAACTTTAATAACTTCGCGCTTTGACTTTAAAGGCTTAAGTAGAATATTGCTTTGTGAAAAAACAATGCCTTCTTTCGTGGTTATGCATAATGCACCATAAGTATTTATGGTCAGTTTTACATAGATAACAACTTTATGACAGACTCTAAAACACGTCTTATTGTGATCATATGACTAACAATAAGACTGTTAGCTTGGTTTGAAACTTATTACAGAGTAATCGGAAAACGGGTCCCTTCAATGTCGTTTACTACTTTTTCTTTAGATATTTGTCAATATGTGTTTGTGTGAAATGACACTAGCTGCGTACAATATTATCAGTAAGGAACTGTTGTAACGGTTGCCTAATGTTAGCATCACATTACAAAATGCTACGCGTCCACCGCCAATGTAGGTAGAAAGCAGAAAGGCGGGTTGTTTGACTTGGTGACTAATGTAATTTATTTACCTTATTAAACTAGTTGTGACGTTCATTTTTGTTCTACTGTTTAGAATCCCAAATGAGCGACTGACGTTGAATGTTTAGTTTTCGATGTATTTTCTACGTTTGGCATTTTAGCTTCCGAAAGAGTTAGCTAAACAATTAATATCTCAAATTTAGTATTTAATTAAGAATTTAAACACAATTACAGAGGAAAGTGGCTTTACCTTATACAGATAAAATTTATTATAATGATAGATTGATCATTTTCGTACTCTTTAAGATAAATCAAACTGACTTCAGGAATTAGACAGAAAAGGTGCACATTATTTACTCCTGAAACTTATATGCTTGAACTCATGTAACAGCAGCTTTCCATAGTATATATCGAAAACCATTATTTTTCAAATAGTAAATAGGTAACTTTTTTTACTATCTTAAATTTTTAGATTGTTTAAGTATAAGTTTTCAGCTGATCGAATAATTATGTTAAAATGCTCTTACAATGAATGACAGTATATCTGAAAAGCGGTGATAATAGAAACGCGCAATACAATAAAATCTAATAGACTTGTCGGTCATTTAAAAGTATATAAATCACAAACGTGTGACTAAAAACTAATTTGTATAACAAATTCGCATTGAACAAAGGTGACGTCCATGTCAGTTTGCGAATAAAGAGCTTTAAGTATAATACAAATTTTGGAAAAAAATATAGGTAATCATTAGTTACGGTTTTTCAATGTGATAGCCGTGAAGTTGACTTAAACTGTAGACAATATCTACGTAACCATAGCGCAAAAATCATTACTTATGTTAACTAACTATAATTAGTATTTGTAAGAAAACCCGCACTGAATAGCATTAAAACAAAGTACTGGCACTATTAATGAGTTACTCGACAGACATCGTTACCCACTTGCTGCCTCAATGGCTTTGATTGCAACTCATTTGAAATATTTCTGTAATCATTGTGTCTCAGTAGTAACAATACGATCTTTTGATATGATTACTGCACACGTGGACCGCGCATTCGAAGTCTTTATGTTCCAAAAATGAAAGTTGCGAAGTTTTTTTTGAGTTACAATCACAAGCAAACTTTTTGCAAGCCTTGATTTAAATATCGGTACGGTGTCGCTGTAATTTTTTTAACGTTTTTCCTCAACTTGGTCAGCAGTTCTCTCAGCGCTGAACAATCGAGGCTTGCCTTTTTTGTCTGAATAAATTTTTGCATCTTTTTAGCGAGAAACTGGTTTCCCTTCCATCCTTTTACGATAATGTTGTAAATACAATGAAGGCGGTGTATCGTACCAGTACAGAAGAGTTTCATTTCTGAACCGGCTACAGATTAAAGTAGGCCAGCTATCGCCTCACGCAACGCGACGCTAACTCTTGGCACTAATATTCGGCTTTACGTAAAAATATTTATTTTTTGTTTTACTATTACAAATATTTCTATCGCTTTAAAAAATACACTTTACATACAAATACTTGAGGCCTGTTCCTACGTAAGAAGGTAAGTAAAATATATGACTTATCATTGTCAACGAATGCGTAATGAACGGGTTGAATTTACTTAATTTGCAATAGACTGACATGTATTATGTAAGTTATGTAATTTATGTAAACTAGCTATATATTTAAGTAAAGTTTCAATTTATATCCACAAAGTAGTATTCATTCATTTCGAAGCATTAAATTAAACAAATAAAGTAATCGGAATCCAAATAATTGCCGTTCATGAAATCAACAGGTGTTATAAGTATGAATGAAACGAATTTAGATAAACTATGAAAGAACGCTGAAACCAAGTCATGACGAAGTTATTTAGTTATTCACTGTCATGTTTTATCTTTTCACTTTAATGTACTGATAAGTGATACTCACTACCGCTTTTGCTCCAATTGCATGTAAGTGCATAGCGAAAGTATCGTCTAATGTCAGATCGACTCTTATCAAAGTAAACAAGCTACCAGAATGTTACCTCCTTGATTATATGAACGCAGTCAGCAAATAATTAGATCCTGTTTGATTTCATAGAATATACACAACACTTGAAAAAAATATACATTTAACGATAAAAAGTCACTTTTTGTTCACTTAATTAGACTTGACCGCAAACTGAAAATATATTTTTTTCGCGTTTTATTTACATGGGGAGTCACGTGCCTCGATGTAAACAAACCGGTCCGCGGCGCTCGCTGCACTTAACATTGAAGGCGGACTCACCGTTCTCACAGCTGTAGCCCCAGTCGTTTTCTGCCATCGCTGCTGAGATGTAATCACTGGTGATGATTACTTCCTTCCTTGAGGCGAGTTGTGGGTAAAGTGTTTCGCGGGCTTGTGTATGTCGCGTGTCAGCGGAGTGCACGAGTGAACGTCGGGTCGTGACTGCGTGCGAGTGTTCGCGGCGAGTTGTCTTTATAGAAAGGCCGTCGGTGCGGCGCTGAGCGGCGGCGGGCGCGGGCGCGGGTCTGCGCGCTTGTCACTCGCGCTCGCGGGCTCTCGCGGGACGGGAGGCACTGGCACGCGCGCGCTTCGCCGGCCCACTGCGCGCGCGCTGCGTGCCGCCCGCCAGCCCGCGCCGCGCTCCGCCCCACCGATGCGATGGCTTTCTACTCATCATTCGTAATTACACATTTACTCGTCAAATGCCTACAATACACGTCTCAATGTCAATAATGTGCCGCTTTACCATGCACATGCGTTTTGTTGTTAAAAGGGTTTTGTTTACCGTAAGTATCGTAAGTGTAAGTGTCATTCTAGCGCCGGAAAAGTCGCAGGTTTAGAGGCCGCAAAATTTTAATTACATTGCGTGTTCAATTTAAATGGTAAGATACACGATTTTGTTCAATATAGTTTTGTACATTGTTTAATCCTAAAAGGTTTTCTACCGAAGAACCACTTGTTTACATTTTTCCCATAGAGTTTAGATAGAATGATTATTTGTTTATTTATTTATGAAACTAAAAATTCACTGGTTAAGGTCTTGTTAAAAAAAACAAATAAAACCATTTTCGGCTACTTAATACATTTACTCTACTAATAGTATGTAATTTGAACAAAGTACATATATTACCTCCTTTTTGACTCTACAAATAATTTTCTTCATAAAGAAATTGCAGAAAATATCTATAGACTTCAAACCGGCAAGAAACCGGCTGAATAAATTGTGGTCAGTAGAATTATATACTGTCTTTAAAACCTAACTTAGTTTTTCCTGGGTAGATATAAAAAGAAAAAAAACTTATCTGATTATCATTATTTTTAACCATTTGAAGCTATCTAATGTTTAATAATTTACTTGTTACATGATACTAATTACGATAAGCATAGCTGAATTATTGTTATTCTAGTTATCTTAATGAGTACTTTCGGTTATTTTATTATCAATCATATTTTTTTAACGTATTCAATAAATTGCTGTAGAAATAAGAATTAAGCGTAGGTAAAATCGTATTATTATTTTATTTCTAATATTGGTTTATTAAAGTAAACGTAGTTTAAAACTATCTTACAACTAAACAAAGTTATCAATTATATTGCCAAAAAATTAAAATCTATGCGTTGAATTCTTTTATATTGAGCTACCAATTCTTGCGCCAAAACAGGGAACGAAACCAGCATTGTGAAGTTTTGGTAGATGCATGAGCAATTTTTTAAAGGTATTTGTATAACTTATGCATATATAAATCAGGTAAAAAATATAGTCTTAATTAACAAAAAAAAAATACAAGGTGAAAATAAAAAATAAAGATAAAAAACCAATTAAGTATCAGCCATTGTCAGCATATGCAACGGATTACTTACAAAGGTCATAACATTATATGCAAGGTCAGATCAGGTCTTACACTCTTAAGTTTCAGTACGTCATTATTGTCTCTGGTAAAATACTCCTTGCTCGGCCATTGTGGTTAACCGAGTGACGTCGTATTTATTTATGAAGTTCATTGAATGCATTATGTTTCCATTGAAATACAATCGCACTGATATACCGTGGACATTGATTTACATTTGCAATTATTTGACCTCGGTGATAACCTATGTTCTATTTCGCGGGCTCCCGCCGCTACATTACCTACCTATAGGTGTTGTTGACCGATGTGTCGTATACTCAGTGTTAAAATAACATTACATACCTGAATATTAAATATACAGGAACAAAGTACTTTTAACCGAGAGGCACAATTAAATTCTTAACTTTTGTTTGTTGAAAGGTAATTTTGCTGTGGTAGAAAGGTCCATCAACATTGCACGCACAACATTATTTGTTTCAATTTTGTGAGCGTACCAATTTGTACGCCTCATTTCCACATTAGGATATTTAGTAAAACACAAATTTAATATGATTGTCAAAACAGTAAATAAAAAAAGACTCCTCGCTTATCGCATAGGACGTCTGGAGAAATGTGACGCAAGTGGCACACCCCAACCTACCCGTTTACAATAATACGCTTGGTAATAAGTATAAAGAAGATTTGGTCATATGTACCTGTAAGGGTTGATTTATCTATGAAAGTAAGTAAGCTCTAAGGGCCAAAGCAAGTGAGGGTTAAATCATCGTAACCGATATCACGTGCATCACCGTTACCAATCGTGGTGTTATGCTCCATTTGATTAATAATAATTTTTCATCATGCACGGTCGGACAAGATTTTGATAGATTTTATCTGGTAAATGAGGCTTATCCAACGTTAATGTTAAAGAATATAAGAATCTCATTGTTACATCTTCCTGTAAGACTAAAACCAGGACCTACTAGTAATTTAAGACGTGTTTAATTGCCTATAAATCACATTTGATATTAAACCCTTTACTCATTTATTTATATAGAAATTTCCAGGCAGATGAACTGTGTTGAACTCAGAAGTGCAGTTAACAAATGTAAATAAATCAACAGCAATTTACGCGTTCACAACATGCCCCAGAAGTAAGCTCAAAATATACAACCAGGTCGACTTGAATAAATATAATGTATTCATCGTTTGATCGAAGAATTGGGAACATGATGATGGTCCTGTATACGTCACGAAAGAGTACTTTATGAAATCAAAAAAATTGATGGCCACGCATCAAAAGTTGCTTGATATTTGCCATGGTATTGTATTCATTCCATTCCATTGTCATTTCGCAGAGTGACGCCGTTTCATGGTGATTGCAGACACATAATGACGTGCCCAATTTTATTACAGCGCTACACTTGATTGTATGAGTTTAATATAAATAACACAAACATTGGAATGAAGGAACTCTGAAATAAGTAACTCTGAATATAATTTACAGGTCGCTGAGTCACAGGCCCTCTTCTTTGTGTCTGAAAATAAACTCCTGAAAACTTAACCGGGTCTTTTATTTTTGTATCCTTGAAATTGAAATTGGCATCCTGTAATATATAGAATTTAAGGCAAAGGCGCAAAACCATTTGTACCGTATGCGGTCACTTAACCAGCTCTAAATTATGCGTCAGATATGGAAGACCATTGGAACTGGGTGCCTCTATATACTAAGGTCAGTCAAGTATTTGCTAGTTCAGTTAATTGGGCTTTTCATTGCAACCACAACTACTCTAACATTAGGTTTTTCACAAGTCAATAGAGAGAAAGAACTACGGTTTAAAATCAAAATATTTTTATTTCTCATAAACCAAAAAAGGCGCTTAAGAAACTTTACGTTAAATCTACTGACTCTAGTTGCTCGGTTCTAAAGTGTCCTTCCTATGGAGAACAGCCGGCAAGAAACTCCATAGGTTACTGTTTAAAAAAAAAAATGTAACTGTTAAGTAACGTTTTATTTTGGAACTCATTTGAAAAAATAAGTGACTCATTTTCTTGCACAGTCTAATCTATCAGGATGAATAAGTGTAAAGATAACTTGAGTGCCATTAGGCGCATTATAGATCACATTATCTTGTCTTCACCTGCAGTGCATGCACGAGAGTACAGCTATCTCTGCAGGACTTCCTTATTAAAGCCATTAACATGGGCCACGGGACACAACAGCCTCTATTCAGAATTTCAAATCGTCGGACCACGAGCGCGGATCTTTGTATTTACTGTACAATTTATCACATAGCTAAGGTTCGAGTTTTAACACCACATTAAAATAATAAAAATACTATCTGTTATTCGATATATTTCCAGGTTATGAGAGCTTTATTTAAGATATTTTTGAAACAACATTTTATGATATTACCTACGTCTCTGCCAGTAAAACAGGTGGTATCGGTATCCTATATGACTCTAATTCTGTGAGTTCTTTCAGTCTACAACATTGTTTTCCAAGTAATACTAATGGTTAATTCATAAGAAAAAAATATTTTAAGGATTTTCAGACTTTTCTTTAAGACTACCAATATTGACCTTCTATACTGGGTTTATAATATATTTTGACAAAGGTCATCCTTAATAAACTATGTAGCAAGTCATTGTTAAACGCGTCCACTCATCCATAAACTAATATGCGATGAAAAGACTTTCTTAATGTCGTTACGGCTATATGTGTAAGGGCTAGGTAAATGTCAGTACCTATATGCTATTTCCCCTTTACGCACCGGCGGCGCGGCGGCGCGGTGTGCGCTATTATTACGAATATTCACGCAAGTAACACGTCATAATCAATACTTATTGTTTTCGGTGCATTCAATCTTAACAAACAGGCAAACTATGAAATAAGGTTATTGTTTAGGAAAATACAATTGTTTCCTCAAGAAATTCTAGTTTGGTCGTCACTTAGTAATCGCTTTCGTTACGATCATATGACTAGATGTTACGTGTACACGTTGTAAACTTTAATCTTGATCTTGACACGAGAAGAGCACATAAAGTGTGTTTGTGGATGTGCTTAACAAACAAATGGAAGCATTAGCTGATTGAAAAAAAAAATACATAGAGATTTTAGGACGTTTATGGCAACAATTGCTCAAAAGATCGAGAATTAATATAAAAAAAAAACTTCAAGATATTGTGGTTTTGGTGAGGTATGGGTATGGCTCTATGAAACTTGAAAATCTCAGGTATGCCTCTAGTAAAACTATACCAATAAAATAAAGGACCGAAGTAGAAAATCCATTACGTGCTAACTACTGAGATTATCATAAGCTTAACTATTTTCCTGTGGCTGTGGTGTTAGCCACAGGACAATAAAATACCTGGAGCATTTCACAACGTGGAACGTGTATCACCAAGGTCGGATTTTCCGCTTAATTGTTTGCCTTTTGACCGGCAATCGACGTCATCCCCTGTAGTTTACTTTCCTAATTTAAAAGCACTCTAGTTATATGGCAAATATACGTCATAACTATTGAATGTACTTTTTTTACTATTTTAAAATTTTCGCAGTCATACTGCTGGTATTTGCCACAACAGGTTACATCGTTTTATTACGTCTGCTGCGATAAAATTGCTTTCAGTCCATTTACAATCTCATTTGATGAATAATAAAAATGTTGGTTTAGTTCTCACATTTAAAGTGTTATTTTTGTACTTTAAATACATTGTTTAAGTCATTATTTAGGTATTGTTAAAAACATTTTAAGTAAATGTAAAACAACATTCGATTATTGTAAACGGAGATTATCAACTAGGGATAATAGAACGGCAATAAATTGCTCACTCAACCGCAAACATTTTAAACCACATATTTAAGGGAAATATTATATTTTTCCTCTCTTATAAACCTTTGAAAGTAATTATCTACAAGCAAGTAAAAAGTATTTTGTTAATTCTTTGATGATTTGATAATTGATGTCTGTGAGTTTACAAAGTAACTTGACGGTTTCATACTTTTTTAACTCGAATCGTCAATGAAACTTTTTGCTCTATCTAAGACGGATGAAACTTTGGCCTTACCTATATTGAATGGATAATCTTATAGCGGTAATATAAAATTTTGTACTAATAGCATGCAGCTATACATATAATTCAGGTTCAATAAATGCATGTAATGTTGTTAGATTTCTTACAGGAGATAGGTGTAAGACTTTCTCTCGCGGCTTAACATCACAGCCATTGCGTCTTGACGTTTTAATACCTATCTACTTTAGCAAGTTAATGCAAAAACTTGAATGGAATTAGAAAACTATAATTTGTTCTCATCTCTGATCTGTTAGTCATGGGCATTTCTCAAATAATAATGACTGTATCAGTTCATTAAGAACACGAAAACCTTCTTTGTGTAATAATATGATGATGATAAAATAATATTCCAAAGTGTTGGATAGATTCGTTTCTACATATTTTTTTCTTCAGATTGGACAGACCTTCCAGATCACCGAACACAAAAGAAAATATTGCTTCTAAAGACATTTATTAGCGGCCATTATTTTTGTATTGTTTGTTTGCTTCTCTTAATTTACCGCGCTAAATTTTATTGATTGTCGAGGTTAAAGCAGAAAAACTATTTATAAATGTATCTATCGGAAGAGATACTTCTTTCAGTTACGTCTTTTGACTTTTGCCTTTGACTTTTATTTTAAACGAGGAAAAATGCATAGTAACAACATATTATCACCATGATGCACGCTAATTTAAATAGATAAGAGAGAGAATATATTTTACAGTTTTTCTGATCTAGTAAACAATAAACCTTCACGCCTATTAAACCATGAAGGTTTTTAAATTTTACTTATGAGACAATAATCTGTCTATTGTTCAATTGAATGTGACAGCTTATCACATGTTTTCGGTGCATGTAAATAAATAATGCGACACCGGCCGAAATTTAAAAAAACAGAAACAGATTACAAAGACTTAAAAAAAATGACGGTTGTAAGTTTAGGCATAGGAAAGTCTAATTCATCCATTTAAACTTTTGCAAAGGAGGTAGCGTGAACATAATCCGAGTTGGAACAACAATTATCTTGGTTAGCACATAATGAGTTTCATTACCTAGTTTACTTGCTTTCTAACGTAAGGCTTTTACAATTGATTGATTGCCTCTACCGGATTGGGTATCGGGATTTCGGAACATTTTTTGTAAGATGTTTGCTGCTGTTTTTGTTTAGTGTTTGAAAGAAAGTGATTGTGACTTGTCACTGTAGTTTAAGCAGTACGGATTTATCTTAGTAAACAATCACCTATTTACCTTTTCCCATAATTTGGGTTCGGCTCTCCTTGTCTACGATGTTTGAAATAATAAAGAAGCTTTAAACAAAGTAGGTGACCTAATTACAAACAAAGAATCCGTTATACTCTAAGATAAGCAGGTAAAAAAAAAACTAAAACCCATAATAATAATTTATTTTCTACCTTAGTACTTCAGGTCAATGCAAAAATAATAACCTATCTAAAACTCTTTTTGGTCAGAGTATATAAGCATACGAACACGACACAGTGACATAACAATATCAACGAAATTAATCAGTACATCCGGCTCTTAATATCAGTAAGAATAACTTCCTTTAACGGATGCTTAATAATCATAAACAATACCAGCTTTAATAACTTAAATATCTACTTTTATCTGTAAATAAATTCAAAACAAGTCAAGTTAAATAAAACTCTTTTATCTTGAATAATTGATATTTCTTTTTAAAAAGAAATATCAATTATTTTTATGAAATATTGTGATATCAATTTAATAATACGGGGTGTTACAAGTTTCTGAAAATATAAGGCCATAAATGCACAAAATATTGAATTAGCTGGTTTAACTTTCTGTTTGAGTAAACATTAATGGAATTTTGACTACCTATTTTTTAAGCCGGATCTTTTCATTTTTAGTTTGTCAATCAACATCTGCACTTAAGATTTTATTACTTTTCGTTTACTGCGATTCTATTAGACATGCTGAAATTTGATGGATTCGATGAAACGAAGATTGGATGGTTAGGGATCTGGTCTAACTAACACTCACTATATTACAAGGCTGAAGTTTGACGAAACGCGGCTTAGAAACCTTTTTACTTACTCTTCTCTGCGTCATTAAGGTTGGGGCAAACTGTCTTTAGGTTTTAGGAATGGAAATAGGGTTTAGGAATTACTATCGCAAGGTAGAGAATAGACTGACAATTTCTAAAAGCACCAATTGTACACTTCTGAGTATGAGACTATAACTAATAATAAATAATACTAAATATAAAATATAAACTATATAAACTATAACTAATACTAAATACAAAATGAAAAATCAGGTCCATTGACCTGATTTTTCAAACACGATGTAATTTCTAATGGACGTCGTCCACCTAACGAAAGACGGAGTGGTGTGCCGACTCGTACTGGCTAAACCCACTGGAGTGTTTTCTGTTCCCTCCTTCCCTTATGCTGGGGATCAGGCGGAATCGCATTCTGCAATGCTATCGCGACCACCGGCCGCAACTTACGTACGGTATATTCTTCCTAATGTAACTTATGCAACAATGATTATTCCATTAGTTCCTGTCATTTCTCGATTCGGCAAAAATATCCTGCTTCAAATTCCTCTTTCCGTCACCTCGCTATCGAACATTTATCGTTCCGTTACAGAATAATAGCCGTTTAATTGTTAGGTTTTCTTATCGTTATTATCAGTAATGTTTATGTTTGCTCAAACGATTCTCAACTTTGCTAGGATTCCACCTGCTTCCGACATATCTTAGTCTGCAAGTCAATCAGGCCTATTTACCTTTCAGAACAAAATAATCTTGTATCTTTCGGATATTTTTTGTTTATAAGCAAAAGTGTATGTTACAGCAAGCTTATATCTAATTTATAATAGCTAACTAAAGAATTGCCTGATGCTCACAAGAAGAAATGAGCGAGTTTGGTAGTAAATTACAAATGAAGCTAGGGAATGAATAAATATTTTAGTACATTGAAATGATTGCGACTGCGTTGTGGTCACTCTACTTACAAATAACAAGTACCTATTTAATATTTTTATTACGTAATCGAATCTTAATATGGCGGTTAAAATCTACTAAATATGCTGTCCGTATCCAGCAAAATTTATGTTCGTGCTCTTTGAATGTCTAAGTGGCGTTCAAATTTAAAGCACAAAGATTTATGCACGACCACAATGTCACGGACAGAACACAAATCAATCTGGGAATATATTACCTAAATACCTAAGTAAATACGTTTATTCTATGTACATTGTACACGTATTTTTTGAGTATATTATTAGATACCTAAAGCCAGCACGACAGCAGTGACGAGTGTCTGTCAACATTAACTTAATCATATGAGCAAGTTTTTTAAGTATGGATTTAAAACTTCGAAGATTTAACAAAAAAATCACTTGAGATGGTTGTGTTTTTACTTATCCCCCACTAGTTTGCTCATTATCTTGTCCATAATCTTTGGCTTTTACTTTAATATGTTAAAGATTATATGTACTGGGTGTGTATAGACCGAATTAACCTGTGTCGTAAAAATATCCTTACGATAAAAAAAACTGCCTCGTTGGCCTAGTGGCTCTAAGCGCGACTGCTACGCTAGAGGTCTTGGGTTCGATTCCCAAGTCGACCAAGGTGTTATTGGGTTTTTCTATGAAATTCTCAGAAGCAGGTCGGAGTTTGGATTTGTGCCCGGTTAGTGGCAATAGGCTCGCCCCCTATTACATGGGACCTAAATATACCGGCGAACTGTGGGTGTACATTGGTACACCTCTGCCTAACCCTTCGGGGATACAGGCGTGATGGTATGTTAGGTTATTATATAAAAAAAAATGTTTTGCGTGTGAACACTATCACATCAGTGGCTCTGGTAATTCTTTTGAGTAGAATCCAACAACGAGAACTGTTCTCCACAGGTAACAAGAATACCATGTTTATGTGGATGATACCGGTTCAAACTGGAGTCACCTTAGTCCAGGCATACCTAGACCATGTACCTACTAGATAGTAAACAAAACACTGTACCTAGTGCTCCCACCAGACTGTGTCTATGTAATCATAACAGTGGTTCCCATTAGGCTGTGCGCGAGAGACAGATTCTTTCAACAAATGTTTGTTATACCTAAACAAATATTTCATCATTTAGCCAATCATAGTCCACTGCTGGACATAGGCCTCTCCCAATTTGCGCCACAACACCCGGTCCTCCGCCCTCCGCATCCAGTCCCCTCCAGCGACCTTTTTCAGGTCGTCAGTCCACCTGGCGGGGGGGCGTCCTACCTTACGCTTGCCGAGTCGCGGTCTCCATTCTAGGACTCGTCTGCTCCAACGGCTATCGGTCCTTCGACAGACATGGCCAGCCCATTGCCACTTCAGCGAGCTAATTTTACGAGCTATGTCGGTTACCTTGGTTCTTTGTCGGATGACCTCATTACGAATTTTATCCTTCAAAGAGACTCCGAGCATAGCTCGCTCCATAGCCCGCTGCGCGACTTTAAATTTGTGGACTAGTCCAACCGTTAATGTCCACGTTTCGGCACCGTAAGTCATAACAGGTAGGACGCACTGGTTGTAAACTTTCGTCTTCAGGCATTGCGGTATAGGCGAAGAGAAGACTCGACGTAGTTTGCTAAACGCTGCCCAGCCTAACTGAATTCTCCGATCGACTTCCCGCTCGAAGTTGTTTCTACCAAGCTTGATGACCTGCCCTAGGTAGATATACTCTTGAACAACTTCGAGCATCGATCCTTCGACATATATCGGTCTCGGCATGACATGTTCATTGAACATGATCTTGGTTTTATCCAAGTTCATGCCAAGACCGACCCGTCGTGAAGCTCCATTCAGGCCATGCAGCATCTCGCTTAGTTGGTCCAGCGACTCTGCCACTATGACGATGTCATCGGCAAATCTAAGGTGCGAGATGTGCTCACCGTTCACATTTATACCCCGTCCAGTCCAGTCCAGAGTCTTGAAGACATCCTCGAGCGCATTGGTGAACAGCTTTGGGGATATAACATCCCCCTGTCTCACCCCCCGACGCAGCTCGATCGGATTGGTCTTATGGTCATGGAGCTGGACAGTCATTGTGGCGGTGTCATATAAGCATCTCAGCGCCTCGATGTATCGCCAGTCAATACGACATCGTTGCAGAGCATCCAGAACCGCCCAAGTTTCGATGGAGTCGAAGGCTTTCTCGTAGTCCACAAAGGCCAAACACAGCGGCTGATTGTACTCTTCGGTTTTCTGCACAATCTGCCGAACAGTATGGATGTGGTCTACGGTGCTAAAGCCTTTTCGAAACCCGGCTTGTTCTGGTGGCTGGAACTCGTCGAGTCTTCTAGCGAGGCGGTTAGTGACTACTCTCGAGAACAACTTGTAAATGTGGCTCAGGAGTGAGATAGGTCTGTAATTCTTCAGCAAGGTTTTGTCGCCTTTCTTGAAGAACAGAACCACCGCACTCCCGCTCCACGCTTGTGGTGTTAAGCCTTGATGAATGACGGAATTAAAGAGACTCGCTAGCTCTTTCAGGACTGTGGTCCCACCGGCCTTAAGGAGCTCGGTTGTAATTCCGTCATCACCCGGCGCCTTGTTGTTCTTTAGTTGTCTGAGAGCTGCCTCAACCTCGCCCGGGTCGACATCCGGGATGTCCTCGGTGTAATGGCGCGTGAGTGGGGCTCTGTGGTCATCTTCGCCTTGTCTCGATGGTTTAGTCACCCGTGATGCATATAGGTGTCTATAAAAACTCTCAATTTCCTCGAGAATCTCGAACTTAGAGGTGACGGTCCTGCCATCCCCGGTCCTCAGTTTCGCCAGATGGGGTCTACCTAATTGCTGAGCGAAGACTTTGGTGCCTCTATTTCGCTCAATCGCAGCCTCGATATTACGAGTGCTGCAGCGTCGGAGGTCACGTCGCGTCAGTTTCCTGATTTTCAGGTTTAAGGACCGCCTATCTGACGAAGACATCTGGGCGTCCGGCGTTTCTCGTCTTTCCTTCATAAGTTCGAGAGTCTCGGGTGAGAGCTTGGACTCCCTATTACCGCGTTTTCCGGGGAACAACCTTCGAGACACATTCTGTAGCGTTTTGACCACTGTGTCGGTTTTTTCGTCAACATTGTCCGTGGTTTCCAGCAGTGCGAAACGATTTTGGAGTTCCAACTGGAACTTATCGGAACCTAAAGCTATTTGGGGCAGCGTGGGTCGGAGAGTAGGTCTCATCATCCTAACTCTTTCAGCCTTAAGGTTGATATTTAGAGAGCCTCGGACGAGTCTATGATCGCTACCGGTATTAAACCTATTGATCACCGAGACGTCTCTAAATATATGCCGTTTGTCCGTGATGATGAAATCTATCTCGTTCCTCGTCACATTATCGGGGCTTCGCCATGTCCACTTTCTGTGGGGCTTCTTCTTAAAGAAGGAATTCATTAAGAAGAGCCCCTGGGACTCTAAAAAGTTGACCAACATTTGGCCTCTGTGATTTCGGCGCCCCACGCCGTTAGGACCGATTTTCGTTTCGCCGCATTCTTGTACTCCCACCTTGGCATTAAAGTCTCCCATAACAACGTTGTAGTGAGCCTTCCTGGTACCATGTAGTGTCTTCGCTATGTCTTCGTACATGGTTTCGGCTATCTCATCAGAGTATGTCGAGGTCGGCGCATATACCTGCACCACCTTCAGGAACTTCCTGTCGGTGATTTTCAATAAGAGGTACGCTACCCTTGTCGACACACTACTGATTTCCACAACGCTGCTTGTGAGACACTTGTTGACCAAGAAACCGACACCGCCCTGGGAGGGCCTATCACCTTCTCGGTAGTAGAACAGGTCACCTGACTCAAGGGTTATCGTGTCCTCCCCCTGTCTTCGGACTTCAGATAACCCCAAAATGTGCCAGTTTATGCGACCCAATTCTACCTCGAGTTCGGTGAGGTGTTGGTCCAGCCGTAGACTTCGTCCGTTATACGTCGCCAGGGTCAGTTTTTTGAGGTAGTGGTAGCCTCCCGTAGCCCGGAGATTCCTAGCACCCCCTGTCCCGCCGTTACCGCGACCGCTACCTTGGCCGGGAATAGCGGGACTACCGGGAACTGGGGGCCGTTTTGTGTGGTGTGGGCTCATACAGAGGTTTTGGCCTACTAATGCCACGCTGGCCAGACGGGTTGGCATAGGGTTTGGTCTCGAGTTTTCCTTCTCTAAGCAGTGGTTTTCGGCTCTGCTCAATTTTCCCTTAGTCGCCTTCTACGACACCCACGGGATGAGATGGGGTGGTGACCTTTGTATTCTTTAGGTCCGTCACCACACGGACGCAACGAATATTTAACAGGTAATAATAAAACTAAAAAAAACTACGAGTGAAGTAACCCAGTTAGTATGAGACTCTGCAAGAAAAATGAACACATAATATTTAATATTTACGTATATATATATACCCAAGATTTTCCCACAAATTAATGCAAAGCGGTGTTTATAATAAACATAAATTAAGCAGCTATAAACTATAGTGTTACGTTCTTTGAAATTTATGAACAAAAACCTTGATTCGCGCACAATAATTTTGGTATTGTTTCCATGATAGCAAAAATTCTATGTAGTTTAAGAATATTTTTGAGAATTCTTTGTATGCATATTTTTAAGATATTCTTTATTTAATGTCAAGGATTGTATACATCTTGTTTGGTTCGTCATTTTACTTAAGACAAAGGAATATATAATACAGGAAATCATCGAGTAGAATCTCAGTTTTTGATGATAAATTCAACGAAGAAGCTGAAATAAGGTCCTTTAGGCACTTTTTCTGTAAATAAATCAAATTTATAAGGATTTTTTCAATGTTCACTATTACCACCAAAGTTATTACTTTTCTTTCGAATAGTTATAAATTTATCGTCATAATGAGATCCGGTGGTTTGTAGAGTCATAAATTTGTCCTTCATATCTCCTAAAAAACCCGGTTATGACTTCGTGATATTTGGATTTACAGTCTGAATGACGTTTGTATATCGCTATTGCTAATATAATAATATCTTATGTAAAAATAATAATCATGTAATCGTGTTTAGTCGATCAAAATGTGTAATCTTTATACTTAGGTTTCAAGTACAGTTTCGCATCAAGGAACTAACTAAAAATGATGAAAAATATAATGTTATTAATTTGAACATACATGTATGATATTTGTTCTCTAAAATAAATACCTAGATTAGAAATGCAGTCATTGGGTTATAAGATATATTTATTTTTGTATGATTCAAATTAAATCAGACTGACATTCTAATTAAGTATATTATTAATATTGTTTTACATAATTTATACGGAATACTTACTGTTACATAGGACACATGCAATAGGTTCAAGTACCCATAAATTATATAATGATAAAAACAAATGGAAAATTGCACACTACAGCTTCATTATCTGCATTTTATACACGAATATAGGTTAATGAGTGCAACGACATAAATTATTATTAATCGTGTTATTACGTTAATTATAAACGGCCATAAATAAAAATATCTATGATTACAATGAATGAAATATAATTTTACGGAGAGAAATTTACAAAAGTTTATTTTATGGAGTCAATGTTCTTATTGCATTTATATCCACGAAATGTTATATATTATGAAAATATTCCAGTGTATCTTGTCGGAAGCTATCTGTTATAAATGGGAAATAAATAAAAATATATTTGTCCAAAATTATTCTTACAGACTGAGGCAGACTGTACGAAACCGAAGTATAACAATTAAATGTAAGGAATAACATTTAATTAGCATTCTTTCTAACAAACTCCTTTTTGTTTCAGTGAAGTTTCAAGAAACTTCTAAAATGTAACAAGTCTCACTTTTGCGTTAAAAACATTCTAGCAACATACGTATTGTTCGAGACGCAAAATTATAATAATTGAGTAATTATGGTGGCTTAGAAAAACTGTAACTAGCTTGTCTTTGTGACAAATATGCGGATAACACAGTTTTTAATGGCGTGACTCGTCGCAGATTTAGATACCACCTACTTGTCAAAATTTATATAATAACTAGCTGTGCCTGCGACTTCGTTCGCGTGGATGACGAAACTTATCAATGAGTTTTTAACCGCAATATTAAGTTTGTTTTTTCCGGGATAAAAACTACCCAGTGTGGTGCCCAGGATAATAAAGAGTAATTATACCAAGTTTCATCGTAATCGAACCGGTGGTTTTTGCGTGATACCTGAACAAACAGACAGACAGACAGACAAAAATTTTTTTTTTCACACTTTTAGGTTCGATGTCGGTCTAGTAACACCCCCCGCCATTTATTTTTTTAATATTTTCAATGTACAGAAATTTCACTTCTACAGATTTATTATAAGTATAGATAATAATATTCCGGGACAACTCACACACGGTAATCTGATCCCAAGCTAAGCAGAGCTTGTGTTATGGTAACCAGACAACTGATAAACATACTTACATATTTCTAAATACATACTCGTACATATTATAGATAGACCTTCGTTGTTTCTGAATTCCATAACACAAGTGCTTCAGCTACTTACTTTGCGTTCAGAAAAGATAAATTACACCCAGACACAGAACAAATGATCGTGTTCATATATATTATTATAAGCTTAAAGCACTAAATTAAAAAGAAAATCTGATATTTCGTTGTGGTATTAGGGGTTTATTGATACTTATTTACGTCACTTCAAATTAAGACTACCCAAGGGAAGCCAGTCAAACTTTTTTCGTAAACTTCGCATACCGTTTAGCCAGATGTAGTCATATAAATTCTATTGCGTTTATTCAGTATCGATAAAACGATACGAATGTTTTTCCTACTTTTATTTTATTAGATCAGTTGCTAATGTTACACAATTGCCAATAAATTTATGTAATAAATGTCAGTATGTTGTTCGAACAATACATACTTATGAACGATACTTTGCATTCAATTTTCTTCCTGCGACAATAAAGGTACTAGTATCACGTCTAATTGACACGTGGTTTAAATATTAATGTATTTTGTCAACGCCTTTATAAATTTACACAAAAATACGGACACATATTGTGTGTAAATTGCTCGTCCGCTTCTACGAAGCCTTTGTCACATTGTTTTCATCCTGCAGCCCCGAAGTAGTTACGAATGGATCACCTTGGTTGGCGACCATTAGGTAACCATGTCTTTATGAAAAGTACAGGATGTAGAAGTACACTCGCTGCGTAAATGTAGGGAAAAATATATGTCTATTGAGTACTTTTTTTACCTTTCAATTATTCTTTAGATAAATTAATTTTCTTTGAATAATCTCAATTATTTCCGTCAAACATTTTTTCTTTCTGTACAATTAAATGTAAAAAAAAGATTTGAATGAGTGTTGCCTACAATAATAAGGTAGGTTATCGGTAATTTAGTACAAAATCTCGGCATTTGTCTTAAAACACTGACAAAATAAAACTAAAGAGTTGATGAATAGACCCTAGATTAAGAGCCAATAATGGTTACATAACCGTCTCGCTGACTCTGCAGACATCATTGGATGTTCTATTTAATCATCTTTTGATGGTGATTGTACCTCATGTATTCAGGTTCACGCCCATCGTTTCGTCTCCATTTCCAAGTTATTATTATAATAAACAGTTAAGTAGACATATATTACTGCCGCCCCTTGATTATCTTATATGACACGATGAGTTGAGCCGACCGTGTCATTGTGTGACGTTCAATTATTTTATTAGAAACGTTTAGGTTGTATCTGTTATTGATGCGAGTTGTTTATTTGTTATATAAACAACACACACGTAATATATCACCCAGTTTATTTATATGTATAGGTATTGTAAGCGGGTCGCACAATAGACATACAGAGTATATATGCGTTGAAAGTGCAACAAACCGATTGTATGTAATTGTATGCGTTTCAATGAATTATTTATTTTGTAGTCCGTGTTTATGTTCGCGGGCGATGGGATAATAAGATAAAATATAAGTATTATTATTGTAGAACCTTTGGACTTACATTTTCTTGAAGTGTTGCCATCTAATGGATAGATAGTTGCTATTATAACAAAAGTCATGTCCTTATAAAGACATCATTTGCATCCATTACAATGGCCCGCATCACGCATGTGTCGCCCGATGCCAATTAATCACGGTAGGCTAGTAACCGACTACTTAACGTCTATATACCTCTGACATTAAAAATAATATATGTGATAACTAAATACATAGGTAGGTAGTTAAGCACAACGTCTGCTGAAGTATGTGTCTAATGTTTTAAGTGCGCTGTCTGCTATCAATCTTATTGACAAAAGCCAGGAGTCGCGTACATTACAAATGAAGAAAAACTTTGATAACATCAACAATTTGTATTCTTAACACGTGCTCTTAACATAGATTTATTTAGTGTTTTAGGATTAAAAGTAAAGTAAAGTTAATGAAATAAGGAGAGTAAGCTCGAACTATATTTATCATACAAATTAATGCACAATTTATCTTGAAATTTTAGGTCGCGGGTAACACAAAGATACTACAACCATTACTAGGTTACCCACATACAACTGCTTTAGAACAAGTTATTAAAATCCTTGTAAATATTAATTCAACGGTAAGCGAACCATGCAATAACATCGTTACATAAATTATTTTAAATAAAACACGCATAAATAGAATAAAGTATTTATTTGAAAACATGTGCTATAAAAATACCCCGTTTTATATAAACTGTAAGTAGCGGAGGATATAAATTTTATGGAAGCATAAAACTAGAACATCTTACTCTATGGTTTAAAAAAACATAACAGCAATTCTGTTTGTTTAATATAAATAGAAAGACTAGTATTTGATTTATTCGTTCACTAAGGTTATTTTTTTTATCTAACATTTACGAGTATCCACTCAAAGATTTTTACTACCTTACAGTTATGACTAACGTATCTATTACGCAACGAAGGTCGGCAAATCTCTTTAAAGTAATCCCTGCATTGTAAACGCTACACTTATCATACCTTGTTCAAAGCAGGGATGTTACGAATGTCATATTTTAGACATTCGCGAATGCGAATGCGAATGCGAGTGTTTGAGATGCGAATGTGCGAATGCGAGTGCGAATGCGAATGTTGAGAACGAGGAAATAAACGTTTTCAAATGAGTTCGCAGCCCCGAAGTAGTACGCCCAATGCGTGAATACACTTTTTCACAAATGTTACATTTAGCATGATCCCGATCAATGGGTGTGAAATATCTCCATATTTCACTTTTCTTTCCCGGCGCCATAATAAAATAAAGTAATATAATAATAATAATAACTATTTATAATAACTTTAGTCGTTTCAAATAACCCACAACTCAAAACTGGGTTAATTCACTTAGTCACAAGTAGTCACAACAAATTATTACTTAATAATGTTTAAAACATTATTAAGTAATAATTATTATTATTAAGTAAACATTGTTTATTGATTGCTCGTCAAGTCACAACTAGAAACCGGAACTAACACGTAATGACATCCCGAGCGCCCGCTAAGCTCCGCCCACTCATACTTGTTCCGTCTTGCATAAGTGCATAGGCATACACTCACATTCGCTAAATATTCGCATTGTTTGATGCGAATGCGAACGCGAATGCGAGTGTTTGAAATGATGCGAATTATTCGCATATGCGAATGCGAACGCGAATATTCGTAACATCCCTGGTTCAAAGGAATAATACACAAACAAATAACACGCTATTTACCAGAATAAAATAGCTTAGCTTAGAACTAAATATGCCTAATACTTTCAGTAATACTGTGATAACTTATCTGCCTACTCCTAATAAATGCTTTAAGGCACTGGTTGCACCGAATTACAACTAATCTAGACTACCTACCCTTAAAACTACATTTTGGCAAGATTACGCTTCTAATACGAAGTTTATTGTCTGGTTCCATATACTATAAATTATTGTCATAAATAATCGTAGCTCCTAAAAAATTTAGGAGGTTTTAGTTAAGAGCTTTCAAGCTTCATTTGTCTTGGACTTCGCTTTCTCTGCTCTTGGTTTGCAATATCCACATAATCTACAACTTCCCAATTGTTTTCTGGTTCCTCTGGTATTTGCGGTGGTAACGCAGACCTGACTAGGGGTGTACCGGTGTTGTCTAGCGACAGGTAGGCACGTACAGCGGCCGCTGCCTGCTCGTCGTCCGGCGTGGATAGTGCGCGCGCGTTGAACGGCCCGCTCACGTCCTCGCTCGGGAGCTCCCAGATATGCCACTGTGCTGTCATCTTGAAGTTCTGAAGAATAAAAAGGGCGGTTTAGCCGTGTAAGTACATCAAACAGTGTTTCATCGAACATTAGAGATATAAATACAAAGAATACCCTAAGTACTGAAACGAAAATCTTAATCACGTGACTAACCGCACTAGAAAAATATTTTCATGTGTATTCACGTGGTTTTTGCTTTGTTAGTTGTTACGTAATGTTTTGAAAATTAAAAATAAAACACCAAAGAAACGTCATATAGACTAAATTATCCTTAACCATAGAACGCTGTTTAATGTTATCGGGTAGCAAAATATTGTTCTACAAAATGCAAAATTTTCAAAGGAGTCTTACATTAGAGATATTTTATCAACTTTAACGTTTATGGAAATATGATTCAGCTAAGAGAAGACTTAGTGTTTTTTGGATACGTTGTAAATAATCATAGACTTATCCTATTATTTGTCCGTACAGTCACGAGCAAAAATATGTATACACGTAGCGAAATTGTAGAACAAAATTAACTGAGATTTTTGTTAAACAAGTATATGATTAGGTAACTGTTTTCAATCATTTCTACGTAAGACGTTTTACAATACCAATCTAGAATTAAAGAGAAAATTAGTTTAACATTGGAGAGTGTATACATATTTTTGCTCGTGACTGTAGGTACATGTCAACGAGATTAGAAAGCGTGACTGTGATCATTTTAAAGTCCCTTAATACCTAACAATTACTTAACCAGTCCATAAGTCCATTGTATGTGTATAAATTGTGAGTAAATCTGTATAGAATGGAAAAAGATCCAATTTCATGACGTATTTTTAGTTTCTGGTTTCCGTGACGGTCCCTCGGTCTTAGGCGCAGGGCGTAGGTGCCGAATGCTTCAACATTGTGTCTATATTTTACGTGTCATAATTTAGTTATTCTTCATACTTATACTTAGTTGTCATTATGCTAAAACGCGTGATACCATCTTGATGATTTGTAAAAAGAAGAGAGTTTATTTTTCCCTGATGTTTTTTTTCTACGGTGTCCACATGGACAAATTAACTACAATTGTTTAGGTGTATCTATTCTTTAAACATTTGAACTGAAAACAAAAGAATAAACCGGTTTAATTTGAAGATACGATAGTGCTGACGACAAACAATTTCTGAATTCGAGTAATTGTTACAATTACATAATTGTTACACTTAACTGAATGACACACGTTTGTTTATTTATTTAACGCCTAAACAAAAATTGTTGTAATTACATAATACTTAAATATAATGTGTCTGCGTTTGTATTATGTCATAGGTATGTAGGCAGAAGACGCTACATTTAGATGACATAGGCGAATTGCGCATTTGATTTTCTATGCAAAATATACATTTGAAAATATAGTCGAAATTGAAATTATTAAAAAAACTTAAAATCTGTAGGTAAATATGTCGTACCTACTATTGACATGATAGTTAACAGTGCTACCAAAAAGGTTCTTATTCACTGACGATAGCTATCCAAATAAAGAAGATAAATATTGTAAAAGTATATTTTTGTCATATAGCGTGCTCAAAACCACTTTAGTCTTATCAAAATAACTTTATTTATGCGGCAATAATCTACCGTACTGTAAATAAAGCAAAACTTATCAGGACTTACACATAAGACTTACTTTATTTCTTCCGCCTAACCATTTCCTAAATATTGAGTATGGCTGGGGATCGAATTCTAGTCTTAACGGTCAAAAATAAATACCATATGAAATATTTTTTTGAACGTGTCAGATTTTTAGGGAATGAACGACTATAAATTAAACTATGAATCTGAGCTTATTTTATCATCGTCGCATGTCTATTTATAATCTCTTCCATAGACCTTAGATATACTATAGACCGCTAGTATCGCTAGTTTCCCTTTGTGCCAAGCGAGAGCACTTTTTGTCTGTATCTAGTACATTCGTTTACGCGCAACGACAGACTTATATGCGAAAATATCGATAGTTTCGACATTGTTAGGATAATATTAGGGTTTTAGATAGTTTTATTAAAACGGCGCACTCCGTTTTGATACAAAAATACAAAATTTACGGCAAAACTAGTTCATACTAGTGCTCACGGTTCATACTAGTGCTCACGGTTCATACCCTGATAGGTTCACTCTTTAGTTTCTTATCTATACTCTAAGATCTCTCCATTTTTTCAGGACGTTGAAACGAAAATAAAACAAAGACGCAACGACAAACACTGCATATTGAAGCCAGATGGAAATTGATTTGTTTGTCTTTTTATAGTCCTTGAAATGTGAAAATTATATTGATTTTGTTAGCGGTATACTGTTAAACACCTCGTAATGTATTTTATTAAATTATACTTAATTTTCATAAGTACTTTTACACTTATATACTTATTTAGTTTGGTGTATAACTTAGTTTACCGCGCCAAGCGCGTGATATTTGCATCAGCCTTCAATTTTATCACTTTACAACATAAAATAACTCATTCAGATTAACTTATTTTTATTAGCGGTAATTCTTGGATAGAAATCGCCAAGAACAGAGAGGTTTGGAAGAAGAAAGGGGAGGCCTTTGCCCAGCAGTGGGATCTAAGTTAGGCTAATAAAAAAAAAACTTGTTTAGTGCTATAGTAATATAAGGATAAATCTTTCATAATTAATAAAGCTTTTTAATATTGAAACTTAAATGTGATTGAAAAAATATGAGAAATAATTTCCAATAGGTCTCAAGATATATTGACTGGGACCATGCATCTATTAATATATCATGTCTCTCACGCTTTTACAGAAAACTAAATTTGAATAAATTCGGCTATAAATTAAACTTGATCTTCTGTAAAGGACATAGACTAGGTACTCAAACATTTTAACCGCAGATAGTTGGACATCAAACTTTTAAGTGCAAAGCTACTGCAACTTCCTCTATCAGTCTAGGAAACGATAATATGCAAATAATAAAATGTTTATGAGTTATTATACTTTAGCTATAATCACATAATTATGTTTTTTCTAGTAGTCTTATAATAATGACAAAATTCATCCCACATCCACTTACCTATTCTTAATATCTTGTCATTAAAGTTTGAAGTAAAAAATGCAATATCTACAATTAGGTAGTTAAATGTAATTAGTTTAAAATGGCATAATAAGAGGGATAATTAAAGGTTCTTGTAAATAGGTACAAAAATACTGAAATTACACGACGTGCTTGTTTGTGCTCTGTTGCTTTTGCTTTTTGTGAGTGAAATTATTGACAATATGGAGAATATAATAATATTAATTAAAGTAAGGTAATCTGTCGTCAATTAACAACAGCCTTGATAGAGTACAATACATGCCCTTGTCCGCTTCCGTTTGAGGCTTATCTAGGTTCTCCTGCACATGCGTGTGACTTGTAACGAGTATGCAATAACATAAGATTAGTAAACGATCGTAATTATATTGTAGAGCACATAGTACAGTTTAATTTGGCGGTGACAAATGGAACCTCAACCTCGTAATGAAACTGATTAATGATGTACTAAATCATAATATCCTACGCACTTTGCCAAGTAAGTATGATATAATTGTCAACATGTAAGGTACAGTAAGTATGTATTGTTTGCTAATTATTCTAAATTATAGATGGGATATGGGATCGTTCCCCATTTTGGAAAGGCCTTTACTATATTTACAAAAATAACGAATGTAATTTTACTATGAATTATGGCAGGTGACAAGTACTACCAATAACTAGGTTACGCATTGATTCTGCGAACATCACTAGACTTTATCAAGAGCGTGTTTATTTGTCATTATCTAGACGTCAAATTATACAGAATCTACCTGCATAATTCATCATGGTCCAATTTAAACGTCTAGATAAACTATGACAAATTGGGTCAATAATTCACCTAAAATAAACAAATAACTTTGAAAACTCTATGACGCACGTAAGATAGTTGGAATAAGGCATGTGTTTGACTGCTAAATACAGCGGTTAAACAACAGCAGGGTATCACAATCAGCTGTCGTGTGACGCAGGCCCATTCTAAATATTATCTCATAATACAATTCAGGCTCTCACTCTGATAACGAACCATGAGGCAGATAATACTTGATCTTTTCTTTACAGTGCGTTAACGTTTAACGGAATTCAGCTAGTCTGGGCGCGATAAACGAATTTTACTGTTCGCACATGCCACAGAATGATGCCAAAATTTCCGGAATATCTATATTTTTTTTAGGATTAACAGTTAAATTCCCATGCTCTATCCTAACCAAACAGGGAACTAAATAATGGACTTGAATGATTTATCTAGAAGACTATAAAAAAAAAACAGTTTTCAGCCGTGCTTTCATGGCGATGCCGCCCAAAGTTATTGAAAGCTTTTTCATTTTCCAAATAAAATCTCCTAGTATAAATAACCTCGTACCAACTATAAACCTTAAAATTTAAAGAACCTTGGTATTACTTCACCATATACTGTTTACTATCGTATTACAGTTTTTTGAACGACTCTACGCTTTAATTACGGAAGCGATAAACAATTGCGTAGCGAATTAGAACTATAAATTTTAGCTACGTGATTGTCATTGATACTGCGTGAATACTTTTTTAATATTTGAAAAACGCTATTGAAGTTTATTGAACCATTGTAATAATGACGCGTGTCATTTCAATTTGAATTATAGTTCCATTCAAGGTGTACTTGATTCGAAATTCAAAATATGTATTCGATAGTCTGCTAATAGGATAAAACAAATGCAGAATTAAGAAAGCATGTTTTCTCAGGATTTTTGCTTCCTATCTATTGATGTAGCAAAAGTGTTTATTTAATTCCCAGCCTAGAAACTACATCTTAAATGTTCCTACAACTATTCCTGAATAAAATTTACTCGCAACATTTGACTTGTACAGAAAAACTTCTAGTTTAAATATATGAAGGTTCACCTCTTCTGCCTACGAACTAGGAATAACAGCGTGATGTTATATCTGCATAAGATTAAAACTATTTTCGTGACTCTACCATAATCGTATTTTTTAAGTATTGTATAAACATTAATGATGTAGTTTATTAGATAGAGCAGAGCACGTGAGATGACGCGGCAGTGTTGACAAACAACGAGATTAGACTGCCGTTTGTGCGGTTATTAGCCTATTTATATTAAGACAATGCACTATAAACGTAACTAAATACTCTTCACCGTTTATAGACTGCTAAAGTGTTGTAACAATGTTTTAGAGCCTTGTACAGTGTAGTGTAACTTGTTCGTGATGCTTCTGTCATATATGTTCGACATGTACATGACAGCTATGAAGATAACACTTTTTTGCTCGATAGTACTTATATAAGAAGAACGAATGTACATCCGGCGAGAAAAATGTCATTTAAAAAAGCCAAAGTTATTGTTTTTTTATTGTGGATATTCAGAAGTTCAGTTTCTTCATCTCCTAGTTCGTATTTTAGAACAACATCCACCTTAACAACAAGGTCTTAAAAAACCTAGTATATTTTATTTTAGGTTGTAGTCTCTCTTCTTCTACATGCAACATAACGCTGACAGTGACGGATGATTTAATAAACATGAAATAAAAAAGTATTTAATTTCCTAGCTCATGTCAACTGTCATGATTTAGCAGGTTCTGAATACTGCCAATGTGATCAATCACTAGTGTGGACAGGACTACGCATAAGTCTACTATTTTCCTATGGGTACCTACTATGAGTAAGCCTAAGTAAACGATGGTATTCGGAATTAAGGAACAGCTAAAGATTAAATAAAGTTTAGATAAAACTCTATACAATTTGAATCCTTTTAATAGGTATAATCTATTTGGCTTAATGTACAACCAAAACAAAAAAAAATCCTATCAAAAGTTGTAAAACGTTTTCTAATTATTTTTTTTAGTCTAAACGATACATTTACTCAAGAAAAGCTTTTTGACGTAACCGATCCTATTTTCCGAACATTAGCGTACAGCGCCATCTATGCCGTTAAACACGAATCACAAGACCAGGTGAGTTTCCCAAGGCTCTTTAACAATGTATCGAGTCTCAAGATTTACAATGCTATAGTTGTCCGGTTCTCACCGTGTGGGGGCGTAAAAATCTCCAAATGACTCATCACTAAATAATAAGCACTACTTATATAACTAGAATATTTTGCCGATGCCACTTAAAACTAATGACGGGTTGTCGCGTGACATTAGCTCATAATAATTGTAGTTATTAGAAACTATTAGCTGTCATATATCTACTGTAAATTACACCTGGAACCTATGCTAAAAATAGTTGGATAATGAACAGACGAGTTGAAGTCTAACGACGAAACATTAGCTTTCAGTGAACATCTTTTTTGTTTACAGTACCTTTTTTGTTAACTGCTACTCTTCTTTTTATATAAAGTTTCGAGATTTCCCTATTTAAAATATTTCCCCAACATTAACCAGCACTTATTAAATAGCTTAATAAAAGGAAAAAAGGACCAGTCCGTTGATTTTCTCACCTCAGGCAGACAGTGATGTTGAAGACAGTAGTAGTCCTGGTTGCCGTCGTTATGGCACCAGGTGCCGTCCGGGAAGTAAGGGTCCTTGCCCGCGTCATTGAGCTCCACGCGAGGAGCGTAGAACCCACCACCTGACGCGCGCCTGCAGAATACTGCGCAGCCCATCCACATGCGAGCTGTCGACAGCAATGGTATATAAAAATACGGCAAGAAATAAATTAAAAGATAAAAGTTGAGGTATACTAGGCGACGCTAAAAGATACTACATAACTTAATTAATATTAAATTAGAAAATTACAACAAACTATTCAAAATTATATTTTAAATAAGTCCTGAAATTAAGCCTTTACACTTCTCCTTCACAGAATTAAAGCGATAATGTAAAAAGAGGCATGTAAAGGGGCTTCCTATGCAGACATTTTGGAACCATTTATAATAGTTAAAGTTCCAGTTCCTCAGAGTGATGAAGTTCCTGAAGTTAAAACTACAGAAGCAGCATTAATTTCCAAACTACAGTGGCTCCATACTTCATCGTATCGTGTATAATATGGCAGTAATACAATAACGTGTGATTGACGCCTGCAGAAGACGCATCGTTACGTATAATAAAGCATTAGCTCACTGGAGTCATGCGGCGCTTGGAGTCCGCCGCCCCTCGCATCCAGTTCTGGTATCAGCGACGCGAACTCCGCGCACTTGCGAGATGCCAGCTCGCTCGCCGCCACGCGAGTCTTCTTGCCGCATACCTTGGAAGTCAAGCTAATATTACTATCTAATAACCTATTAGTAATTAATAAGTCAATTTACCTGCCGTCTGGGACTCAATTAACCTACTTTCAAATATTTTTTTTAAGGTAAACAGTAAAAGGTAGGTACTACCTAGTATCTATCTCCTAAATTGTTAACTTCTTACAAAATAAAAGATTAAAAACTATATTGACATGTGGACCAATGTAAACAGCAGTAATCACTTATCTTCAAAATAAGGTTAGATTCAGCCACTTCAAGCAACAATTCAATTATTAGGTAGGTATCAATTTCAAAGGTGACCAAAAGGTCAGTGAACCTTAGTGTCATTGCAAAGCACGACATCATAGGACGCTCCTTGGCAGCCGCTGTTGGTGGTGCATGTCCTGCGCCGCTCGCGGAAGCCACGACTACGGTCTGTGCAGCCGGACTGGCAGCTCGCCTCGCGCCACGGGCCCCAGCCAGCGCCCATGGCAATATCACCTTCACTGCTGGGCTTCGGAGCAGCTGTGCTCGATGTGGGCACGGCACTCGCTGGCACGCACTCGCCTCCTTGACACCACTGAAGCAAGGGTTAGTTATTTTACAGTATCGATTTCATTGATAGCCCATTAAAAGCTGGATATTACATTGTTTTTACAGTAGCCTAAATTGAATCCTAGATTAAACACAAAACAATTACAAAAAATGTTAGTTATTAATGACAGGCCACATTATTACGTAAAATCAAAAGTACCACGTTGGGCGCCAAATCAGAAATATTTTCGATATTTTGATGCTCTAAATAATATTACATAAGATTTTATATACACACAGTGTGACGTAACGCCTTTCGACTGGACTGCGAGAAAAAGGAAAGAGTGCACACACTTTTGCACTGAAACATTTTTCGGAATATCAAAGGTCGTTTAATTTCAGGGAACATTCAGACTATCCTGTATCTAACCATATGAGTTCCACAGGGTGTGCCGGGCAGTGCTGGCCCAGCATAGTAGTAGCCCGCGCGGTGCGGCGTGCGACACGCGAGCTGCGCGCAGTGCTCGCCCGCCGGCCCGCTTGGTGACGGAGATGCGTCCATGTCGCGCAACAGGACCTAGCAGGAAAAAGTTATAAAAGAAGTTGTGTTGTGTCTATCACATGTTATTTTCCTGTGACAACACTAAACAAGTAAGCATGATGTTGAAAAAATGATTATTCGAAAATGGCTATTCATCGTTTTTTCGTCTTTAAAAAAATGATTCCGTGTCGGTAAATGATGATCAGTAAGCGGTTTCTTAAATAGAATTAACTGCTAAGGAAAATAATATAAAGGAAGAAAATAAAGTTCTAAGTGTAATAAGAAAACCAAAAGAACAACCTTGAAAGTTGAAACTATCTTTGTTTTCTATTTCTAAGGGTTGCCTCTCACCTCGCATTGTTTCTTAGCACTCCAGAGAGCACCAGGCGCTGACCCGAACCTCTCGTGCTGCAGCTCCGTCGGCGCATCCAAGTCATCGACATCTCCCCCATCGAACAGACACGTCGCCCATCTGCCAACAAACAGACGTCACAAACAAATATCCTCAGCTAAGCAAATGTAATGGTTTATGCGGATTACGTTGATAATACTCGTTATAATATTAGTACGACTTTGTCGCATGGGTCATGTGACTGTATAACAAGTGTGTTACAGATAAGACGCATATAAATATACGTGAATCGAGAGCTACAGAGAGAACTGTGCGTGGTATAGTTTTAAATTAAATCTTTATAAAATCTTAACAGCTAGATGCATTGATACTGATAAGAATACTCATTATTACTCATAGTCAATGATTACACTATGTATCAATAAATACTAGTCTAAATAATTCCATGACTATCTGTTAGATTTAAATCATGTGACGTAGAACATCACGCACTGCCCACGCGCCGCGTCGCGTCGTTGTCATTAAGATGACTGTGTATGCGATCAAATAATGATTAGCGCCTCGTTTCATAAACTTAAACATCATGACAGAACACACGTTCTGTCTGATTGTTAGTCTAGGTTATGTAAGTTCAAACGCTGTTATTTTTTTGCCATTTGGTATAAATAAAATAAATTATGACAAGGAGGCTAAATAACCTTTTTAACCGATTTTAAAAGGGGAGGTTCTCAATTCATCTGTATTTTTTTGTGTAAACATATACGGCAATTGTGGAAAATTAGGTTTTCATTGATGGGGCCTAGGTACTACTTCATAGGTGGATCCTTATAAATTTGTTCAAAATTGCTCTAGTAGATTAGTTTTTTAATTGAAGTCGGTTTTTTCATTTACGTAAAAGCAATTATTACAAAACTATTTTCTCACTGTGGCAATTAAGTCCAAAATTGTGTGAATATTCTTAGATAAACTTAGGTTTGTAAAATATTTATTAAGTCATACCATAGGTAAGTACTTAGTTACTTAAAATATGCACTAAACTTAAAGAAATTATCAGAACAGTGAATAATATGTTTCTGGAATATTGACATACTGCAAGTCCGCCACGACTCTTGCGCTGCATGTAGACCAGGACGCCTCGCCATTGGTTCCTCTCGACGGTGACATTATGTAACCGTCACGTGCGCAGTTGTTGCCAGTGCCGTCGTGGTGCATGCCCAGGCTGGAAGCAAGGCGATCCATTTACTGTTACAATGTCTTACAGTGGGTTTGGGTAAGGTATGACATTATTTAAAGTAGGAGAGATATCATGAGACCATTTCAAGGCACTGGTTTTATGAGACCATGTCAAATCAGATGAATGAAAGACACAAGGAAACTGTTGGTATAGAAGAAAGATGTCGAAGAATAAAATATATTACTTCTTATTATATTCCTCAAGTTAATGAGCTCCTATTTTTGTAATTGCTAAACTATCCTTATGACATGGGGGAAATGTCAAGAAGGACTTTAACAAATAGTTGAAAGAATCAAGCATGGGATATGTTTTTTTTGAAAATTACAATATGTATGTAATACAAAAAGGGCGAACGTTGCCATCAGCATGGTTCTTTGAAGGTTTACTCCTTTGTTTATTGACCTCGGTACCATGCTTGTTTTTCATTTACCTTACCCACCACTCCTTCCTTAGGTATACATTAATTTATTAAACAACATAAATCAATACCCGCATCATTCTTGCTTAAATACCGTTAGGTTTTAATCGTTTTAAAGTTAATGACCCCACACAGCTTTGCTGCAATTATTTACATGTGTAAAGAAATCAAGATAAAATAATCTATGTGATGGTAACCTGATAGCGCTTATCGTAATGCTACCAGCTTTTCCCTTATTGGACCTTAAAGGAAAACGTTTTCAAAAGTAGAAAATTATTAATAAAAGTTATGACCGACTTGTGTCCGATCTCGTGGGCGAGGATATACACTGAAGTGAAGCCGGCGGAGGGGTAGGGCCGGCCGAGCAAGTCCGAGGTGCCGAACTCGGACACGACGCACGCGTGCGCGGGCAGGCACACGCCGCCCACGGGCGCCAGGCCCATCGTCACGCCGTTACGTCGACCACCTTCCATGGAGTAGAAGTCCAACCTGGAATACAGGGTAAAAGCCGCTTTATCTTTAGATACACTAGTTTTGGAAGCCTTGCAAGGATGATAGTGAAAGGAATCGTAAGGTTTACTTGGTATATAAATCAGATACACACAGGGTTTGCAACTATCTTCTTAAAAATGCAAAATAACTATTTAACCAAACAATGAATCATCCGAATACGAAATTAATACACGTGTTCAAAACCAAAAAAAAAGTAATTTCGATCCACTATCAAAAACAGTAAGTATGTGTAAATAAATCTTGTATTTACGCATCCTGGCTTATTTTAAAACCTCTCACTTTTTGAATTGTATATCTGACAAAAATAAGAAGGTATGTTCGTTTATATACGATGAAGTCAGAAGGCAATAAGTGTAGACAGCCGAGTGTTCTTTCCAAACTCAGCATTTTCCCTCATTGACCCCAGTCCCGATTTATGTTTATATAGTTACCCAGAAAGCAGCAGTGCCATGTCCCAGTGCTGAGGATCATCATCATCTTCGACATTCAAGGATCGTTGGTATGCACAGAATGAGTCAAGGAGAAGGCCTCGTTCCGCATGTGCGGGTAAAGACGAAGGCTGTGTACGCAACAACGTCAGCCGAACCAGAGACAGCTGGATGCGGGTGCCAAGGGATGAATGTTGGTACAGAGCTTGTACCTGAAACACGCAGGACGAAAAGGTATAAAAAATCCGGCTTTTTAGGGAAGAATTTGTACTAAATTTTAAAAACACTTACACCGTTTATGTACGCCAAAAGCATATCACGTAAGTCAGTCTCGCTATAATTAAGAAAAGGGTAGAAAATTTTATAGGCAGCCTCGTCTAGGAATAAGGCGATTTCGATGGTGTAGTTAGGAGGGCCAGGCTTTAGGCGCGATGGGTACGCTCGCGGTCTGCGTACGCGTGGCCGTAGTGGACGAGCATCATCTCCGGGCGACGCGGGCGGCGGTGCGCGGCGGATCACATGCGCAGTGCGCCCGCTGCCGTTCTCTGCCCGCCCTGCGCCCATTGGCAGAGGACGGACTTCGTAGGTCGAATTGTCAACGACAATCAGGCCATGCTGAAAATGTGAAAAACAAAATTCCCTTACTATTGGATCTATCAAATCTCAGTAATTAACTATGAATTAAAAAGGACCAAATAAATATTAAGTTATACTTACAAGAGAGTGATCCTTGCAGGCTGAGAATGCTGCTACGGAATTGGGCCCAGTGTGCAGAAAGTGGCATGATGGGTCTACTGACGAAAGTTTTGATTCCTGGCCAAGATCAGACCACACACGAAATTCAGGGGAAACCAGCCGACGATTTGGAACCAACTGTAGCTCAAAATTTCTAAAAATAAATAAGGTTTAGATTGACTTTAGTCGTTAGAATAACCCTTTTAGAGTTACAAATAAGTCATTAGTTTAAGAATGGACCTGCTATATTCTGGTACTCTCTCATTTTAATTTTTTTATCCTTTATGTTCTTTGTGACCATGACAAAAAACAACAGTAAAACAATACAACTTTTATGACCATTAAAACTTTACGATAGGTAAACGCCAAGAATAATTAATGTACATGATGTTATTATTAGAATTTACAAGCGTACTCGCCGTAGCCCCTCGACTAGACGTACATTTACCTGTGAATTTTGTGACTTTACGAGTTTTATAGATCACCAAGTTTGTTAGCATCACATCATGTAATTTTTTCAGTGATAAATGAATTAAGAAAAACTCTTAAGCATGGTACCTACGGACTTACATTTCAATCTGGGTTAGTATTTACTCATTCATTGACATAAAACACAAACAGTCACGGAAACGGTTACATACCGTCCAAAGGCGTCAAAGCTGTATGGCACGGGGACGTCATCGATGGCCTTGTCAGCAGCGAGCTGGGCCTCTCGAGGTATGAGGGCTGGAAGGTACACCACCTGCACGTCGGAACTGTCTGGTACATGGTCCGCATTCGTCCACCAGCCGTGGAGAGGAAAAAACTCCTGAAAATATTATATCATGCGGCGTTAGTATAAAAGTTGACTAAATCCTAACTAATAGTATCTTGTTGGTATTCGTCCACATTCCTGCCATAATTAGCTATTCATTAATAATATTGTGTTTTTTTTTTACAATATTTAAATAATAATACGTTACAGATTTCTGCTAGGTCAGTTTTTGGTTGGAGATATTTCCTAGGAAACATAGGAATATTACTTTAGGTGAAAATTGACTATATGCTCGTGATTATAGCAGCCCGTCCTTAGAGATTCATAAAGTAAATATTGTCTTTTAAGTTATTATAAAGGTATTGATGAACATTTTCACTAACTTATGATAATATTTGCCTGGCATATCAAATATTTGAATTTAACATTGTCTTTATTCCAAAGTACATGGTTGTATTTTGTTTGTTTCGTGTTTAAGCAAATAACAGGTAAACAAAAGCCAGGCGGTGTGAAGCTTCTCCTTTTTTAAGGCTGTTAAAAAGGGTCGCTTACGGTCTGTGTAACGTAGCGAGAGAAGGTACCCAAAAATGTGCTAAATAAATACTAAAGCGACCCTCGACATTCTTTCTCCCAAAGCATGCATTTATTATTGAAGGAACATTTCTCTGATTTTCTTGGGAAACGGCTCATCCTAAATTGTGAATTTAAAGAGATAAATCGTAAGAATCTTGAATTATTTTACTCCGCTATATCGCTAAAGTTAGATATGGCTGGTTTTATAACCGAATGTAGGAACGCTTGCCAGAAAACTTGGAACAAACGACTAAGCTACGCGGTTATTTTTATGTCTAGCGTGAATAAGTAAGGAAAACCAAGGAATTAAGCTTACAACTATAATTATATTTAAACACATTTAATACAATTTTAATTTATATTCGACACAGTGGTTTATTAATAGAAAAGATTGTTACTCAACAGTGGGAGTGGCTTGTAAGACAGCTAGAGACAAGACAGATAGAGAGTTGATACAAATGTATCATATCAATAGAATCTACTGCTATTGCCCTAGCTCTACAATAATGTTTGCTCAACCACACATAAGTGAAAACAATGAAGGCTAAATTCATCTTAATCATGATTATGTCGAAGTCTACTAAAGGGTCATGTGCAGACTTATAATTTATCAAGAGACGACAACGCCAAATAGCGCGGTGATACAGGAATATTCCCCCGAGTGCTTTTACCGTATCAGTGCAACAGGGAGGTTTAAGTCATTAGCTGGGTTGTTACGTTCAACAAACAGAACGGTAAATCGATCAACCCTGGCCAATACAGTGAGTCACTACGATAATTATTGTGTAAGCACGGCGAATAGCGATCTACAGACAGTTGCTTATCGCAATATGGCGATTACAAAATCTGTACCGTTAATCTTCATAACGAAGCTCTACATCGCTTCAACGGAGGCTCTCAGAAGAGTATTAATAGGTAAACACTTTAATCGATTATCGCGGCGCTCGGTTACGTGCCGTTATGACGTAGTTCGGTATTTTCCTTTGCACACCAGCCTCCGTCATCTTTCTTAAAGCCGATTAAACACAGACGCGAAAATTTCTGAAAAGTTGCGTAACATTTCTGCAAAATTAGTTTCTATACAATAAATTTGGACTATGAAATTATTATACCGAAAAAGCTAAAAGCCATACGAGGAACCGTCAGATTATATTAAATTCTTGAACAAAATTAGTGTCATTCATTGTGTCAAGGCAATATAAGTCATATCCATAACTAGGTCTCGAACGGCCGGCGTGACTAGACCTATCATTCATTGAAGATTACTCAGCTTCCTTACAATTTGATATCTCATTTCCAACAATACAATCAATGTGGGTATCAGGAACACCGAAATACTTCGTATAAGGCGATGATAAATGATTTAACGAAGTGGGTCGGGCCGGGGCAGGGCACGAGGAGCCACCGGCTAGTGGACGCCCTCGCACCATATTGTCACGACCATGTCGTCTGCAACGTGTTCAGACACTACTTTTATTGCTCTCATTAATGACTAGACTACACTTTTATTAACCTTGTTAAGTAATCGCCATTATAATAGGACACAAAGACGACCTTGTTTTGGAACATCTGTTTTCTATAGGCACGAAAGTGTCTAGTCAAATAATCTTTTACAAGTTACACGCACGATATTACGTTATGGTAATCCATTTTCACGGTTTACGTTCCAATACATTAAATTATGTATATTGATCCGTCGCTCCGCACTAAGTAGGTCAACGATCTCTATTAATTATCTCATTACACTCAGTGCCTCGGGCTGAAAATGACTGCAGGAATCTATTAAAATGTCGTTAGATATTCTGTCGGTAGATAAAAACAAATATGAACCGGATCCGTCTCTAAAGTAACATTGTGGTTCCGTATACTGTAAGAAGGAAAACATTTTCAAAGAGTCATAAGCTAAGTTATCAGTGAAAAGCTTTTGTTAAGTAGTTGCTGCTCTGGATTCATTGTTTTCGCAATTTGAATGATTAATGATAGTTGTCTTAGAAACAGCTAGCTCAATGAAAATGTAAGTGGGTACTGTTATTTATTGTTATGAATATAAAAAGTGTCGGTATTATCATGTCAGTCAGGCGACGGACAACAGTGAAACCGAAATCAAGTCCACGTGAGTCAGCTAAGTGTAGGCTCGACATTAGCGAGAAGTAAAGGGGAAAGTTAAGCTATTTGTTTTTCCTATTCCTTCTTTTCGCGAGACAATGCGAGTTCTAATAAATAATTAGTAAGCATAGTAAATGGAATCTTATAATGGCGCCGTCGGTGATTACTTTAATTTTGGCATTGAATAGCGAGTGTTACGTCGGCGTCGGTATGTGTCCAATGATGAAAGTTACTGGTATCGATCTCAATTACACGGAGGCTGCTCCGGGCACGTCGCGGCTCACAACAAAGGCTCGCCGTGAATCATCGAACGATTGAAAAACTACGACGACGTTAGCGTTGTGTAACTTTGTACGTGATCCAGTGCGCGAAACACCTGCATTCTTCTTACGTAATATAATTGTCAAAATAAAATCGTAACGCAAGGCGTTGTTAATGTACCATAATTTGGTGAAAGTTTTAATAGTATCGGAAAAATGTGCATTGTAGGTAACCCGTTATTGACGTAACATTACATAACCGAGGACTTTAAAATAGCTCCGGAATTAAATGCAGTAAAAGCACGCATGTATTGTACTTACAAAGTAACAATACATATTGTCTACGCCTACAAAAGAAAGCACGATAGTGCACTCAGCTCTTTCTTACTACATTACAAACTAAAAGCTATTAGAGGCATTTTCACCTTCTAATGCAAGCTATCAGATTACAAAAACCATTCTTAATCAATATTGATGTGCAAAACCACAGAAGAGTGCTACGCACATTAATGAAGCTACTGTTTCTCTACCTATTTATTAAACAAAGTCACTAAAGCAACAACTAAATGTACATTTTACAATAACGTCATATACTTAATGCAAATATATAAAAGAAAATAAAAGCATTCATTTGTCATAAAATGAAGGATTGTTTCCATTAATCAATTTGGTATCCATTCATCGTCTGACACATACGAACTTATAAATCAGTTCCAAATGGCAAGACCCGGCGAATAATAATACTCTGAATTTCCCCATGTTATAATATATCTTCAAGGTAAGGGTTTTGATAATCTAATTCACGTGTAGATACGATAAAGATATTCATTAGATACGACTTGTACCTACCTAAAAAACCCTTCTTAAATTTAACTCTGTTTTGTTAAAGAAATATAAACCTTGAATTTAGTCCCGCCTAAAAATTCTAAGTAAGTTTCGTGTCAGACTAAGCCCTGTTTTATGTAAAAATATTACATTAACTAAATCATTTACACAGCTTCTAGTTTACTTACATATTTCGAAGAAGTCTTAAAGGCTTTTGCGTCTGACGTTCTTCAAAACAAGGCACGGTTTGTTGCTCAAACATAATTAAGGTAAATATAATAAATAAATATATTTTTGCCTTTTAGGGTTGATGATTCCTTCTTCTATTTTACTTGATTAAAATCAATGTTTCTAATACTTATTATATACAAGAGTGGTAATAATACTAATAATATAAGCTACTCGTAACAAAAGCGTGTCAAGCACACGACAGTAGCAGTGGGCTAGCCGCGACTTGTATATTTTTTAAACTAATTATCATATTGCCTGTGAAAATCGTTGAAAGTGAACAATTTTACTAATATTATCACTTTTCTATTTCTTACATTACCAACTTAGAATCTTTACACGATAAAATTGCGGACTTGAATGACGTTAAATAATAACCACTTATTTGAAAATATATACAATATTTAACGTCGCTTAACAGCTAATTAAACAATGATTTAATCAAGATAAAAAAAAACCCTGCAGTAAATATTTTTTTTCCTTGATCTCTACTTATTTATTGACAAAGTTACATATACCATAGGTTTAACCAACAATTTGTTTTAGTTAATTAAGCACTATTTAAATAGCATTTGAATTTGTATGTTAGGCAATCGAAAAGGTTCTGAAGAAAACAGGGGCAATGATATATGACTTCATGAAAAACGTCTGCATTATGGCGCATGTAGCTCTACCAAGCTATAGTTAATTAGTCTGTTCTGTCTATTAGTTTTATGTTTTATTTCATGGCATTATAATTTTTTGTTGATAGGCACGGCACATTCTATTTTACTATTATTTGTATGTTTTACTTCATAGAAAAGAAAAGTCGAAACACGTAGAAAGGAGAGCTACCAATCAAAATACTGGACCACCAAACTATCATGTTAAAAACAAGATCAACAAAAGGTTAATTATGTGTTTGCTTACATTTGTTAACATATTTTTTAAAGAGCAAACAATTCATGTTAATGTGTAATATTACCTAACCATATTTAGTTTATATTTTACATTCAGTAAAGGATCGGCATAATCTCTCCACATTATGTTTTCATTAGTAAGTTAAACAGACTCTCAATACGCATAGAAAACTGAAAATACGCAGCAGCGTCTGTACGGGGTAATGAAAAAAAAAGTACAGCGTGGAGTAATAAATCAATATATAAGATATGAAGGCGGCCGCCCGCCCTCGCCGTAAAGCTTACTCACGGGAAACCGCGCAGGCGCACCGCCGCGTAGCACGAACACCAGCGCTACAACCACTAGGACACTGCTCGATGCCATGACACCCTCTCATCGCTCGCCGACCACCACGATAAGTTACTGCCTTGCACCCACTGTCCTTATAAACTCCAACTCGGAAGTCGCATGCAGGTGCTTTGAATAAGATTGAACGCGCGATGCACCGTGTGACGCAAGGGAACGACCGTCGTTGCGCGCGTTTAGAGCGCGTACACTTATGAGGCGCCAGCTACTGAATAAGCATTGCGAGCCCCCGAATGAAGTGAACACCTTTCGCACCTCCGAGAGAAAGTCGAAGGAAAGTGCAGATTTTGGCTGTCAAGTCACCGCCCACACGCGTCCCCTGAGGAGCATTGTCGCGAGTCATCCATCACTCGACCTCGCCGACACTCATCGGCTTCCGCTAATCAAAACAAATGAACAATATCGAGTGAGGGCCGCGGCCAGTCGGTCGTGCGCCCGCCGCTCCGCCCGACCAGTCTCGCTTATGATATAATACTAAGTAACGTCCACACTACTCTGATCATTCTGTGTTCATATCAAACATACTTAATATTAAAACACCTATTGTAGTTTTTCAATTTGTGCGTACACTGGAATCGCGTGACTTATACTTCAAAGCATCTTAATGTAAGGTTTCCGGTACATCTTATCGTTTTTGATATAATTATGTAGAAGACAGCCCGCATTCTCTTTATCAAGAAAGGTTTGGATGACTCACGGAAATATTGATCGACGTGTAAGTTGATGTGAATATCTGAATAAACCTATTAATGTAAGTTTATGCCAATTATCTAGTCGTTGGCCTGTTGTGCAGTACTGAAAGATACCTACCTTTTTGTACTTAAAGTGGTGTTATCAAAAAAGTAAATGCAAGTCTAATTTATACTAATAAAAAAAATATATAGCTACTAAGAATGATAAAAATATGTAAATATTTTTTCAGTTTCGTTCTTAAATAGGTTTAATAGAAATAAATGGTTTAAATATGACATGGAGCTTAATTAATATTCTGAATAAAATAATTATATAAATCATGTAAGAGAAAATAAAATCTGTCTACGTATTTAGAAATCCTAAAAACTACATTAGTTGTAAGTAGTAAGTAAATGCATATCTTTAGGACTATCAATAAACAATTTTGTGAAGTTACGCATAAACCAACAAAAAAATTTTTATATTACAGCGTGCCTAAGATACCGTTATTTTCGATGAACCTTTTTACTTGAAATAACGGAATATCATAAAGTCCCTCACACTGAACAAAACATTCAATTTTGGAACATTATATGAACAATAGAGCGGACAGTACCTAAAATTAACAATGTAGAGCTGTCAACATAAGTAATGTAATATAATAATTTACTTAGGTACCTACACCCTACACCATATTTCAAGCAAATAAATATATTCTTTCTCTACACTACCAAAGGTATTGTGAACTTACTCATCAATATTGTACATAATTAGTACTAGATGTATAATGTCAATAGTTTTCGTACTATCAGCTACGTTCTTAATTCATCGCCATTAAGTTTGTGTAAGAAAATGTAGAGCTGTTGCCCTGAAATTAAAACGGAATTTAAATCAATTCCTATGTAGTATTTTTTATTAGGATTAACAAATGTTTTTCACGTGTCAAATATAAATAAAACCTTCATATCCATTTACATGTAGGTGTCTATAATTGTGAAAGTAATACGTGGTACAATTTTATTATACATTTACAGTGCCTAAATAAGATTGATAAGAGCCATTAGAGAATTAGACGGTTTTAGGACTAAGATCCAATGTAAATAGAGGTTGACAAGTGATGAAGGTTCGATATTCATTTCGTACCGTTGATTTAAACCGCGAATATAATAATATCTATCCATAGATAGGTTTGTCTGCTAGAGGTGGGAATTAGACATAAATTGTATATTATTTTTAATAGTGATCCATCTGCATGTTATTAGTATTGTCCGATATTTTACAAATATTCCAAGTTAAAATAGCATGTGTAGGTAGATAGGTATAGTGCTTTCGAGACAAAGGATTGCGGAAATGCCGAGGAAGGTTACGCGGCGCCTGACACATACTCATATTCCAATGATATAATGTTCGTACTTAGGTACCTAGGCAGACATAGTAGATATTAATAAGTTTAAAGATGCATGCTATCATATCGTTTTTGTTGATTTGATTTTGTTCTAGTAGGGGTGCGGATTTTGTAGGATTCAGGATTTTATTCAATAATAGTTATTTTTCCTTCTATTCTTTCTTTTAATAAACCGTTGTCTTACTAAGTTAGTACCTAATTCATACAAAGTACCTAACTGATATTAGATTCTATTACAATTTATGAAGGCCGAAGAAAGAGTTTTGCATGTAAGTCAGGATAAGTGTTCGACGCGCCGCGCCGGTAGTGGTCTGCGGACGCAGAATAATAATGAACGTAAAGCAATACACAGCCCTTTTATTACGTTATTTGCACACTCGATCGGCGAGAACGTTGCCGTTTGTAGGCACTAGTAGTGAATATTTGTCTCGTTAACTTAGTTGCTGTTTAACAACAAATTGTGCGTCCATGTCAGTCGGTTCAGGGACAATAAATACTTGGAGTCTTTGGCAATTTCGCGTCCTCGTGTGCTGCACATGGTCGGAGCGGTGAATCACTTCTGAAAAAAAAACCATCGAGGGACGGCGGAGAACGCGGGTGACGCAGCGGGCGCAAGGCGCGAGTCATTGATCCCGACACAGTCCCGGACGGCCGACGCCATGTCGGAGCTCGCGCACGCCGCCACCGCCGCCGAGCCGCTCCTCCCGCCGCTCGCGCTCGCCGCGCTCGTCGCATGTGTCGCCGGCGCTGCCGCTCTCGCCAACTGCTCGATCCTGGCCGCTCTCTTCAAAACGTCGCGGACTGGTAAACAAAACTTGTTTGATAATATAGGGATTCCTCTCAACTTATTTTTAGAATATGTGTGTTTGATACATCTTACGACCAAATGATATCAAACATAGTTTGTGGATTTATGTTTAGTTTAGGATTTATGTTTAGTGGTCTGTCGCTACTATATCTAATGCTAAACATTTGTCCATATGATCTCTCCATCTCTCTCATTACTTAAACTCTCGCGTAGATATACATATATCTACCGTCTTGCAGTTAAAAACTCATCTTAGTCTCATATGAATCAGTTGTTATGATTTTGTTTTTACACAGGGCTACTAACCATCATCCTCCAGTTGGCTCTTGCTGACTTCATACTGGGAGCATCAATAGGCCCAGAATTATGGTCATTCAATACCAGATCGTGGGTTTTTGGTGACCCTGGCTGTGTAGCGTACCGGGGGCTAAACGTGTTTGCCTCGACTGCGTCGTCGTATTTGGTAGCTACCATCGCGCTACATTCACTCGCTACAATCAACATTGAAGAAAAAGCTATAACGAAGCGAATGAAACGAAACGAACAGGATGAAGATGAAGAAATAAGGTCTTCACGTCACAGTTTAGTGACCAGCAGTGACTCCTCAACTCCACCGAGAACGATGAATCTAGATTACCGTCTGGCTGACCGTAGAATCTCTGTAACTCAACCTTCAATCTTTGTTTGGGTGCTGGCTATATCATTGAGCGTACCAGAATTTGTATTAGCAACGACTGTGCACCTCGATCATGATGTTGTCATATGTACTATTGTCGACACCAGTCAGCGTCTGCATATGTATTCTATACTTGCTGTCTTCAATTTGTTCTTACCGCTTCTTATAATGGGTACTGCTGGGGTCCTTGTAATAATTAAGTTAAAGATAAAAAAGATACTATCTCAGATTGAGTGCTTCGAGTCAATTGCAGCCTTAAAGTTGTCCTTATGGCTAATAGTTGTTTACATTTTCCTATGCACTCCCCGTTCTGTAGTCACAGCATACAATATTTACTCAAAGTCAATGCAAGGAAATGTAACTTCATTGGCTCAGAATGGTGATACGGCTGTTGTGAACTTAGCTACCAGCGGTACTTACATTGTCTCCACTTTAGTCCGACCTCTGCTTAGTATAATCTTATTGCCGCATGTCAGGAAATTATTTTCTTTTGGATCTTATACTCAAACAGACAATGTGTAATTATTACAAGAAAATATTATAATTTTACTTTGGTGATAAATTAGGCGATATGTCCTCGGCATTTAACAAGTTGCTTGAGATTGTAAGTAATTACGGTATTAATTAAAGGCAAGGAGACTAACAGACTCCTTGTCTCATACTGGCTTAAGTAGAGCTAAAAACAAAACGTTTAAGACTGCCATATCATATTAATACTATAAATATGTTTACACGTTTATAAAAAGTGATAATTTTTATGCTTGCATTTAAGATAACAAGTAGAATTGGTGCCTTTTCTAAAACATAGTTTCCTTTAGTATGTAGGTAGATTTAAAGGGGTGCAAACAGTAAACCAACTTACCCTTAAGATACCAAATATGAAAGACAATATCAGATATTGCATGTTATGAATATCATAGAATATTGAAACCATTCCCACTGCTTTTTCGGGAAAAGAAAAACATTGTGAAATATTTTTGTACCATTTTTAATAAACATTTTCAGCTATTATCTGTTTCCATTTTAAACAAACCCAAATTTATTTAAGGTATCAACGTTCGAAGTAGGTACCAGACTAAATATATCCACTCGTACCAAGTTAAGATAAGAAAACTAAGTAATGAGTCTTAAAATGTATTTTTTTATAACAGAATACCTAATAGGTAGATAATAATATAGTAGGTACCTATAATAAATAATAGGAATATGAGTATAGAATATAAGGTTTGGCGTGGCTGCTGAAAAGATGGGCGTACCTACTATAATCAATATCCAGTCGCATTCAGTACTGAAACGACTAGCCAGACGAGAGTTTGAACTGAATTAATAAATCTAGGTACATATATCGTAGTATCTATATAATGCCTAACCAGACAATATAATGCACTGCGCAAATAAACGCAACTAGAGACTGTAGAGGGAGAGTTGGGTGGGACTGTCTCGCTCCCTTCAGAACCTCCCCAGTCGGGTGATGTCATGCAACAAACACTAAGTAGCCATATTGCGGACACACATTGTGCTGCCATAGTTTTATTGATTTTAACGCGCTCTGCCGTAGCGTACGCAAATAAAGGAAATTATTTTTGTAAAATTGCTGACGATATTTATGTTTGTTATTTGTTTTCGTAATTGGTATTTTTACGACCTTATTAATTAGGGAACTACTTTCGGTAGAGTTAAATCATTGTAGAGCACTACCTAACTATTTAATTGCTGCAAATGCAAGTTATTTTTACTGGTGACGTAAGTACCTACTCTTTTTTTACTACTTCCTACTGAGGTGTAAGAAAGTTTATTTCTCAAGAAGCTATAGGTAAGCTCCAAGGTAAAATGGACGCAGGTATTCTATTCTCTAGTGCTAAGATGTTACCTATTTGAAATCTGTATTTCACGGTTTTATCATAATACTGGTGCAAACAAGGTAGAATCAATATTTAATTTTGTACCATTGGATAATAATTATTGTAAGAGAATGGACCAGACTGCATAAATTCTGTATGGGCAGTCGTAAAGCTCATGCATGTTATGTCCTCCTATATTGCACTTGATTTAAATAACTAGGTAGCTACCTGGGTCTTTTATAAGAAAGTGGTAAGGAGCTAACACGTAATGTAGAGAAAGGTTTTAATCATATTTAGTGGTGGATCCCATACATATCTAAATCTTAAATTACCTTTTAATTTCGTACATCTGAATAAGGTGAGTTTTTACCATTTACCATCATCATAGCAGTCAATTTCATATAGAAACAGAAGGTAAAATATATGCCAATCTAAGTAACAGCGCAACTTTAATGAAAATGAATTCAATAGCTTTTAACATTTGCGGGCTTAGGTACCTACTTACTCTTGAAACGATTTCAATTCTAATACAAAAGCAATATAAAAATATTATAAAAAAAATAGGTGCTTTGCTTTCAGGAACCAACTGTTTCTACCAATGGACACAATATTGAAACAATTTGTCGCTATTGTCGGATTTAAATTCCGATTTACATTCCAGTCTTTTTATTTCCTGAGGGCCCTTTTGTTTGAGAGTTAGGGGAAGAAAGAGGAAAGAAGAGGAAAAATCATCTCGATATCTTCAAATTATTTTATTAAGATCCGTTTAGTATTTTGAAAGTTATTCACAATTTTATACAAAATTGGTTAGAAGTTACATAAAAAATATAATTTATAGGTCGTTATTTGTTAGAAGGTCCAATATTCCAAAAACCTAAGCCTTAAATAGAGGTATAGGTGCACATACACTATGTACCTACACAATAACACTAGATAGGTAAGCAGACACCTACATTCAGACAGTTCAAAATCCGGTCAAGTGGTATCAGAACTAGCCACTAAGCAAACATTTCTGTAAGATAAATACCATTGGGCATAACATTAACCGACTTTTATGTATTCTTTTATAATAAAAGGCAGCTGTATTACAGAATAAAATTTGATAATTTTATTATTTTGTCAGAACAGCTCCTGCCGTCAATGAATCAGCAAATTAACAAGAATGGTATTGTACGATTTGAAGTTTTGAACTTCTTGACGGCTGTAAAGTGCGCTACATTCTGCGCAGTAGGTACCTCGCCCAGCAGCCCCGCTGGTGCATGAGTTTGTTACTGCGCTGCGACTCGCCTCGTGTTCAGAGCCGCCATGAAGATCGAATCCCGTGGCCACCATACCTAATAGCTGTACTAAGTACGTAGGTATAGTAATTTTTTTATGTAATAAATATCTTATGTCCATAGTAAAATTCAGAAAAGCGGCGATGGTTCACTGGACTTTAAAAGAGAGATGCTATGAAAACAAAAGAATATTAAAAGACTAGCACACTCCAGGTCCAGGCAAAGCCGCCACCGCCTTGAAATTTATGAGCACCTATTTGATTCTGTTACTTAAGCTGACAATGTCTTAGTTTCTAAAAATAGTGGGTGTTAACCTTTTGAGCATAAGTAGTGATTTAAACGTAGTCTTATTCGAATTTGGACGAATGCGCCCTTAAACAATACTTGTCATGCACCTGCGGGCTCTGAGAGAAGGTACATCTATTCCTTTATTAAAAAACTGGCTTTAAAAATATTAAATACAAGTATGGAAACATTATTACCTACTGGCAACAATGGCCAAGAAACTTTTAGGTCTAACAAAAATCAAATTCTTAATGGGACAATTACTGGAAATATAGAAAATAAAATCATGGCCACTAATCCAAGAAAAAATTACGATTTATTACATACGCCAAAGTCGTTTAAAATTGATCGCTCAAGGGTGTAGCCAGCCTTCGGTCCATGGGAGAGGGAGAGGGCAATAATATATTTCTTATGATCGACTTTTGTCAGTAGAGCCTTTTGCCCACCTGTGGAAGAGGCATTTGGCTAGGTTTTTGCAATCATGTGTTTTAATGAACAAAGCCCCACTTCTGGTTAAAAATGATTTCCAGAGTTAACCTTTAAAGATCGATTTTCAGCTTAGCTACTTGTAAAGTGAACAATCGTGAGGACTCAGGCGTCCAGGTTCTAGGGAAGCATTCTGCCACTGTGCGGCCATACTAAATATTGCTTAGTAGCCGCAAATAAACCTATAGCTATTGCCGTCTGCGGTCGGCTCAACAGCTGTTGTATGCCTCTCAATATAAACGGGGGCCCCGTAATGCACTATAGACCTTACCACCCAGATACCCAGTCAGATCGGGCAGCAACTAGTGAACATACAAAGTGAATGCAATGTGACTGGCCGCGCAGTGCGATTCATTCTGAATGACAGCCCGATTTACTGTATTTTGCTTCTTTTTATTGGATTATAGATCCGCGTTTAGTACCTAACATACTTGATTTTCTTACTAAAAGCTTACTAAAAGATACCGCAATCTTGACACGTTTGACATTATCAACCTATTAAAATTAAAAATCCATTTTCCAAGCCATCATTTTCAAAGTTCGATCTTTGTATGCCTCACCTTAGGTACCTACCTAGCTACCTAGGTACTGAACAGTGAACACCGCATGACAATCGATCGGGCGACGAGTTTTGAAAACCTCCCGCAATCAATAATGCAAGTAGCACCTACCTACTTCCATACTTGACCTACATACATACTTCACCTTGAAAGTTGCTTGCTACTCCTTTGTAACTGTAGTTAGGTAGGTATTTCCAAATCATGTTTTAATCATCATCACCATCAAGCAGTTTAACCCATAGGACTGATTAAAGATGGCTTAAATGTCTTTAAAAATATTGGTTATTTTTTGACTAGCGAGGGTTCTTTGGTAATGTCGGACGCTACGGTATACTAAAAGTATTGTCGAGGCCTGTCTCATGTGGCATCCTAGTAGGCAAAATGCGAAAGTAAATTTTCTTCTAGTTATGTACTGTCAAAGTTTTTTAGGATCAATATGAATTTCTGATGCATGCATGAATCAACTTCTGAGCATGTGGTCGCCTTTATTTTGCCTTGTTCTTATCTTGGTACTCTGTACCTACCTCATATAATTATAGTGAGTTATTTATATTATTTTTATTTAGTTTCCATGAAACCCAGTTAAAGTGTATAATCTATGTATCAAACCATTGATTTATTATTAAACAGATAAACGACCCTGTTCTGATATCGGTGTCTTTAGGTTCTGAATTCGAAGATCAAATAATATAGGTATAATGAACTTTTGCTAACTAACATAGCACCTGAGGGCTAGGCTAGTCTGTTTCAACTTATTTTAGAGAAACATTTTTTGGGGTTATAGGTGATGGTTTATTTAAATATTGGTTCTAAAACTAAAAATTGTATTTAATACAAAAGTTTATTGGTGAAAACATGAAAAATATAATAGATTAATGGCTGATAAAATGCAGCAGAAATGTTACAATATTGGCCATCACAAACTATTTTGCTAATAAATGCCTGAAAATTCAGAATGCTATTATTAATCAGTGACGGGCACAACAAAATGGTTAATGTCAACTTTAATACACTTCCTTTGGTAAAATTACAAATATTAGAGGACATCACAAAACCACAAAGACACTAACAAGTTTTTTGTGCCCTAATTTGATACAGCCATTATACAGGTGGATTTATTATATTTATGAAAATCTAGATTTCAATGGGTTGATTTTTGGCGCATTTCAACAAATTCAAAATAACGAATAGCATCATTTTTAAAACAATTCACCATCATGATCTCCATTTCACTGCTGACATGCGGCGAAAGGAATGTTAATTTGGGGCCGACCTGGCTGTTAACTTTTAGTCTATTGAGAAAGGAAAACACTTTTAACTTAAGAAACCGTAATTTTAATAACTTAAGTTATAAATATTTATATTCATCGGGTCAGCTCGATATCTGTAATCCAGTGTAAATACAGAAATACAAAACCGTCAAAGATGACACATAACATTTAATTTTAGACGGAACGTGAAGGTCCGCTGCGAACGACATTTTTAACATTTTTTTACAAGCGACGGCTCGCATCAGCGGCGGAGGACCCGCGCCGCGCGGCGTTCTCGAATGTTACTCGTTTTCTTATAAAACACCAATGAGAACAAATGCGTGTGCTGGGGGTGAGCGCGGCGCGAGATTAGTTGTCGCCACCCTCGGCGGGCTCGTCGCCATCGCCCTGCGTGTCTGACGTCCACAGCGTCAGGTTGTCTCGCAGCAGCTGCATGATAAGTGTAGAGTCTTTGTACGAGTCTTCGTTCAGTGTGTCTAATTCGGCGATCGCATCATCGAAAGCCTGCAAAATCAAAAAAATATAATTAACATTTTATACACATTAGAAGAGAAAATATAATGAAAATTACATAATCATTCCCTTATGGGAAAATGATCAAATATAAAATTTACAAATAAACACTCTGATGCTGGCTGGATCGAGGATTAAAAGGTTAATTGCTTACACAAGGCCATGCGGATATTTTATTAGTGAATTTAAAAATCTACCGGATTATTTCTATTTTTTGAAGTATGTTTTATCTTCATGCAAACTTGTCAAAGAGTATGCACTAACAAGAAACCTATCAGTTAGTATAAGTTACAATACTGTGTCATCACACAATAATTTTCTCTTTAAAAAACCTGTTTAGCTAAGTGGCACGCTCGCGCAGGGGAGTTGATTATCTCGTAATAAAACACGGAAAAGTTGAGCGCAAGGCCGAGTCTGATGGGGTGGGTTGGTTGCATTTTGGCTTTAGCAATGTCGAACGCTTCCTGGTAGGCCTTCTGCGAGTCCTCCACGACGGCTGGGGACAAGCGAGTACATTAATATGCCTAGCCTGCACTTCCCTCTCGTGCCAGCCAGCACAGAGCCTATGCATAACTGACACAAATAATGACCTGTTTGGCGAGCTGACACGCTTTGTCTGGTGAATTTAATATCTCATAATAGAAGACGGAGAAATTTAACGCCAGACCCAGCCTGATTGGGTGTGTGGGCTGCATTTTCGCCTTGCTGATCTCGAAAGCGTCTTGGTATGCTTTCTGTGAATCCTCTACAACAGCTGTAATGTAAAGTGGTGTTAACTGACTAATTCTATTAAAAAAATATTTATTAAAAACTAAACATTATTGTGATCACAAGTACCAGATAAATAAAAAAGATTACTGTTTACTTACAATTTCTGGTTTCTCCTGTGGCCACTTCTGCGAGGTACCTATAGTAGTCACCCTTCATTTTAAGGTAAAATACTTTACTTTCTGGATTACTAGCTTTAGGAATAAGGTGCTTGTCAAGTAAACCCTGAAACAATAAATATTTTTTTTGTAAATTTATTCAACATAGTATAGACGTTGATGCGTATACTATTAAGTTCGAAGTTAATTCATGATTATTTTTAAAATATTACAAAAACTAAGATTTGAATTTAATCCAAAAATTATCTGAGTTGGCCTGCATTTCTATTATTTGACGAAAAAACCTATGCAGAACAAATATATAAGTTTAAAGGACAGGGCAACGAACGAAAACGGGATAGCAGCGCGCGCATTGACGCGGCGCAATACGTCACCCCGCCCTCTCCGCCCGCGAAAACTCCGCACCGCGCCCTGCATGCTCTCACGTGTTAACATTATAACGCCCATGATTAACAAAAACGTTATGACTGCGGAGGAAATGACCACGGCTACTGCTCGCTTGCATCACCCCTCAAATTGGCGAGGTACAAATATCATGACGTCATTCGCGTAGGACGGCGGCAACTGACGTTAATCTAGCTTAGTAAGGAGTAAATTCCCCGATCAAATTGAAAAATTAACAGATAAAGAATAATCCTGAAAAAAATAAATCCTTACCAAGACATCGTAGCAGATTTCTCTCAGCTCCTTTTCTACTTTAACCCTATATTCTTTTGCCATCTGTTGTTTTCTTTCCGATCCTTCGGTTTTCTGTTCAATGGAGGAGATGACGCGCCATGACGACCGCCGAGCGCCCACCACGTTTTTGTAAGCAACGGAAAGCAGGTTTCTTTCCTCGTTGCTCAGCTCGACGCCGGTTTCCGTGACTTCTTTCATCGCGGCCGCCATGTCGTCATATCGTTCAGCCTGCTCCGCCAGCTTGGCGCGTTGCACCAGTTCCTCCTTGTCGACGGACATCGTGGACGATGGGTGAGGATTATTTCACTGATGCCCCTGCAATAAAGTATGAATCACGAATAAACTATTTGAATCGACATCGAAGGACGATTCATTGTGAGCTCATATTAATCAGAAAGACTAATCGTTAGGCGTCACTTTCACCGAAGCGAATCGCTTTTGGGTATATTTGTCATCATGGATAAATGGATGTCGCACCTTAGGTAGAGGCTCGCGGGCGCACTAGCGCAATATGAAAATTGAACGAAGCTCAAAGAGCGACTCTCACGCCAAACGCGACATCGACGCGGCGACCGCTCGGTTTGACAGCATCTCACAGACTCAAGCAACTAGCAGGCTAGGCACGCGCCGTGTCGCCGCGCCGCCGCTTGGTCACCGCCACTGCGCCAACAGTATTGATCCGGCGACGCGGGATAAACACTCCAGACGAAATACGACTAGCGCGACGATTGCACACACCCCTCACCCTCACCGTACGCCCCTCGTGCACCGCGCCCGTCCGCCCGGCGCCTACCTCATTCTACCCTTATCTACCTACCTATACATTCGGTTTTTACGAGATTCTCTGGTTACTATGCTACATGCTATGAGCACAGAAGTCTTGAAAATTTTGACTATTCACTGGGATGATAAAGCCAAGAACAAAAAGTTTAATTAGATACTCAAATGGTTGATCTTTGAACCACTTAGATTACAATTTAATAAAAATTATTTACATGGTACATGGTTTAAATTATTGATATTTTTTCTTGTGAATGAATCAAATGTTAATATTTTTGTGGTCTAGAGTTGTTTAGGTGATAATAAATCATCATTGTTTTAACCTTACTTATACGAAATTAACTTTTAGGGGCTACTTGCCTACAGACATATTTGTTTTGTCAAAAATTCTGTTAAACCTAATAGGTATTCTAGACAGACTTTAGAATCTTTATATTACATTTTTAGTCATATACCTACTAAGACTAAATGAAGAGATAAAGAAGGGTGTGGGGTTCATGACCCCTGGATACCTCCCCCCCCTTCTCCTGATGCAGCCTAAACTAACCTAGTAAAATATATGCCCAGTATGAATAACCAATGACTAATGTTATAATGTTCTGATATTGTATTGATATGATTTATTTCACTCAGTAATTAGGTATAACCAAAAGTGTTTCAATCCATCCATATAAAATCCCTGATAGTATTCTTGATCTTTGCAATACATTTTATTAGTACTTTAATGACTTTAAAATATGTATAAACAATTTTATTATGAAACATTTATTATTCTATGGCACATTATTAACACCCATACAATAAATCTTAGCACAATACAGATTATTGAGCATGATGTCAATCTTTGAAAGGCAATGTGTCATGACAAGCATGGCGTTACAATCAACATCTAACTGTAGATTTATAGAAATGTAGATAAGTACAAATTTAGATTTGGCATCGTAAAACCTGAGGGGACTGATTTCTTAACATTTAATATCACCGATAAGAGCTATGCAAACACTAAGATGCCAAGTTATGCCCGAGACTAGCCAATTCTTGTACTTGGATAGTGTATTGAGTGCGATAAACATAATTTATAATGATTATTCCCAATAAATTTATTTAATTCCTTTGTTAGGTGATCATAACCTTCACTACCAAGAATAATAAAGAACTTAAGGACAACATACTATTGAGCAGACTCACTATTTAGATAAATCGGATATTCAGAGGTAAAGAATGACTCTTACCCGAGTTGAGACAAGTTTTAAGAAGACGAGTATGAGGAAAACTTAACTGTATGAGTAAATAAGCCTTGGAGTTATAAAAGACATTATATCTGGTATCACATACACGAGAGCATTGTGCTGTCGACTCAATGTCACGCACGTGCCCAACTGAAAAGCGACGTTAGCAAATAAATTAACATTAGATCAAATACTTACCTACCTAATTACAACCTATGCCAAGTTACACAACGGAATTTACAAGTGATATCATCACACCAGAGATGAGGTGAATGGAATGTCGTCGAAATACTAGTTTTATGATCAAATAAAGTTACTTAAATACATACTAAAGGGTAATTTCAATGACATTACATAGTTATTGAATTGACTAAGATAACGAACGGCATGACTACGAACGGCGAAATTACGACGCACTAGTGTGATCGCCAGTTACCTCTATGAATACGCCAACGTTCGACATGCCCACGCATGCCAAACGGAATTATACGATATAATGGTATTAAATACTTAACACAAGATTAATGATTAATCAATATCCTCGATTCTGTTAATATTCCAAAAATATAATTTCAGTCACGTCTAAAGAATTGTAACAAGAGCCAAAAAACCAACTTACGCGGTGAATCTCGTTGTTTGTAACGTCTTATTACAACTAATGAATATTTTACAACGTATGAAATAAAAGTAAAAACGTTAAGTAGAACATAAATTCCGATTACAAAAATTTAGAATGATATCTAACCGCACCGCGAAATCGTGTCGCCGGCTCGGGCAAAATGGCTGCTGCAAGGGGCACTCCTTCTATGCGTCACAGTCACAGATTTGTGAGAAAACGGTTTTTAAACATAGACACTTCGTGTTAAACACATAAAATTACATTCACTTAATATAATTTTAAAACACTTACTTGTTGGAAGGGAAAAAAAGTAATTAAACCAGCAAATTACAACACAATATCGGTTTTTGTCTTGCGGTGAACGATATACTACACTGACGGCGGCGGGGCCAGAGGGGAAACAAAAACGGAACAGGGTTCACATTACGAGTCGGCCATCTTGAATTACTATGGTGCAAGCGTACCACGATGCCTGCTATCTCATTCACATAGTCATCGTCCAAGGTATTGCGTGCTCTTTCTTTTATATTCGTAGTAAAAGAGCCAGATAGAGAATAAAACACGAGAAAAATGTGTGTTTAATCACTTGGTAAGGTAACAGGAAGTGAGTGTGCAAGCGCGCTCTTTTTAAATGAATAAGGGCCGATCAAAACAGTGAAAGTTACTGAATATCTCTTATATTTATATACTCTAAGTACTAATCAAGTCCTTATCTGATTAAAACAGTTAATGCCACAATAACGACAAAGTACTAAAGTTTTTTCTCACAAAGAAGCGTGAAATCCTGCTTTATCCAAGAATATATTTTTGAAGTTATTGAATTTTAAATAACTTTTGTTTAATGCCTACAATAGTTAAAATGTTTTTAAAAAGGAATTTTACCACTTTACTTCAAGACTTGTAATAACTATCTTCCTTAGGCCCATTCGGGTAAAAGGCACATTATAGAATAAAGAATGACATTCTCAATAGTTCAAAAAAATACTAAAGAAAATATTATTTTCCAGAATTACAGCCACAGGTGCTGAAACAGCTGCTAATATTCCGAAATTACATCAGATTGAAAAAAATATCATAACTATTAAACTCGTTCAAATATAAAATATATCAACATATAAAATATTGATCATCCCACGAAAAATGAAAACAGAAATTGTTTATGGTGATTCTGTCTATAATAGCCCTATTACTACTGTTTTATCTGTGATATAGCCACTACACTACACTAGCCTGTACAACAACTGTCAACAACAATCAAGCGTCAAATTCGTGATCGAATCACGTTATTATTTGAGGTTATCGCCTGGGATTTAATGTAATTGTGTATTCCTTGTTTATATATATTGAATTTTAAAATATTGCATTGGAGTACTTTCGTTATATACATTAAATAAAGCAAAATGCCGAAATCCAAAAGAGACAAGAAAGGTAAGAAATAACCTAAAAATTACCCACTTCAAATGTAACTTTATTAATATCGCACCTTCTTAATAATATCACAATCTGCAACTCTACAGTTACAAAATAATTACTTGTAGTCAGAACTAATAAATGTATGTTTGAGAACTTCTAAACCAATATGCAATAAAATTACAAGTGTATAAATGTATTATGTCCACGACTCCACGCATTTCTCCGAAACGAGTTATTGGAACTTGATAAATATTTTGGTATTTGCTTAAATTTATATTTAGAGGAATGTTATATCAAAATCTGTATAATAGTTTTCAAGATAAAGATAGACTGTTGAGTATTGTAGTAGTTAGAATGTGATAAGTAATAAGTAGACTAATATTTTCTTAATTTATTACTTGCCTAGGTCAGAGCATAAACCTAATATGTTATAGTTACACAACATTTGTAAATGTTAGTTAATGTAAGCTTCTAAACTGGATTTCTTAATTTCACAATGATTGTTTATATGTTTCTCCGCGTAGTCTTCTGAAGATAGATATTGCATTTATTTATTTCTGCGTCTATTGGAGAAGCCTTTAGAATGGATTTAGTGACTTAAATTAAAAAAAAAAATGAAATAAGAAAATGGTTGATAATTGACTTACTAATATAGTTCTAAGTCTTACTAACCATTGAGTCTTATGTTACTCAAATAAATAATATATCTATATTCTAATTATTTTCTATTAATAAAATATTTCTATTCTATTGAATAAAAACAGGAAACAGTTAGTTTTGTTTAAAATAGTCATGTCTAAGTAATTTCCAAAATAATAAATATCAAATATCTATTTTATTTCAGTTTCTTTAACAAAAACAACAAAGAAAGGTTTATTAATAAAGCAGAAAATGATTGAAGAAATAAGAAATTCACTATCAAAATATGAACATATATTCCTTTTTACTGTTGATAACATGCGCAACACAAAGTTGAAAGACTTGCGTAATGAGTGGAAAGATTCAAGATTCTTTTTTGGAAAAAACAAAGTCATGGCCGTTGCATTAGGGAGGACTAAAAGTGACGAAGTTGAAGATCAGTTAAATTTGGTAAGTTTTACTGCACATGAATAACTATTATTGACTAGCACATAGCATCATCTGCCAAGCCTTTGTCCAAGCTATGTTGGAGTTGGCTTCCAGTCGCACTGGATTCAGCTAAATACCATATGTTATTTTATTTACCCACAGTAAGACTGCAAATAATAAGAGGTATATTATCTAAAATCCCTAACTTAATAAAAGCTTAATATTAATAAATAAATAAATGCGGACAACATCACATACATTGTTCTGAACCTAAAGTAAGTTGCTAAAGCACTTGTGTTATGGAATTCAGATACAACAAGGTACCACAAACACCCAGACCCGAGACAATGTAGAAATGTGATTTTCTACATTGACCCGTCCGGGGATCGAACCCGGGACCTCAGAGCTAGCGACACCTTGAAACCGGTGCGTGCGCCACTCGACCACGGAGGTCGTCAATATAATGATATATTATGTAGCACTGAATCAATGCTTGTTTCTTATCCATATAGCAAAATTGATCTTTTCCCAGAAGAGATACAGTTGCAGGCTAATGTAACAAAAATATATTAGACTTATCAAAAAACAAGCAATACATACATCTTTTAGCCTAACTTTTGGCTAAAAACTCTATTCCGTGGCATAAATAAAAATAATAATTTCTTGTTATTTGTTACAGCTCTCTAAAAAATTAAAGGGACAATGTGGATTACTGATGACAAACAGAAATGTGCCCGATGTTCTGGAATGGTTCAAAGACTTCCATGATGCAGAATATGCTCGTGCAGGATTTGTTGCTACTAAAGATGTGATACTTCCTGAAGGTCCACTTGCTGACTTCTCCCACACAATAGAACCTCATCTGAGGAGATTAGGTCTTCCCACATCACTAGAAAGAGGTGTTATAAATCTTATAAAAGAATATCAGGTATGCATCCAATAAACAATACTCCAATTTCAACACTAAAAACCTTCTTCTTATTTTTTTGTATTACTACTTGTTTCTCCTTTTGATCCAACATGACAAAAAATTGTTAAAAAAAAAATTATGACTTGACAATTTTATAGATTCACAAGCATCAAAATATAGTTTGTCTGTTGGTATAGTTTTTTCAACTGAGATGATGACAAGAGCTGTTATTAGTAAAACATATTGATGCACAATTCAAAAGTCTTACTTGTACATGAATTTAATGTAATCAAACTATTTTACAATTATTATTTTAGGTCTGCAAACAAGGAGCTCCTCTAACACCTGAACAAGCAAGTATATTGAAATTACTGGGTATTCAAATGGCAAAGTTTAAAGTAGTAATTAAATGCCACTGGACGAAAGGTAAAGGATTCCACAAGGACTTAGATGTGCTAAGTGATGACGAGGGTGATGAAAAGGATGATGCGGAAGAAGAAGATGTCATGGAAGAAGATGAAACATAGTATGTAAGGATGTATCTAAATATATATATTTTTAAAAGATTATTTCGTTTCATTTTTATGCATAATGATATTATATAATAAAATCCTGGGAAATCTCACACATAGTCATGTGATCCCGACTAAGCAGAGCCTGTGCTATGCTAACCAGATAACTGATAAACATACTTATATATTTCTCAATACATACATATTATAGATAAATTACACCCAGAAACAGAACAAATGACTGAACAAGCAACACTCCACACAATCGGTTCCGACATTATCGTGTCCGTCCTCGCTGGCGAGGCCCGTCACGTGTTGTTTTAATTAGTAACGTTAATGTTGCCCTCCCGTCCCTACCTCATACTGGCCCGAGCCGGTCAAACTAGCTTCCAATCAGTCCCTAAATAATCAATCATTGATCCAGCCCTCCCTTGCTGTTATTTATAATCGTAAGCAACGAAGGTTCGAACTCCGCAGGGGTTATATTTTGTAGCTTCTGGCTGGAGGCGTATGGGTGTCTCGCCAACATATTCCGGTAAAGCAGTGAAAGCCTACAAGATGGTAATTGCGGAGGTTCTCTTAAAAAAAAAATCCCACTATTTGTCCTGGGTGAGAATCGAACCTCCGAATTTCAGTAGTCTGGGTCACTACTTAACCACTAGACCAATAGGCCAGTGTTTTTTTTTTATAATAAGAATGTTAATTGACAATATTTTATAACAATTTAATAAAGTAATATTTTTTTAACATATTTCACAATTTGAACACTGCTGAGTGTCAAAATAATAAGACAAATCACAAAATTGCTATAAATAATCTTCCTGTGTTCAATCATGGGAACAATTAATTTGAGTACCTAACATAATAATGTAACTTCACATTCTGATAACATTGAATTTTTGGTTTTTGCTTACTGATTGTATAAATAAGGGATAGGTAAGTGATAAGAAAATAAAGAAATATATAGTTATTTCTGAAAATATTTATTAAAACAATCACAGAAACAACAATAAATTATATTAAAAATATACCAAATTCTAATTAGACATAATATTTAGCTATTACAAATCAATGTGTCTAAATCATTAGAGGTGTTGATTACAAAGAATATAATAAATCTATCAGAAGCTAAGCCTCCGCATATTACGAATGTGTATTGCTTTAACACAAATATAACTTAGCACGTACAAATAGGTAATCACAGTATAAAAATAAAGCATCGTTATCAGTCGACGACATCACAGCTTACATAATCGACGAAATCAAAACTCAACTTGATTCCTTTGTAACCTACATCTGCAAACTATTTACCATCATGTACAGTCTTCGCAGAGAATAAACTTTAAATAATATTAATCGTCTTCATCAAAGTCATACATTACAGCGAAAAGTCAAAATAATAAAATTTCCGCTAATCACATCACAGGACAACAATCAAACTTACGTTACACACACGAGATACTACAAGTTAAGCAATTCATATTTTTTTGGTATTCTCTACATACTTATAACATCTATATTTAACTACGGCGTAAACTAAACATTATATAATCTAAAGCAGCCTAAATGAAACTATCATCCCAGCAACTGCTACGTATGTCGAAGCTCTAGATAAATAATGGAATAACCAAGTTTCAGGTATGCTTCCTTCCAATCATTACATTTTGGATTAAGCTAAGCCGAGTTAGGCACAATGATATTATAGTTGTTTCTTATGTTTTAAATAGGAATTCAAGAAGCGATATAGTTTAGAGTAGGAAAAGACATTACAGATACAATATCTAAAGTACGTAATAATGTGATTAATGATGCTTAGGTGGCGGTGGGGATATGGGAGGCAACTCGATCTCGGGCAGGGGCTGCCGCCAGAACACGGTCTGCGAGAACTCGTCGCTGGGCTCGCATTGCGCCGGCGGGAACACCTGGTCCACCAGCACCGACATATGCGAGTACCTGCCAACACAAAAGTTACGTCATTTATGTGTTAAACTTACAGTTGTCTTATTCCTTTTAGGACCTCCTTAGTATTTAGTCTGTAACATACATAGTGGTTCTCAGAGTAGGTACATCCCAATTATGAATTAATTCGTATGTATTATTTTGTTATACGATCCCTTTGTGATGGTCTAACTTTTTTAATTAACATAAAAGAGTCTGTATGTTTTTCGTTATCCAAAAATGTTTTCTGGGATCCCGTTGGGATTACAAATGTTCCTGCCGAATGATATTATGGTTTATAATCGTCGCCATAAAGTAAGATACAGGTTTTGATGGTTGAAGACTTTTCTTCAGTGTATACATATTTTTTTTTGTACACATGATTCAAGTTTTAGCAGAAGAAACCCGTTATCAGTTTTTGATATTTTGAGGCCGCAATCAATATAGGAAGTAATACGTAATTTTATATCATTCACATTCATAGTATTGTATAAACATGGTGATAGTAAAATAAGATATTGATCTTCAACATATTTATTCACGTATAATGGTAATGAAATGTTTCGAGTTAGCAGATTGTATCAGTGCACCAGGAAAATAAACAGAAAAAGAAAATATTAATTCCCAGAAGAGTTCATTATTATGGTCCATAACAACACATCCCAAAGACACAAACACCAACACATAGAGACAGACAGATGACAAGTCGATGATTGCAAGTTATTTGTTTGTATTATGTTTAGTACTTAGCTAGTTATGGCGTTATAGAAAATTTTGGTTATATGGTATTATTTGTTTGCTTTTTTAATGATGAATGTGCGGCCGAAAACGTGATCAAGCCTTACAACTCATTCCATTCGGCTTACCGGCAGAATGTTGTGTTGCTAATTTCTCAATAACAAAAGTTATATAATTTTGACACCTAAACCTCGCGCTAGCTTATTATTTTATCTGTTTTCTGTGGTGGGAAGAAATCATCGACCATGTCACTTTGCACGTTGTAACTGAAATAAAAATATAGTACTCAATACAATGAGTAAAATTTTGTGTTAGTGACTAGGTAAGGTGATTTGGAAAGGTGACATTAGTTAAAGCTGATAAGCTAAGAATTAATACTTACGTAGATTGGAATGTCTGAGTCAGTTCATGTTTTAATTCGCCCTTATAATTGATAGTGAAAATTCTCACGATCGGAATGCCAACAGTTTGATACGCGCAAACATCCTGCAGATAACAAAAAGAGCACGTTATTATACTTTTTCTTTTTGGTTTAATAACTATCTGCAATTTATATTTCAATTCTCTACTTACATTGACTCTGTTGCCATAGCCGGCGTAGAAAGGATTAGAGCCGTGAGGGAACAGTGCCTTGATGTCCGCTAGGCATTGGATCTTGAACTCTTCGGGTTTCTTCTCGATGACCTCGCGGTGGAACGCTCGCAGGAGAGACGTCGGGTTGAGTAGTAGCGGACCGTCAGGCAGGCACACCTCGCCCTGTCTGATAGAGCGCAAGTACTCGCGCGTTACCTGTACATCGAGGAAAATATATTATATTACAACGCGGTAAAAAAAACTGTTGGTTATTATCTAAGGGTGCGTCCACATCTGACGAACGAGCATTACACGAGCAGCTCGCGAGCATGGCGCGAGCGGAGACCGCACCTTTTGCGGACGGCATTATTGACACTAGTGCGTTAGCGGCATGCTCGCGAAGGGCTCGCGAGCGGCTCGTGTAATGCTCGTTCGTCAGATGTTGACGCACTCTAAATTATATTAGCGTAGGGTATGGTTTGGTCAGACGTAGTACGACTCTTTCTCAACAAACATAACGCGATCTGCCATCCGCTCCAGTATCGACTTATCAATGATCCCGTATTTTTTTTTGTAGCATACATCAGATCACACTGCCAAAGGCAAAGGCCTCCCCCTCCGTCCTCCAAACCTGTCTGTCTTTTGCGAGGATCCCGTATACATGCGATTTTCCTTATATACGAAATAGTTGAAGTAGACTAATGACTCACCCTAGCTTGCCCGATGGCTCGTGCGGATAAGTATAATAGCTGGTATCCATTATTCTTAATCTTAGTGAAAAGCTGCGCTACGCCAGACTGCGCCCAATCTTTTCCAACCAGTGGGAAGATATGTCCCAAAACATCAGATCTGAAAATTCATCAATCATAATTATATTGTTTAAATACCAAAGCATTGATTACGCACAATAGTAAGTATATTATATTCTTAGAAAAGATTACTAAACATATGAAAGGTATGCGTCATACTTGGTGATTGTTCCGTCGATATCAGAGATGACGATCTTGTCGTCGTATCGCCATCGGAAAACGTTACACTTGCACCTCGTCGTGCCTTGATAAGCTGTGGTCACGCTGAACACCATCTCATTCATGCCTTCGCGGAGATTTAGATTTTTCTGCAAAATAAAACTCAATTAAAAACCTATTCGATGGATCGAGTTGATTAAAATGTTGATATTATTATAAGTAGAAGTCTTACAATTTGTTCTGAAGACAGCCGAAGTGTTTTTCTGAAAGACGAATGTCTGCGATTAGGCCTCTTTACTTGTCCATCCTGATCTGAGTCGGATGAGCTGTCATGTCGGTCTACTGGAAAAAGATAAATATTAGAATAATGCTTTCCGAGGTTTACGCGAATTCTAGACATAGAAATAAAAACTACTTTTTGAACGAATTCTAGCGCGGTTTATTAAGGTTTTAGTTCCTGATGTTTGGACGCCTTTGCAGATGTCATGGTCATTAGAACATATTTCATACAATCCCAACAAATTTTTCAGCATTTCTACAACATAATTATGTTACATTATGTATGTATTATATAATATGAATGGTATTGTACCTTGATCATTAGATTCGTTAATCTGTGGTAGTTGTTCAGGAACATCTTCAAGGATATCACTAGGATCAATTTCCTCGACAATATCTAATTCTCTAGCCTCTTCCACTTTATCTCCTAGGAGCATCGGCTTCTCTTCATGCGGTTCACAGATGGTAACAGATCTTCGTTCCGTAGTGGTTTCAATATGAGCTACGGTTTCTTTTGCGATGTCGTCTTTCGGAGGCGATGCTTCGGTACTGTGGAGGACACAACAAATAATGACTTTGTAAAACTTTTAGTTTTACTGGTAAAATAGACCGTGACAAATTTCAAAATAACGTTAAATTATTATCTAACCATGATCTACGAATAGACCGACATTTTAAAATGAAGAATAAATGTTTACTGTTTGTCCTAGAGGAAAATTGGTGATAGTTATAAATGGTAAGCTAGGTAAAGGTGTGGCGGGTGACTCACCGCTTGGCTTCCGCGTTGGAGCGACGCCAGCTCCACCACGAGTAGCCGCGCGGCTTGCTCGTGCTGTCAGACGGAGCTGCTTGGGATTCATCCTTCTCTGAACTTTTCTCTAATGATTCTAGCACACGCTGAAAAATAAAGATTTCGTTAGTTTTATAATTATTTCATCTTCAGGATGATTTTCCTTTACCTATGTACCTATTATTAATTTTGGGTTTAAATCTTAACATATTATTGACAAGTCTTTTGTTTCGCGTTCATAGAATTCACCAACAAGGTTAACCTTATTGACTCAGGTACTGATAACTGACAACTTATCTCTCATTTGACTAATATTTTAATAGACGATAACCTTATATTAATTGCGCTTTCAGAACTAGGAAATAAATAGTAATCGATTTATTTATTGACTATTTACTACCCTATCGTAGATACTAGGGTCAGAAAATGAACATAATAAAAAAACTCATCAGCTAATTAGGTCGCACTGGTTGCGGAAGCCGAAGAACCGTGTCTATTTCCAGCAGCTGACCGCAATAGGCTGAGTTATTGATGACGATGATAAAATAAGTATGTATTTACGTTAGGCAGCGGCCGCCTGTAGGCCAGCAGCGACAGCAGCAGCGGGCCGGCGGCTCGCCAGGGCATGGCTCGGCCGCCGAGCCGCACCACCAGCGTGCCGTCCGCCGCCAGCGCCGCGCCGCGCGAGCAGAACTCCTCGAACGACAGCGCGCGCGACACGCACGCCTCCTGCACGTACACGCCCACCTGGCCCCTGCACACATACACACGTTACACACTCCCTCTTACTATACGTAATGCGGGGATCGACGGAAGTAATTCACTGATCATAAAAGTTGTGTTAAGGCGCGTCTACTTCTGATGACCATCTTTTTCATAATACTAATTCAGACAGCTTGATGCAGATTATACTGTTAGTATCCACGGTCATTTAGACCTTTAATTCTGACAACCAGTTTACCAAGGAATAATGTTTAACTCAATAAGTGAGTGAAGGTCAGATGTCGAAACCATTGTATATTTACTACACCTGGAACGTCATCGACTTGGAAAAAGAGTAAACAGAAGTTTCACAAGCCCTTACTTGGCTAAGAGTTTCTCGTCATCATCGGAGTCTAAGGTAGGCGGCAGCGATGAGGGCGACTGCGGCAGTGACGGCCCGTTACCGGACTCGTACTCTTCCTCAGTGGGACCAGTCGTGGGGTGCGTAACACCAGTTGGACCTGCGGCATTATTCTTACATTGTAAAATCGATCAAATTGTACATAAAGGGTAAATACCCTGTGAAGGATTTTATAATAAGCTATACTAATTTGTTATATTGTGGCTTCGTTCAAGGGCGAAGTTTAATTATTTATTTTACTAACAACAAACAAATGTTGCAAATACATGCTAAAATTACTTAATTATTCACGTGTTGAACAAAACCACAGACGTAGGACTTACAAATGATCTCACCAGATCGGTATCTGTCGGCGTGGTGCTTCGGGAAATAGAGATCGGGGTCGACCTGGCCTCGGTCCAGATCGTCTAGGTAGACGCCCTCGGCGGGCACGTCGGTGTCACGCGGCGACATGAAGCGGAACATGCCGCTGAGCACCCCGCGCCGGCTGGGCCGCTCCTCGTCCGAGCTGAGCGGCTCGGCGGGCGACGCGGGCGAGGGCGGGGACGCCGGCGACTGCGGCAGCGGCCCGGCGGGCGAGTCGCCGCCCCGCACCGGTGGCTCGGGTAGCTCGCCCCAGCGCCACGACTGCGACGACTTGTCCGCACCCACGCGCCCCGCCAGCTCAACCTCCGTGTCCGACTGCACCGGAGTGCCGCTACGCGAACCCCTGTTACGTCACATACATTAACACTGGTACTATATGTACACTGCATAATAAAAAAGTACTCTATAACCATATTATTATGGTTTACTCCATATTGTCATGAGGGACTCTCATTTACAAAGGGTAAATCAGTACTAATAAAGCTGCTGCCATGCTTCAAGACTCGAAAAATAGAAATTCCTTAACCGCTTTGGAGAAGCGTTTAAATATTTATGTATCTGTAATTCGAGACTACGATAAAGCTTGTTTTGTTTTATTTATATTTTAGCCAAGAGATCATAAATTCATGAGCAGCGGCCAAAGTACAACGATCCACATCAACAAACCGATATTATGTACTTCGAGAGTGCACGACTGCACAGACATGCACTTTGGACTTGAAGATCCATAATTAATATTGAGTCACATAGGTACACATATAGATAATCCGCGATGACTCATATCTCAAATTATATCCGTTTACTAATGAAGGTAATAAATAGGTTATATTGATAGCATTTTCGTGTAGATAAGTAATGCGATGAACACATCCTTTTAAAATATGTTGACAAAGCAAAAAAAATGTCCTTGTGATGCTTCGCTCTAAGCAGCTTTAGCACCTAATTAAATAAAGCTAGCAATAAATACGTTAATCTACTAAAATACTTGGATACGAAATAATAATAGCGTAGCTAAATGGGATATTTCAAATCTACCGTGGTTGCGGAATAGGTAAGCACGACATGACAACGATTACAAAGTTTTCTAGTTGCAAACAAAGTTGGTAAGTGGTAGTTGCAAACAAAGTGTAGTAAGGTTACAGTTTAAGATTAAAACGTAAAAACATACCGTCTACTTAATTCATAATATTAACATTGAACGTGAAAGATAATTATGTTAGGTTTTCAGTGCAGCATTACACAATCTAAATATGTAATTACTCAAAGACATGCGTGCTTGCGTGCGACTAACAAAAGCTTATGGTATTTACTTGTTTTTATTCTATTTACTTTTTTAATTTGTACTAACAACACAATAATTAGAGCCGTGTTTGCAAGCGAGTGAATTAACTGATGTTATTTAGTATTGGTTTATTACGCGTTTCTGGAGGCGGCGTGCACCTCAAACGCGGTGTCCGACAACGCCAGGGGGATGCGGTTGTCGCCGTTCAGCTTGAGGTTCGACATCTCTTCACTGAAATTATGCGACTCTCTCAACAACATGCACGTAAACACACCTTACGTTATGTTACTGAATACTCATACACATTTGTTCTATGTTACGAGAAACTCCTATAAAAATGGAAACGTAAATCGTAAGATCTGTAATAGTTACCTAAGAGAAGCAGCATTAACTTCGGAATCACTGAAGAAGATGATATCGCCCCCCACGTTAGGGATGGGGGCGGGCTGCGAGGCGCGCTGCTCGGAACCCGCGCGGTCGGATTGGCTAGAAATTGAACTAGTCGATGATTTTCTTTGGTGTTTCTTTGAACTTGATTTCCTCGTTTTCTTCTTTTTCTTTCCGTTGCCATTTGGCTTGATTTCGTCCTGGCTGGCAGGCGCGGCATCAATAGGCCTGAAGTCGTTGTGAGCACTGATCTTCTGCACTACCTGATGGGCCACGCTCTCGGCCCCGCCGAGCTGGGTGGCTGCGAATGTTCTAGGCGCTCTACCATCTGTCTTGTCCGTAGCTTCGTCTAGGCCGTCCATTTCGAACAAAGCTTCATTGTCATTATTTATATCGTCCTCTTTGGTACTCTTTTTTGTTAACTTACTTAGGTCAGGTTTCTGTATTGATTGTCCGTCAGCGGTGTATCTGAAAGATAAAAGCAACATGTGATGTTTTTTGATATTTTATCTAGTGTTGATAATTATGAAGTTGAAAGGAATAGTGTGTAATTCTATGTTATACTAACGATTAGCATAATGGCTGGTGTGAATAATGCAAATATATTGGGAAACTCGCTTTCGAACAGCGTGATCACGCAATGTAATTGTGACATATTACTGTCGTTTTCAAGTTTATCCATACCGACACATGTTCTTTGCCATATTATTAAAAAGTTTTAGAAAACATAATAATTGTTTTTATTTTATACTAGACTAGCTGTTTCTATGCTCAAGTTACCTTCTCTTAGTGTAATCTGAGGCCTGTCCATGATCGGGTTCGACGGCTGAGAGCGAGTTCCGTCGCCGCGGCTCGTACAGGTCTTCAAAGCGTGCGGCGGGGATGGGCGAGGTGGCCAGGTGAGCTGAGCACTTCGCTTCGTCCTCCCCTACCTCCTCCACGAAGAAAGCCTCACCGGACTCGCCAAGCTTCATGTGAATATTCAATGGCTCTCCGTTCAACTCCAGGTCAACCTACACAAGATATACATTGGTTAAACTTGTACACCATGTTAAGTTTCTAACCTTCCTATTAACCTCCTCACAATCTAATATATTTAAAACTTCTGTCATTCAATATGTACTCAAGGAAAGTTCTACTCGTAACAAAAAGAAGTTATCAATAGTAACCGAGGTTAAATAAACTGCAATCTATTTATTCCGTAAAATACTTTGCAAGGAGCGGAAATTTATGATATTTTAACGTAGGAATTTCATGAAATCGCTGGCTAAAAATAAAGGTTCGCCTTCATGCTTCGTAATTTCTCTCCTACCGAGTGTGTCGTAAAAGGTGTCAAATATATGAACACACTGTTATACTAATACGTGTGTACGTAAGGGTGATCAGTTCAGTAAATAGATACCGTAAAACCTTTTTTGTACTTAGTTAAAGTGCTGTTTGTACTTTTATCTCTACGTTTCTATATCTGAGTGTTTTCTGGTAACATATACGATTCTTTTGCTTACATAAATCCAACATAAAATGAACAGATTATAGTATGACTTTAATACAACGCGGATAACTTTGATTCAAGTAGATACGGATAATGAGCATATGTTTTCTTTACATTAGTGTAACATAGTTTTCACGCAATGTTAATTAAACTAATTTTATATAGACTTAAATTGTGTTCGAGACAATAGTTTTATTGATAAAAAATATAACAGGTGGCCGGATGAAGAAAATACTTGAGCCAATTTTTTTTTCAAACTCTTATTGAGAATTGTATCCTATTTTGGCATTCTTCCAATTTTCTCTCGGTGTGAAGACGCAGATTCTTCGTCTCATTTTGGCAATGTTCAATATACCGCTAAACAATGTACTAAAATTATCATAATTATATCAAGTGGCTAGTTGTGTACATATGTTATTCTTATACATTAATGCAAATGTTAAGCAACAATATGCTCTACAAAATTGCATAAGAAAAATATTTTAATAATGTTCGTTACTAGACATGGTATCACTTCCGTGTGTGTCATAATGTACAATTAATTAAATTTTCAATTAAATTTGTTAATATGTAGCTTAAAGTGGATGGATAAAATGAGTTTAAAGAACTACGAGACACGTGGTATAATGTAGTGCTTTGGTTCATTATATTATGCTCATTTACAAAGACACGTTCGTGCGAATGTGAAATAATGTTGTTTGCTAGTCCAAGTAAATATGCGTCTATCACTAATGCTCACTAATGGCTAGCTAGATGATAATCCCGCTATCAATTTCTTATCAGCGCTAAGTTAATTACATCTCAATAACAGGAAGTTGTTTATCTAACCTAAACACTAAAATGCGTTTTTCTTGTACTATGTATAGGTGTATTTTATTTGAATTGCAGAAACATGCGTACATGTATATCTGAGAATAATCTAGACGCGTGCATTGAGCGTAAACTAAGAGATGCTCTCGAGAAAGAATGTGGTCGGTATCCGCGCAGCTCGATTAAAATAAAATTAGAGTGGACATGTGGGCTTACATTTTTTTAAGCTTAACGTTTTATAGGTTTGGCTATCATTTATTTATGGTTATTCATTGCAAAGGAATGAAACAGTTTTGAATCGAAGTCACATTCCACAAATTATTGTTTCAACAATTTTGATGACACACTAGATCAAGATAGATACCGGCTATGAATGTAGTAGTTTATTTAATATTATGTCGATACTATGTACGTCGTAGTTTATTTTATATTGTGTCTTATGTTCCTTGATTATGGTCATTGTTCAGTCAATCAAGTGTGCAAATACAAGTATCTACCCATCTCCACTAATGTAGTCAGACAAAAAATTATATCGTATAATGATTGATGAGTAGAGACAATTTTGACTGTCAACTTTTTGTAGCGAATTTCAACAGCTTGCGAAAAGAAAATAGTCGTTTATTTTGTAATTAAGTCGAGACAGACAAACTAACACTTCAAACAAAAACATTAGTGAGAAACCTACAAGGTATTAAATAAGTTGTTGACATTTCATTCAATACATGAATATTTAATTTTACATCCATTGATGGTATATGGAAATCCCTCTATAACAAAAAACTCACTGAAGATTGGCAAATCTAAATAATAGTTGTCTATTTTTTGTTGCTATAGTAAAATTTATTATCATCGGTCGACTCGTTAAAGTGCTCAAGTCATAGGCGTGACTAGACAGAATTCTTCAAAGAAGACCTTACATGTTTACCTAATTAAGGAACGAGCTACATTTATAATTTAGAGAGCAGCTACTCAAAACTACTCATACTTTTACGATATATTGTTTCCCCATAAATCAGGTTTTATAGCGCGGCTTCACAACTATTTATACAATTACGTATAATAACACAAACACTTACGTAAATGCAAATTAGTTTCGAGAGAGAAACAAACAGCGATATATTGCAAAAAAACCCATCAGATACCATTTACGTGCCGTAAATTAAACGAATATACAGAGGCGTGGTTTGTCGCTAGGTGTCGCAAGTAGTGGAGATGTTTTAGTTGTGACTTGTGTGACTGATTTGAAGGCCAAACAAGTCTTCCAACTCTTAGCGTGGGCATTAAAATTCATGTTTCATATAGCTATCTCCACTGTGACGTAAACTATCCAAATAGTCATTGCCCAAGATAGACTGACCACGTAATAAAATTGCAACATTTAATATTACCTTCTTTGCCATTAATGTGTATCCCACAATACTATTAATTTTCATCTTATCCCTATTATTAAGGTAAATACGTAAGAGGTTTACATATATGGAAAACCAAAAAGCACAATTAATGTACGACCCAGTTGTTATTTGTGTATAATAATTCCGCAACACATATTTGCAGTCTTCACTTGAATCAACAATACATTAAACAAAAAAAAGTAGAGTGGTAATGACGCAGGCCTGCACTGTTAATGAATGCCAATGAACGGATGGTAAGGAAAAGATATAACGTTATTTAAAAAGCAAAAAAGACATTTCCTGCGGAGTTCTTAAATTCAGTCGTGAGAATAGTTAACGGATGTAATAGCGGCGATCAACTGACGACGTGCAGCACTACCGGTTACTTTATAACGAAATGTTTAGTAAATCTTTATTCTACCATTCTTGAATGCCAGTGAAACAAATATACTACTGTAAATAAAGAAAAAATGCTTACCACTTTGAACCTGGAACGCAGTACGCCAAGCTTCCCGAAACGAACGTGGAAGGGTGAACATGTGAAACTTCCATCAGGCTGTTCAACCACCACCACATCGATGGCTCCCGTCAACGTCGCACCGTTGATTTCATTGTAAAACTCGCGAAAGTTCGCAATGAACTTGCCAATATAGTTCATAGAATACATGGCTGCTGTTTTGTCAATATCTCCCTGTTACTATATTCGACACTTCACTTAATAAGCACTGTATTAAAGTTAATAAACTTCTTAAAGTCTTATAAATTACCCCATCTTGGGACCGAAGTACAAAAACAACATTAGGTTTCCTGAAACAAAGAAATAAGAGCTGTTAATAAAACATCAAAATAAAGCAACTTCACTGGGAAAGCTAGCATAGCAGGTGAGGTAGGTAAGAGATATGGAGAACAAAAATATTTGTCTTATGTGCCTTACCACGTAAAATACGGGAAAATACTCTTTTTAAATTGACACGTGATAAGCACTAATGTATTCGATCGTGATTACCACGCAAGTATGAATGACGCGAATTTTAATCATAACCGATGAAAAATAAAATTCTTGGTAGTTGTCGTAGATAATGGTACACAAACACGTACTTTGTTTATCTGTGTAAATCCCTTAATAATACGTAATCTAAGTCGTATAAAAAATCAGCTTCTGCTCAAGATAGTATGAGTTTAGATAAGTTTGATCGTGCCATAATATCAGACAAGGAAAAAGTCGTAGATTTTTACAGTGCACCATAACAAATTCTAAACACTAGTCACTAGGTTTATTCTCGATTTAGATGGAATATGGAGCAACATTCTCTTCAACTCCCTACGTATAAATCTTAATGTAACTGCAGTGGTTTATAACGACGGTTGTACCTACATAAATGGACGTAAATAGCGCAAGCGTTCATTACTACAGCAGATATCGAGTCGAGTAGCTGGGTTCACGTACTATTAACTAGGCACCAGTGCACACGCAGGATGTTGCTCAACGTTGCATGGTCGAGAATCAAGATACAAAATTACTTCAAGTATAATAGTATTCGTAGAAACTATTGAGGTCGGTGATTGACACGATATTTGCTTATCGAAATAGTAATTTCATCAATTTATTTGAGACAATTCAACGCAAGATAGAATATCCTGGCGTACATTTAGCAAAAATATTCATCATTTCATTCATCGAAGCCACTAGTTACCCACAAATGTTACGAGTACAGCGATAGCTATTTGCATCTATTTTATGGGAACAGTGGGCACGCAAAGACAACGTGAAAACGAAATTGTTGGATGCTGAAACAAACTGAACGACCAGGCGCCGGGGACTCCCATTACATCTACATACACGACGTCATATAAATAAACTAAAGGAAAACTTGTAGAGAATAATGTAATTTCATAATAAAAGGTAATTATATAAAAGACTTGCTAATTAACAATACATGCTAGATGATAATATTAAATTAACACGGGACAACGACTTTTCAAATAAAGAGTAGACTTCGTACAGCTTTATAGATGTGCTTACCGGGTGATACCCTGTTGATATAAATAATGTGTTCTGAGTGATTTCGACAAACCGTTTATGTAGATTAGATTAAGGAAAGATGGAAATGGAAGGAACTGTCCTCATAAAAGGTCAAAGGAAACCAATAAATACGTGATCAGTTCCCCAAATGGGCTTTACTTCCTTATTAAGCGCAGACTGTTAGTGATGTATCGTGTGGTTGGCAGTATTCAAGAATAGATTAGTTTAGCAGAACCAAGTCTGATCATGAATATAGTATTTAGTGTGAATATACATATGTAGTATTTATTACAAAAGGAGAGGACAGCCTTGAAACCAGCAAGTAACATGAATAAATTATTGGACAGAGTTAAAAAATACATTTTCTGCCGTCATGTTTTAACACGACGGCATGGCAAACGAAAATACATATTTTAGATGTACAGCACTGATGTATGAGACATAGTGGCAGGTGTCCAAGGAGACCTGAATGACAGCTGGGGAACTTATTTTAGTTCCAAGGGCTTCAAGTTCAATGTCTATAGAGATAAACGGCCGGCCGCCATTGTCGTTAGGGTCACGCACCTCAAATGCAAAGCGGAATTTGTAACTGATCCCATTGCGTCTGTTGTAAACTGTGAAATATGAACATAATGACTTCCAACTGTTTGACGAACGTATTAGTCTACACTAATCTACACTAATATTATAAAGAGGAAAGATTTGATTGTTTGTTTGTTTGTTTGAAATGAATAGGCTCCGAAACTACTTGACCGATTTGAAAAATTCTTTCACTGTTGGGAAGCTACACTATCTCCGGTGAACATAGGCTATATAAAATTTTCAAAAATGTTAGGGATCCATACTAAAACCTCAATAATGTAAACCAAGGTGTGAAAAAATTACCAAAAAACTTTCTTGCATCGCGTGCGCTGCGAAAACTATTGATTATAGAACAAAATAATGTACTACGTCTTTGTAGAACATATAATTATCTACAAAAAGTGTCGCGTTAGCATATGTCTAACTATAACAGTTAGGTCACAATAAGAGATATTTTATTTAAAAAATAATTATTGAGAGGACGCCGCTAGAAAAGGCTCTTTATTTGTTACTTGGTATTGATCCTTATCAAAATAAATTACTTCATAGTCAAGACTGCTTCAATACCTTTATGTAACTTTTTGAATTATTCACTTTGGACATTCCCTTCGAAAGATATCACGAGTTTAAAATATAAGAATTAGAAAAAAGTCGCATGATTGTCGCTCACTCTGCTCGGCTTACTATGCGATTTAAGCATCACTGAGGTACGGGAGTGTCTATACTAATATTATAAAGAGCGTAATAGTAGTAATAACACAGAAACCTTCAATCCTAACTTTTTAATAATGTGTTAAATACCCGTGCGAAGCCGGGACGGGCCGCTAGTCAATAATATTTTCAGTCATCCTTCTTTTGAAAGTTCATTGCTTTCTGTCCAACACAGTAAAACCAATTATCACCACAAGTTTTTCCACGGAGCGAGCCTATTATCATAGAGTAAGGATAAAAACGTGAGTATTATAAAAAAAAAGTAATATGACTGCTACTGAGGCAAGGTTGAAATTGTTTGCTTCTTCATTAAATACCTCATCTACATTTAACCTACTTTAACGGAATTATTATAATTATCAATTAGTTTCATATTTTCAGGTTAAACACTAACCTAGATAAGAGGCTGATATTACCTTTTGAAGCATTTTTTTGCGTGATAGGGTCTATGTTATCTTTCCTTTATTGGGTTACATCCAACTGTCACCACTTCCTCAATGCGTGGGAGTTGTCATTACAGTTCAACACGATATATCATTTTTAATTGGGTAATAATTACATATATGTATGTATACATACAAATTGTGGTTATCAATATAGGAAAGTAGAATTCTTTTGTTTGACATAAAAGTAATTTGTGTCACGTACCTACATGTATACATGTATTTGTTTTCATTTATCTGTTTAGATGTATTCTATGAACCCAATTGCGTTAGAAAGACAAGCGTCACTGTCTGGCAGGGGTTATTAAAACTGACCTATAGGCTAGTCAGTTATAACTGTTATAAGCTAATGTCTCACGTGAACGCGTTGCAAACGGAACCAACCACACAAGTGAGAAACAAACAACTGTTTATGAAACCTTATCTGTAAGCCAGCCGAGCGTACCACAACTCTTCACGTGTACAGACACTGTTTATTCTACAGGATCATCGATACATAAGTACTAGTTAAAATGTACAGTTGTTACCATTATCAACGTATACTACAGTTTTCCTTTGTTTCAGGCGTATTATTTCATTCTTTTCTGACAAATATCGATTATTCAACCATGAAATTGATGTTTTGCAATCGGTTTAATGACTGATGTTATCGTATCTGAACTATGTTTTTGACTGATGTGTGTAAGATTATGATAAGACACAACAACATTAGCGATTATATCTATGTACAATCTATTTGAGAATGAATAGCTGGTATTACCTATGTTATATAATACATTGAAAAGGTTATAATGTCATGTTTGATTGAGCAAAAAACCACGTGAACTAGAATCATGCATGACGAAAATCTGAAGAACCAGCCCAGATCCAGCAATACATGTATTACTCAATATGATGAAGAATATAATTATAAAATGTAATAAGCGCCCTGGTAAACAATTTAAAATAATAACGACAAGAAAAGGTACATAATCGAATACTCATTGCAAATGTCAAGCTAATTAACCATACAGGCACGCGGATAAATTTGCCTTCGCTTATTTTTAACTATTGTTTGAAAAAAAAAGCGATGAACACGTGTTGAAAGACACAAAGAAAAAGAAAATCGTTGGAATATCGACAGCTGGCAAGAAAAGGGTATTAACAAAACTAGTGATAACTGCGATAATTTAATTATCAATAGACGCACGTCACTTAATACGTATTATTTATATATGGTGTGATCGAAGCGTTCGAACGTGCAAATTAGATTTAAAATTATATAATGCTAAAAGTACACATGATACGTAGAACATGTTTGTTTACTGTTTTTTAAACAAGTAAGACACGCAACAATTAAGCGAGAAAATAATTATTTGTTATGCAGGAAACGAAGAAAGAAAAGTCATTCAGTTGTAAATAAATACTGCGCTAGATTTTTTCATTACCGATTCTTCTAAAAACTGCTTTTAAGTAGGTTAGACAGCGAGGTGTTCAAGTGTAAGGAAACGAGTTTCAAAGCCAACATCATCAAGGTGAAGATTGATTCGCAATGAATGAACAACCACTGGAAGTGGACAACGCAGGTCATACTTCCTAAAGGGCAACGTTCCATTCTAGTTAATATGACTCATAAAGGTAACTTTATAGAGCAAATAAAATGACTATTTAAACGCTGTCATCTTTGTTTCCATGGCTTGATTGTAATTCTTAGTAGCAATTATACCGTCGTTTCCATAAAGCTATTAATTTGCAAGATACATTGTTAACTTTTGACCTACATGGTTGCGCTTGATGAAATATGATCATAATTCATACCACGATACAACAGGGTGTCCAGAGGGTCCCAATCGAATTGAAACATGATTGTAATTTTGGTACCATTCAAAATATGTCATTATGAAAATAGAAGAGTATTTGTGAAACATACAGGACCCTTGGTGCTGGGAGTGTTAAATATGAACCAGAATGACATTAAAAAGAAACAAAGTAAACAGCCTGCAAATTAATGTGAATTAGCCAGTCAAAATAACCGACGATGAATTTTTAAAAAGCATATATTTTGCATTGCTTTCATAATTACTACTAATTGCGAAAGTAGTGCCTTATTAATTTGAACAAGACAAAATTAAAACAAACATTTTATGCTGAAATTGCACATCTAACAAACACAACAATTCCACCACATTATACAATTTCACAGCAATATCAAATTAAGTAAAATTATACAAAAAAAATACCTTAGCTAGGCAGGATCGTGGATATTAATATTTCACTGTCAACTTTCTAAGGCACAAAATGTTTTCTACGTTACAAACAATATACAGTCAGCTGTAATTTTCGTACACAACTCCGAACACAGGTAAGATTTCGACACGTGTTGCTCGCGTCGACTCTACCAGTAAACTGTATGCGAGTGGCTGATGTCGGTGGGCCGATACGAGAGCGTCCAAGCGCCGAATGCCGGGCTGACGTCGCGTGACGTAGCTCGCCGAGCGTTGATATGCTACGGCAAAATATCAGTCACACAACTCTACCACACCATGTGCTCTGTACGTTCCTGCACTAACCGCTAGGTCGATCGCGCGACATCACGCCATGTCGCGCCACGACGTTATGAAAGTATCTTTGCCGTACCTACCAAGTACCAAGTTTACCAACACACAACGCGAAAGGAAATTAATTACTGTAGATGTTGCTGACTTAAACACGCCCGGTATGGTAGCGCCGTAGGGCATAAAGTGTTACTCAGAAATAAGAGAGATGCTTGCAACGTTTTAATGAAATCGTTATGTCATTATGTGTTTTTTATGTACATGTAAATGTAGGACTATGATAAGGAACAAACATAAAATTAAGTTTTCAAAATTCCATGCTTCGGGCCTCGTTACACTACTTCATAGTCCACTACTACGGTAACTTCAAAAAAATCTCTTTCATTGAAAAATAAACATTCCAACCCTTTTTTTTTTTTAATAAATTTCTTATTTATTCTACTTTATTTTCAAATATACAAATTATTGAGAAACTTGAAACGTAGACAGTTGAATTCTGATGGAAGTTATGTCGCTAGAATCTGCTAGATAGTCGGTAACCGAACGACATTTATATTCATGTCCTTGATATCTAAAAAAAGTTGTGGAGAATGCGATATAGGTCTCTGTGCTACAGAGTTTGGTATCAGAAGATTGGTTATCAGTAAATTGTTACAAAAGATATTTGGTGGAGTGCTTGTTTACGACATACAAAGTTCTTAACTTTAGGAATGTAAACAACAATACGTCGTTTATCTGTCATAGCAGTTCAATTTACATTTGTATTACTGTATTCGCTAGATAGGTGTTAGTCACACATGCTCCTAGCTGTAAACAAAAACAACGCTTGTTTATCTGCTACGAAACGCATATCGTTAGCCAACTCGATCCCACCGATGTGTTTTGTTCTGTCGAATGTATCTCGCTAGTTATTCATCAATTTAAAATAAAAGGCCGTACTGTGGCATTGTAAAACCTAAAAAATCTCCTTGAATCAGAACCAGTTTTTGGCAACGTTTGGCGAATTTTTATATTCAGTAAATTATAACATAACATAACATACATAACATACCATCACGCCTGTATCCCCGAAGGGTTAGGCAGAGGTGTACCAATGTACACCCACAGTTCGCCGGTATGTTTAGGTCCCATGTAATAGGGGGCGAGCCTATTGCCACTAACCGGGCACAAATCCAAACTCCGACCAGCTACTGAGAATTTCATAGAAAAACCCAATAACACCTTGGTCGACTTGGGAATCGAACCCAAGACCTCTAGCGTAGCAGTCGCGGTTAGCGCCACTAGGCCAACGAGGCAGTCTCAGTAAATTATATATTTTAATAAATTATGTATTCTTTTTATAGGAATATATTTAAAATAGATATTTATAAAAATCGTGTATAGAATAAAAGTCTGACAATTATACAAGCAGATAGAAAAATAAGATGAAGAGGACTTGAAGTTATAACTTCAAGCTCAACACTGCTTAATTTCGTAAAGATGGTACTTGATCAATACTCAATAGTATTACGATACCACTTGAAAATACTTACATTATTGTGTTTCAAGCAAGGCTTGGAAACCGGTATAAATCTCGTACCGGTTAACGCCTAAGTACGTAGGGAACATTTTATTTCGGTTTCGTTCTACCCTTAACCGCAATTAACCGGTTTCCGCAATTAAAGGTTCGTAAAGAGGTTTTGTTCAATTAACCGGTTAATACCGGTTTTTGTCTACCTTCAATGCGCAGTCGTGCTGAAGGTTGTGGATCGTACAAATCTACACCAATATTTCCACTCCGCTCGGCCATGCTCGGCGCTCGCGGAATATACCGGTTAATAAGGGTTTTCAATAACGCTCTTTTAACGGTTTGACTCCGAACGAAAAAACGAAAAAACCGATATATACCGGTTAGTAACCAGTATTTTTCAAACCGGTTCCAAGCCTTGGTTTCAAGTATGGTCCTATCTTAAGCTTTTCCGAGAGGTAGATCATAGGTAGCCTATTTGTATACGTGATTCGTGACCTATATCCGATAGTTAATTGCCACTGACTGATATGCAAACCAGAGCTGAGCCACGGCTGAGCTGCAGAAATTCACCTACTGCACCATTGTAACAAAATTAACCAGTGTTCTAAAAGATACTGAATTTCTGAACACTGCACTGTACCGATTGTATAAACATTATAAGGGTCTTTCGAAAAATTTGACTTACTGGATTAGGTATAGACACTTCCGTAACAAAAACATGATCCCAAAGCAGACAGCCACACTCTGATCGATCATAAAAGCGTAAAACGAACGAGATTTTGAAATACATGAATTATTAAAAGGAACAATTATCAATTATCAGCCTTTATGTAAAGCAGTTGTTCATGGTCTAAAAATGGACACTTTGAATACCTACCTATATTTTGAAATAAGTAAACACTGCGACTATTATATTATTTTAACATAGTAGTCTAGCTCTAGAAAGCCTACTGCGCACAATACAATTACTTTTTTCTTGTTCCAGTGCAAATTCTCATGGTGTTATTTTGTGTGCCTTTGGCGTAGCTAAGTAGGAGGCGACACCTGGTCTACTGGCGGCTTAAATATAGCACCTTAGTGCTTCCTCGTTAGTCCCTAGTTATTTTTTACCAGTGACCAGGCGCGAACACTATAACAATGCAAATTTAACGTAACTACTGAAACATTTTGACAAACATAGGTACGCCATTTATCTAAAATTAAATATTTATTAGCCATATAATTAGATTGGAGCCGTAAAGGTCACTTGACTGGAGGTGTGTCTAAACAAGACTAATTTATAACAGGACGAAATGTTTTTTGTTAGAATCTTTTATAAGATATGCATATTAACTGCACAATCATATAAAACACTGACAATATTACCAGTAGTATTTTATAACTACGTAACAAAATACAGCCACCTTATTTGTCTAGGAATGGGTGTGTCATGACGTATATTTACGACTAGCGAGAGGACCGATGGCGCCACACGATGCCTGTTGCGTATTATTTAATTCACAAGGTCAGAATAAAACGCGGCTTTAAAAATTCTAACTCATGCAACGCACTTTCAGCCGTATGTCTAGTACTCTACATAGTATATTCGCATTTGCAAAATTTGCGAAAACAGCTACGACGCACCAACAACATTATCGCGCTGATGGCCTTCGAGTTCTTGTAATGCGCATTCTAGTGATACTAGCTAGTCGTCATAAATTACGGAAAAAAAAAATGTTTTATTTTCATTATGCTCTTACTTCATACTAAGTATTATCAAGAGTAAAAGAAACCGACCGAAAAAAAAATCGATTATAACACTTTTAACGTCATACGTCATCGTATCGTACGATCAATGTGTTATGTAAGTAGGCAACTTATGTTAATGATATCTCACAAGATAATAAGTAAACTTTTTTAAAATTAAAAACTAGTTATATCTATAAATAATATTTATGTTTATGTATAAAATTTTGTATTTATTTGTGAGACAAAGTAATTCCAATCAGTTGATCAATTTATCAGGTTTTTTTAAGGTTTCTTTATTAGGCGTTTCTTGGATTATCTACAGCAGAACGTTATGAATTTATGAAGCTCTACCAAGTAAGATTATCCGGTTTCCTCAAATTATTTTTCCTCAAATAGGGAGGAATGTGAGCGTGGCCTAAAATTTTATAATGAAAAGCAAAGTACATTTTAAAACTGGAATGATTAAATCAAGTATTTTGTTTTAGGTTTGGATCACACACTTGGATATTATTCGCCAGCATTTTTTTTAATGAGGCGAACATCGGTTTCATTGGGATTGCTTAAAACGCTTACTGAAAAAGTTATGTACGTCTTTAAATATCAAAACTTCAATTTAAAGAGAGAAGTGGCAGGGTCAATCCACTTTATCGAAGTAGAATTTCAAAAGCGTTTTCGTCTGGGTTACGGCAAAAGGGAACGGAGAAGCACTCCAGTGGTTTTAGGTGGTAGGGATCCCAACACGCCATTTAGTCTTCCCTAGGGCTGAGGAAGGATGCAAAATGGGACAAAAAAGGTCAATTATTTTTCCGGTGTGGTCGCTCGCGTTCTGGGGTTCATGTGAGTGGCGAAAGGGATTGACGGACGCAATGAAAGGTCCTTGGAAAGTCACCTTGTGCAAAAGAGAAAATGTTGAGAGCTCTGTTATGCCTTCTTGAAGGTATAAAAGACCAAGTCGAGCAGAACTCGGGGATGTAGTATTAATCTAATATTTGATAACATTATTTCGGGAACAATCTGGAGCAAGTATTTAATATGCATCCTTAAAAACTTTCATATAATTAAAATTGTGATGAAATTATCCATCTTAGAAAAAAAAAAGTTATTATGTACCTCTTACGGCAAAGGGGTTGTCTCTCCGTCATACAAACGAAATGATGCAATCTTAAACCAATGCATGTATTGCAATTTGTCTTAAATTGCCTAGCTTTAGAATCTCGGGTTTTACCCATAGTAATGTGATGCAACAATTGACGTTTATCTATACTAATATTATAAAGCTGAAGAGTTTGTTTGTTTGGTTGAACGCGCTAATCTCGGGAACTACTGGTTAGAATTGACAAAATCTTTTTGTGTTAGATAGTCCATTTATCGAGGAAGGCTTTAGGATATATAACATTACGCTGCGACCAATAGGAGCGAAGCAGCAGTGAAAACATGTCACAAAAACGGGGAAAAATATTCATACTTGAAAGCTTCCGTTGCGTGCGCTGCGTAAACGGTTCGAGTTACCCAAAATATATGTCCGAAAGAATTGTTCCTCTTTAAATGATCTAAAAAAATGTCTGCGACAGTATAAATAATATGTCTATCTTTTAAGATTGACTCACTATAACCTTTTTTAAGGTAATCATTTGGTCGAAATTAATGCATTATTGCCAATTATTTGCTACAGAGTTTTATTAACATAATATTAACTAAAATTATCATTTACGCAGAAATACTTTTTTTTAAACTTCTTAATCGCTGTCATAATAACAAAAATTGACGGGGACGAAGTCGCGGGGATCAGCCAGTGTTAGATAAATAAATTGCATCAAATCTATAGCGTCTTTCAGACCATGTTCAATTGCAAATCCGACGTAAGTAACGAAAGGTTTTTTTTTGTTACACTTATACAATGTGAGAATGGTACTAAATATATTTTTATTATTAGTTTAGTTCCTTTCTAGTTTTAATTTTGTGCTTGTAGATAAAAGGTTCTTCTTTATTTACCTGAATTATTTATATTAAGATTCGGTAAGTGTGTTATAAGTAGTCATCGCTAAAACCCATTGAGACTATCAAAGCGTCAATAACCGAAAGGTCTCTAGCATATTAAGTTACAATAAAATGCAAATCATACCTACAAACATTTGAGTGCTATTCGAAAGCAAGATGATTTCATCATTAATCAGCCAACCCTGTCGTGATTTTTACATTATCAATAAATTAAATCCAGTTATTACTCTACAACAGTTCAATAAACGCAAAAGTATTAAGTAATTATGTAGAGAACAAAGAAATACTTGATATACAGTTCGCAACATTCATGCATTGAAATTTGTGAATCATAAAGCAATGTGAGAAATAAGGAAGGTTATTGTGATATTTGACAAAGGGTGGAGGAAGAGCTCAATTATACACCATAGTAACGGTATGTTTATTGTATAAGTTTTAACTTTTTCAAAACAACTGACAACAGTGTTGTCGATACCGCAAACCACAGAGCATCGGAGACGTATAGGGAAAAATATATACCTAGATATAACTTTTTTTGCAGAGTAGGTTGCGATCTATACAGTGCTGCAGGTTTCGTTGCTAATTGTTATAGGTATGTATAGTATTGCATACTTAATAATTATCTACAATAATAAAGTCTGTTTCTCTATTTGTTTCCGTAGTCTTATGTAACTAGTTTATGACTTTACGTAAACAAATAAATGAGACATTTGTAGAAAGATAACAAATTACATTAATTAAACCCGCGTCTCAGAAGTTGCGAATTATTCGCTATTTCTAAGATGCGACAATATGACCTATTTATATTATGACATCCTGTCACAGGCGCATGATTCGTTTGACCCGTCTTCATATTATTATGTTCAATCATTGTCCTATTTAATAATATTATACGCAGGCTCTTCTACTAGATCGCTTCTAGGCTAACCTTGTTCGGCAAATTGGACCAACGGCGAATTAAACGAAACGATACTTGAACCAATTGTGCCTAAACTGTTATCAGAAGGTGTAGGCATACAAAGTTTGATAAAAAAAAAAACAATATTGTTTACTATTAAATATCACCTGTCATTTATTTATACTAATCATGTGACTGTAAGTATATATCTAATTATAACTCAGTTTACATAAATGTTTTACTATTGTTGTAGACTATATTTTAAGTTTCAATTTCTGGTGCTAATACACTTCTCATCAAAAAAATCGAAACACTTTCGTTTTTATTGTTTTTGTCCTAATTTTTTACAAAAGAGAATTAATTCCATGAAAAAAAAACATTATTGTGTAGCTGGCAGTTTGGTCATTACAGTAAGAAGAAAAAAATCAAAATTCGAAATTAGAATTTCATTTGTTTATCCTATAAATGAAATTAATCACTGTTTTGAGACAAATGTGTATTTAGGGTTGGAGTACGTTTCTCGTTTAAAAACTAAAAATTAGCGCTTGTCTTTAAACTTTTTGTTTCTTATTTCATTTACTGTGACTTTGGGACGTCTGAAAAAACTTTTTTTTCTAAAACATATGGATATTTCGCCCGCAGAAGCCGCCCAAGTGGTGGCATTGCTAGATTCTGGACTTAGTCAGCGTGTTGTGGCTGCAAGATTGCATCTAAGCTTATCATCTGTTCATAGAGTCTACAAACGCTATCGGGAGACTGGTTCGTTCACGCGCCGTTCAGGATCTGGCAGGAATCGGGTCACTTCTGAGCGAGATGATCGATTTATTGTAACAACTTCTTTACGAAATCGACGCCTTAACGCTTTTCAACTGCAGCAGCAGCTTCGCGTTGTACGAAGAGTAGCTGTAAGTGACTCTACAATAAGAAGAAGGTTGAAGGAACGCGGATTGGCACCGCATAAGCCAGCGAATGGGCCGAAATTAACTGCAGACCATCGAAGAGCGCGCCTTAACTTTGCACGCGAGCACCTAACTTGGTCATACCTTCAGTGGAGCAAAGTACTGTTTTCTGATGAGTGTAAAATTATGCTGTATGGTAACGACGGAAGGAACAAGGTCTACAGAAGAGATGGAGAACGCTTTGCACAATGCTGCATTGAAGAAAAGGTCAGCTATGGTGGCGGTTCGTGGACGGTTTGGGGAGGAATCAGCGCCGACGGTAAGACAGAACTTGCCTTTGTGTCTGGGCCACGGCTGCCTGCACTAAACTCTCATCGGTACATCGAACAGTGTCTTGAACCTCATGTGATGCCCTATGCACATTTTATTGGCAACGACTTCATATTCATGCACGACAATGCTAGAGCTCACACCGCGGGCGTCGTACGAGATTATCTTACCGAAGTCGGTATCTCCATTATGGTATGGCCAGCAAGAAGCCCGGACATGAATCCCATTGAACATCTATGGGATGAATTAAAGAGACGAATTCGAGCAAGAGATCCAGCCCCAGAAACACTTAGCCAGCTGCAAAATGCAATCCAAGAGGAATGGGATAATATACCACAACATGTGATCGTGACTCTCATCCGATCGATGAAGAACGGTATGGAAGCAGTAATAAGAGCTCGCGGAGGGAATACAAGTTATTAAATAAACGTTTCTTACATTTTTTTTTCATTTACGCGTGTTGTTTTACCCATTTCCTTCATATTCCATACAGGGTAAAAATTACTCATTATACAAAATACGAAACCTATGAAGACTTAATTTGAATTTAGAACATTAACATTAGGATTTAAAAACCTCATACTACTCACTATTAAATGACATTTTACATTTATTCCTAAATATACACATTTTTCTGATAATCCTTATCAAATCATAAACTGCGAGGTGTTTCGATTTTTTTGATGAGAAGTGTATATCCTAGAGATTCTATGTTCCTTATAATTCTCAAAATTTGCATATTATTATGCTGTATACATGTATATATCAAGACAAAATAATTAGTATCTTGTGTTAACTCTTAATTAGCCCTTCTCAATGGAATAGAAATGACATAAATACATAAATATTTACTATAGTATAAATTACTTGAATGATGCCTGTGTTGTTCCACTTCCTAGCCTCTGCGTCTGGGTTTAGCTAAAATATATGCAAGCACAGACTCTATCCATATTTTATCATGAACAAATTGCAACAGGATAGTAAATATATTGTGTTCTCTGTTGTTTAGCCTATACCATCTTTAATAATAATAATAATATAATAATATTCCGGGACAACTCACACACGGTTATCTGATCCCAAGCTAAGCAGAGCTTGTGTTATAGTAACCAGACAACTGATAAACATACTTATATATTTCTAAATACATACATATCTATACTAATATTATAAAGCTGAAGAGTTTGTTTGTTTGTTTGTTTGTTTGGTTGAACGCGCTAATCTCAGGAACTACTTGTTAGAATTGAAAAAATCTTTTTGTGTTAGATAGTCCATTTATCGAGGAAGGCTTTAGGATATATAACATTACGCTGCGACCAATAGGAGCGAAGCAGCAGTGAAAAATGTCACAAAAACGGGGAAAAATATTCATACTTGAAAGCTTCCGTTGCGTGCGCTGCGTAAACGGTTCGAGTTACCCAAAATATATGTATGAAAGAATTGTTCCTCTTTAAATGATCTAAAAAAATGTCTGCGACAGTTTATGTCTATCTTTTAAGATTGACTCACTATAACCTTTTTTAAGGTAATCATTTGGTCGAAATTAATGCATTATTGCCAATTATTTGCTACAGAGTTTTATCAACATAATATTAACTAAAATTATCATTTACGCAGAAATACTTTTTTTTTAAACTTCTTAATCGCGGTCATAATAACAGATATTGACGCGGACGAAGTCGCGGGGATCAGCTAGTTATAGATAAATTACACCCAGACAACCAGAACAAATGATCGTGCTCATCACACAAACATTTGTCCCGGGTGGGAATCGAACCCACAACCTAGGGTATAGCAGTCAGGGTCACTAACCACTAGACCAACAGGCCCGTCACAGTCCGGCTTTACCACAGCTTTGTTTGGTTTGGCTAAGGTTGGCTTCCAGTCTTAACAGATTAAGCTGAATACCATATTTTACATAGAGTGACTGCCTATCTGACCTTCACAACCCAAAAATTGGGTAACATGGTATCCCATAGCAAGACTGGAAGCGAGTTTTGTATTCATTTAACCACTGTCAAAGATCAACATATGTATACTGTCAGGACCTTAGAGTATAGATAAAAAACTAAAGAGTGAGCCTATCAGTGTATGAACCGTGAGCACTAGTATGAACTAGTTTTATCGTAAATTTTGTATCAAGACGGAGCGCGCCGTTTTAATAAAACTATCTAAAACCCTAATATTATCCTAACAATGTCGAAACCATCGATTATTTCGCATATAAGTCTGTCGTTGCGCGAAAAATAACTTTAAATCAGTAAACAAATGTACTAGATACAGACAAAAAGTGCTCTCGCTTGGCACAAAGGAAAACTAGCAATACTATCGGTCTATAGTTATCTATAGTCTAAGGTCAGGACTTATTGGTCTTGACAGTCAATCTATTGAATAACATGATTTGCCCAGCACAGAAGGGTGTATTGTCATGTTAATAAAGAGTCAATTTTAGCAACCATAGCTGAATATTTATTATCGGTCAAACCTTATGGCTTACACTAAGCCAGGACCCCTTCATGAGCCATTGATTATTATTATTATATCTAGTCTTATAAGCCTTACTTGTCCCATTGCAGAGCAAAGGTCTGCCTCTCAAGGTAGGCTTATTTAAAAACAATTTAATTAACCTAATGAGAAAAACTTACACACTTAGTACTGCTGAGTGGTAAAATAAGATTTTGAACAATAAGTTTCAGTAGTTTGATGGTTTATAGTTGTCAAACTAAAATATACAAGAATTGTGGTAAGTAAGATTCAATATATTCCATTATTTTCTTCTTTAAACTCTCCATAATAATGACATGAAAAATGAATCTTGTAGGTACCTCAACCAAAAATTTTGTTAGTAAAAATAAACTTTTTTTTTTATCTAATAGTCTATTCAGTACTGTGTTCATATACCATACAAAACAAACAGTTAATAAGGAAGTGAAAGTGGTTTGCAAAAAGATTCCATGATTACATTGTGTTTATTTTTTTAAAGATACACAAATTTTAATAAAAAATTTTAGACAATATTATGAATGGGAAATACATCTAGCATATGCAAAACTACCAGTTTATGTCACTAAACATTGATTAACGAAATCCGAACGCAAGATCTGTGTGGATAAAACCTAACGAAAGGAAAATTGCAAGTGAAAATTGTACATGATACTCTCTTCCTTTGTTTGATCGAATGAATCTGCACTTGCGCGTAGAGTACGTAAAAAATGATAACCCCAAGTTTTCAAAGGTGTAGCAAATCCTTGTAAGAATAACATCACAAATCATAAGTTATCGAAAGTAAATAAGATTTCACAATTTCTATGATGTTTTCTATGAGAACATTCGACTTTAACATGTTGCTATGAACGGAATTCAAACAGTCACAAAATATTTAAGAACTTACCAAAATCTTCTAATATAGAAAAACACGAAGTACAATTTCTGGATCAATAACACTACGAATGATGTACTGCTGCAGAGAAAATAATTTATTTTCAAAGAACAACCATAAGCTCAAATAGAATAGCAAAGCACAAACAAAAGATACCTACAAATTATTATTTTCCCGTAATTGACGTAGGGTATGGTAAGGTTGGTATTGCTATTGCTAAATGTCATTTGATTAACTGAGGTGTAATTTACAGTATTACTAGTAAAAATATTTTTTTTCAATTAGTCGACTATTTTGTTTTCCGACGTGCTTAGTCGAAGGGTTAAAATAAATAAAGAATAATAAATTATCCATCTCGTAACACAATTTATGAATCCGAACAGGAAATGTTTGTTACATGAAAATTTCCCCTTCTTTTTATAGAATACTCGGATTATATATTCTGAAATACCTGTATTTATTTGGCCAATTTAAATGGGTCTTATTTTTCGAATTCAAATTTCTAAAATTCAATTTCTTCACTCTAGCTGCATACCAAGGTTTAGTTTGCGTTGTTTCATTTTCTGTTTACTCATAAGGATAGGAGTTTTGCACTGTGGTAAAAAATATCCAGTTTTCATCCAGGTTACAGGTAAAGTATTTGATCATAAAATTTCGTCTAAATCTTATAAGACTACTTAAATGATTGAAGTGTAAGTGAAAGGCAGTATAATGTAATTTAGGTAATTTCATGAAAAAAAAAAAACAGATTTAACATAATTATGCTCTTTTATTCACATACTGTTATTTAAAAAATATAGATACACGTATTAATGTTATGTTTGCAAAAATAAGCGTTGTGGTGATATGCTATGGTAAATTAGTTTGTGAGCGATCGGAAGCACTTTCTGTCGAGTCTGCTGCGCCATTAGCTATCGGCTCTGGGGTCCCCGAAGTTGCTCTCGAAGCTACAACATTCTGGCATTTGTTGCGCAGCTCAAACACTTGTGTTATAGCGTCCCGGAAGCATAAGAAATTGTAATCAATCACTCCTATAAAAAGAAAAAAACCCACATTAATGTTCGTTTTAATTTATTAAATTCGACTTCCTCATATAAGGAGGCTGTGTTAACTAAGCTTTGAAACGAAACTAGGAAATTATTATTCCTCTTTTGTGTCAATGTGGTGCTAGATCAAGTCGTACATTTTGACTAAGAAATACAATGTCATAAAAATAAAAGCTAGAATACAAAACCAAATTTTATACCTTGTTTCTGGAAATTTTCCTCGCGCAAAATACAAACAAGAGCAAGGAATTTGTTGACCTCACGTAAGTAGAGAACAGTGCCATTGTTCAACTTTATTAAACTTGAGCTTTGACTGTTAAATGTGTTCACCTCTGTCTCGTCCACCATACTATAAATCAATAAGAACATGTTTATATTGAGTTGAAAATAAATAGATTTAAATTTTTAATTTTTATGGATGCAGTACATCAACAACATTATACTGAAATCATCTTCATCTCTAAGCAGTAAGGTTCTTTCTTATAACCAATCTCAATCTGTGGTCTAAGTGTGGTCATCATAATATTCTTACCCGTATATACAAGATATATCAATGACAACATCAATCATGTCGCAGCACAGCTCATAACTCTGCATGTCCACTGGGGAGCTGTCTGTAGCTATGTAGATTTTTGAAACCACGTCAAAAAGGAATGCTTTCTCTATGCCAGAGTTCTAAAACAATAGAGAATCATAATTATAACATTTATTAATAACTTTTAAACTATCGCGCTGCATGTTTATAGTAATATTATAGAACGGGGATTAGCGCGTACATGCTTAAATACCTTTAGGGCTTGACGTTTCGACCGGGTTACACAGGCCGTGGTCGCAAGCAGACTGATTTATTTATAATATGGTTTATGTAATTAAGCAAAATATGAGATTTCTGAAAGGCTGATTAACTTATTCTATCGTCAAATGCAACTGATTACTACTGTTGAGTTGACCAAAGTACTATCAACCAATCACAGCACTTAACATGAGGTTTGACATGCTATTTACAATTTTTTGTGTTGATTAGCCTTTCAAAAATGAAGGTATGTATTTTAAAAGGATTTTACAAGAAACCACTTTAAAAGTGCCTTTATTTAAAAGAAAATTAGGACTATTTCGAACATCATGAAAATTACTTACAGAAATAAGAATGTTCAGAAGGTTTTCTAATGTTGGTAGCTGTGGAATCAGCTTCTGTACCACTTTACTGAATGCTTCAAATATGGAGTGGTCATATATGGAGGTCAGGTGGAATGATAGGTGAACATGTTCCAAGCCCGCCTCTGCCAAGTCCTCAGTCGCTCTGTGATGAATGTCTCTTTGGGATTCCATCTTATAATCATCATTAAGGCCATCAACCTGTAACACAATGTTTAAGGAATGTTACACAGATGTTGAAACTTGTTATGAATGAACAAATGAGTAAGTTTAATGAAAAATGAGTATAGAATATAAGGGTCATAATTATGAAAGTTTTCCTCCTTTGGTACAATGATTACATCTAAATACTATTTATTGAGAATAACATGTACTATGAATGAAGTGTCAAAATGTAAAAAAGAGTACCTAACTAATATTTTTTTTGTCTAAAAGAGATGTGTCTTAAACTCATCCATGGGCTTAATAACGATTAGTAGAATAGTGATAAAATACGATATTACCAAATAACATTAATTATAATGTATGACTTTTGTACTTTCTCCAAAACCGTTTTGTGTAAAATGTTTAATCTTTACTAATTTTATAAAATGCGAAAGTAACTCTGTCTATATGTTACGCAGTCATGCCTAAACTGCTGGTCTGATTTAAGTGAAATTTGCTACATAGATAGTCTAAGGCCTAAGAAAGGACAACGGCTTTTTTTTGATGTGATACCCGACACTCATGCGGGCAAGAGCTCGTAACACATAAAATAACATCATTACACATATAACACACAATGACATATGTGACCCAGATTAGCAGTTATTAGTACACATAAGGATCAGATTACAATATGAATACAAAGTTGTTATCTAGTGGCTCAAAACAAAAACATCTGTACTTGCTTTATGTATGAAAACTTCAAACTTTATGTTACTATTAACTCTATATGCTTTTGTAACTGTAAGCTGTAATTTATCCAGAGCATCTTGATAATCATCCTGAAAAAAAAAACAAAAAATTTAATTCTTTTTTACTAATATCTATATACAGGTATGTTTTTCTTTTTTTCAAGTACCTAATTGATTCCATGAATGTTATTAATTGTATTCATTACCTGAGCGTCAATCACAAATACCAAGGCACCACAGCCACCAAATATTGTATCAGAGTCAAAGGTCGCATCAAAGAAATCTATTTGCCCCGGAAAATCCCATATTTGAAACTGTACAAAACTACTGTTGTTTATATCATCTTTAACTATTTTGTTTGTAGACTCCAAAAACAAAGTTTCATTGGGCGACATTTTATGGAATACCACTTTTTGAATTGAAGACTTTCCAGATCTGAAAATCAAAAATATTTAATAATAAAAGTGAAAGGCATTTAAATCATTGTACATTATTTTATAAGAATTGGCATTAAGATCTCCATTACCACTCTCATGAGATTCTTGTTGGGAAACATATATACAGGAAATAAATAATTTGTACTGTCTTTTCTCATAAAATACAATAAGTCCAGTAATATCAATATAGAAGTAATATCAAGCCTGTAGAATCAGCACATACCCAAAAAAAATTAACAATTCACATTCCAGCTGATTAAAACCTTGTAACACTACTAATTATGTATGAATGTTTAAGATAGCTAAAATAAACCTACCTTCTCAGTCCCATTAGTAGAATTCGTGGTTTGTGGTCTTCTTGTAACGAAATATTGTCACCCTCTCCATTTTGTTCAAAAGGTCCATAACTAAAGTCCTTGGGGAAGGAACCAACATAACAACTGGGATCGTCTTGATAACTCTGAATCATAAAGTTGATAAAAGCTAATTTGTAGTTGTTATTCCAATAGGTACGAATGTAGAAATTGAAGTTTTACTTACCATTTTAGTATTTATAATATTCAAGAATTATATACAATTATTTATAAATAATAGTCTAATATTAAACTTTGTTACACCTTTAACATTTTATTAAACACTGCGTATTTCTAATGAACAAAACAAGTATAGTAGCTCAAATCTCAATACACAGATTGACATTATGTTATGACATGACAGAAAGAAAGACAAAGATTGAATGACATGACACTAATGACAGCTAGTGCAGCGAATACTCTATTGGATAATTATTCGATACATCTATGAACAGTTTAATAGAATTAGATAAATAGATGGATAGAATATTCTTTATTGTACACCACTAAAATAACATAATAATAAACTTATAAAGTTATATTGAATCATTTATTAAACTGCTATCAATGAACAAAACAAGTAAAGTTAGAATACGAATGATAGGTACCAAATAAATATATAGCTAATTATATTATTAAGTGTGTGAAGTCGTGAACTCAGGATCCAGTTAATCCAGTCATGAAGTACTAATAATAATATTAAGCTGCGTAGGTACGGATTGTGCGTTGTCTAGCGTTACTTTAGTTACCTATACTGTAAAATCTAGATATTTATAAAATGATGTTAGAACGCAATATTTCTAGATGCAGTCTTCAGTTCACGCTATGAAGGTTCTCTTTCCGCACAGACTCTAGTAGGCAAGGGCTTTAGATGTATTCTTCTATTTAAAACAAGCACAGTTTATAATAATCTATGAAATTTATTTCTAAAACCTACGTACGAAATTATGTAGTAATTATACTAACAATAGAAATATCACTAATTTATTTTAGAAACATTAAAATATACGATATAAAGAATATTAATTAACAAGCACAAGTACATTACTCAAAGAAGACGGGTATTATAATATAAATTGTTTGTTGGTTTTCTGCATCTGCAGTTTGCGGCACTAGATGTTGAGCCAGTAGGCACCGTTCGTAGAGGAGGTCGCAGAGGTGGGGAGGCTGCAGCCGTTAGCTGGTCAGCACTCTCACAGGGCTCGGCAGGCCTTAACCTACGTTCGCGCTCTGTGCGAGTCCTTTCATAGCGCTGAGCGTAGGCCACACTACGCTGCAAACCCGCAAGGCTATCTGTGCGAGCTGGGAACCGTTCTAAATTGTTTGACACTTCTCCCACCTCAGCAGTGTCAGTATCCACGATTTCTTGATGGTCCAGTATCATACCGATGTTTAGTTTTAAATTAGTCGACCCATCTCTAAAGATGAGATATACTGTAGCTTGGTCTAATACTTTCAACGAAAAATGCTCGTTGATCTTTAGAGCCTTCATTTTTATCTGAAAAGGTTTAAATTTTTGCGACAGCTTCTTGCTTTTCTCTTTGATAAAATTGTCAAATTCTATCGCTAACATTTCTTCATTATCGGGACGTATTTTATTGTCAGCTGCTGTTCCAAGTTTAATTATTTGGGGATCCTTGTGAGCCATTTGAGTATCAATCATTACTTGCTGCAGGACTGGAGGATCATTTAACGTATGCCATTTCCAATGAGAGACAGGGCCAATGCCACGATCGAGAACGACTCCTTCAGTCTGATTGTACTTAAGACTGAAAAATATTACAGGATTATTTCCGCAGTTTTAAAATAAACATAAGTTTTTAATTATTAAATTATTACCGTATCTTGCCAGCATGATCAAATACTATACCATTTCCGAGATAGTCAAAAGTGGCAAGAATCGTTATTGGGTGTGAACGACCACGTTCATCAGGTTCACCACTGCTATAAATCACGAAACGTTGTTGCGCATTTGTTTCTGTAACAAGAAAAATAATGATATGCGCTTCCAAATCAATATATGATGCAATATGTATGATCCGTAGAATACATATTAAAAAAGTATAGTTTCTATAACCTTCAGCATCGTAATAGTCTAGGGCTAAACGTCCATTTCTGTAATACCAGCGTCCGCGCCCATTATCATCGAACTCAGCAAGCCTTTCACCAGTGTCATAAGTCATCAAACGTTTATTCTTGTTGTGTTCGAACCAATCGAATTCTGGATGTGCAGGACGCATGCGATAAACATTCATCTACAAAATTAAAAGGCGTAGGGTATTCCGAAAAATAATAATTCAATTACATAAAATTTATATATTGTAAGGGAAAGGTACATGGGTTGGTAAGTAGGCTATATGACAGAGATTAATATTATAATATAGCGGTCTTTGAGTTTACTCACCTTTCGTACAACTTTTTCAGTGGGTAACATCGTCCAGCCTTTGTCAATAAATGTGCGATCTGATAAGGCGTACCGTATTATTCCTTTGCCTGGTTCCGGTTCCACCTGAAATAGTTTTAAGAACATCAATGAATCTACAAAGAATCTCGCTTATACCTGTCAGGTAAATTGGCTGGCTACTAACTTAGTAGAATGCCAATTATCGTTAAATCGTCCCACTATGAGCACACTGACACGGAGTGTAAATAGCAGACTCGGGCCCCAGAGACTACGCATTAACATGTACTTTTTCGCACGTATTTATCAAAGTATACCTACGCGCAATTTTTTTTTCTTTATGCAAGAGTAGTCTATAACTTTGTTAAGACCTTTGCCTAGCACTAAGACAACTAATAAATAAATAAATAAATAAACTAATCGAATCGAATGTTACTCTGGTTTGTCTGTCTATTACGCTGTCACAGCTGAACCGCTAAACCGATTTTGATGAACAATGGTATGTATTAAGTATCAATGTCGAGAAAGGAGAGACAGCCAGGTTCTTGTTACCGCGTTAACCGTCATCCACGCAGGCGGAGCCACGGGTGAAAGCTAGTAGGTTATTGAAGAAAAAGAGTTTATTCGACTTGACCCTAAAGTAGGTAACTAAGCTAAACTTGCAGATTGCTGCAATTTTCCTCAAAATATTTAAGTGATCCATCCGTTGTTTGAGGAGACTCGTAACGGAGGCAACTTGGTGTTATTAGCACATTCGAAAAACGTATACAGAATAGGAACCTTGAGAAATTTACCCGTGTAAGAAGTATGCAATTTAGATGTAATGTGGTTTTGGATATGAGATTATTTGTGTAGGATACCTACTGAGCTTCCGGTAGGACTCTTACAACTATAAATACAGCCAAACCACGGATTAAAAAAAATATGTCTAATAAAGGACACTCGAGTTTCACAATAGCTTATACTATCACTGTATTTACAAAAATCACTGTGTTCTTTTAATACTTTCTTGGAATAAATTATCGAAATTAGTTATTTTTGTTTCTATGCAAATTTAAAATCATCCGTCAATAATCTACTTACTGGTTCTGGTTTTTTGTTTTTGGACATATTGATTACAAAATATTGCTGATTTTAAACCTCTTTGACAGGGCTAAATGATAAATTCTAATATTAAAATAAAAAACCCGCAAGTATACCTAGCTATCAAAATTATTGACGAGTTTAATAGGTATTACATAGAACAACGTCAAATTTCTTAATGTCACTTTTTAAAATAGATTTCAAAAACTCTATAAAAGAGGCCAGCATAACATATGCAGCAGCTCGAGTTTTGCAATATTTGGTCAATCGTCACCGTATCGCATTTCGCCTCGCAAACGGCAACCCGAACACGTAACCAAAGCGGATCAGTAAATCCGGGACTTGACTTATCTAGGGCTAGGTGACGGCTTACGGCTCGCCTACTGCTGGTGTTGATTTGAAAGCGGAAAGGGTAAAGAAGTGACCGCCAGCTATAATCGTAGGAACTGCAAGAAGACCGTAACGCATAGCGTTTCGAAAGCTTCGCCCCTGCCAAGTAGATCACGTTTTATTCTGATCACAAAAAAAAAAAAACACTGAATGGTTTGAATTGATACGGTGGTAGTCCCTGATGCTGTGGCTGAAAGGCTTGACTTAATTTATCGGTATTTAAGGTGTGAAAAGACCAGGTAGACAGTAACCGATACCTGTCGGACATTTATAACTTTACTTCTTTACTGTCGAGGGAACACATAGGCCCTTGATACACAACAGCGTTTACCGCCATAAAAAACTCATAGAGATTGGCAAGTACCTACATAGGATCGTTTCACGAGGTACTACTCACGAGGATACTAAGTTAACGTCTTTTTTTTCAAATAGCCACTATGAAAAAACCGGCCAAGTGCGAGTCGGACCCGCGCACCGAGGGTTCCGTACAAACCTGTAGGTATATAAGTAAAAGTTCACCCATCACGACAATCGAGTCACAGTTATGGTAATTTTATTGAAAAATGAAATTTATAACATTACAATATGGAAAGCTGGAAGAACATAAATTAATGACAAAGGTCTAATAAGGGTAACCCGAAAATGCTATGGACTACTATAAAAGACATAATATGTGGGAACAGTGGTCTCCAAACTCAGCCATTTCACTAATCGCGTCAAAGGATCCAGTCTCAAATCTTGTTATTATCGTTTCAGTAATCCTTTATTTTATGTTAACACATATTTCTCATCATTTTTATTTTTCTCATATAATATGTGCTTTTAAACATTGCTTCATGGCTCATGCCAAATTTCAAGATCGACTGGAAGTACCCTTTAGGTTTTAATTCCCTCGCGAGTGGTTGCGAGTTTAAATATGCGGCTTAAATTGCTATTTCTGTTGATTGCGTTGACATAAATGTTTTATTTTGTTACAGCTTAAAGGTATTATAGACTGATTTGATATGAATTTAAATTTAATACCTCTACGCGTCTTCATGACAAACCTTTAAAATTTTCAAAAATATTTTTTATTATGTGATGTAACTAATGTAACAAAAAATTTACGTTTTTCGCAATTTTTCCTTTATCTGTACTATAAGACGTTACATCGTACCAAATTTCAAGATTCTAAGTTCACGGGAAGTACCCTGTAGTAGGTTTTGATTCCCGAGTTTCGAAAATTTGTGGAAATTTGCGGCATAAACGGCTGTATCTTTTGATTACTTTGGCTTAGAAGTTTGATTTTTTCACAGCTCCAAGGGACAGTAGACCTGAGTATTAGATATAAAGGACATCATCCATTTTGGTCCAAATTCGAAAGAGCCGGCCAACAAAAAAAAATGTGATATTCTGACAGAGCTTGTCCTCCTAAGCATTTCTTACTATGGCACCAAAGCTGTAGCACCGCTGCACGTCATTTTATCTAGGGTTTAAAACTCTGAATTTTCATACATTTTTCGATCACATACCACGATATTATCGATTAAATGAATTTCTAAGAGGACAGAGCTTGACCTCCTTAGCATTTCTTAATAAGGGACCAAAGCTGTAGCACCGCTTCACGCGATTTTAACCATGGTTAAAAATTCTGAATTTTCATACAATTTTTCGATCACATGCCACGATAATATCGATAAAATGAATTACTAGGAAGACAGAGCTTGTCCTCTTAAGTATTTTTTAATATGGCACCAAAGCTGTAGCTCCACTCTATTTGAATTTACCCAGGGTTAAAAATTCTGAATTTTCATACATTTTTCGTACAAATAACATGATATTATCCATTAAATGAATTACTAAACACAAATGAAATGTTCTGTTATGGATGCTAGCTCATAGTTAATGATTGGGGGTAGTAATAAATTCAGGGATTTTTGTTTATAGGTTTTTAATTTATTTTATCGTCAAAAATGTTTTGCGTAAAAATTATATACTCTAATTCTAACGCTTTTTCACAATAATACTAGTGTTTTTGGTTCATTACCAGTTTCAGCTTACATTAGGAATTATTTTTCACTTTTTTAGTTAGAAGTACTTTAAAAGCGCGTTTTTTATTTTTTTTAAACTATATATTTTTTTTAAGGCATAACCTAGCTGTTGTTTCTCATAGCAGCGCAGATTTCAAAAATAATAGTTTTACGGGCAAACCGTGCAGAGAGGAAACAAACCGAGAAACCACATAGTAAATTTTTGGTTCGATGTCACTTACATGCCAAAGTACTTACCCCTTTAGCGTCCTTTCCAGGTTTCTTTGTCAGTTCAGATGTTTCTGGTATGGTTGGCACAGTTTCAGGCGTTATTGGTACAGGTGCCACTTCATACTTCGATTGAAAGTATATAGGAACAATTTCATTTGTGTCTTTTTTTAATAATGGAGCTCTATATTTAAAAATCTTTTCACCGATTATAATTTCCATGTCACTTTTTATATTAACCTGATTTTCATAACTATCAACGTCTATCTCTAATTCGGAATTCTTGCAAAGCTCGCAGCTTGACGCATTTTGACTGCCTATTTCATGATGGCATTTATGAGCCTTGATCATAGCAGGATCTAAATCGTATGTCTTCTCCCTTGTCTTCAGATCGATGTTTGTCTGCTTTATTGTAACTAAGCGCAGGATTAAATCATCCACTGATGCGTTTTGCACTTTAACTTGATTCATTTTCACTTCTATAGCAGGTTCGTCTGCACGCTTAGGCTCTAATTTTGGCCGCGGTGGCGGTCTTGGAGGCTCAGGTCTCGGTGTAGCTATCGCTTCTCTTATTTGAACTTGCGCTTTTTCTGCATGTTCTCTAGCTTTTTTCTCTGCCAAATCTCTAGCTTTTTGTAATTCTGCTTCCTCTTGTTTCTGTTTTTTATTTAGTAGTTCTTTTTCTTTCTGCCGTTCTGCCTGTAATTTTCTAAATTGCGCTTCTCCTGTATCCTCTTTTTTTTCTTTCTTTGTTGAGCTAGGTTCCTTTTCTTCGCTAACTTTTGAACTTTTTTCTTGCGCCTTAGATGGTTTTTCTTTTACTTTATCTTCTTTTGTCAAAGGGCCTTCTTTTAATGTTGGCAACTCAGGCAGCTTTAACGAAATGTCTTTGGTTTTATCTTTGGGGGCTGCCCCTACACTTACTGCAAGTGCCGCTGGTTCACCTTTATCTACTTTAATTCCCTTAACATCTAAAGACTTTTCTTTTTCTTGTTTTTCTTCCCTAACTTTTGAAATTTTATCTTGCGCCTTAGAAGGTTTTTCTTTTGCCTTATCTTCTTTTTTTAAAGGACCTTCTTTTACTTTTGCCATATCTGGTGCTTTTGCGGAAATACCTTTTGTCATTGCTGCAGGTTCGGATAGTTCACCTTTGTCCACTTTCATTCCTTTAAAATCTAAAGCCTTTTCTTTTCCTTCTTTTGATTCTTTTTCTTTCTTATCTGAAGATTCCGATTCTCCTTTAGAGTCTTGTTTTTTCTTCGAAGCAGCCTCCTTCTCTTTTTGTAATTTTTCAGCTTCCTTTGATTTTTCTTTTTCTTCGCGGGCCTTCTGAGCTTGTTCGTCGCGGTCTTGTTTTGATTTTTCTCTTTCTTCGCGTTCCTTCTCACCTTGTTCGGCTTGGTCTTGTTTCGATTTTTCTCTTTCTTCGCGTGCCTGCTTACGTCGTTCTTCGCGGTCTTGTTTAGATTTTTCACTTTCTTCGCGGTCCTTCTCATCTTGTTCAGCGCGGGCTTGCTTTGATTTTTCCTTTTCTTCGCGTTCCTGCTTACGTTGTTCATCACGGTCTTGTTTTGATTTTTCTCTTTCTTCCCGTTCCTTCTTAGCTTGTTCGTCATGGTCTTGTTTTGATTTTTCCTTTTCTTCGCGTTCTTGCTTACGTTGTTCGTCGCGGTCTTCTTTTGATTTTTCTCTTTCTTCTCGGTCCTTCTTAGCTTGTTCGTCGCGGTCTTGTTTAGATTGTTCTCTTTCTTCCCGGGCCTTCCTTCGTTGTTCGTCACGGTCTGTTTCTTTCTGCAATTTTTCTTCGTCCTTATCTTTTATGTCAGTTTTTACTTTTTCTCTTTTTGCTGACTCCGTTTCTTCAGCTCTTGCCTTTAAATCAGTTTTAGCTTTTGGTTCTGCTTTAGCTTTGTCTTTTTTTGCTGATTCTGTTACATCGACTCTTTCAGTTTTCATTTTTGCTTCCGATTTAATTTTTCCTTCCTTTTTTGCCGATTCTGTGACGTCGACTCTTTCAGGTTTAGGTTTTGCTTCCGATTTAATTTTTCCATCTTTTTTTGCTGATTCTGTGACGTCGACTCTTTCAGGTTTAGGTTTGGCTTCCGATTTAACTTTTTCATCTTTTTTCGCTTTTCCTTTATCTTCATCTTTTAAGTCAGTTTTGCCTTTCGATTCCGGTTTTACTTTTGATTCTTTTTCTTTTTCTGTTCCTTTATCTTTTGGGCCGGGTTTGACTGCTGGTTCTGGTTTAGTTTTATCTTTTTTTGTTTTTTCTGTTTCTTCAACTTTTTCTTTTGTGGCAGGTTTGGCTTTAGCTTCCGGCTTTGACTTGTCTTTTTGTGTCTTATCCATTTCTTCAACTTTTCCTTTGAGATCTGATTTTGCTTTCAAATCCTTTTTCGTTTTATCTGGTTCTTCGACCTTATCTTTTGTGGTGGCTTTAGCTTTTATTTCAGGTTTTGTTTTTAAATCTTTATCTTGATCTTTAACTTTACCTTTTGCATCAACTTTCTGCTTTAAATCTTTTCCAGAATCTTCAACTTTTTTTTCTTTCTGGTCATGTTTTGAGGCGAGATCCTTTTTTAAACTGTCTTTTCTGGCTCTATCTTCGCTTTTCTTCTTTTCGTCTTCAATCATTGCTTTTTGGATCATTTCTTCTTCTGCAGCTCTTTTTCTGCTTTCCTCATCGGCAAGTCGTTTTTGAACTTCTGCCTGTTTCTTTTGTGCTTGAGCTTCTTTCTTTTTTTCTTCCTTTTCCAGTCTTTTCTTTTCTTTTTCTTCAAGTTTTCTTTGGCGTTCTTGTTCGTGTCTTTTCTTTTCTTCTTCTGCTTGTTGACGAATTTTTTCATGCGTTGTTCTTATCAGCTGTGATGATGGTGCCCCAATTTTAGGTGGCTTCTTTGCTTCCTTTTCCATACTCTTTGGAAAGAAGTAGCTAAATTGCTTTTGAAGAATATTTTCTACAGTGTCTTGTTCGTGTTTTGGCTTTTTTCTCCTAATTGATGTTTTCATTACCAAACTTTTATCTGGTTGTTCTGTTGCGTGACTTAATTTTGGTATCTTGTGCTGAAGTTTAACTTCATCATCAGTCAAATGACCGTGTTCTAGTCTCTTTAATGTTTTAGGTAATCTTTCAGTATCATGAGCTTTCTTACTCATTTTAGAAAATTCTTCTTTTTCGTGTTTATACTGTTCAGAATACGGATGTTCAGATTCTCCAGCCAAATGTATTCTTTTAGCACCCTGAATATCAGTGGTCGATTCCATTTTCTTTTTCCGCTTTGGTTCTCCTAATTCTCCGTGATCGGTTGATCTTGATTTTTCAGAATCACTTTCTGGTGTTGGCATATGTCGTTTTCTTGGTGTTACTTTTAGATATATAGAGCTTGGTCCTTTGTCAGAGATTCCTGAGGAATCATGTGGGCTTACACCTCTCGAGCCATGGTCAAGTTTCAGTTTTAAAGTTACTTCCTTAACTATTAAACTGTCATCTTTTTTTTCATGTGCTTCTTGTTCCCAAGGTGCGATTTTCGGAATTTCGTGTATAATTTGCTTTTGCGATCTGATCTCTATTTTAGATCGCAATATGGAATCTTGTAGGTCATGTTCTGACCCATAAAAACTTATGTCTGATTCTACAAGCGATGGACCTTGTCTGTAAGTATCGACAATACCCTTTTCATAGGGTGTAACAGCAAAAGGATGTACGGCTTCATTAAAGAGGACGGACTTTCTTAATCTTTGTTCTTTTTCATCTAGATCAACGTCAACAAACAAGTTAGAGTCCGATTTATGTAACTCTGAATGAAACATTTGTTTAACTTCGGGCTGACGCATTACTTTAGGTGAAGATTGGCATAATCGATCAATCTGTAACTCTGAATGTGCTCGAGGTTTGGCTTTTTTAGTTTTTTCAGTAACCACATCTTTCACTATGTGTCTCATCTTAGATAGCCATAGCTTAAGGTATCGTTTCATTTCTTCTTTTTTCTCATCTCTCAATGATAAAAATTTCTTAACTGTCTCTGTGCAGAGATCACATGGTTTTTTAGATTGTGCTTTTTTAAGACAATGGTCACATACTCCCATGGCATTCTGCTTATCTACAGATTTCACATTTTGTAACAGTTTTTGAGCGTGTTCAAATAATTTTTTACACCGAGGACAACTTATATCATGTTTTTCTGAAATAGAAATATTCAAATTACTTAGCTACTTGATTGTTATTATTATACTCCTACCAGGCTAGCCTTTTAAAGAAAAGAAATAAACGTTACGTTTGAATACAAAAATAAGAGACGCAAAATCGCTTACTCATCGGTGTAATTTATTAGGGTGGCCTAATAAATTCGGTGGCGACTCCACACTTATATGTACAGGGTGTTAAGAAAACCCTGTCCGATCCGTTAAGGTGTTGTTAGGTATCGATTTCTGATTACGTTAATGTAAAAAAAATGGAAAAAAGAAAAAAATATATAACATAAAAAAAAGTTTTTTTCTCAAAATGCCAGAGAGAAATTTGGCGTCGTCACAGGTGCTGCCAAATGATCATTCAAAGGGCCTCCAAAAATTCCGTCGAAAATGGTTGTGTAACTTTTGTTTAAACCTCAAATTTAGGGAATTTTGCGGCAAAAAATGGTTGTTTCAAACTTCACTATGATTGTTACTATCATGAATATTCCAAATTTAATATTTTATTTGGGTAGGTATGTGATTGTGAACCCTATAACACCCTTTTGGGTCGGACAGGGTTTACCTAACACCCTGTATAATGCAACATTAGTAGGAAACTTTGTGATCTAGTTATGGGTATAAAGTTAAGTAACTAAGTAAAAAAAATACCTTACTAACTTACTGAGCCTCGATTCAGCTATTAAAGAGTTGTTTGAATTGACCGAAGGACCTGCTACATAAATGATCATTTTTGCGTTAATTGGCATTTTGCTAACTGTCATTACGATCATTACCTAATTGGTCATTTTATTATAGGCTTATCTGAATACGAAAATTAGGCACAATGACAAGTACACCGACCGACCACTGACATGCATTTGAAATAGCTGAATCGAGGCCCTGGTTGGACCACAGAATTAAAAATATAATCATATAACTTTAAGTAATTGTAAGTGCCATACCTAAAGCGGGTATAATTTCTGCGGGTGTTACTTTTACATCTTTCGTATTGTGTAAAATAACACACACATCTTGAGACGTGGTTACAGCGGCTCCAACCATTCCACCCACTCCACCTTGGGTTACCTGTAAAACACAACACGGAATAAAAAGCCTCATCATACATAAGTAGGTATCTACGGTAAATTCAGATCATTAGTTACCGATAAAAAATAATGTTTTATCACCTACAATTAAATGTCCTATAAGTAATTTAAGAATAAAAATTGCCTGGATAACTAGTTGACTAAATACCAAATAACTTGGTGGTTTCTTAATAGCCCACTTATTTGAAACATGATAGTTACCTACCTATAAGTATTTTAGCAGGAACTATGTGAATACTTTTAACCAATATTCAATCGTGGCGAGATCTATTTAAAAAGGTAAATTCAACTTACAATAAAGATTAACTACTTACGCCCTCTCTGCATAACGAATGACAATAAATAACCAGGCCTGCGTCTTTAAGATCTAGGACCTTATGGAACTCTTGTTGCTCCTTGTAGCATGCACATAACCTCTGGTCTCTAAACATTAAATAATACCTATTGTTAGAAGTTTTACTACGAAAATATTCTTAGTATCACTCAGATATAATAAACACTTACGCGCTGGCTACTACCATGATTTATTCAATTTAAACATGTATAAAATCTTAGATACAAAAAACGCAACAAATACAAAACTGATTTCATGTGTCACTTTGACAAACATTTCTAGCATTTCAAGATGCACAGATTTTCTACTTTCATATTTTTCACAGACGTTAAACGCCGAAGGTAGTCAGAAACTTTTTACTGTGGCTTTTCCACTCTTGGATCGCCTAAGCACTTCATACAAGCAGAAATATTGCAAGTGTAAGAAAAAAAACAGCCCAGCTAATTCATAATATGAGCTCTGAGGATCCGGAAGCTTGTAAAAATAGATTCTTGAGACATATTCATTTCACAATTTTAGTTATTAGTTTTACTTATTCCATATTCCATGCATAGATACAGGCAATAATGACTGCGTCAGGCACCGAGCACCTGCGTGCGGCCTAAGTGCTTAAAGAGACTGTTTGCGGACTGCCTCCATATTAGCCTCCAATCCTTTGATTATAAGCCTTCAATCTATGTATTGGAGTCCAATTTAGCACTAGTTATAATTTACTAAATTAAAAATAATATGCACCACGACTTAGGCCTCCACAGTTAAACCCATAAAAAAAACTCCATATTTATATTAATAATTTATTCAGTCCAATTCTTACTGTACAGTATCATCAAAATGACTAATCTTTCTTCTTCTTAAATAAGTTTAAAAGCTTTTGGGTCAATGAGACAGGTGTTCCCAAAGGTTTGAGAATCAGCTCTTTGGTGCAGATGTTGTGGAGTGGCCCAAAAGCTAGTGCCACAACCGTGCAGGCCAGACAGATGACATTGTATGGCATACTGAAGTCTGGAGTGGGTAGAGACACCATGGCACCATTTGTCCTGAACACAATTGGGTACCCTGAAAAGTAAACAAATAGTTTGATGTAAATTTATTTACTTACTTTGGTGCTTACATAGCACAACATGTGAGTCTAGTCTAGGCATTATTTAATATTTAAAAAGTTTAAAATATACTCACATTGTTTTGATGCATTGACTATTGAGTCAAATGTAGTACCTGTAATAGGTAGACTTGTGTAGTTTCTTGCTGTTGGTAAATTAGCAGAAATTAGTGCTGAACCAACATAGAACCCATGATTGGCATCAGGTGGGTATTCTTGCCATTTCAAGAAGACAAATTCAAAGTCTATGGTGACAGTAGTAGTTGATCTAGGAGGTAACTTAATTAATAGTTCCAAGTGGTAAGGTTTCTGTCTGCTGCGTCCAGGTGAGTAGTATTGTGATAGGACTAGACTACTCTCAGCTTCACCATTAACTCTTAAGGAACTCAGTTGTATTGGTAACCACCATGGCGCATTTTCTAGGACAACAACATTAATAGATGTCCAGCAATTGTTTGTCAATTCAGTAACAATACCTCCAAACTCTTTGCCATAACCCAAGATGTATCTGTTGAAATGTAGAGGTGGAGGGATGGAAACTGGTAAATCTTGTTTTGAATTGTGTTTCACACCAATGTTTACCATTTGTCCATCAGCCTTTATATTGTACACAGCTAATTTTGTATCACTTCCTCCTCTTTGAGAAACAATGACATTGTCAGGTGGTGGAGTTAGTGTAAAGGCTTGTGTATCATTAGAAGTGATATCAATATAAATCTTGCTCTCTGAGGAGAGTGGACATGCTCCAGGTAAACCTTGCCCAAACAGTTTTCTGAATGACCAATCATTACTGTTTATTATATCATAATCATAAACAAGAGCCACTGTCTGTTTAATTTCTAGCTGTGTTTCAGAACAATCATTTGATTTACATATATTTCTAACATGTACTCCAATAGAATGATAGTTTGTGTTATGTATCATTCTGGAATTAAGCAGTGATGAAAATCCGCGGCTTGATTCACAGGGCAGTAACTTCTTCCATGGAGTTAAATTCTCTGTACATACTATCTCTCTAGGTAGAGATGCATATCTCAACTGTGAAGTAACATTTTGTCCAGATTTCACTGCTCCCATGGGCCACAAGGCCATCTGAGGGGTTACTGTATTAAAGTTGTCAATAAAGTTAAGAGACGCACAAAAGAGTCCAGATAGTGTAGCAGTTAGTTTTTTCCATTGTGTATCCACATCTACAACATCAGGCGAAAACCAAGCATAAAGCTCTGCCCCAGGGGCCGCATCCAAAACTGGATATCCCCATTGATTATGTCTCCACTGTCCTTCTGTTAAAGTAAGATGCAACTCCTCCACTTGAAAACGAGAAATCACTTCAGTCAGTGATCGGGGAGCTAAGTGAGAATGAACTGAAATACAAACAAGTATTTAGTATGGTTATTATTATGCAAATTAGAATTGTTTCATTATTGAATTTCTTATCTTACACGAAGAGGTTTCGCTATCTACTAAGGTGACGAATTGAAAATAGCTATAAAGATGGGTCGGTGGTAAGGGTTTAAGGAATATTTCTTCTTTAAAATCATCACAATACACGCACTGAAAGACTGTTATTAAAATACTGTAGTACAATAATTTACGAATAGACTCCATTTATTTAAGCGGTTGTTTTCGCAGAATTCAATCGAGGTTATATTTTTATTATTTGATATTGTCACAATTGACAGCATAGAGAAAAGTAATTAAATTGACAGTTCTAATACCATAGAGAAACTAATACTTCATCTAATCACCACAGAGTATAGTGATTGAAAGATGTCAGGATCAATTAATCAGATGACTCATAAAAAAAAAGGATTTCATAATGCGTAAATAAGCAAATGGACATAGCACAGGAACAAAAACGAGTTATAAGACTATATTTCTTAGTTTGGGAAGTGAGATGATCAAGTTAAATAGTCGATTTCAGCGGTCAACACTACCAAAAAAAGGCAAAGTGACAGTGTAACATGTCAATATGTCAATTTGTCAATTATCAACAAGTTGTACGTTCGTTACCGAACTTTACCGAAGTCGCGATACAATAGCGTGTAAAACACAAAAAGTTCAAATATTTTCAAAACACTGAGTATACATTGCTGATTTATTTATTCATATGAACAATGTTTAATTGAATTTAACTACAATAAAAGTTGATGTCTGTGAAATGTGTGGCACATAACATAGAGGAGATAATAATCTTTAAGTAATAATTGATAATACAGAGGAGAATTGAATTAATACAATAATGGATACTGAATTCGTGCACATATCCACCAGTCTTAGGCTACAGCTTGCCTACGGCATTGGCCATGTACTAAACGATGTTTGTGCCAGTTTATGGTTTACTTATTTCTTAGTATTTTTTCATTTAGTACTTGAATTTAGTGCTTCACAATCGGGCACGTTAATGCTAGTTGGTCAAGTAGTAGATGCTTTAGCTACACCGTTCGTTGGATATCATTCAGATCACACAGACAATCATATCAGTGCTAAGTATGGGAGAAGGAAACTGTGGCATTTGTTTGGTGAGTTATTTACTAGTTTATTCCATTACAATGTTTAAAACAAAGACATGCTGTAATCGTAATTTGTCATTGATTATTTTTATACACTGAAACAATCATAATAGGTAGTATAATTAGATTCAATTTTCATATAGAAGACCATACTGTAATTTTTTTTATTTATTTATTTAACCATGTGTTAATAATTAATCATACACAAGATGAACTTAATGCCACAAGGCATTTCTTGTTATGAACAACCTGTATATGTTCTGTAAATAATTCAAAAGTATTTTGACCCTGGTATGGAAATGCAAAAAAAAAAACAGAGTAATGTTCCTCTATTTTTATTTATTTTATTAAAATTATAATATGTCCTTGAGTGACCTTGTGTGTCCTTAAACATGTCTCATCATCTATCATGGGATAAAAATAGTTAAAACAAATGACTTACACCAAAAATATCTCCTTTGTTTATTTATTTTTAAAATGTGTTTTTTAGGTACTGTCTGTGTGCTGGCATCATTCCCATTCATATTCTCAGAATGTATTGGATGTTCATTGACACATAAATGGGCCCAAATGTATTATTTTGCATCATTCATTATTATATTCCAAATTGGATGGGCCGCTGTACAGATATCTCACTTAAGTTTAATACCAGAGTTGTCCGAGGATGATCATACTAGGACACACCTTACTGCTATCAGGTATGTAGTATAACCTTTAACAAGGAACTGGCGGAATGGGAGAGAAGAATTAGTCACATAAACACACACATACACCACTCAAAGCTGTCTATTAATAATTTACTTTAAAACTAATAAATAAATGTGGATAACATCAAATACATTGCCTTGAATCCAAAGTAAGTAGCTAAAGCACTTCTGTTATGGATTCAGAGATAATGAAGGTATCACAAACAGACTCAAAACAGTGTAGAATAGTGGTTTTTGTGCATTGACCTGTCAAAGTATTGAAAGCTGGACCTCACACTTGGGGAAACTTAGAAATCATTATTCAATCACAGATGTAAATACATACCTAATATGTTATATAAAAAATATATTTACTGATCAATTAATCATTATCCATGTAAGTTTTATTATAATTAAACATTTTAAAATATTTTTTAATTACAGATATGGATTCACAGTATTTTCAAATCTATTTGTCTATATTATCACTTGGATTATATTACATGTCACCGGGGAGTGTGATAAACATGTAAGTTATAATTATTGCTTTATTTATTAGTCTGATAAAGAACTGTATAATAATCATATGATATATTAATTATTAAATTTGAACAGTATTTAAATCTCTAGAAAATTTTAAATACGGATTATATTATACCTACTAACCTACTGCATGGACGTATTTCCATATAATTCCGTAGTTCTAATCATGTAAAGGTAAAACCAAAATTAAATATAGGTACTAATCAAAAACACCATGTTTCAAACAGTGGTGCAATAAAGGAAAAATAATTGTATGTTATCATTATTTTCTTAATTATCATTTTCCTTTTAAACCTTGATATTATTGCTTTCTGAGGTTTACGCGAATGTAAGACGTTGAAATGACACTACTTTTAACGGATTCTATCGCGTAGACGAACACCACCTCATTTGCCTGAGACCATGTGGCGTCGAATCGTCGGAAACTAATACCTAATCGACAGAATCCGCGAAACTCTAAGGTTTTCAGCAAAAATAATAGTCCACACCAGACACCATGCTCTTAAATATAATATTTAGAAATACTATGTACTTGTATCTTATAGTCTTTTACAATAAAAGTTTCACTTATTTTACAATATTAATTACACAACGTTCTGGGGCCCGAGTCAGAACTCGGGCCGGTACGGGCGCGCTCGGGCGGCCCGAACGCGCCCGAACCAGCCCGAGTGCACCCGAGAGGGCCCGAGCGCCGCCGGACGAGCCAACTATGAGCACACTGACACGGAGTGTAAATAGCAGACTCGGGCCCCTGGTCTATGGTCCACAGGAGAAATCCCATGTTAAAAAAACCTCTTCACGACCTAACTTTCGTCGTTACTTAAGTGCTATAATTAATTACAAAAATCCTGTCAGAAATAGGACCCGCTTATCTTATGTTACCGACTGCTAACACTTGTATTTTAATTTATTTCTACATTACTTCAAGTGGCCCAGTGGGAAACGTTAATATTTGCTAATAGGTACTTGAAGATTAAGTGTAATAATTAATTAAAAAGATATAGTCAATTGTTTACATAATAATTGATTCTAAGGGAGCGTCCACATCTGACGAACGAGCATTACACGAGCAGCTCGCGAGCGTAAGTGTAATGTTATGTGTGAAAAAAATGTGTGAGTGTAATGCTCGTTCGTCAGATGTGGACGCACCCTTACAGTAGTTTTATTTATAGATCTTATTTTTATAATAGTTTTTAAAATAATTTACTTTTTTGCAGCAAGTTGGACCTTCAGATGCGTGGAAGTTCAGACATATTGTGTACATAGTTTTGGGTCTTGGAACACTGGCTTCAATCTTATTCCATGTTTCGGTCACTGAAAAGAATAACTACCGCCGACATGAGCAACTTCTAGCCGAAGGAGAAAGCGGCGCCCACTATAATTTCTTACGAGACCCGCGCATGTATCAGGTAAATTGTAATACCGTGTATGTATTTTATGTGGACTTATGTTTGTAGATTGATAGGTGAAGTGCGAGTGAAGAAGGTGAAATCAACATAATTATGTATTAATTTCGTTATCAGTAACTTGAGCCCTCATTAACACCAGATAACACTCAAATTAATTTTAATGTTTCAACAGTGTAATAAATTAAATAATACTTTGTTTCTAGGTGGCGGGTGTGTACATGTGTACTAGGCTGGTAGTGAACATATCGCAGGTACTGATACCTTTGTATCTCCACCGCACGCTGGGTTTGGCTGCACGTGCCCTTGCCGTGGTCCCCCTTGCCTTATACCTTGGAAGCTTAGCAGCCGCTGGTATCCAAAGGCTGGCCCCCAGATCCCTTACACGAAAACTTCATTACCTGACTGGTGCCGCATGTGCAATCGCTGGTTTTGTGTGGATTTACCTCGGATCTGATGATGATTACAAAGTTTATTTCATTTATGTAGTTGCTGTGTTAATAGGTTAGTAATTTTATCAAGTAATCCTTAAAAAATCTACAATGTAATTAAGCAACTTTTATAATGTAAACTTTTATCAGCATTTGCGCCTTAAACAATTATTCCCTTTGAAATACTTTCATTCATCTTTGTTTCGAACTAGTGACCGATAATATTGTTTTGAAAATGAAACTAACAAATAACGAAGTTATTGTACTAGTTCTGTTTACGTAGCGCACGCCTTTCAATATGTAAATAAAGTTATTCCTCTTTGTACGTAATTCTAACTAGGCACGGTTTTTGTTGATGTTGCAAGTATGTCACTGTATGATGCATGCGGGCTGCTTTTTAAATGATCGTATACGCCCGAATACTCGTTACTGAACTTATTATTGAATTAAACGTCAACCATAGGCGTAAGGAATTTTCGTCTGTAGGTATACTTTAAGGGGGAGTTAATTTATTTGAGGTTCCAACCTCCCAATGGTCTATTAACAGCGGCCTTAGTGTTAGATAATAACATAGTTGTACATGAGCTCATGTGTTTTTTGCTATAATGTGTGTACATAAACGATTAAATAAATAAGTAATTCCCATTATAATTAAGGCTAATATTAGTCTTAAAGGCATGTATAGCATACTTAATGCTCTACTTAAAAACCTACCTGGTAATATTTTTTTTAAAACATTATAATTTATGTTTTAGGTTTTGGTGGTGCTGTAATGTTGGTGACAAGCCTGGCCCTAACAGCTGATCTCGTTGGTGCCAGAACTGAAGCATCTGCATTTGTCTATGGTTTAATGAGTTTTACCGATAAGCTCGCCTGTGGGATTGCGATTGCGCTCATACAAGCATAGTGAGTTCGTCAATGATTCATAATTCAATTTAATTTTATATCTATAGTTGCATTGTTATGATAACAAACTAGGGCACTTGTAGACCTTTGCACATAATACTATGTATTACTAATAACGAAATGTAAATAGTTTGTAGTTTACGTAAGCAACAATAATTGGTAAATAAATCGACAAGCATATATATATATAATAAAAATGCTTGTCCACCATTTGCGAATTTGCAAGATACTTATGCGTAAAACTTTTTTTTTCACTGCCTTTTTTCCCCGCTAATCTGTAAAAGGGCTGGACTTATTTTGATATTTTACCGGCAGGTAGCTAAGTATATAAGGATACATAGGCTATTTTGTAATATCTAAGTATATAAGAATACATAGGCTAATTTTGTAGTCTAAATATTTTGGGTATGAAGCAGAAAAAAAACTCGGTAAAATTACTTATCTATACTTACCTAGTAGCATTTTGATGGAATGAAATCTTCCGGGAACGGACACTACGTGGTTAAAACCGCAGGACTTAGCAGTAGTAATAATATTAACCAGTAGCTTTAATATGCGGGGTCATTAATCACCTTCTGTTTTCAGCGCCGACAACTCTGGGCCAGCGTACTACGGTAACGCGCTCGTGTGGGTGTGTGGCATTGCCGCCATTATCGGTCTAATACTCACGTTGATGCTACCCAGGTTCAGACCTGAAAGGCTAGCTGTCACTGGTAAGCGTTCATTAAGGAAATTATAATATAAAAACATAGTTTTATTGGGAATTAAGATCGAGCGTGAAATTAACTTTAATTCCCATTTGAGAGAATTCGAAAACAAAATATTAATTAACTTTTTTGACGGGCCTGTTGGTCTAGAGGTTTGTGACCCTGACTGCTATACCGGAGGTCGTGGGTTCGATTCCCGCCCAGGACAAATGTTGTGTGATGAGCATGATCATTTGTTCTGGTGTCTGGGTGTAATTTATCTATAATATGTATGTATTTAGAAATATATAAGTAAGTTTATCAGTTGTCTGGTTACCATAACACAAGCTCTGCTTAGCTTGGGATCAGATTACCGTGTGTGAGTTGTCCCAGGATATTATTATTATATTATTACTATGCGATTCAAATAAGAATAGGATCGACTTTGCGCCATATTGTGACGTCATAGCTGTCAATTCTAACCAGTTAGGTAGGGTGAGCAAAACAAGTTTTTTTTCGATATTTAAGATTCGAGTGAAAAAATAATAAATCGGAATCCAGTTCTTCAATTTCGCTCATCTCTGTATTACTGTCCGAGTAGTCATCGCCGTCGTCATCACCATCATCATCACTGCCGCTTTCCGCATTAAAATAAAATGGATTATTGTAGGTTTTTTAAATTTATTACACCAACTGTTATTTAAAATAAAAAAATGGGCATTCTGTTACCTGTATTTATAATAAAACTAGTTATCATCGTCTTCAAATATTTCTCTTTGCCAGTACTCATTTTCTATACGTTTTACGTGATTTATTTCTTTCTTCCAATCGTCTCTCGTAATAATTAAATTAAATATTAAAAACTTTAAATAATTAAATATTATATTTAGGTAATTTACTACTATTTAACGTTTTTATTTAAATTTGATGCAAGACTATTATTATTGATGCAAATAAGTTTTTTTGCAAACCGTACTTTTCAAGTGACATTTGACAGATAGAGGTTATTGACATTCCTATTCTTATTTGGATCGCATAGTAACTTATTATATGGCGTGTAGATAATTCAATTTGTTTAGTTAAGGATTGTTTGGAATTACATCTACATATTTTCATGATTCCAATCGCTAATGTACCTACATTGATACCTACTAATGAGATTTTATTTACGAAGCCTTACTTTTATATAATCTACTGTAAGCTTACACTCCGTGCACGTGAAGTTACTTTTAAGATTGAAAATAAAGGCACTCATAGGTATACATAGCTTAATGTAATATTTTTTTACAGATGACTCATCTATAAATAATTCAGAGATTTCACAGGATCCAGTGACTACACCAATAGAAAATATATGAAGGGGCATTTTAGTAGCATTTGCATCTCCATCTAGATTTAATTAATTTATCCTCTCAGTGAGCCAGTCTACAGACCTGTTATTAATATGGCACAAAATGACAAGATACTATGCATTCCAATGATGTTGTGAAAATTAGGGTTTTATAGAATTTATAAGCTTATTTGTAATTTAAGATTATCAATACCTGTGTTATAAAAATGTAAAAAGTAGGTGCTATAGTTGTATATTGTAAAACTTAATCGTCGCTTATGTTGTTTTATACCATACAATTAATAAATAATCAATCTAAATGAATGTTGTAACATTGTTAACAGTTTAAAGGTACATAAACTGTAAATTTTGTTACTTTTCTAAACATCTTGTACTTAATTATTAGTGTAAATAATATTTATTTTAATTTTATTGTAATACGGGTTTACGCACACTATATCCAACTCTAGGTTGATCATGGTACACTTAGTGTGCGCAAAATTTAAATTATTGTGTAACCTTATTATATACAAAATACAAGTGATAAAATGAAAATGAAATTATATCAAGCTATTTGCATATCCTTTAAAACGGAGTTTTATTTATACCTACCACCATATGTTAATGTACTAGATACCTTTTAGAAGGTAAATTAATAAACAAGATTTACTATGTAATGAGAGGTAATGAGGTATCATCAGAACACAAGAACAATACCTTGATCTTGTATTTAACCTTCATTAATTTTCCTATAATAATTTTCGTGACGGCGAGTTACGATAGCAACTAGCTCCGATTCTTTTGTCTCAGAAAATCCTTAAATTGGTAAATACAAGTAGGTACTCAATATGTTGTTGACTAAAGTAAATCTGAGCTAGTCATATATGTATAAAGTTTCTCTGGCAAATCATAAGTGTTCAATGATTATCAATATGGTTAGTTTTCAATTTTTAAGAATTTACACTCATTATTTGTACTATTTTGCTATTCTCATAAAATCAACAGAGATTCTATTGTCTTGAGCTGTATTTAAAAAAAAAAAAAAAAAAAATGGGTTTAGAAATAATAATAGAAATAATTTTAGCCAATTTATTGAAAAATTTATTACGAATTCTATTTCAAAATAAATACTTTATATTAAGTATCACAAAAGCTTGCATTGCACCTTTTTGTATCAAACGTGAGAATATTATTAAGCTTGAATATGAAGCACAGCTTGATATAAACTACAGCCAGCTATATGCTGTAGTGTGCTTAAATTTAAAAACATTGACACATTAGTCGGAAGCTGCCAGTGCAATCACTGTAAAACGAACTTCATTAGGATCTCGGGCCATAAATTCCTTGCACACCTTAGCAGCATCTTCTAATAAAGTAACAGGTGTAGTTGGGCCATGGTTAATAGGGAAAGCTTTACGTCCATCCAATTCATACAAGGCGCCATCCTTGTGAACAAAGGTTATGAAGTGATGAATCACAGGTTCTTCAGCACTTGGAGTATTGGTTTGACCTTCCTGAGCTAGTTCCTTGTGAGCCTTAATAATGCCCTCACACTTTTCTAGCAGCTTGCCCCGAGCAGGAGCATCTAATTCTTTGGCTTCATCTAGGAATGACTTCATGTGCCCATCGGCGAGCTGAATTTTATCGACATTATTAGCAACACTGTGCACAAGGGCGACAGTGCCACATGCATTACTAATATACTGCTTCATATAAAAAATGTCACTGGAAACCTCCTGACCCTTGGATAAAATATCGCTCTCTTCCTTCTGTTTATGCTCCTCATAAGGATCAGAAGTAGGGAAAAGAAGCATAACTGACAGCACAGGACGAGGAACCCAAGAGAGCATTTCAGGTTCTAAACCCATAACATCGACAATAGCCCACTGACTAGGTACACCTAATTTCTGGAGAAACTTGTTCATTACTTCAGGGTTTGATTCTAATGGGATTAAAGTTTCAGTCGCCATTTCGTATTTTTTCTGAAAATATTATAAAGGGAGGTTACCGGTGTTTCAATAAAAACTTATATTCTCCTATAAAATCTTAAATGTGCTAGAGATATAAATAATGATGAATACGTACCAAAGGCTGCTCCTCACAATAAATATAAATGCAAAGTGAAGTATTCGAGAAATTCAAATTGTGATGAGTAAGTAAGCCCGATCAATACAACACAATCCTGAATTAGTGAGGTGAATTAATAAATCAGACTTACTTTCAACGTAAGGTGGCAACTGTTTCAATCAGGATTAAATCGACTATCGCAAATCTTTCAGTTTGAGATGGGCAAATTGGTTGGTTAATTATAGTTCCTGTTCGAATAGAACCCTTTGTCCCATAATGTGTGTTATAAGACTTATAAGTTGAATGCTTTTCTGATTACTTAATTAACTTAATGTAAACAAAATATTTGATGTGGGTTTTGTCAATATATCGACTATATTTGGGTAGAATTTCAAATTTTTTGCTTGGGTATTTTAAATCAGTTGAATTATTTGAATCATGGTGTGGTTTTTAATATAAACAATTATAGAGCTTGTTAAATCGCCTTTCACGATTTTTAAGTTTAGTAGTAAGTCAACTTTTTATTGTTTCACTTCATATTGCGCCGTTGCTTGACAATTGACATAAAGTAATTTAAATGAATGATGACTAATGACATTCATAGTACAACACTAAACTTGCCAAACTTAGTAGAACTTCCTGGTGAACAATTCGTAATAATTTATTGTTTATTTTGTAGATAGTTAAATAAGTTACCATGACATAAACATGATTAAAAACAAAATGTGTGCACATATTTTATAAAAATACCCAAACAAAAACCAAGTAAATAAAGGATCCAGTTAAAATCTAATCGCGAAATGGCTGTTTGTGGTCTAAGGACGTTATTGTTGATCGTCTGTATATTGGAATTGGTAAGATCGTTGTATATAATGTTACAAGTTTTGTTAAATATATAAAAAAATACGTGTGAATATTTTCATGTACCTAAGATTCTGTTTTAACTTAAGGTTATAAACTTGGTTATAAATTAGAACTTGGATCTCCTAGGGATTGATGACCTTTACAAGGCAGTTGGTGTTGTTATTTCATGTTGAGTTATGAAGAGTATGTCGCCGGCAACTGCAATACAAGCATTTACATTACTACAAAAATACTGTTACTCTTTCAGATAATCACAATACAGCGGCAAGTTTTTGACTTCCTTGGCTATATGTGGCTGCCAATCATAGCCAACTTCACAAACATACTGTTAATCATATTTGGATCATTTGGAGCAGTACAATACATCACAAAATATATTCTAGCGGTAAGTTTGAGTATGGTGGCACTAATTATGTAGTGACCTACTTTGTTTTTGCTTTCACCATGTGTATAAACAAAGTTATGCAACTGATTTAGCTCTACACATTCTTTTTCACTTTTCTAACTCATCAATAAATACCAACACTATTGAACTTCATGAAAGAATTTAATAGCTTTGACCAATTGCTTGCTTATTGAATATGTTTAGTGAAATGGATTTAATGAAATTTAAATCTTCATACTACATGATATAAAATTGTAATGTTGAATTCTGTTTGCTTTTGGATTTAATTAGGGAGAAATAAGAGTAGTTAATAAATAGATGGTTATATTATTATTCTATATGTTATGATAATATTCTTGAACGCCAATAATATCTTAAGAACATCATACTTAGGTACAAGTTAATAAGTGATAATAATGCGAGGTGAAACATATGCTTTGCGTGACACATTATAATAAATACAATTTATGAATGTGTAGAATGTTTGGAAGTCTGGAGGCAGTTAATCAAAATTTTTTTTAGATTTTATGTATTTTATGACCAGAGATCTAGAGACTGATTTATAGTACATTTTGTTCTTATTCCTAACTTTTTTTATTTAAGACATGTTCTTGGTACCCAATGCTTAACCCAAGAATTTACATATAGCAAAGCTTTATACATACCATACAACAATAAAAATTACCAGCGTAATTCATAAGCTAAAGCAATTTTCACACTACAAAACTTTTATGTTTATACAAGCGTAAATAATGTTGTGCTGCAAATAAATCTATATTTTTATTTCAGTATGCAATATGGAGCTTCATGTGGTTGGTGTGGAATGCCTTCCTGATTTGTTACTATCTAAATTTGGGTACCTTAAACAGGGTATGTGTAATATTTTTTTATTCAAATGTTTCTCTGGATGAGCAATAATTCATGTATACCTTAATTATGTATGTTTTTTGTAGGACAGCGGCCTGTTATCCTTAGGTACAGGAAGCGTGAGCTGGTGGGAAGGCAATGGTTGGGGTTGTCAGCCAGTCTGGGATGAAGTAGATGGCCCTGGCACGTGGCGTCCGACCCGGGTCGAAGGCTGTTTCTTGAGGTGGGATCATGTGGAGCTGGGACAGTCGGCCCTCGCCGCGACGCTTGCCGCCACGGCCTTGCCACTTGCCGTTGTTTTGGCCTATAGATCATTTAAGAAACAAAAGCCAACAACAGGTAAATATTAGATGATTTAGTTCCATTATAGATATCCATTATTTCTTAATTTATATAATCATGTGCATAACATCTCCGCAGATAAGGGAACAATGTCGCGACGTCCAGTCTACACCATAGAACTTAGCCCTACTGAAACAAATATAAGCGAAACTTCCATGAAGCCTATGACACCCCGTCGAGTTAAACGCCGTTCAGGTTCCCGAGGAAACAACTCGTCAGTGCGCAGATCACGCCGCTCCTACAGAAATGCAGGATATCTGTCGTCTAATGCTTCCTTGCCCCGTGAATCAAGAGCGTCGCGTCCCACGTCGGCTCACTCGTCTTATTCAAATTTCCATGCAGCTCGGCCTGTTTCCTATCATACAGCGGAAAGAGAAAACTTCCCTTGCGCAGAAGACGCTTACGATCCACCACCGCCTGTCGAATCTGTTCCTATCGTAACCAATAATAGATATAATACTATAGGGCGCAGCAGTATGAAATCCGGCTACGACGTTGTCGGGCCATACAACGAACCGAACCCACCGCGAAAATACGAGCAAAACATGCCTTCGTACGATAATATTGAGCGTAGCTACGAAGTGGCGCCTACGTACGATAGTAGAGCGGGCAACATAAGTCCGTGCGAGTCTCCGTCGTACGTGTACGGCGGCGCGTACGGCGACGGTGCGTGGCAGACGCCGCCGCCGCCCGCGCCCCCGTACAGCGCGCGCGCGCCCCCGCAGCCAGGCGCCGCGCCCCCCGGCCAGCCCGGCCCGCCCGCCTACCAGCCCACCAACGACCACTACAACATGACCATAGCGGCCTAACTCCTCACACTAGCGCAGCTGCACACTACACAAGTGCCTTACTCCAGTGATTTTATTTTCTAGGTCAAACATGGAGCCCTTATACTTTAGTTATGTATAAGTTCTTTTTATTTTTTAAACAAAAATCGAAAATATAATTGCCATCAAGTGGTGTGTTTTTGAAAGAGTGTAATGTGAATGTGATTTTATACGAATTACTCTACTAGTTTTGAAATTGTTTCAAACGAATTATTTTTATTTAGGTTCTTACTTAGGTATAGGTACTTTAAGTCATTGTTATTATATTATCAAGATGTTAGCTTTAATGAAACTGTTAATTTAAGTTTTTGCCAGAAGTAACTTAATTAGTTTCTAATCAAGGATCAGACAAAAGTTATTTTTTATGGTGAAAGTACTTATTCTTATGTTACAAAAGTATTGTTTCCCAGCACAAGAATTACCTTGTAAAGTTTTTCACCTGATATACTACAATTTTTATGCACAAAAATGAATTTTGGTGATATTTACAGAATCGATAGACTAAATACACATTCCAAATGGACATTCCTGATAAAAGATCTAAATCATGTTATTATTTAAGAATAAAATACGGGATTCCGTTACACGCGACCACTGAAATGATGCATGTTCATATAAGATGATAGATTTTTTACGAACTCTGCTCTGGGATAAGAATGATTTGTTATGCACCTTCTTTTTTACTAACTTTTTTACATCTTGGAACTCTAAGTAACCAAGGCCACGTCTAATATTTCAAATACAACCTTGGTTCGAATAAATTAGTCATCAACAAGAATTTGTGTCATGGTATGGTGGTTTGCGCATAAACTGTCCTCCTTAGAATGTAAGCATCTAGTTCAATACGTTAGGTATGAATCCAATTTTATGAATGATGAAAGAAAGTTATGTGAAGTAGGTAAAAGCTCTTTTACTTAAAAAAAAAACAAAGTACTATTACTTTTTACTGTTATCGGAATTTTCGAGTATTATACTTCCGTCCAATTTTTGTAATAAACTAGAATCTCATGATAAATACGAGCTTCGTTTTTTTGGCCTAATAATAGGATATTAATATATTTTATTGTTATACTTGAGACTCTTCTACATCTCAGTCTTGATAACTATGGACCAATTTTGTACCTAGCACTTAATTTAGATTAAAACGAGCTTTATTAGGTTAAGAGAATAAGTTATAGGTTATATTTGACCAGACTGTCTGGTAAATTTTATACCAAATATACACCTACTAAGCAATACTGCATTTTTATTTAATATCTATGGATTGAACACCATTACAATAATTACCTCTAAGTTTTCTTCTCTTTATATTAGTACCTATTATACTTGTGTAATTAAAATAAAAACATCATTTCGAGCATTGTATTTTTATTCTTAAAATTAATCTTAAAGCAGACGATAATATATCACAAGGTAGTTTAATAACTAAATACTGGTCACAAAAATCTAGTCAAACAATGTTTGAAATAAGTCACTTTGAATATTAATTTATATAAAAATACCAAATACATACATAAATGTTATTCGAAACATTATTTGATTACATTATACTTAGTTATTGTATTATGGTAATGAAATTGTTAGTAATAATTTAACATTTAATACAAATGCATTTAAAATTATTTGTACAAAATCGACTAATAACTTCCACTTCATAAATTATAAACTGAAAGTAGATTATTGGAGTGCAATACCTCAATCATATACAGTACCTACATAGTAAAATGTGTACAGAAATTGTCAGAAATTACTTAAAGCGAGATTTTGTTAAAGAAATTCAACGTTACTTATGCGGAACTGACATGTTGTAAATGCATAACGCATAATTATGAACGTGATACAAATCATGTAAATTGACTAGTTTCTTTAACATAAAGTTTTTATTCTACGTATTTGTGAATTCCTTTACGCTTCGACACTTAGATTGGTCCGATTATATCTAACGGTAGGTACACAGTAGTGTTCGTCGAAGGTGAACATACGTCACATTAAATGGGCGGTAACGTTCGCCTCTCGGTGGCTGTGAGAGCAGGATGCCACACGTCTACGATGAGAACGAGCCGCGTGCCAGTTCCGTTGTGCCACACCTCGTGCTCAAAACTGTCGTCAAACAGTAATGTCTTGCCGACCTGCCATTGCCTGTAAAAAAAGTATAGCGTTATAAAACCTACTAGTTACACGAAAAACGTTGCTTTTAATGGATTTTAAGGTTTTCTTTTCGCAAATTCTATGAAAGACATGAATACTATTCTCAACTGGGGGAAAAAAGAGAAGATTCTTACCTCGTTTCTTTATCAACTCTTATGTAAGTATCTTTGGTATTGCTGAGACCTAAATGCATTCTTAGCCGACAATTGGTGGGTCCGACGTGAGGTCGCACATGTGTTCCGGCCTCCATGGCACTAAACTTCACCTGCCCTCTGCGACATCCCGCCGCGGCAACTTCCGAACGTACTATGGAACATGTAACGGGGGCTGTTTTACAACGGTTCGGAATTTCTTGACCCCGAATGAAAAGGTCAAGCTGCGACCATTCACCCCGCTCCTTTAAGCCTTCCTTTTCTTGTTCATATAAAGCTTTCGCTTTTTCGCCCTCTTTCAATATTTCTTTCCATGACTTTTCTAGGGCACGGGCTAATTTATTATATGGTGTCTTCTCAATATCCCACCACGGTTGACTTTTCAGTCTTTCTACGTTATAAAGTGATCGTTGAGCGGGCGACAAGAAATGTCCGAGTGCCGCACCTCTTTTATGGACTACGTTGGCTTCTGCAAATCGACCGAGCAGAAGAAGAGAGTCGCCCAAATGGTAATAGAACCGTGGTTCAGTGGCCGGCCCTACATCTCCTTCCAAAGCTTTCTGAAAGGCGTCAACTGCTTCCTTATAACGTTTGTGTTGAGTCTTTAAAACGAAACCGTGATGGGCCAAAGCTATTCGATCATTCGGCCATTTCTGTAGAGTTTCTTCTAACACTAATTCTGCGAGGTCGGCCCTTAAGAACAGAAAATAATTTGTTTATGCTTGTATTAATATGGAGTTAATTTAGTTGTACAAGTCATAGTTTAATTTTTACCTGTTTGCCATGAGGAAGGACACTGTTAGATTGTTATAGTAGTGAGGAACGTCAGGAAAACGTCGAATAAGTAGTCTGTACACAGGTTCTGCACTCAAGTAATTACCTGCAATTAAATAGCAATATATAATCTCTAATTTTCGAAATAAAATAAGATAGATTCTATGTAGAGTGATAGTTACCTCTAAACCGTATTCTTTCTAGTGTTTTATCGGCCACCTCGAGTAGCCTGGCATCAGTGAGACGCTCGTTCATCTTAAGAACTTCGAGGTAGGCGTTGATGGCTTTCGTCAGCAGGCGGTTGTCGCGGCGAGCCTCGGCCTCGGCGTCGAGGGCGCGAGCTAACAGCCAGCGAGCGCGCGCACTGCCTCGCAGCGGGTCCGCGGCCGCGCGTACACTCGCCGCACTCCACTCGCCCTCAGCACGTTAGTACACACACACTCACACACGCAGCACACATAAGCGCTTACTCGCCATCACAAAGAAAACATAAATCTTCTGTGATGTAAAAGAATGCGAGTAAGCGACTCCTAGTCTAGGGGGGATTTCGATGTCGTCGGGGGAAGGCGGGGGCGAAGCGCGCGGGGTGCGGGCGCGCAACGCAGCCCGACATGTCCGCCGACAACTCGGTAGTCGGTAGGAAAATGGCACAACGAGCAAAGTATGATAGATTTGAAATTTGGATGCAATACATAAAAAAGTTAGTCGAGCCACTCCTGTAATTTGAATTGATAATTTTGTGAGAAGAGTGGAAATAATGTTTACTTTGTACTATAGATAAAATAATGTTGGTGTATTCTTATTTGGAGTAATTAATGAGAGCTAGGCAATGGGCAAGCTTTTGGAGAAAAATATCCGATGAGCATGCTAGTTAGAACCAAAAACACAATTCCATGCATATTAGAAGTCAAAGGCCGAACATTAAAATTTGATCAATACAACAACAAGACATCAATAGTAATGGTTAGAATACACCAACAATGTACATTTATGACCCTTAAGAATTGGCTCTTAAGAATTTCACTTTTTAATTTCATTTTATCAAGAAATAATCAAGAAAATATTTTCTCTTGTATTTCAGTTATTTCTCACCTGACGTAGCTCTCGCTCGGCTTGGTCGAGCTCCTGGCGCCAGTACTCGTTGCTGGGCTCTCCAGGCCAGTCATCTTCTATACTGTTACCACCATCCTCTGAAAAATGCAAACCTTTGTAAGTTTGTGAATGCCAACAATGGAAGACAGAACATACTTGTAAAAGAAGACAAGATTTTATTTAATTGCGCCAGTTTATTATATAGTAGTTATCTTTACTTATGTTATAATGTAGAGAGACAAATAATCATCCCTGCATATAAACTGCGTTCACAGTTTATATACCCGTTTGGCATGTAGTAATTTAGGAAAAGCAGCTGTAATGCTTACATATAAAGATCAGTTTGCTCTACCACTTGTTTGTTTAAGTGGAAATAACATAAATTGGGACAAGAATTCAAATAGACTACAGTATAAATCATAGCTTATTGATAAATTGTTCGCTGTCACATAAACCATCAAAGAATAAATCTATTCTAGAGAAATCAACACCTAAACAATCAGCAAAATATAAAATGATAATTAATCCACTCACGTACTGTTAGTCATGCCAAGGAATGTTATTTGGTTAGAATGATGAAGCCAACAGCGAATTTACACGAGCAAGCGGTCACACGCAAACGGTCGTGTTTACTGAATTTCTGTCCGGGCCGCTCCGGTTCGGGCAGGCGGCCGTATTTAGCTTCCAGCCGGGTTAGAAGCTCAGCATCATCTACGTCAGAGATCTCCTCTTCGTCATCTTCTTCCTCTAACTCTTCTTCCTCGATTATTTCAACGTCATCAGGTACGTCTTCATCGGCTTCGGGTTGAGGTTCAACTTTCTTTACAGCTGGTGCTGCTTTCGGAGGCGGTATCTCTTCTACTTCTTCCTCTGCCACCTCTTCTTCAGGTTCCTCTTCATCACTATACAACTCTTTATCTTCATCATCTTTCGCTTCTTCTTCAGCCGGAACATTCTGCGGGTAATTTTCTTAGATTACGATCATTCGGAAGCATTACATTATGTTCAGTAATAACAGTTGCAGTCTTACCTTAGCTTCAATTATTTCCTCATCTTCATATTCTTCTTCTTCCTCTTCCTCAACTTCTTCTTGAGGCGGTGGAGAAGATTTAATAACAGAAGAAACCTTTTCAACTATTTTTTCTTCAATTGGTTGCACAATTTCTTCTATTATTTCTTTTGGGGTTGCTGGAGACGTAAAATAATGAATTATAAACTAAGTTTGATTGAGGTCTAAAGATATATTTGATATTGTAACGTTTCCTACCAGCGGCAGCTCTTTCTTCAGGGATAAGAGTCATGCGGCGATCAATGACGGGCGTCTCCTCCCTACTAGCATGGTCGTCACTTGCTGGTGTATCATCTGTCATGAGAATTGCATTTCAAGATCTGATTGAACGTTTTATACGTATAATTCATAATCCCTAACCGATCATATGACAATCTGAATAGCTCCATCGTAAAGAAAACAATAAAAAGGATCCATGCTAAAAAAATAATTTGACATAAAACTTGGCATCAAAAACCATAATTAGTGAAACTATATTTCAATCAATCTATTCTCTAATTGCTGTTAATTTGTAACTCTATTCAAATATAACTATGGTGAACTATTTTTGGAATGGAGCCAAGTAATAAGGATCGATGTTAATAGGCCTCTTAACATTTTTAAAATCGCGGTCTAGTTTCTTTAAATAGAACCTGTAATTACTGTTGCTACCCAACGAAATTGGAGACGTGGCCAGATGGAAAACCGGTAACATTGATTCTACGAGTTCAAGAAAATTCTAAATATGTAATTTATTGTCTTGCAACTTTCCTACGCTTATTTGCGTAAAGCAACTTTTTGGAATGTTTTTAAGGGTTACTATGCATTGCCTATTGTTATTTATCGGTATTACAGTTAGGTATTAGTTGAGTACGCACCGCGCGGGGCAATGGCGCGCCGAACGACCGCGTGTGTGGCCACGAGCAGCGCGCCACCCACCACCAACTTCAGCCACACTGCAACACACGCGGCACACGTGTTACTAAACACTTTACACACGTTCCGGTCCCGGAAACGTATAGGAAGCCGGATTGGTTGTCCGGGGTCCGGTTTACGGAACAAGTGGAAGGGGTGTACGGACTTTTACCAGCTATACAGGCTGGTATTTCTCACGAGAGACGAATTAAATAAAGTTTTTTTTCAACCTAAAGATTTTTTTAACTAACCCTTTATAAATCGCAGCAAGCGTGCGATACGGATGCCAAATCAAAATGTTGGCGAAACATAACCAAAAATAAACTACAAACATTTTATTATACTTATAACGCGTATCTTGCATACACTCCAGAGATTTTTTTTTAATAAAAATATAATTTAGGACACGAATGCTCGATAAAAGGAATAGGAACGAGAAAGTGAGTTAAGCCTAAGAGATTTAGTGTAAACGCATACAAATACAATGAAAGTAAAAAGCTACTTAATTCTAAACTGTGAACCCAGAAAAGGGCAATGTAATAAAGTGAGTTATTAGCTTTTGAATAAATGTCTTCTTTCTGTAAAATTAAATATGTAAACATAATACAATGAAACAAAGAGAACGCAGCTAGAAAATGTAAATGGTCAAGTGTGTGACTGAATGAGTGTCTTATGCTACTAAATATAATAAAAAAATATCCGAAACTTAGCACATCTAAAGCAAATGGGTCAAAATAAAAGAAATTAAGTTTTACAACATTTATTATTACATAGTTTATGTTTTTTATTCGATAAATAGTAATTAATACAAACACTTTTCTGAATGCCAGTAAAATGGTTATATGTTATGCTTGTTAAGAAATAAATTGTGATAAATGAGTATTAAGATACGTAAGAGAGGTGGTGAGACCGTTCAAATTATTTACACATAAAAAAGCTAAAATAAAGCAGACTAGACAATTTAGGTGAATTAAGGCATGCAAATAAGATCATGTTAGGTAGCAAATGCATTTCCCGTTCCCTTAGACAAGTGACTATCGATAAAACACGAGACAGACTCGTCTAGCTAGAGGCAGGCTGTTACCCTGTACAAGGATGGGAGAAGCAATCTAATAGTAGTAGCATGTAAGTCAGGATGCCCTTACAAGGGGCGGAGACGTTCTATGAGAGTTACTATTGGTTAAAAAAATCATGCATGAAGTAATAATATCACTTACTGTGAGAAGCTTGCTCCTGCTCTCGTCTTAACTCTTCCTGCTGTTTCTCGTACTCTTCTTCTTCAGCGAGAGTATCTGCTGGCTTTACGGTTGTTGGTTCATCTTCCACCTAACAAACAACCTTGTTAGATTCGGAATACTAAAATTGTTGTCGTAAAATGTCAGTTTTGTCCATTCCAGAAACTTTGAATGAAATAGAAAAAAAATCTATACTTTTAAAACGATTTTTCTAGAAAACTACATTATTAAGATATTTATATTTTATATCTTATAAAATTGAATTACACAAAGCATCAATGTAGGAAAGCGCTACTTGGAGGATTGATTTCGAATTGGCTATATCGCCTTTTGTAAAGCTGCGTGTACATCTTCTACCTACTAGCAACCAAAGCAGTTTATCCCAATTCTAGTACCATTTACTAGAACCAACCTATTTCGAAAGAGGCTACTGTGGGGACCTTAAGAAGGTAGTTACCTCATCTAAAGGTTTTCCTTGTGGAGCGACGATCGCTTCGACGACAGGCAGGTCCTCTTCGATGTCGTCTGGCTCCAGGAACTCTTCGTCTTCCGCGACCTCATCGGCCTCGTCTTCCGGTGCCAGTTCGCTCGAAACTTCTACAATAGACATGAGAGTAAAATTAGTCACAAGTCTGCAAAATTTGTCATTCCAACTCTTTCCAAAAAAGTATTTCGCAGATTTACGAAAATATATTAATAAGGCTAGCAACATTTTTTTGAATAAATTCGCTTATTGATATGTTGATACCTAAAACAAGTGACCAACTGTTCATCAAGAAATAACGCTTTACAGGCAACAGACTCGTGGGCTCTAGTAAATGTAATTTTGCACTATACCTATTTCTCGTTGACTTAGGTAAGTCATTTTATATCTTATTCCAGAACGTGAACATAACTGGATATATAATTCCTGTTGCATATAGATGTTTTACGTCACGAGATTACGAGAAAAAACTATACGCTACGCTATATATTTACGCTATAACCGCTACAAGATTAAGAAGTTTGCGTCTTTACCTTCGCTCTTATCGTCATCCTGTTCAGCAGCGGGCTCTTCCTCCGACAAGGCGTCTTCATCAGACACCTCTTTCTCGAGCCTCTCCACTTCTACTGCTAAGTCCTCTTCAGGTTCTTCTTCGTGCTCCTCTTCATCCTTTAAAGTGTTAGGAGTTGTAGATTATTTTGCACCTATATAGGTATAACTATACGATGTCCGTGAACAGAGACGTTGATTTAAAATCTTTACGTGTATTGTTACTTTCGTGTGAACTCATTTTTTTAATATTCGTTAGCAATTTAAACGGGAAAATCTTTGGGCCCTGCCGTTTATTTATTGACGCAAAAAATGTAAATTTTATGTTAATAACTAACGTTTTAGTTTTTTGTTAGTAGAAAAGATTAACGTGTTTTTTCTACTTAAACGGATTGTCCGAACCTCCTCATGATAATTGTATGAGAAAAAGACATCAGTGCTAGTAAAGCTTATTCCATACATCACGAAACCACAGATAAAAATGCGCAATAATTTCTAAAATAAAAAAATAACATTATTATACGACATATTTCTGATACAAACGACTAGTAGCAACACACGTTTTTAAATACGAATTAACTTATCCATTAATAAGCCATCCAGTAACTTGCAGTACATTACACATATTGTAAGTCTCTACACAATATTCAGTTAGATCATAACATTTACACGGCAATACTCGTGCTTTTGTTTAGAATTTTGAAAAAAGCTTATAATGTTAGTGCCAATCAAGTAAAATTGTTTTTATTTCGTCAAGCGTCACACTTTGCACCTCGTCACGATTTTCATTTTCATCCTCTTGTTCATTTTCGTCACTATTGTCTTCTGCATTAGCGTCATCATCATCATCATTATTTTCATCATCTTCTATACTTTGATCATCATCACCATCTCTTAGTTCATCACTTTCATCTTTTTCCGCAGAATCATCCTCATCTACATTTTGTAGGTCGTCATTATCTTCAACATCATCATCTTCTTGATCTTCGTTTTGTTCATCGAATTTATCATCATTTTCTTCATTCTCATCCTCCTGTTAAAAGCTTACATAAATACAAGAACATAATAATAAGGATTTGCAACAAACAAGTATGACTTAAACATCAAATCACACCTCATTAGAATCTTCTAGATCTTGTTCTGCACTGTTTTCGTCATTTTCGTTATCGTTTTCATCATCTTCATCTGCCTCGTCATCATTATCGTGATCATCACCTTCATCATCGTCAGTTTCCTGATCATCATTTTCATCATCATGGTCGTCTAAATCGTGATCATCATCATCGTCGTCATGATCATCAACATCTCCGTGCTCTTCATCTTCATCATCGTGGTCATCTTCAGGATTGTGATCTTGATCACCATCAAGATCCTAGGTCATGTAAGTTGCTCATAAATTGCTATAATTTTCCCATTTAAGTTATAAATGAAAATAGTTATTAGCAGTTTTTTTATTTTTATAATACTTACAAAATCCAACCTAGTTAATAGGTGTATATGTTTTATGTATATAATAAATGTATATAAAAAAAACATCAAATAATTTGTAATTGGCTTCACTATTCAAGGCACAAATATGATTTTCGAAAAATATATAATTTCTAACAAATAGATAGGTAATATAGCTATATTTTGAACACATTTTCATAATTAGCAAATATTTTTTTGTTGCTTATCTACTTATAGCTGGCAGCAGAGACATAAGCTTGTAAAAAGGAAGTCTTTTTTTCTTTGTCTACACTCTACTGTTAGTACTTACATGGTGTTTCAGTTCCAGTGTATGCTCGTCATGGTGGTCATCATCAGGTGCGTCTTCTAACCAACCTTCAAGAACTCCAGAGTAGCGAGTTTCCACAGAATTTGCCTCTACTGTAATGGGAAATTAAAAAAATACATTTCAAAAAATGTATGTGGTCAAAAAGTCATTGTCACATCGAATTAAAAACTTTTTTTCATGTATTTTTGGAGTTATGTTTCTTGAAGCAAGAGAAGAGGGTACAGAATTTAAAATTTTAAGTTATTTATGTAAGTAGAAGGGATAGTTCATATGTATGTTTTCATGTTTAGCATGGTCTTATGAAATCTACTGATACTTACAATCAGTAAGGCCTCTGTTCTCCAAAATGATCAGTCCTATAAGAGTTACAAGAACACCCAGCAATGAAAAGAATATAATCTTGGCACACCAATGTCCTCCAGTGCCATGTTCATGGTATGAATGCATGAACACATCGCCTTCGCCGAGCGCCGCCGCCGTTCCACGAGGTTCCTCTACGCCTAACTCATCTGTAACACAATTATACATGAAATAAGAAGCTCATTTGTATTAACATCACATCAAATAAATTGACTATCATTTCTTACCTTTCTTCCTTTTCTTATCTTTACGTTTCCTTGGCTGCACATCGCCTGACATGGTTCACAAAGACTGGCGCTCCCGAGGCGACAGAGATCCACTCTATTGTTTCATAACCCTGAGTAAACAATGAGCATACAAAGAAACTGCATATAATTAAACGATACGCATTAAATAATTATCCAAATGCGCAATTTTCATGAATAACGAAAATGTTTGGCGCACGATAAAATTTTAAAATAACCTACATAGAAAAGTATGTACCACCGCAGCTTTCTTCAATTTATTTTAGAATTTAACCTAAAAATAACCGGCGAAGACAGCTGAGGAGGGAGACAGGGATAGATCATAGACAGTGTTGCCAACAATAATATTGAAAATTTGAAATTCCGCCGACTCTATTAAAAAAATCCGTTAGAAATCCGTTGTTCCTTCTCTTTTTTCCGCCAATAAAATCCGCTAGAATATTTCGTCCAAATAATGATAGATGATAAATATACATGCGACAAATTAAAAGACAATTGCAACTAGGTAGATTCATTTTTTAATTTTAAAAAACATACAAATAAAATCTAAGTTCTTTGTAGAAATTATTTTTAAATAACAATACCCGTAATCATAAGGCGAGGTTGTAGTACTTTTTAACTTCTAAAGCTCTGTTTGGTTCACTTTCGCAGTAACAGCTGTTGTCGTTACAGGACGAATATTTGAACGTCACATAAACGTTTCAGGTAGGTATATACAATTTTGTAATTCCCTAGCATCGTTCTATTTATGTGACTATCGCTGTCTCTTTCTTGCTTAGATATAATCGCATTTCACTACACCCTCTACACTAAGACTTGGTTTAATTAATCTGTTTTGTACACGGAACAGAAAAAACAGGGTTTTGTAGATTTGACAATAATTGAGACTCCAAATCCAACTTCCAAGCTCCAAGTGTGAAGTGTCACTTTTATGAATGTAAACAAGAAGCTGCAAGTTAACATTGTAAAAAATTCGGATTTTATTGGGTGCAGACTAAAAACTGACCCGAATTTCAGACATGTGCGAAGTTAAGGTTCTGTATGATGGTTATTCGGTGATGACTGGCAAAGATCAGATGTCTGCTAACTGCAGCTGCACATTAATCAAAGGAGTACATAATGTAATTGTAGATACCATGACTTCTTGGGATTCTCAGAAAATTATCAGGGGTACCTACTTTTATTCCGTACCTAATCACAATATTTTGCTTAGCCTGCATTCTATTTTAATTATTTTCTTATTTACGTTGCAGCTTTGGAATCGAATGATGTAAGACCAGAAAACATAAATTATGTTGTTTCAACTCATGGTCATTCAGATCATATAGGAAATAATAATCTGTTCTTGACAGCAAAGCACATAGTAGGCTTCAGTGTATCTTTCCAAGATGAATATTACATGCATCCTTTTGATAAAGGTAGGCAATGCTTTGCTAATAATTGAAATATAAGACAAACAAAATATATAAGAGTATATTATGAATTTAAAAACACAAGACAACTCTTTTACTTTTCTAATCGTTCATTTGCATTTTTCAGGTGAGGAATATAAAATTGATGATAACATAAAAGTAATTCCTACACCTGGCCACACACTTTCTGATGTTACTGTTATTGTTAAAACAGAAGATGCAACTGAAGCTATAGTTGGTTTGTACAACTTTATTCTTTACCCTTTACCTGAAAAATAAAACTCCTTGTCTGCAATAACACAGATTACAGCTAGTTCTTCTGTATTGTAATCTGTGGATAATGTTGTGAGAAGTGTATTTGTTAATTTTACTGATAAGATGCTAACTATGTTATAATATTTAATATACTGCTGTTTGTTATCCCTATCTAAATAAATAAATAAACACAAAGTTTGCAATTTTAGGAGACCTTTTTGAAAGATTTGAAGATATTAAAAACCCTAGTATATGGCTAGAGGCTGGAAGTGAGGATCCAGTACAGCAAATGAAAAACAGATGTAAAGTAGCTGATGCAGCAGATTGGATTGTCCCTGGACATGGCCCTAGATTCCAGGTCACTGAAGAAATAAGAACAACTCTCAAAAAACAAATGGGGGATGAGACTCCTTCTTGAAACACATTACAATTATGTGGCTTTATTTTTGACATTTGTTATTTATAATTTGCAATAAATTAAGCATAATCATGATATTTACTTGGAAAACTAGCTTAATTCTTTATTTAATTTCACAACACAGGAGCACATTAGGTACAAGACAAGGTTATCAGAGGTACCAAATAAAAATCCAATATCAAATTCTGATTTTATTACACATAAAGAATCGATTTGCTAAGTTTTTTAAACCAAGCATATTTATTTTTCACAAAACAACTAATGAAGATAGATTAACATTAAGTATAAATTTTTGAAAAATACCTATGAAATTCTTCAAAATATTATCTTGACAATATGAGATCAAATTAATTTTATTTCGTAATGTCTATTATTTTCATGTTATCAGGCTATCAAAAGCACTATTTAATAAGGTTATATACACAGGTTCTATATTTAAAGGATGAAATGCAAGGAAATACGAAAGTTGAAAACTAAGTTGTACCTCTCATTATAATCAAAGATTAAATACAAAATAAGGTTTTAAAAACCTTTTTACAAGTAATAATTTCACTTCGTCGTAACATAAAACAAGTCAAACAAAAACAAGTAATTTACCAAACTATTACCCTTTACCAGCAACTTAAAATAAAACTGCCAGATTGATAGTCACCAATCGATAAGAAGATCAATTAGTTCTGGAGCATGAAGTTTTAATACTCAAAAGTAGGTACATAACAATAGACTAGATTGTGGAGGTGAGCTCATAGACGTGTCAATGCAATCGCAGAAGCGCAAGTGAAGTTAGGTGTTTGGCTCTTTCGGAAGTTTATAAAGGGAAGGTACTATTTTTGTCTTTTTTAATGTTTTTTGCACTTATACCATATTTCAGTCTATATTTATATATCTCGATACTTAATTCATTGGATCTCAATTAACACATGTGAGACTTTCTCTAATCTTATAATACAATACTTTTAATTCAGCTTTTATGCCACCGTTATGGTATCAAGATATATAAATAGTCGAAGACACCAACTTCTCCTAACAAAAAACTTAAATGGAGGTTTGAGTTCCATTCGCTGTCAGAAGACGAAGAAAAATATGTCGTTACAAATGCAGAAATTAAATTTGCATTACCTAAGTCAGGAGTGCTATGTATACGACTCCCGTACATTCTACACCCTTAAAATTATTTGCATTGCAGCTATGGATTCGTAATAACTGTCATTATGATCAGATCTTACATTCTCGTATCATATCACATTAAAATATTAATTTATTTTTAGTTCAGATAAGAAATTTGCATTAACATTATGACTTAAGCACACACTGGCAATAACAACATTAGCAACAAACGTTTTATCTATTCATTATGTGGGATACTGCTTACGACCTTGTTTATTACATGGATTACACAAGAAGCTTCTTTATGTAAGTTCATAATAAACATTTAAAACGTTGTTTTCCATACGTCTAATATTTATACAAAATTGTGGCACATTTCCTTTCGAACTTGGTATATCAAATGTTGTCACATACAAATATCATTTAGATGTTACTTCCAGTAATACCTTCGACCGAAATCCTCGTGTCCACCAGTCCTGGCCATAATTGCTGCGTGCAATAATTAAAAAGGAATTTCCTATTAATTATAAATTTCTTTATGCTATTAGAGCAAATTTCATATCACAGCCGTGGATCACTAACGCTACAAAGCTCAAACATGCCCATATCCATTCCGAACGTTAATCGATAGCTGCAACCAAAAAAAATGAAATATATGAAATATTAAACAAATATGTATATGTACATATAAAAAAAATAAAAAAATAAATGTAAATATTTTATAGAATAAATAAGAACAAAACAAATAAAATATAGTAAAATTATAATTAACAATAACAACGTTTGTAAAAAATATTTTAGTTACAGAAGACATTAATATAAAACAAGGAACATTCTGTTGGTGTTGTTTCACAATACTTTTTCGAGTAAACAACTTGACATGCCAATAAACATATTAAGCTAAGTAGGTACATTGTATGAGCCGCGCACAAAACTCAGTGTTCACTCAGATATTGAGGTAATCAGTATGTGACATTACCTGCGGGTCAATACTCGTAGGAACTGCGTGTTGATCGTCAATGCATAGATCTGAATCTGAGTCGGTTCTGCGTAAATTGTTATCCTGTAAAAACGGAAAGTACTTATCAAATCAGACTTCTAGCACACAGGAAAATACGCATATTTGCATCTAATTGCGATACGTGGTGGTATATAATTATGTTGTTACATAGACGTGAAACAAGATAATATCCGTACCTAAAAAATAATAAATCCGCTATATAAAAATAAACTCAATCTAGCTGTTTATTTTAAATATTTTCATTCTAGAAACCTTTTTTCTACCATTGGCAACACCACAAAAAGATTGTGTTGCCAGTGTTAAATAAATACACCAAAATTCTAGGTATTATGATTAAAATTACGTACAAATTCACTAACCCCCTGCGTATACTGATGGGTCGTCGTCAGCACTCTTGCTATGGGCCTCATGAAGGCCGGCAGCGTCTCAGTGAGGGGCGGACGCGCGTGCGTGAGCAGCGGCTTCAACAGCTTGGAGTCCACGGCGCCCCACAGCCGCGCGAGGCGAGCCTTCTGACCGCTGACGCCGTCGCCGCGGTCACGGGGCGTGTCCTAGTGAACAGAAGATACAATGATTAAGTTGCTGAAGTAAATGTATTTATATAATGAAGTTATTGTAATGTACATAAAAAAAAAATATAATAAATTCAAAATAAATATGTTTCAAATTTAAATAAATAAATTATATAAGATACTAGATATTGGGCAGTCTAGCCATCAAGATATTGACAACTCAACTGACTATCACTGTAAGACATAGCAGTTCTTTATTGAGAAGATAAAATCGATGATTAATGTTATGGAGCATTTAGACAAAAGGAAAGTTTAATTAAGTAATATATTTAGATCAATCCAAAATGATTGAGTTGTATAAATTGTGTCTTAGGCCTATACTAATTTATACATTAACTAGCTGGAATTCAGATTTGAGCAATGAAAAATCTGGGGCAATTGATTGCTATCATAGCTTGGATTTTTATAAAAATAATAAAAATAGAATACTTACTTAAACACTTACAAAATATTTTAGTAAAAATAGTACATTATATATAAATAAATAAATTCACTCAAAACCAAAATTAAAAAAAAAAAGTTTAGAATCAAAACTCAAACAAATATAATAGATGGCTGTTACGTTAGTTTTGACACCGAACACAAATAATTAAAATCGTGTGTAAAATCTTATAATTACACATAACACAGTTAAATCTTGGATAAATGAGATACCAGTGCTAAGAAGTATGAACGAAGATTTAAATGTTCAACTAAATTCGTTCTGTTTAAATAAAACAAAGATATTAGAGAAGAAAAAAATAAACAGTTTCTCATTTATCCAAGAGTAATTTAGTAAGTAATTATGGTATTAATAATATTTACATTGACCAGTAACATGCATGGATGTTAATTGCACGATGCTCATGTATTACATGCATGTGAGTGGCAAATCATTATTCATTCTACATACTTAAATAATAATATAGTTAAAATAGTTTACATACTTCGATACCGTTTAGTCCCCAAGGCATAATCACTTCCTTCGCTCCATTAGCCCACTTAACTACCATGCGGCCTCTCTAGATTTTAAAAGAAAACCAAACAAAGCCATAAAGTATAAGTAATTATCATGCACACAAGACTACATTTATTTTTTAATACTCATTGTATTTTTACTTTCCACATTAGTGCCATATTTATGCTATAGAAAAAAGTGAAGAGTTATTTGAAAGATATTCTAAAACGTAACACATTTTCCTCTATTGTGAGTTGTAACTTTAACTCCCCCTATATATTATAGTTGCATAAAGTGTAATGTGTTATTGATTAGTTCATATTATAGTGTTAGTATTAAATGAGTGTCAAGACAAACAGTGAGGTTAAACCCGTCAATTGGTTAGTACATAATATATCTAAGTAAGACTCGTGCAGTATCTGTAATGCGTGCATTTATTGATTAGTCTTACTGTTGCCCTGTCGCAACTGGCCGGTTGCGATGAGTCCATGTTACGGAGGCCGAAACCTATGTCAGCGGGCTGAACAACAAAACAGTAACTTGTTAATGAAACGCAAGGCCAGAACAAAAGAGCCTTTGCTGAAGGGAAAACTCATGACGATAGGGATGTGACACTGTGAAATTACAAAAGTATCGATAGAACAATGACAATTACTGATTAAATCAAATTGGCTTCGAAACTCGGTCTGTAATTTCACAGTACAACCTCCTGATTTATGACCAATAGACACATAAATAAACATTAATATTTCATGTAACATTTATCGAATGATTGTGAGACCATCAAGAATATACCTTCTTCAAACAAATGTCGTGCTAACTGAATAATTAGGTAGTCAAGAAGTAATATAATAGTTTCTGTTAGCAAGCATGACTTTAAAGAAGATTTATATTTGAACCGTAGTTTCTCTATCTGGGGGTCGCAAAACACGCCATACAAAAAGTATTGATACACGTCAGATTAAATATCAAGAAGTGAAATATGTAGTATATAGGAATTTTGCTTCAGGCAGGTCGCGACTTAAGATGAAGAAACCAGGCAGCGATAGAAAGCGCGATGTATGAACATCCAAAGCTCCAGTAATGTGCAAACGTAGCGCTATGTATACGTACCGGTCCAGCAACGTCCGTGGCCTGGTAGAGCTGCCACAATAATGTCTTATTAATCACATGCTGCGTACCACACGCTTCTAACGTGCCTTATGTACAAACCAATATTACGTGCGCGCCCACGACTGCCTACAGTGCAGGTTTAATGACGTTTTGGTATGTATATGACCTCTTTTATACAAAATATTACTGACAATGAACTTAAAATTATGTTTATTTATTGTGCATTTGTGTATATTTTATGTGAGAACCAGTACCATATGCAGTAAATGTATATGTATCTAGTCTAAAGGTCTGTTGCGAAATTTGATGGCTCATTTTTGCCACCACTTTTCTTTATATAGTAATTAATTCTTAAGTAATATTTTGCATAAAAACAATGGAAACATTTAAGAAATTCTTTAAAAATCTGGATCATAATAGGGTCATTTTAGTAGTTTACTGATATTTTTTTTATGGAATCATTGCGTACTTACGCTGTTTAATAATGAAGTGTTCAGTTACAGTTATAAGGTAAGGAACAGTATAAAAACACGTAAAAGATTGTTAAAAACAGTGAAAAATAAGGCACACTGAAAGCAGCGGTGAAAATAAAGAAGAAATACGAAGGAAGGCAACAATTAAAGTTAATAAGAAATAGAAATAAACTTAGACTCATGTACTCATTTTAACTACAATAAAATAAAATTTACTGTTGATTCCCTTTGCTTGCTGCATAATTTTTAAGAATATAAAGTTCAATTTTGAATAACAAACACAAATGAATGTAAACGAAAGCATAACTGATCAATCGTGAAAAAGTGAATGATTGTATCTAGTTCTAGTAGAAAAAAGTGTTTTAGCACTACGTTACTAGGTGTTCCAATTGGTAATCTTTATGCAACCCAAAGTGAACTTTACAGTAGTATTTACAAATGTATAAATAACGTACACTTCTGACATCCCGGTAGGGGAGAGCGTCGCTCTCATCGTTTCCTCCCTCCCTGTAAAACAAGGCAACTCATTAGTATCCTTGTGTATTAAAAAGTTTTATATACATGGCAACTTGATTAAGTACATGACATGGTGGCTTAAAAAGGCCTACTTGAAATAAAAATATTTTGATTTTGATTTTGGTGGGGGTGCTCTCCGTTCACAGAACTTCATCGCAGTCTGTCAGTGGTACAAAGTGGTTAAAAATATCAAGGATTTAAAATCAGGGCTGGTAAATGAATCGTTGTGGTTGGTTAATATTCTGTCTGTACTTCTCTCATAGGTTAGTAAGATGAGTACTGGCAACTAGTTCAAAGTGGTTGTAATAAAACCTAAAATGATTTTACTGAGTTTCCTGCAAATAAAACACTTTTATTTTATTGGAAATCACTGCCTCATTAATCTCTCTACATATCTTGCAGATCGATATAATCTAGGTATCGGTCCTGATACATACCCAGTAGGTATACGTAAGTACGCGAGCGCATGCGTGGCAGCCCCGCCCTGCAGTACGACAGTCGCGATCACAATCAGAGAGGTGGTCGTCAACATGGCCTGCCGCGCCTCCGATACCGTGTTACGTATGGCTAGAGCGAACGACATCGCTCCTCGCAAACCTGGGGATGGTAATACAGAATTTGTGTAAAAAGAAATGTGAGAATAAAATGGATCTTGATAAATTAATTCAGGGTTGATATACGAGTAAATTTTACAGCTTTCAAAAAACTTGAAAAAACTACATATCTGTCCTATTATGTAATTTGTCCGTTTTAAGTATTTTTGTAAATTATATTTTAAACTTGGTACTACTGACTGTAACAGTGCAAGGTTAAGTATCATCGTTTTGTGTTGTGTTTTAACTTGACGTCAAATTTTTATTTCCATATTGATTCATTTTAAATGGACGTTTAGGAATGTATTGTATACTTGTAGGTACAATATTATGTATTGTACATCACATAAGCATTTATAATAACAATGCCACAGTATGAAGGTACAATGGCCATCAAACACTATACTTAGTATACATACATATTTAAATGATATTGTTGTTATGTAGGTAAATAAATACATAGATATAGTTTACCTGAGAAGAACAGCATGTGCTGGAAGTTCATCGGTATCGGCGGGTTGCGACCGAGGTTGAGAAGGAACGAGAGCGGGTATATGTTGACGGCGCGACCGAGGGTAGATGTTACCTGTTTATAGCTAAGGAATATTACGCAGTTTACAGTTCAATAAAAACATACAGTAATTAATGAGGGCTTAGCGACTAAATTCTTCTGCTAGGTGCGCTATTCTCGCATAAGGCCCATTTGTCAATTTCGACCAATGAGAGACAAGCGGCTTGTAATTGGCGGAAACACTAATCGTTCGGAAATACTAAATATAAGTCGTTACTCTATTCATTATTAGAAGTAGAACCCCTCAAAATATATTTTTACATATTCTATACTAATAGACCCATTTTTAAATTGGTCCAATTATTGCTTCAATGTTTAGTCTTTTGTTATTTAAGAGACGGGCTCTTGTATATTACATTTAAAATTGTTAAAGACAATATATTCACACTTAGTGACTTCTATATCATTCTAGACGAATAGATGTAGTAAACAATCATATGAGCACAATATTAAGCTGAAGCAAATAGTTTTATGGCCCACTTACAATTGATACAATAAATGGATAATAATAGATCAACCGCGTATAAAACGTCTGTTGTCGACTATCATGGTACTTTAGTAACCATTATCAAATTGACGGGATTTATTTAGGCAAGGAACCATCACTTTATATAGTCGTATACATTTTATAGGTGAACGGTGAACAGATATGATTTTATTTACGAATGTAAATAATCGGTCAATATTAGGACATTCCCGAAGGCATGAAACGAGCCTTCAGCTTTATATAGATTTTTACAAAAAAAATAATCAGAAAATTTTGGCTAAAAGACTATTTCCGTTATACTGTAAGAACATCGTGTTCTTAAATTTACATAGGTATTATGCAAAATGACAACCTATAATGAAAACACTTATCAGATCACCTACAATAAATGAAAAGATTCATGATACACAGATGTTTTCCAGACTAAAGCGAAATTCATAAAAAAAACTAGATCTAATAGTGTAGTAGTATTGGAAAAAGGATACAAATCCAGCAATAATGAACCAGGGATCGAAGTGGTGCTTAGGGAAGGTGAACATGGACACGCCGATGTATGTAAAGATAAAGTTCTCGGCTAGGAAGTTGAGTAGCTCGAACAGTTGCTTCGTGCGGTTGCGGGAGTCCGAGGACAAGTTGTTGTATGTGTAGTGCGCTTGACATATGCCGCAGAATAATACCGCCACCACACCTAGGGAGAAGAAATAGGTTTATGAACAAGAAGTATTTACATAGGATTTCACATAAAGACGATTTACATTAAACAAGGGAATGTTCATGTTAACCCCCCCGTATCAAATTCCTTTGGAATTTTAAAGAATTTAATGGGGTGGGGATAGAATGAGCATTCACTCGTTTGATGTAAATCGTCCTTTAGATAGAGAGAAGTCTTTTAGTGTGTTTTTATTTAAGGTACCATACCTTGACAAAGCCCTACTGGAGTAAGATTTGTGTTTAATATAAAAAAACTGACCAAGTGCGAGTCGGACTCGCGCACGAAGGGTTCCGTACCACCGTCGTATGAGACGTCGTATGAGATAAAACCACATAAAATGAATATTTAAGGGGGGCTCCCTTAAATATTTATGTGGTCCCTTAAATGTTTATTTTATGTGGTTTTTAGTATTTGTTGTTATAGCGGCAACGGAAATACATAATTTGTTAAAATTTCAGCTTTCTAGCTATCACGGTTTATGAGATACAGCCTGGAGACAGACAGACAGCGGAGTCTTAGTAATAGGGTCCCGTTTTACCCTTTGGGTACGGAACCCTAAAAATAATCATTGATGTAATCATGCCATTTTCAAGGTATAAATCAAGAACAGTGCCCAAAAAAACAGGATCACATCTAAAATTACACTATTGATTATTTATTTTTGTAATTACTCGTACTATTGTAAATCGCAATTTTGTAAACTTTCTATACATTAAATCGGTAGGTATTAGCGGAGGCGATGACCGCAACATTTGAAAAGGAAACCACAGGAAGGAAATGTATCTCTATAATGACATCGCTATTACCGTTCAATGGACTATATACAGGATGTCCTAAATCTTAAACGTCTGTAACAGTAAATCTTGTTTAGTGATGCGATAAGATAGCCACGGTGAGATTTAAAAAGTTTTTGTTTTAAATTTTGTAAAATCTATACTTATAATAAATCTGTAGAAGTGAAAATTCTGTACATTGAAAATATCAAAAAAATAAATGGCGGGGGGTGTTACTAGACCGGCACCGAACCCAAAAGTGTGAAAAAGAAAATTTTCGTCTGTCTGTTTGTTCAGGTATCACGCAAAAACTACCGGTTCGATTACGATGAAACTTTGTATAATTACTCTTTATTATCTTGGGCACCACACTGGGTAGTTTTTATCCCGGAAAAGTATAAACAATAAAAAACAAACTTAATTTTGCGGTTAAAAACTAATTGATAAGTTTCGTCATCCACGCGAACGAAGTCGCAGGCACAGCTAGTTTACAAGTAAAAGGACATTTTCCTTACTATACATACATAAAACAAAGAGTTTCCCGGAAAATTATGTCACCATACGATTCTATACAGAGTAATAATATAATAGTATCTTATTAAGGCATGTTATACTATATTCATATTTTTTAAATGGACACCGTAATCCTGATTTGTGGTATAAGTGAATTTAAATTTTCCTTTAGTTCGTTCAATCATTTTATCAAAAATAAATCAGCTGTATCGATCTGTATATATATCTGATAGCGAATATAGCCATACATGTTGACTTTTAAGTACGTAATCTAACGTTTTAAAGGGCGATAAGTCATTAATCTGTGATTAAGTTCTACGAAATACTAATGAAATTCGATGGGTTTGATTTATATATATCGCCCATTTAGCTCTTTACGAAGTAAGGGTAAGCTATTAAAAAGTTATATACGCCTGGTATTAAAGGTTGTTGTTATCCTGCCGCTGAGAGAATGCGTTCCTGACACATGTATGTTGATCTTGATTAGTAACGGGAAATAAGTAACCCTGTTATATTATTCATTGTAACTTCAGTTAATGATAGCCTTAAGTAATATTATGCGTTTATAGAACAAATAAGAGACAGTAGTTTATCAGTCGAAAATTCTTAAACACATTACCACATTAAAGTTTTATCTTCCTATTGATCACCTGTCAGGAACGCATTCTCTTAGAGGCAGGCAAACAGCCGCTGTTGACAGCTAGTAAACTAAATGAATGGATGCCCAATCGTACACACATTTGTTTAGACGTTAGTGACTGAGTAACATTGTAACAGCCTGTTTCTATTATGCTTTCTGTGACAATGGTAGTTTAGGTACCTACTATGTCAAGTAAATACATAACAGTTTATACCTATACTTGATCAATTCTTTATTTATACTCAACTTCTTTAGTATATTACTAAGTGCATATGGGCTTTTACTGCTTCCCTGAACAGCTGCATTTTTTTTTTAGAAAATTCCCAAAAAAATATTTGCTCTTTGCGCACACAAAATTAAGGAAGGTCCAAATTTTATTTCGAAATTGCTTATAACTTTGTAGAAGCAGTATTTTAAGTACATATTATGACGATGGCATTTCCGTAATGCCCTGTAGGTATAGTAGTGTAGGTATAGTAGCCCTTTCCCTGTCCCGTAAGTCACATTTGAACATTTCCATTGTTTAACTATTGTGTCTACTGGCGGGACAGTTAACCTGGTAGATTTAGTCCAAGTACTAAAAAATATTAATTCTGAATAGCTTATTACCTGTTAGCTCGCAGACTTCAGCAATGAGGAAGGCGGCATACGACGTGAGCACGAAGAGTGCCGACTCGAGCAGCGGCCACTCGCGCACGTGAGTGAACTTCGTCATGTACACAGTGGTTAAGGAATCATTCAAAAGTAAAAATAAATAATAAAAAAAAACCCAGACCTTTTGTAGAGGATTATTCTTCATATTGTATGCGTGCATTCTACATAATGCCTACTTACTATTCCAAATAAATAAGGAATTAACAGAAATACCTGAATATAGTAAAAAAAAACATTAGTTCATAAAAAATGCGGAACCATGTAACAAGCCCCAAAATAATAATAAATAATGAGTTTTAAAAATCGCGTTTATGGCATTCAAAACATTTATTATTATATTTAAACGTGATTAATTACACTTAAAATATTTAACTTCAATATGCGTAATAAAGTATATTGTCATTGGTATTTAGCAAGACAATAATAATTGTCGTAATCTACCACGTGGATCGTTAAGTACACTATGTAACCAATTAATCACAAACGTAAAATTCCTAAACAAGGTAACTAGGTAGGAATGTAAGTATTTAGAACATAACATGTTAGTATGCTGACCAATAGCCACTACAATTAGAGACACGACCTTTACCTTAATAGATATTTACGACTTGAATGACATGGTAATTGCGTTACATGTCTGTGACGTCACTTGAAGATGGGTTAGGTACGGTCACGAGGAAAATAATGATCATGTAGGTTTTAAATGCCTTATGGAGTAAAAAGCAGTATGCCACTCTAGGTATAATATACCTATACACACATACGCTCTAATGCACATACTCCTCTTACACGCAAACACACACACACACACCCTCACACACACACACACACACACACACACACACTCACTCACTCACTCACTCAATCACTCACTCTCACGCTCACACGCACACACATATGGCACACTTAATTAATATCTCATTCTTTATTTACACAGTACATTATTGCTGATGATGTAAAGTTTTCACATTGGTTGCTTACCTCTTTAGACTGTAAGGAGTAAGAGAGCCTGGAGATCCGTCATACAGGTCTAGAACCTAGTGCGGACTCCAGCTCTCAAAAAGTTATGTTTTAGCTATGTCTCTTACAATTTATACGAACTGTAATGTACTTTTTGAGAGAAAATAAATAAATTTATTATTTATTATTATTATTATAGTATTGGTATACATTTTGGTTGTCCAATTTATAGAATTAACGTTATTTTCGACGAGCTGGGTTTTTTTTATGCTGTGTTCGATTCGGGTTTCTGGCTTTATAAATTCAACTAAATTAGCTATATAAATTCGTCTAAGTAAATTTTACACGGAACAACTGCTTATCTGGCTTCCATTATCAATTTCTAAGTAAAAACGGAACCGTCTCGCGCCTGTTAAAAATAGTTTTTCAGAATATTTAGGGACCTAACATATACGGTTAATTCAAGCTATAAATATTTGTTTGTTATTAAAAAGGATATCAAAGCCGTCAAACAGCCAATTAAAGCACCAACGAGCAGCGATAAACTGAAGATCCCAATAAAATCTCCAATCGCTCCTAAGAATGCAGTAATTTCAAATCCACCATCATTCGAGTACCTCAGTTCATAGTTTTGTATAGCTCTGGAATTAAAACAAAAGGATATTAAACATAAGTATAGCTTATAATAGTAGGTTGACTCAAGAATTTAAAAAGCATGTATTTATAAACATACTTTATTAGACAAGGAAAATGGAAAATGTTTTTCCTATTCATAGATAACTTAAAAAGGTTAGAATAGTTATATAAAAGTATGGTAAATTAATAGCTAGAAATGTAACACTGAAAAGTGGTTCTTATTGTCGCTTAACGTAAAACATCTGCTGCATAATTTGGCGGTCGTCTGATAAGTATGCTAATAATTTGAACAAATAAGGCTGTTTTACTCAGATTGAGATTTAAAATTTAAATGTATTCTGAGTAACGAAAATTTTGATTATTGTATAAATAAATAATAACACCAGTCTGTAGGTTACTTTCACGTTTCAAGGACCTCTTGTTATAAAGGATGTTTGTTGTCACTCTTTGCTGAAAACGTCGACTTGTAAGCGATTATTGGCAATTTCATTCAATTTATGTGATAAAGGTAATGTTTATCATAGTTACCCGCTAAGTACTAAAGCCACCGCATCATTGAGGACACTTTCGCCGAATATCATTGCGTACAAATTCACATCCACCTGTAACAATATTGACATATTCTGATCGCGTGACAATACGACACATGGCTAAGTACATACGTGAATCAGCAGAACTGATAGTTTTAATTAGGTATGGGTGTTCATGAGTGCTATGTGGAATAACCAGTCACATGGTATACGTTTTTACTTAAACGATACGATTATAGGTAGGTTTCGGTGTTACTTAATAATAATAATAATATATTTATTTGCATAAAACATGGTATAAAAAGGTGTTAAATATTATAAAGCACAAACATGTTCAGCTAGGTTATGCCAAGCATGCAAATTTTAACAAATTAGACAATAGAAAAGGAGACTTTAACAATGCACAATTTTAGAAACATCAGAACCTTTTATCAAAAAATTCTTTTAAACTATAAAAGCTATGTTCAAGCAACCATTTATAAAATTTGGTTTTAAATAAGTTTGAATTTACTGTTTTAAAATGTCTCGGTATTTTATTATAAATGCGAACACACGTTGCTAGGCAGTTTTTATTATAATGGCGGTAGTAGGATAAGAAATACCTTCTAGTTATAATTTACATATACAAGTGTTTGTGAAAACCTATTTACAGTAAGAACCTGTTAAGTGATCCAGACACCCATGATTAAGATTATTTTTCAACAACACAGATTGGATCGGATGGCAGAGTGGCATTAGTCAACACGAAAAATTTCCATTTATTTCCCCATATGAACTACAATGTGGGTGATCCACTAAAGTTTGTTTGTGTATCAAACTTTCCCCGAAAAGTAAATAATAAATGGAAATATGCCAAATTTTTCATAAACGTGTTGATCGCACATTGAAATAAATAACTGAAGTAAACATTTTTGGTGACTGCTGGCCAAAATTACTGTTTCACAACATATGCAATAGGAAAATTAATTACCTTAATAAAAAGATAAATAATATAGGTAATTGATAGTGTTAAAGTTTAATGTTTATCACGTGAATATGAATAAGAGTCGCAACTGATAACGTAGATTCACGTGTATTTGAGTGTGTAGCTATATAGGTAAACAATCCCCTTTATCTAAGTAGATAATAATCGTCAATAGTTAGACATACAACGGTCATTAATCCGGTAAAGTATTAAAAAGAATTCCTGTCGTATTTTATCAAAACACTATTTTTCTTTTGTCGTATCTAATCAGCATACGGTTAAGGAAATAATTGATGAAAATTCATTTGAGGAAATAGTAAGACTTACTACAACTGCCATGAAAAATTGTGTATGCATTGTTAACATTAAAATCAATGTGCACGCATTGAAACTGTTGTTAGATCAAAATATTTCCACATTACACTATTACAACATACTTTAACATATCACATTACATTGAAACTTGAAACTAGAAATAGAATGTCAACTAGGCTGTACAAACCAGACTGCTATAATTGGATCATTGTTTTAGCTATAAATAAACATGCATTTTACCTTTAATTGTGAGAAGATAGCGAGTACGGTCAGCGGGTCAGTCGGCGAGATCAGAGCCCCAAAGTACAACGTGTCTAGGAATGTGAAACTTGTGGCTAGAGATTCTGGCATTAGCTGTACACATCCGTACATAAGGGATCCTATTACAAGGGCGGATAGCGCTGTGCCGACCATCGCAAATGTCAATATGGCGCCCAAATTGCGGAAGAAATATTTCTGCAAAAAAACATAATTTTGATATAAAATCTATCAGAATATAGAATTAAGATTGCGCTGTTTGGTTTACTTACCCTTTTAAGGCAATATCCAGCGTGAAATATAATAGGTGGTAAAATTATATTGAAAAATATCTCAGGATCGAATGTAGCTTTCAGATCTATCTCGTTTTGCTCTACATTGACTATTTCACCTCTAAAGCTATATGCGTAAGTCTTATTAGGAACTGGAGCATCTGCAACGAAAAAATATTTTTAATACTTGATGTCAATCGTGAAGGACTTTAATAGTTTTCGGCAGCGACACCCGCCCGCTTGGATGTAGGATATCGCGGTCAAAGGTCAATTGCCTATATCTCTTTTCTTGGAGTTTCAGCTAGCTAGATGCCAAAGTTTGTCAAAATCAGTTAAGTACTTTAACCATGCACGGGTAACAGACAGAGTTACTTTCGCATTTATCATTAGGATGGATTTTATTGTATAGATACTATTGACTTTGACTATCTACCAGGAAGCCATGTAGTCTATCTATTCAAGTATTAGTAAATATATTTTTAAACCTAGATTTAAGCCATGTTTTGAACAAACATCAATAAGTGGCAACTACAATGATTTAGCTTGTATTTTTGAAATAAATACAAATATACAGGGAACAGACACAATATAGAAAAGAAGTAAATCATGGATTAAAAAAAAGTGTAAACCTAAGCCATAGTTTAAGAAGATTACAGATTCCATACTTTAAATACAGTATTGACAGTTAAGTTATTAATAGAATTCAGTAGGAACAAAAACAAACAAGGCCATATTGTTGGTCCAATAACTTGTTTATACTGATAAAAAATTTAAATAAAAACACTCAATGAAGCAGACTGTGTTTTTCATATTTCTTGTAAGATAAGCAGATATAAATAAATTATATGAATTATTTGTTTTTGAAGGATAATGGTAGCTTTATATTACATATTTAAGATACTGAATGAGTGTTAGTGTTAAGATAAACTAAAAGTACGTACATAATATACTGAAGTTGCTATTACTCAAGAAACTATTTAATTAAAATTAATTAAGTTTAGTTGTATGATTTCTAATGTAAATTAAGCAGAATACATATTTTATAAAATTTCTACTCAACTGTAGGTTTATTAACCTTTTGAACGCCACGGTCGTGTATAGACGACAACGAAAACGTGCCCAAAACTGTTTTGCTGTTGCTTGGCGTGTTTTGGGCACGTTTTCGTTGTCGTCTATACACAACCGTGGCGTTCAAAAGGTTAAAAACTGCATACATGGGGAGCTAGCACTAATCCAATAAAGAAGCCTACTTATATGGCAAATTTTACATCTACACAGAAGTTATCAAGCCTGCTATTAGTCTTCTTAAGCCTTTAAACCTAACAATGCAGGTCTAGGCTACAACCTTCTAATCTACAATAAAAAAATATATGAGGTAATAATGTGTGGGTAGTTTACTTTATTGGGATTTGAAAGTCCATCTAGAGTAATTCAATAATAATGAATACAAGACTAATTAATTTTAATAATTTTAATTAATACTTAAGAAAAATTAATGTCGTTTGTATAGCAGTTAGAAGGTTACAATAGACCTCCCTTATATATATTTTACCAGTAACTCAAAAAATTAGAAAATCCCTTACCTCCAGATGACACTGGTATTTTGTCAGGGAAGTGCAGCCGTAACATGTCCGGTGGGACCGACAGGTTGTACTTAGTCTCCGGCGCTGGGTGCACATTGATGTACGTGACTTGGTTTGTACTGCCCGCATACCGAATTATTGCCCCTACTATTAAACCTGATAGAAAAGGAAAAAAAAGTGTAGTAGTTGTAAATTAAGTCATTGAATAATACACAAGGAGGTTGTATGTTCTTGCTTATGTCAAATAGGAAGCATAACTGATTACAATTTTTGAGGGAAATAGCCACAGTAATACATCTACATTACTGACTTTTCAATGGATGAATGCACAATTAAAATGTTATGTAAACAACACTAGAAACTGCAAACGAGTAAACTTCACACTACTTGTTTGAAATGTTATATTGTTATGATTTCAAATATTTTGTTTGCAAAACAAGGTTTTTCTGAGTAACAGTTTTGATATTATGTACAAATTTTTGACAATATAATTTTAGAATTTGACTTGTTTAGATAATACAGGTAAATAAAGATGTCTGATGTATCTAATTAGACAAATTAATTGAATTATTGTAATACCAGGGTCAACAGGTTATCTTGATGGATTCTGTTTACAGATAACAAATACAGATTACAGACACTCATACAGTAATTTGGTAACGGCTACATAATGCGTTTATAGGTAGAAAATTTCCGTCAAGGTCTTGAACATCAATTGTTGGATGATCACATGACCAAACAGTCATTTTAAAGTAATTACGTTTTGAATACAATATTTACCATATATAACGGCTAGTCCTGTTTCGTGAAGCCAGCTCACACGGCGATGTTTAAATACCCATATAGTAAGCACAGTCAGCGTTAAAAGACAGGTGTATATTAACAGATTTAAGCTGTCTATTCGATGTAGAAGGGTTGCTTTTGCGTCCAGCGCAATATCTGTTCCAGAAGCTCGACATACTGCCACCAAATACAAAATAAATGACACGGAACTCAGAAATAAATTCATTATTTCGGTCTAATAAAAATAACGTCGTCACATAACAAATACAACCGATTAATAAACACAAATCACTCTTTTCAAAGTTATCAGATCTTTAAATAGGAATGACAACTTGTCCTGCAAACTATATACGTATTCAATCGTAATAATTTTACGTTACTGAAAATAGTCAATACATTTCTTCAGGAACAAAACGGTACAGACAACCGTGAATGAGATTTCGAAATAGCGACTGTCACTAACGTCACTCAGTCGGTCAAATGTCAAAAAGTGCCAATGTTTCGAAAGTGGTAGTGTTGGCCTTTTAGTATATTTACTAGAGTTAGTCGATTTTTATGCAATTATTATCTACTAGCTTTTGCCCGCGACTTCGTTCGCGTGGAATAGTGACTTCCGGCAGATTTTTGGTTTTACCCACATAGTTCCCGATCTCGCGGGATCTCTTCAAAAATGAAATGTGGAAGATATTCTAGGGAACTCTTCAAAAATCAACATAATGTAACGAAACCATAGCGCGATCTATTTCGATCCCAACGCCATCTATCGAGCATAGTGACAACTTGGATTATTTATCTATACTCCGTTCGGGCATTTTCTTTGTACTAAAAGTTTTATTATATTGATACTATTTTTTTCATACCTTTTTACTATTTATTTACTTTTTTCCGATGAATTAAAACAATAACATGAACCGAACTCGTGTAACGATCGACACCATTGCGCGATCACCAACTCGACATATAGTACTAATAGAATTATCTATACTCCGTTAGAGCATTTTCTTTGTAGTAAAAGTTGTATTATATTATATTTTCATACCTTTTTACTATTTATTTACATTTTTCCGATGAATTTTCAGTACTGAATTGATGCCGACGCTTGACCAATAGATGGCGCTGTATGTCCGGAATAAATTTTATTTTTTATTTTATTTTTTGTAATAAAAACTATCCTATGTCCTTTCTCAAGTTCCAAACTATGTCTGTACCAAATTTCACACAAATCGGTTCAGTAGTTTAGGCGTGAAGCAAAGACAGACAGACAGACAGACAGAGTTACTTTCGCATTTATAATATTAGTTTGGATGCCATCGCTATATCTATATTTTATTTTACATCGTGTGTACATTAGTATTATTACTATTATTTTTGTAATATATTAATCGAACTATTGCCTATCTTTACATGTATATTTATTTGTAACTCCTGTCTCAAAAACTAGTCGCCTCATGGTCTGTCTTTCTGTGCCATGGTAAACATGGCTCCTAAACGAAAGGATCGATTATGATGTAGTTTTTTTTTGTTGACGGGATCGAGATGATTCTTCTTTTTCTAATTAATAATTTAGATGGCACTGAAATAAAAAAAACTTTTTAAAGTAACCGTTTAAAAGGAACCATTTAACGAATAACTGAACTTGGTCGTAGTTGATTTTGATTTTTGTAGGCAAGAACGGAACGTACATCCTTGTACACACAATTCTCCTCATTTTACCACTAGGCCAAATCTAGCCATTTAGCTTAACAAATAAATATGTAGGTATCCATCTAATATAAAGTTATCTATAAATCCATTATAAATTCGCATTATGTAAACACCGTAATTATTAAATGCCTAGGTATGCTATGACACATAGGTGTAATACAGTGCAAAGTATTTCAATCAGTGCAACTTTGTTGCAAATGGAAAATGATTGTGTGTGTTATTGTTCCTTGACATGCAATATCCTGTTCGATTACTGATGTTTTTTAAGATCTGACAATACTTCAGCGCAAGGAATCCTTATGTGTTTAATACAGGTCAAATAAATTAAATGTATTCTAATAATTAAATTATAGCTATCTATATAGATCGAAGATCGATAAATAAGTTAATAATCAACATATTTTTGGACGTGAAACATGATAAATAATTATGTTAAGGGTAATGACAAATGTACACCTACTTGCCACTGTTGTCATTGAAGGATTGCAAGTGACTGTTTATATCTGGACACACTAGGAACTGGAACGTTTATTAACCCGCCACTCACTGACGTAAAATAGCGGCATCGGGCCCCAGCTGTATCATGTATCTAGCTAGCTAGGTTCATAATCAAATACATTTAAATTAAAAAAGCATAAACAGCTAATTTAGCTAATTACAATTAGCCGATCCTTAAGATGATACCACCACCTCTTGCATTCTAATGTCTAATTTAGCCTTGCTAGATACTAATGGTGAATGTCTTTCCAAGAAATCTTCACAAATCTGTCTATTATTTTACCTAATTTAAGCACAACAAACTTATCAAATAGGAATAGGTACCTACATTAGTGAGTCAGGTGAGTCTGCCTGCCAATTTCAATAACGTATAAAGAGATCGTTTTCCCAACGAGAGGTTAGATTTTGACGTAATTGGTATGGCACTTAAGTCAAATTCTATCTATAGTAGAGAAAACTATCAACAGATATGTTATTAAAATTGGCTCAAATTGGCCTTTGGTAACTAGGTAGGTATGGATAGATATGGATAAGTTTGAGCTAAGTCAATTGATCCGGATTAAACGTGAGTGACGTGTTAACTTTTAATTGCTTCTGATATTATGTTAATGTATGTAAACTTTGTTTGTGTTCTAATCGTGGTTACAATAAATATAATCCGGATGTAGGCTAACTAACTCCGTAAAAATAGAATATAAGGTGTTTGTAATATTATACGTGGAGCTAAATTATATTTTGCTGAACTTTATTGGTACTTTATGTACCTAAGTGGTTTGATTATGTTTTCTGAGTTTATTAAGGTTCTAAATAAAATATGAAATAAAAAATGGTTCAAAGATCTTGGAGTCGTGATGTCCTCTACTTAATGGGTTCGTAGACACTGAGCACCTATTGGCTACAGGTAGAGCTCAGGGAAAAATTAATTTTCCAATAAGTTTAGGTAATAAAACCTTTTTAGAACATATGCTAATTAATTACCTGAAGGCAGGTCACTATTGGACCTCTGTATTTATAGATATTCTTGACTTTAAATGAGATGAACCCCCCATGAGGCTTTACTAAGGCACAGTGTTGAAACGTCGTATATGCTGTTGGTTCATAATAAAAATGAATAAGCTTATCAGAAAACCTTCAGTTAGTAGCAGTTCCTTTGATTGTTGTCAAAGATCAGGTACAAGCTACGTAGGTCAAGATAGGAAGGATGTTATTGACGCCAAAGGAAATAATTATAAATATAATAAATATTAAAGGCAAAAAAAACCTAATCCAGTATATGTATCGTTAAGGTCGACCAGTCACGACGACGCGGCGACGGTATTTACAAAGTTATTTAGCAAACAAGCCGGTAGGTAGCATTGTTTTAATTAAGTACTATGTGTTATTATAAAGTTGTTTTCAATAGATACATATTTTACAGATTATTACTCGTTATTAAGGCAATACAAAATACCTAATTTTAATATGAATACAAAGTTCAACATTATTTTGACTTCTATCCAAGGTCACGAGTTCAAACACCAAAATAAAATCGTACAGCAAATTAAAATCTCGGTAGTGACTACGAGCAACGGAAAGAATCCAATTAAATTTCTTTCAATTGTGAGGGAAGGGAAAAGTTCTATATGTATATTATGTTACTGTAAAAGCCCAAACTACGGTAAATCCTAAGATTTACCAATTCTTAATGGTAAATGTCCGAAAAGGTTTTCGATTCAAACTTTTACACCATTCACTTGGTAAATCTTAGGATTTACATTAAAGGACGGTAAATTTTGAAGCCTATTGCCTAAGAGGCATATCTAGGTACACAGAAATTCCCACGTAATTTGCCATAAATTAATTCCCAGAAAGGTGGTCTGTGCCTAATTGTCTACATCGCATGATGCTATAGCACATCAACTGACATGTTGCATCATCTTATTTAATAGTGCGTTTGATTTAAACAAAGAACGTAAAACTTTTTTGTGTCACATAATCATTATTATTTGGGACAAGTCAGACACAGCCATCCGATCCCAAACAAGGCAGAAAATGGCAATCAGACAAATGATAACATACTTATATTTCTATATACATAAGTATAAATGAAATATCAGAACACGCAGACTGAACAAAACTTAATGCTAATCACATAAAAAATTGTCTTGTGTGGGAATTGATATCACGACCTCCGGTTCAGCAGTTAGGGTCTACAGTCACAAGACATCGCATTGGCCAGGAAATTGTAACTCAACTGCAAAACGATTGATTAAAAAAGAACATACCTCACTAGCTGTAATAATGCTACTCTTCTTTCAGTCTCTGATATAGGTACTGTATTTTAGTCTTAAAGGAAGGATATTCTTCAGTAGAAGCCGTTCAAAGAAAAATAGCAATTCAATTACAAATCTATTTTTTAAATAAGCGCCTCTGAAAATGAGCTTACTGCATAAAATAGTTTAAGGAAATCTTAATACTTGTCATTGTGCCTAATTTTCGTATTCAGATAAGCCTACAATGAAATCTCATTGAACTCTCGAAGAGAATGATCGGAATTATCAATTAATGATCGTAATGACAGTTAGCAGAATGAAAATTATAAAAATTACCAATTGAAGCAGGCCATTCGGTCAATTCAAGCAACTCTTAAATAGCTGAATCGAGGCCCTGCATAAATGTGTAAAATAAGGAAAGTCTGATTAAAACGGGATTTAGTAATGACTATGTTATTATATTATTCATAGTGTTTACCTGTGCAGGTAATTCCCCTCGTCATTTGTCACAATTCATAGGAAAATGCATGCAGTTTTGGAAGCGTAGGTACTTGTGAAATAATTTCATTCGGAGAACCCGATTGGCTTTTTTTTGCTGTCTACCATGTGATGACGTTTATGCGTGTTGATTTCCATTATTGATTTAAATAAGGATACTACGGAATCCCTTAAATCTATTTAAGCAAGCCCTTTGAAATAAGATTATATTTTTTTCTCGATATTACTATAGTAGTATGATATAGGAACTACTTAGTGTGATAGTGTTATCACAGCCCAGTTATTTACCTAATGGCCTAGATTATTACTATTATTAGGCCTGGAATAAATAATGAACATCTTAATAATTATCTTTAGTCCGGTCACACTTTTAAGTCAGTAATTAAATTACCTACTATTTATGTACAGACGTAAAGTAGTGAGTTTTACAATCTGAGTCTATTTAATTTCATATTGTTAAGGTATTTTTTCTGAGAAGGTTGAAAAAAGGACTGTTTTTCTGGCCGAAAAATAAATAGTTATCTATTAAGGGGACTGGACAAAAAATGATAAAAATTACCTCATGTTGTTGCTAGTCACAAATTATTTTTACACGACTGCCCAAAAAGGAGTGTTATGTTTTCAGGGTTCATGTATGTATGTATGTATGTATGTATGTATGTATGTATGTATGTATGTTTGTGAGTTTCTTTATTCCACCATAACTCCTAAAAGGCTTGACCGATTTCAATGTTTGTGGTATCATTAGAAGCTTTGAGTTATCCCGAGTGACATAGGCTATGTGGACATTAAAAAATGGTCAAGTGTGAGTCAAAATCGCCTGCAAAGGGTTCCGAACGATATTTTTTTTTGTGTTGTGTCATGTTTTTTTTTGTTGTTCACTAAAAGGTATTAAATAAAAAAAAATAATAAAAAAAATTAAAAAACACGCCTGCCATTTCAAAAAAAAATAAAAACAAGTCAAATATTTGCAGTCGGGGTCGGTTACTTGGAACAATTCATTACAGGTCCCCCGACTGCAAATATTTGACTTGTTTTTATTTTTTTCGAAGTGGCAGGCGTGTTTTTTATTTTTTTTTTTTTTTTTTTTTTTTGTTTTACGTTTTGAGCTTAGTTTTTGTCGATAAAGGTTGTTCTACGGCATTTTTCACTGTCTTTTGACTTCTAGATTGCGGATAGAAAAAACTGGCGATAACCTCGTTGACATGACTTAAATCCTACTTTATTTTAAGAATCTAGAACAAATGAAGTGTAGGTAGGTTTTTTTACATTTATAATCTATACTAATAATAAATCTGTAGAGAGGTCAATTCTGTACCTACATGAAATATATTTTAAAAATAACTATCAGGGGGTGATTAGAGATCGATACTGATGCCAAAAATGCAATCAGTAAAATTTTTGTCTGTCTGTCTGTATGTTCCTTATAGAAACAAAAACTACTCGACGGATTTTAACGAAACTTGGTACAATTATTCTTCATACTCCTGGGCAGGTTTTAGTTTACTTTTCATCACGCTACAATCAATAGGAGCAGAGCAGTGAAGGGAAAAGTTGGGAAAACGGGAGAAGTTACTTCATTTTTTAAGCTTCCGTCGCCGTAGCACTTTACACAAAAAACTCATTGATAAGCTTCGTCATCCACGCGAACGAAGTTGCAGGCACAGCTAGTCTTAAAACAAAATTTAAAAAAGAGATCTCTTTGGATTCTTAAACCCACAACTTGTATCAGTTGCAGCTAAATAAATTTGCCTTTTTTGATGACGCCTTTAGACGCCACATGAGTTAGTAAGTAGAGGAAGTTGTAATAGTGGGTTCATTGAGAAACATGACTTTAACCTTATAGTGGCCGCCAAATGTCACAGTCTTTGATGCTTCAGAAAAACAGCAATGAAATAAAAAATCAAATCTGTCAACAAATTACCACCAATTTTAGTAGATCTTCGAATGGCTAAACATGCTCCGTGGGCTAAACAGATGTTCATCAAACTTTGAAATTTGGATCTTAAGGTGCGGTTTCTTTGATAGAAAACCGCATCTAAATCGGACTATTATTTTCCGACGACGTGGCCGCAGACATATATGATAGGTACACGTAACCTTATAAAACCTCTCGTTCGTAAAAACAAACAAACAAACGAAGATCAGACTTTTGTTTCAGACAGGTTCTGTTATTTTACGAGGTCCTGTTGTGACGTCACTAGCCATGTCTTATCACAGCCACCTGCAGTAGAGTGGACTGTGGAGGTTGGTCTCGTCGCGCTACAAAACGCGCAGGCGCATTCAGTGCGCGTTGACTTTTGGCGCGCATTACACGTTACCACAACTAACTTATTTATTACGCTAACTTATTGTCATGTTAATTTTTAAATAAGCGATGTATTAAAATATTTTGTATTTTTTCTCGCAGTGCCTATTAAGTGATATATTAATTTATTCTTTTATTAATTTAGTGATTTAGTAGAAAATGCAGTTCTTCAAATATACAGTGTTATTTGCTGTATTGTGTGGAGGGTGAGTTAAATTCGATATTTCTTATTCCATTTCATCTACCTATAAATAATATAATGAAGTTAAATAGTTTATTTGTTCCAACATGCTAATCTTTGAACCAACAGTCTGTTTCTATAAAAATATTTTTGGGAAATAGCTGGTTATGAATACATAGGGTCTTAATACGGTCTATAAATATATAAAAATATATATATAATTATGTTACTTTATGTAGAGCTATATTCCTATACTAGTTTACTTAAAAATAAAATATAAGCCGTTTAGTTCAATTTAAATAAATCGTTTCTTAATTTGTATCAAGTTAATCTTATCTCTTATATATAAAATCCTCGTGTCACAATGTTAGTTACCATACTCCTCCGAAACGGCTTGACCGATTTTTATGAAATTTTATATGCATATTCAGTAGGTCTGAGAATCGGCTACCTTCTATCAATTTTTCATACCCCTAAGTGGTAGTAGGTAGGTAGTAGGCAGGTGCTAGGTTGAAAAAATTGCATTGCAACGCATGCCGGGTACAGCCAGTAATTAATATAATAATAAGTTAATAATACAAATAAAATATGTACCTAAGGTAATTTTTTTACAGTTATTAATCGTCTATTGTCTCTCAGTAAGTGGAGTAATTACCTAGCTAGGTATATTATATATTATACTAGTAATTTATTTTATTATACCTCAGGAGAATTGACTATAAATTAAGTTTAACTTGACATATCCATGGAGGTGTAAAACTAAATAGGTTTCACTCAGGGCCAGATTCAGTTATTTTAAATGCATGTCAGTGGTCGGTCAGTGTACTTGTCACTGAGCCTAATTTTCGTATGAAATTCAGATAAGCCTACAATAAAATCTCATTGAACTCTCGAAGAGAATGATCGTAATTACCAATTAATGATGGTAATGACAGTTAGCAGTATGACAATTATCGTAAAAATGACCAAATGAGGCAGGTCATTCGGTCAATTCAAGCAACTCTTAAATAGCTGAATCGAGGCCAAGAAGGCTCTCAGTTACATTTCTACTAAGATTAAATAGAACATTATTTAGCGCTAGTATTAAAATCTACGCGTGGAAGGAGAAAAAGGAAGGCTTTTTCCCTGCAGTAGGACAGTTAAGGCCCAAAATAAACTAAAATAAATAAATTGAAAATCTAATAGAATCCTTGTTTACGAAAAATACGTACTAAAAACTGCGTATAATAAAAATATTCCACTCATATTGGAAATTATTATTATTTATTAATAACCAGTAATAACAATCGTTATTATGATTAATATTTTATGATACAACTTAGTTTTATTACTTTGTTATAAGTTTACGATTAAGTTATTACCGTATAGAGTTGAGATTGAAATAGACAATCTGTTACTCTGGGCCCTATCCTGTTATATTATTCCTTAGTAGGTATATTCGCTAGGGAAATCCCAAGTTTTTCGCGGGCGAAGTCAAGTGCGAACTCTAAGGGCCATCGCAGACACTGCAATAAGAGGTGTGTTATGTTTGACGTGTCGATTTGTGTGACTGTATTTGGCATTGTAGCTCCTAAATAAATAGACCGATTATAATGCGATTTTTAAAGCTGACGTGATCGTGGTTGTTCTTGGCAAAAAAGTATGAAGTTCTAATTAGTATTTTAAAAGTAATAAGCAATTTTTTGAAATTCGTCGTTCATTTCTTAATTTTTTTATTTATGGTATGATATCGTCGATCCACGATCTTGTGACTGTGTTGATACTGCATTGCGTTTAGGCGACCCTTTACGTTTCAGCGTTCAGTCGCTGATTAAGCTTCTAATAAGCGACCAAATCACCGATGCTAAAAGTTACATGTCTGTGGTGGCCCTAATATCATTATGTAAATAGTAACAAACAACTTTTCACCAAATTATTAACGTATAATCTTATCTTTGACAGTTAAACAATAGATACATGAAAAATTATCTTGAGAGCATCGCAATGTCGCGATCTTAAAGAACACTTTGCTTCGATCAAGAATATAAATGTTAAAAACATAATAAAATATATTTTGAACATGATTCTTGACAGAATCAGTGTTTATACCTACCATATACGATATTTTTTTTACCAGTATAAACAAAATAAATCTATTATTGACGGTAAAACAAGCTAATTAATTATATTTTACATGCACCTTTATGAGTTTATTTTACGTTTCTAAGTACTTAGCAATGGAAATACCTTTTGTTTATTGTTTAGTTTTCCGTACTTCAAAAGAAAAAAGAAACTCTTATAAGATCACTTGGTTTTCTGTCTGTCAATATTTTTGTCTCGAACGAGTTGGATAAATTTTTCTAATTGATCTGAATGAACTCGAAAAAGTTTTATTTAACCTTATTACCGTCAGTGATCATATTTCAGTAGTTTTCATTCTCGTTACACTTATGTCAAGAATAAAGTCCTATCTTATCGGGAATTCATATATTAAGACAATAGTTATGTAATTTAAACCTAATCACGGGTACCAAAGTCACTTAAAGGATTACTTATCTTTAAAACAATGGCACATAATAAAGATACATCAAACTAAGGTAATTACTGAGCGTAATACGTTTGTCTTATTTTTGTTGCAAAGAAGCTGAAAGTTATAATTTATCGAAATTTGCCGTTTTTCGTAAACATTAAGACAAAGTATTCACGACAATCTGTGTTTTTCCGTGTCAAAGAAATTATATCTCTTATATATAAAATTCTCGTGTCACAATGTTAGTTACCATACTCCTCCGAAACGGCTTGACCGAATTTTATGAAATTTTATATGCATATTCAGTAGGTCTGAGAATCGGCTACTATCTATTTTTCATAGCCCTAAGTGGTAGTAGGTAGGTAGTAGGTAGCAGGTGCTAGGTAGAAAAAATTGCATTGCAACGCATGCCGGGTACAGCTAGTCTTTTTTTAATAAATATTGCTCCGCTATAATCTTTCTGGTTGTAGCCCATAGTTGTTCAGGTAAAGTGGCGAATGGCGATTATGTTGAAAAGGTGTCAATCATGATAAAGGATAGATATTCGATTATATTTTGGTTATACATCCATAACTAACATAAATAATATTACCTAGGTGTACGTAGATTTTTTTGAAGTAACTACGTTGAATAAAAGTTTCAACAAGGACATACCGCACTTGGTGAAATAAATCCAGTTCCTGTATTTTTGAAGAATATAGACATTATATTTAAGAGCACGATCATCAAAATTCGGAAGTAATATGAATGTATATTCGTAATTACTTTACATTAGAATCTATTTTCGATCACGTCCGAAACCTCTATTGCGGCATTTCGGAAAATATTTTATAGTTTGTAATAGCTACTGCCGAATAATATTAAGTAACTCGAGATATTTAGATTGGTAGTTGTTTTATGATGTCTATCTCTGTTCCATTGACCTAAAGGAAATAACTAATAAGGTGATTTACCGTATCTAGGTTGGTCGGACTTAGATCTCAGGATTTTTTATGACTAATAAAAGGTCCTTAATAAAAGACAACACGGAGGGGTAATAATAAAGATTGTAAAAAATTTTGGTTGGAAAAGAGCAAACTAAATAATTTTATCGAGTAATAATTTATATTGAATTAGGACATTTTGTATTTGATTTTACGTTCAAATATTTTGTTGCATAATCGAGAGAAATAACAGATCTCATGTGATATATCATAAGTGACAGTTATAAGTATGAATACCCTTAGAGGACACTTCAAGCAAAATGCATTGAATAATACCGCAATTTCAAGATGCTGCAGTTTATTGCATAAGATAAGCCAAGGAAAATATTGTTTACAAGAAGATTAATGGCTTTATAGTATCTAAAGAACGAGGATTAAGGATGAGATTAATTCACATAATATCATCGAACGTTGTTATTTTTCAAGAAATTATTCTCTAGTTACATGAACTAAACCTGATACGACACTACCTTTTGTTTTGAAGAGTTCTAAAATATACTCGTATTATATAGTTGAGATATCAGGGCCTCGATTCAGCTATTTAAAAGTAGCTTGAATTGACTGAATGACCTGCTTCATTTGGTAATTTTTACGATAGTTGGCATTCTGCTAACTGTCATTACGATCATTAATTAGTCGTTACGATCATTCTCTTCGAGAGTTCAATGAGATTTTATTGAAGTCTTATCTGAATACGAAAATTAGGCACAATGAACAGTACACTGACCTACCACTGACATGCATTTAAAATAGCTGAATCGAGGCCCTGACTCTACTTCTCCACTAGATAATAGGACCGCGGGCAAAATTATGACTTCTAAAAAAGTTATTTTGGATATTTTAGTCTTGAACTTAAAAAATGGTCTTGAATATGAACTATTTGCGTCATAGCGTTTTGAAGGGTATTTTTATGGATACATACTAGAGGAAATGGAATGAAATAAATATATTTTAATAGTCCTATGTTGTCCTTGTCAGTTTGCCTGTGTATTATTTATTTCGTAAGGAAGATGGCGTCCTTAATCAAGCAATGTAACGTAAATAAATTAACAGTCATAGTTATGAAGATATAAACAACCAAACACAAGGAATTAAAAAAAAAACTGATAAAATATGGACTGGATGACGATTGTTAAGCTATAGGTCGATTAATGTCAATCATTGACTAATGAAACCTTCACGAACCTAGCAGTTAGTTTAATAGCTACAGGTGGTAGTAGTATAATCACATAGCAACGTGTTCAAGTTAGCAACTGTAGAGAAGAGTGAAAACGACTAAAAAGATGTTAAATATTTCTTACAAACAAAACAAATCGTTTAACCTCAACACGAAACATCACAAAATTACTAATAACTTCTGATTTTGGCGTTATATTATAAATTACTAATAATATTTTTATTGACATTTACATATTTAGAAGGGCAGGCCGCAGGAGTCATCGTTATCCGGTAAAATTAATTACCCATTCCACAAAATATATTCATCGCAATACTCTTTTAAAACCATAATGTACAACATTTTCGACATACTTTGGGCCGCTCATGTGTTTTTTCTATAAGCAGGGCTAGATAGTCTACCCTAGTAAATGCTCCATGTCCATCCCATATTAGAGTAAAGTTCTTAACAAGGGCCCTGCGTATTGGATCTGCGGTGTCACCACGTAAGCTTTTCAAAGATATCCCTATATGCGTTACTAAGGAAAACACGTGAAAAATAAGAGATACAATATAATAACCATCATATAAATAATAAAATAAAATAATTGAATGTCGCCAAACCACTTGCTCACAAGGTTCTGGTTTCTGTAAACCGGTCGGACGAATTTCCATTTCTAAATCCTAATTTATCAATTCATAAATAGGTGCAAATCTCGACTACATTTGGCACAACAAACCAATGTTACAAAACGAGTTTTATTTTGGTTACAAAATTGGTAGCTTTTTTCTTTTGTTATAACAAGCATTATGTATCATATGTATGTAACTTGTATTAGTTGATAATACATTGTTTTTGGTAATACAATGTAGAATTGAAGAAACTCATATTATTTTCAAATTTTATTATAAGATTGACCTCGAGATGTTAAGGGTTATGACTGATGGACAATAAGTGTCCACGATAATATTTTCCCTGCATTGTTAAGATAAGATTTATAAACCTCTATGCTGAACAAGCTTAGACCCTCATGTCCTCATAAATAAGTACGGGTCTAAACACCTTTGGGTAAATGGTTCTGTTAATCACGTCACCTTGAATTAACTGCGACGAGTTTGCGCGTTAATCACATAATATCGCATAAATAGGTCTCAATAAGCATTATACAGCAATTATATAACCAAATACAAATATTAAGTTTATTGCATAAATCCTGCCTTTACTATATAATTTGTAATTACCTTTCGAAACCTTGCGGTTTTTATCACCTAGCATTAAGGGATATTGAGTGATTGTCTGGTATTTGTACCAGTAGGTTACTTGTTACTGGGAAATTATAAATGTATTTTGTGTTCCGCAAAATCTTGATACGGCAGACATGAAGGTTTTCCTCGCGGAAACATTCTATACGCAGGTATCGACTTCACATTGACAATGACATAGTTCCAACATTTTAATAATTCAAGAAAGGGCCGTATGTTTAATGGCCTTACGCAACTAACTTATCGCAAGGCATTGAACAAAAGGGAAAGTAAAGTCTTTTTTAATTGAAAAGCAATTAATTTAAGTGTGATATAATAAGCGCGACAAAAGTTATCGTGCGTTCTTAATGACATGCATTTGTTTATTTACCTCTGACAGAAATTCTGAAATTAACTTAGTAGAAGCCATTAGTCATCATCCAGTGTATGACTATTATTGATTGATTTAGAGAATTTCTATTACATTTGCGGTAACTGAAGTGAGTTTTATCAATGACGAGTAGCTATACTATATGAAAGATGGATACGAAGTCTGAATAAGAAACGTTTATTACGAATGATTACCCATTGAATGTCTCAAATGGTGTATAGTCGAAAACAAAAGTATTCGTGCAGGGGCACGTACCAAAACCATAGATACATTTATTTTTCTACAACCTGACATATATTATGATCACAACTTCTTCGTATCTTGTGTTAATAATCGCACAGCAAAAGATTACATATTTATCTAAAACGTGACTTTAAAATAATTTGTGGAAATTGTACTTTAGACCATTTTATTACAATTATTATGATACTCATGTCAAGCATTTGTGTTATTTTCACATGCTTGTTACAAGTCTAGGTGTTTTTTGTCATTCGTCATTTATCACTGAACGTTTGTAAAACCTCCCCCGACACAAGGACTATTCCTTAGTGCGGGAAACGTTTTTTTTAACGTTCAGATGCCCAAGAATTAGTATAATTAAATGTTAGCAGCCGTCTATTACCTTCCTGTCTTCCAAAAACCCATCACTCATAAGGAAATATCCTTAACAGTCGGATATTACTTCCTAGTGGGCTTTTAGTAGAAGTTTCCACTGGTCATCAAGCTCAAGGTTAGGTTAGCTATCGGTTTGAGCTATAATGATATAGGAGCATAGAACTGTCTACGTAACACACCGTGTCATTAAATAAGTATTGTGAACACAAGCGAATCGAACCACTAAGTAGAAATATACGCGAGGCTTAAAAACACTGTCAGTTTTCTAAATAAAGTCCCAGTATGGTAGAGAAAACCAAATGATAAAGGTAATATTCAATTAATATACTTTATACAGGGTATTCTTTTTTGTTTTTGCAACTGTATGTACACATTGTCTGGTCCTTTTGAGAGCTGCATTATAAAAGGAAGTGTCGTTAAACCTGCCATGTTTTAATACAGCAATCTTCTGTGACCGATGATTCAGGTTTCCAAGCAAAAGAATTGAGCGCAGTTTCAAAATCTTTAAAATAATACGCTTCTGTATGCCACTTAATAGGTATATCGTATTGTTTTAAGTTTTTGTACAAAAGGAAGACAATTACAACTGTTAAAAAATTACTGATATGCAATAAATGGTATTTTTTAAACAGTTTCTTTTTGTAATTTTTTTATTGGGGTATAATGAGATGCAGGCCCAAAGATGAAGAAAAAAATACTTTGCGTAAATTTAAATTTTTATCCAAATGTTAAATTTGTCTCATTAATTACGAAATACCTAAAGGGTACTAACAGGTATACTAATATAATACCTTAGTGCTTTACCGTAGAATACACGGTCACAGACTTATAAGGCTCGTACGTCCGACAAGTAAAAGTAACTTTTGTTTTAGTTAAAACGCCAGTCAAGTTGGTCTCGCTTGATTGCAAAATGTCTATTTAGTTCAATGCTCTTCCTTGTAAACATTGGCAATTCTTGCATAACATTATTAGAACATAGGATTGTGTCCTTTTAGCATTCGTATACAGGGTGTAACAGAATAAAAGAAATACCTTAGACACCCCAATTAGTACATTAAATTAAAAGTACGAAACAAAATCCGTAATTAAATTAATTTAAACCAAAACTAGTGCTTTTATAGAAATTAGTTATCGGTGGACAAATAAGTAAACACGTAGGACGTTTGGGCGAGCGGCGCGGGCGTACGTAAATTAACACTTTTAATGCCAGAAATCGATTTAGAAGCCCATTCTGAACAAATTACGTTCAGGAATTGTGTTTATTCTGTTACACGTTGTATAATACGTGTATCTATGTACTAAAAGTCCTTTTAATTTCAAAAGTTCAATATCCTTTATTGTTCGGTCCTTTCACTGCGGACAACGAGGTCGATAGTTTATTATTAACATTTATAGTTATTAGGATTGCATATCTGTATAAAACAACTTGAAGGTGAAGTCGTACCTACTTTTTACTAGAATTTTTTAAGCCGTTTTTGTCTGCGACTGGTGGAAGTTTACTGAAGCTAGGAGGAAAGAAACCGTATAATCATTTGGTTAGATGTAGATGGGATATTCCTACCTATTTATATTCTAGGTCAATGGTTCATATAATAATTATATTAATATTGCCCAACGATTTTGTTGTGCTATTTGATATAAGGCTTTATATGAAAGAGTGGTCTGAACTCATCTTTACGGTACGTGAAAATCTACTATCATAAAAAAATATTTTTTATATTTAAACGCAGCGGACTAAGTCCCTGCTTACTATACTATACTAATATTGTACCTTTGTCATAAATGGATCTCTGATATCTGAATAAATACATTTTATTATTATTTAACTGTCTATGAGAAATGTTTAAAACAATGTATTTTTATTTTAATAAGATTTTATTTGTTACACAGACAAATACATTTATTACTTTGACGTTGATATGCTATTATTTAGATTTAAAAGACAGTTTCGTTCGCACAAAAACTTCTGCAACAAGTTTTTTCCCAAAATTGATGAAGTTAGTAGTTATTAATTAAAACAGGTTTAGAGTTGTTCAGTATTAAATTAAAAGTAAAAAAACGTATCGAAAGTCATATGAGGTTAAAACTGTACCTAATGTCTATGCACATTTTTTGTTATACTTAATTTTGTTCTAATAATAGATTATATTTAATTTATAATAAATAACAGGTTTATTACCTATTGAGATTTAATTTTAGACGGTTCTTAGAAGACTAATGTGACTTTGCTAAAATGAACTCAATTGACACTTGGAATAAATATTTAATTAATTTAGAACGTCAGTTTTATCTTGTATTTGATTTAAAAGTTAAATATTTTCTTAAGATTGTATTTTGTTTTCATCAGACAGATACGTACCTACACAATAATATGTTTTATTAGTACCTGTTATTATGAAAATTATTGTTGATTAGGTCATGGTTAATTTGATTTTAATATCGGCGCCTTACCTGTGTTTCACTTTGATAAGCAGAAATTACGATGCGCACAGCGCACTGCTAATGATGGATCTTGAATTCTAGCGAATTATTTACAATGTTAGAAATATACTTTTTCTGTTTATTCTTATTGTGCTTCTATGACAACTATAAATAATAAAAGCAGACAGTCATCTCTGCATATCTCTTTCAATCCTTAGAATTATGGCGTTTCTTTGTAGACACCATTTTATCTTAGAACATTAAAAACAAGACTTCACTTTTTTCAATTCACCTACTTTTATATTTTCTTGGGCATTAGAACAATATAACAACTACAAAAAATACAGTCATTCTTTGGAAAGCCTCGCTTTTTTTTTCAAAATGTAATAATAATAGGTTGTTTCCAAGTTCAATAGATGGACTCTCCTTTATTTTAACTTAAATAAAAACACTTTCCTAAATCAACCTCAAACTTAACTTAAGCAAGTAATCGGCTAATTTCTCCTGTTTCATTACTGACGGAAATTCGAAGAAATGCTTTGAAATTCGATTCGTGAGCACGTGACTATCCTCGCAGCGCGCGGAACCGTTCAATGATTAACATGAAGCTGTCTCACTCTTGTTTCCGCTTCCTACTTGACAGAACATGCGTCAATACACTAGTTTTAGCTGTCTACATCCGATATCATAAAAATATAATTAGGCTTAATTGGCAATCCATTAGGAAATATTAATTTTCATTACCAATTACGTATTCTTTAAAAAATATTTCAGTTTCAACTAGCACGCTTCAAGAGGCAGAATATTTTTGACTATCTTCAACTAAGAATATAATTCATTAATAATCAAGTGTTTATAATTTTTATTGTTTCTCCTCTCAGATATGCAGAAATGTTGAATTTCTCCGGCGGATTGAAATCGAATTATACGTTTCCCAAAAACTTTTTATTCGGAGTATCTACTGCCGCTTTTCAAATAGAAGGAGCTTGGAATGAAGATGGTAAGCATTTTCAATTACTATACAATTCTACTTATATTAAAGGAGCTATGTACGAACTTATGTTTTAATATGTTAACCATTTAGTCAAAGACAATAATTGGCTGGTTTTTCTAAAATGTGTTTGTGCCGAGGTCAATGATGATAAGCCGAGTAAAATATGTTAATTACCACCTACAAATAAAACTGTGGGACTTATAATTTGCGTTACCCAGTTGTAAAGCATAAGATATTTAATGTTTTATGACGTTAAGATTAGCTGGTAATTTGCTAAATACTTAAAAATAATTCTTATTTAGTTTTGTGATTGACGTCAAGATTTTTTGGAAAATTTCAGGAAAATCGGAAAGCATATGGGATCACCTGATACACACGAATCCAAATTTTGTGAAAGATGGATCAAACGGCGACGTGGCGGCCGACTCCTACCATCATTACAAGAGAGACGCTGAGATGGTGCACGAACTTGGCGTTGACATCTACAGATTTTCTATATCCTGGCCGAGAATTTTGCCGACCGGTCTCACGAACCAGATCAACGCATTAGGCCTCCAGTACTACAGCAACCTTATCGATGAACTGTTAAAGTACAATATAACTCCTATGGTGACGATATACCATTGGGACTTACCGCAGAAGTTACAGAACATCGGAGGATGGTCGAACGCTCATATCGTGGACTACTACACGGATTACGCTAAAGTTTTATTCGATAATTACGCCAGCAGGGTAAAGTACTGGGTGACTTTCAATGAACCGATGCAGACGTGTTTGGAAGGCTACGGCGGTACTTACAGAGCGCCGGCATTGAACCGGCACGGCATTGCCGATTACCTCTGCACACATAACCTTTTGAAGGCGCACGCGAGCGTCTATCATCTCTTTAACGAGAACTATCGTCATGTTAATAAAGGTAAATATGAGTCTATTTTCCATTAACATTTTTTCCAAACACTTCTACCAAAGAGTTTTATACTATTAGAAACCGTTCCCTGAATAACGATTCTTATGCCTCGTAATTTGTTTTTCAGGTCAAATTGGTTTGTCTCTGGATTCCAACTGGGCTGAGCCAAAAACAGACACACCTCAAGACAGGGAAGCTGCTGAATTATACCTGAAAACACACGTCAGTACTTTATTTTTATAAAAACATGCATATTCCATGTTTTATGAACAGTTTGTCATTGGGATTTTAATTAGATAATTTATTTCTCTTACTCACTATTGAAAATATGAATACTGAAATTAGTATTTTTCTTAAGCTGTAAATAACACATGACTGTACTTTATAAGTCTGTAAATACTATGTGCACATAAAGGTAATCTGGATACTGATTTCAACCATTGTTATAGAATACGTACTCATTTGGTGTTCATTCAAATGTATTTTTCATAAAATTACTTACGTCTGCGTTACTGATTTAGTTTGTTTTTGTCAAGGTTATATCACTTCAATGTCATTGTACTTTAGAATATAACAAAACAATGCAGATGTCTGGTATTTTCTTTGAAAAATACATGACTTTTCCTATTAGATATAAACTAGGAAGATAAACAAAACACTGCATTAGGAAACCTAATTAACTATCTCACGATTCTTAAACGAAAATAAATAATAGAGCGCTAGAAAGAAGTATTAATACATTGAAAAATAATAGATTTTTCATGCATCAGCAATTACATTTTATCACGTACTGAGAGACAACAAACCTTGGAATGATATTGTAGAGTTTCTATGAAATTTTCTTGTAAGTAAAAACTGTGAACTACCTATATTGTGAATACAAATTCTCACTTTTTACATAACATTGCACTATATTTAGTTTTTTAACAAGCAATTTCTAATTTCAACTTATACGTGTAGAGTTTGCTCATGTGTTTATTTTATTCTCAAAATGTATGTTTATTTCTTTTCGCCAGCTTGGTTGGTACGCGCATCCAGTCTACTCTAAAGAGGGCAACTATCCCAAGGAGCTCATAAAGTTGGTCGACGAAAAGAGTTTGCAACAGAACTACACTCGCTCCCGGCTTCCAAAGTTCACTCCTGAGGAGGTGAACTACATGAGAGGAACCGCTGACTTCTTTGGTTTGAACCATTACACCACGTATCTACTGTCTATGGCTGATGGAGAAGTAGGCGCTATTCCCTCGCATGAGAACGATGTTGGTATCGTAAGAGTACAAGACCCTAAATGGCCTTCCGACTCATCCTCGACCTGGCTCAAGGTAAATACAAGTATTTTTATGGAGGGAATTACTTTTAAGAGCTACGAACTAGTGTTGAAGAAAAATATATCAAGAAGTAATTTTGTTTGATTTGAGATTATTTTTACAACAGACGAAAACCCCGATTTTAACATACAAAAATAAACAACGTTTTTTTTTAAGTAGCTATATGTTTGGAGTTAGGTTTCATGCGCAAATGTGTCATAATTTTTCATGACGATTATTAATTACCTTGTTTCGTATGTTGAACCATTCAATATATTAGTGTTACTTATGTAGACTTGTGTTATGGCTGCTGAAATACGTCATATCTTTAGTGTTTACCTACCTGTTCTACATTAGCAAAAACAACGAACTAAAAAAGAAACGTGCATTTAAGTTTTAGTTTGTTTCTTTTGTTTATTTTTGTACAACGAAATCATTTGTTTTAAAAATGGACTGCACTTAAAAATACTGTTCTTAATAGTTGTTCGTTTGTTTTACAGGTGGTGCCATTTGGTTTCAGACGTTTACTGAAATGGATCACGAAAACTTACGACAACGTTCCTATAATAGTCACGGAGAATGGGTATGCTGATTTCAGTGGGATTGAAGACAAAGCCAGGGTTTCGTACTACAGCCATTACTTGAACGCATTACTTCACTCTATTCACGAAGACAACAGCTCCGTCGTAGGATACTTCGCATGGAGTTTGATGGACAACTTCGAGTGGGACGATGGATACGTGTAAGTAAATCTTTTTATTAATCAAGAATCATTGCGAAATATTGTGAAATAATGATGAAAACTAATGAAAAGTCAAGCTAATGCACAGTTCAGTAAAGTTCAGCAAGGTCGAGTATCTAAATGGGCGTACAATAATTAGGTACGGTAATATCTATATAGGTACTTCAAGCTTTTTGAGAGAAACTAGTAACTTGAATCAGTTAAGGGTTACGAAAGGTCGCTTATAATAGGTTTTCTAGATATTCAACTATTTTGGTTTAGTTGGTAATTTGACGAAATCCATGTGTGAGGATTTATAATATAGCGATTTTTCGATATTTTGGACAACAGGAGAAATATATAAAATAGACGAAAAAAGACAAATTATTTATTTACTTTTATATATTCAGGACTTAAAGTAGGTATGCGGTTGTTATTCTATTCTTTGTTATAAAAACTATTCTCAGATAAAGGTTTCTTAGCGAAGTTATTGTAATAACTGTTTATCATGTATTTTATCTATCCATACGTAAACGAGCAAGCTACCGAAGGGTTTTAATGGTACTGTTGAACTGACTAGATCTCAAGGTCACGGCGATCGAAGTCTAGATTGCTTTTTAAATTACACTTGCATACCTAAAGATTGACGTAGGTCAGGTATCTGTGAAAAGAATCAGTTATGAAATCTACTTTATGTAGAAAAAAATAAGGTTGTATTTAAAATAATTGAACCCACATAAATGTATACCTAAGGAAACTCAATGACAATTTTTTTTTAATCGATCTGCAATTGCCTGGTATATCGTGTAACGTATAAAAAGTCGAATTGAGAAATTCCTTTTTTAGGTGTCGGTTAATAAATAAGTATTTACATGAAATTAGGTATCGATCCTAAACAGTTGAGGTTGAATTCTATCGGCTATGTCAGTGAAGAGTCTTTTATCAGGAACCCGCCCCTTTTATTACTCGATGTACCTAAGTTTAGTTACCTAATAAAATAATAATCTATCCTCTTAATATTGACCCGTTTATATCTATCTATCTATATATCTGTTTGTATCAGATCAATTTTCCATTTGGACTTCTTGAATTTTCGTGGAAATTCAATTCTTGAATGAGATGAAGAAGATGAAGAAGGGTTTAAAACAAACGTTACTAAGTATGGCATAATTCTGTAAAATTCCACTGTTTACAAAACCTTGAACTATTAATGGTCAGATAAAATTATGGTTCTCTCAACCAAGAATAAATTATAATTATTGAAGGTGGCTTAACTAATTGCAATGTACTAACTTACTTAGTATTATGTCACATGATGTCACGCCATTAAACACCCAAGATCCACTAAGCCTTAGAGCGCCATCTCTTGAGCGGAACTAAAAATAGATTATTCATGCCTTAGAAACAAGCTGGTTCCAAACCTATAGTCTTCTCTATATTCTCACTAGATGGCGTTAGTGTTAACAATTAATAGCTTCAAGAAAAAATAAATATGTAATATAGCTACCTAAAGGTAGGTATATAACGCTCCGTGTGGTTCAAAGCTAATATAACGAATCTTATCTAATTCCTTAGCTTTGTCAAGTTTTTTTAAATTATATTTTTTGATCCTAATTTAAACACTTGGTTGGCACTTGCACATAGAATAACATATTTAAATTCTCATTATTTCATGAACAAATTTTACGAATGCATATAGTGTACAATAGTTTCTGGAAACACTTTGGTTTAATCATTTAGTTCAGTGCAAGGATATAATATACCGGTTAGTAGACGGTATGGGAGCAGTGTGGTAACGAGTTGCCTGAATTTAATTGTTATGTACTAATTAAATGCAATGGCAGGGTTTTCTCACATATATAGCAGTTTCCTTGCTTGTCACTTAGTTTCTGTTGGTTGAACTATTGTCATTTAAGTGAGACAAGGTTCTATAATATTTTTCTTAGTAAGTATATAATTGAAATTATTTGGAGATGTAAATTACTTCATATAAAGGGCAAAGTTTCTGATTTTTATTTTCTTCCATCTACTCACTATTTTTATTTTATACTCATTATTTTTCTGTCTCGTCCTAGTTACCCAGTTCTAAGCTATATGCAATACAAAATTTAAAGGCCAGTGTTTAAAGGCCAGTGTTCAAAACCTATTGTCCGGCACTTAAGCTGCAAAGTGCATTGTTTGAATTGCAAACAAGATTCCCTTCGCTGAAATAGGCTTATAGACACAAAGCACAGTCAGCTACAAAATTGTGCATACATAGCAAAGTACTGCATCGCATTAGAATGTTATTTAAGACTATGAAAGTAGTATATTTTGGTCTTTTTAGTATCTGTCTTAAAGCTCTTTATTCAGGATCCTGAATTACATAAATAGTGTACTGGATTTCTAATAAAAATACGAAGTTAATAACAATTATAAAAAGGAGGCTCAGTGGAAAAAATGGGAAATAATTATCACTCAAACTTCATCTAGGTACTTTGAAGTTGATTAATTAATAATTGTAGGGTATTATATACAATTAAATCTGTTTTTCCCCTTATTGATGATATTTTAATACGGCCATCACTGCATTTTAATTCCGCTTTTCACTGTCTTTATCAACTGCTTAGCTATGGTTACTTATTAATAATTAATCCATTGAAGGCTAATTACATTTTAATAATACCTAATTATCGTTTAGTTATCTTGATTTACATCAAATTTCTTTTTAATTGACCCCACAAGGCTCTTTTTTATACTTACGTTTTTTTCTCTATCTATTTCAAAACACCTGTTATTTTTTAATGGCTGATAAGTGCAAGGTTTTTAAGTAGTACCTAGTATGTTTTTGTGATACCCGTCAATCCTTAGCTAAGTTTCAATTAAGTTTTTTTTGTATACTAATGTTAGTATATGTAGGTAGTCCTTAACTTGAAACGCTTGAAAAGCAATCTAAAGACCCACTGCACGCCCACTTCCACTTGTACAGGAACGTAAAGGATACATAATAAAACTTAACTTTTCAACAATTAAATTCTCACTTCTTTTTTAACATGTAGGCTTTAATTCCTATTTTTAATTTAAGCATTTTTTTGTCAGTCGATCTTTTTATGTTTTACGGACGTAAGGACTTGAAATATAGACATATTCAGGAAATACCGGAATAACTAAATGCATGTGTGTTGTGTCCTATTTTTATTAGTTATCTAATCAATCGAAAACATAAATATCTTTCGGAAGCACATTCTGAATAGCTTATCTATAGATGATTGATAGTTTTTTTGTTTATTTAATAAATCCATTTCCTACGGCATTACTTAGCTTACTGACTAGCACTAGTTTGATCTAAACTGCAACGGAAAATTTCTTATCGCTCTAAGACGGATTTAAAAAGTTTACCGACTCGTGGAACAATTAATCTGGTGTAATGACCATTGTTGGCTGCAATTGGTTCCACGTCTCTAACTTTGTAATTATCCTCATTACTTCTACTTATATTAAGGTGTTTTTAACTGCAGGAAATAATAGACCGTTTAACCTGTCCATTTTAAAACTTGGCACTTGAATTACGTGCAAAAAATATCTTATGAAATTTTCCCTTGTCCTTGTGATAAATATCGCAATTAATCATTTAATATGAAAGGATAAGGCATAATTGAATTATTAATTGGTAATAAAGTGGTCAATATGATTTGTTGATAACCTATATTTTTTGTGTTATTATAAAGAAACGGTCTTGATGATTCTATATTAGGTTATTTTTTGTACTGTTATAATTGCATCTTTAGATTAGGTAATCTAGATGGTTTAATGTTGGACTGAAAACTTCTACTGAAACTTGTGTCTTGTAAGGAATAAAATGAAACACATAAATCAGTCAGAAATGTCTAATTTCACTCATTTCACAGTTGTAAATGCATTTGCAGGTCCCGCTTCGGTCTGTATCTGGTTGATTTCCAAAGTCCGAACAAGACGAGGACGGCGAAGCATTCGGCCAAGCTGTACGCGGACGTGGTCCGGTCGCGCGCGCTGCCCGCCAACTACGACCCTGAGGACTTCACCGCCTTCTCCGGCACGACCCTTCTGGCTCCCACCATTCTTCCCCTACTCTGCCTACATAGGCTAATCTTGTAATAGTGTCTACAATACTTTATACAAAACTGTACGTTGTTACACTATACTATGCTAAAGTATATTAAACTTTAAGTATCAATATCCTTAACTGTCATTCCAACTTGCTTGATCCCTTAAAACACATTAAAGTAAAGCTTATGCTAAACTAGTGAGAACTTATCCGGAGGGTGGTGCCCTTGGCCTCAGTACTCGACGGTGGCGAGTTTCTTGGCGTTGTCGCGCGCCACCTCGCGCTTCAGCTGCGCCTGGATGCACGCGAACGACTTGCCCTTGGTCTCGGGCAGCACCACCAGCATGAACACCAGCCCCATGAACGAGAACACCGAGAAGCCCCAGAATACTGTGTAGATATCGTACGCATCCTTCACCACCTGTAACGTTAACGTTATGTATTAGGTTATGTAGAAACATCCACGATATAATATGTTTTGGCTGGATTGAATGTAGAATATTTATGTAATGTGATATTTTACAAAAGGAAAGTGCTTTTACATATTATCTATAAAAATTTTGTAAATATTATTTTAATTATTTTCGTATTTTGCAATCGCTGTTTGTACAAAATTATTTATAGGAATAAATGGGATTCTGTTATTATACTGCATTTGTTTTTGTTTCACACTCCAATTTAAAAAACCAATATCTAAATAGTGCCATAAAAAGCACGCTCACCTGGAATAGTTTTTGAACTGCGAACATAGAGATGCCAGTATAGATATGAGCAATACAGGAAGCGTACAGCTTGACGTTGGTCGGGAACATTTCTCCAATGATGACGTAGGGCACTGTCGATAACCCAATGGCGTAGCACACGATGTAGAAGAGCAGAGCTGCGAGAGGCAGCCAGTAGAGTTGTTGAACTGCGGCTTTGTTGACATGATCGAAGTAGAAGTATGTGCCAATAGTGCCGTTCATGAGTCCCACTCCCAGAGCCGATAGTAACAAAAGTGGTTTCCTTCCCACGCGGTCAACGAGTATAACGGATAGGACGCAAGTTGCTACTTGAACGCATCCAAGAATGATGGATTCTTGGTAGGGCTCTATAGGACCCATGCCGCCAGCTGTTACATTTTCTAATACTGTGCCGTTAGGTAGCACTGTGTTGGTACTTGGGTTGGCGGTGCAGTTGAATATGACTTGAGCATAGGCCACTACAGCGGCGCTGCCACATAGCTGTTGAATAGTGAACACTCCCAGCGTGATCCACATAGCTTTTCTATTAGTGGCTTCAGATAGCAAGTCGCTCCAAGTTCCTCTGTTCTTCATATCTTCTTGAACGTTTAATTCTATACTTTTAAGTTCAGTTCTTATATCACCACTACGTAGGTTTCTAAGGGAGCGTTCTGCCCTCTCACTTTGTTCAAACTTTAAGTAGTAGTAAGGAGATTCGGGCAGGAAGATGAAGGTGATGACGAATGTGATGGGCAGGATCAAGTTGATGGCGGCGAGCGTCTGCATCGACACGAACGGACCGATGCAGTATTGGGCAAGAATTCCGACCTGAAAAAGAACAACAAAAAATAAGTTAATCTGAAAAATCTAGTTTCATTATAACATTCATTGTTTTACGATAGAGTTTATTACATTGCGTTTAGTCATTTGCATCCATATACAATAGGGTTACATCATTATTTGACACGATAACGAGGTTGTAAATGTGACTGTGATAATAAAAATGTTAATACAATTTTGTATTTTCTAATAATTGGGCAATTAATTTATTATGAGTAATGCTCTTTATAATTTGGGAATTTGTTCTAATGTTTTAAAGATTGCAACAGCCAAGGCTTGCGTCAGCTCATTAAGATGCTTATATAAAATAGTTTATATAAAACTAGATATTTTATAAACATGATTGCAGAGGTTCCGAGGTAATATGAATTGCGGGAAACCATGCGGACTGCGTAATTGTGGTAATGAGTCACGTTTCATGTCGGAGGCTCGTGTGCACGTTGTCTTAATTACGAGCAAATAGAACACACAATGGGAAATAAATTGTTGTCATATATGATCATGGTGAATAGCTTTTGATTAAAGGTATGAACAGTGACGTTGCGGACGCTGTGAAATGACTCTCCAACATAATTTCCCTGGGATGTTGCGTCTCCTCGCAAGCAATTTAATTTTCTGTAACTAATAGCGACGGCCCTAGTGTGCTCGCATAATGTGTTTTATGGTAATATCAGTCTTATCACGTGAACATTTTGTGGCGCACGATAAAAAATATTATTACGTTTATTTTTTTGGTGTATGATTGCAGAATCTAGAGTGTGTTGTAGTAATGATACGAGAGTGATTAATTTGATATTTATCTTTAATTTGGTAAATCGAGTAATTGATCATTATTTATTTCACTTTAATAAGGTTTATTAATGCATTTGTTCAGGAATGCACTGATTTATTTATTAAAGCTTTATATTTAGTTACAGTACAGGAAAAGCTTATTTAAAATACGTCTATACTGAAGCATTTGTTGGTGCCATCGTCGATATAACAAGATGAACGTTATGTATAGTGCAATGCACTGACATAGGTAACCGTACACCTGTTGGTTGCACAAGTACGTCCACACCGTACACCGAGCGGTTCTACGAATATCATTTAGAAATCGCATATCTAACTGAAAGCAGAAAGCGAGCTTATGAAACAGGCAGCAGACCATGGAATATGTAAATATGCTCTGATAAACATAGTAAGCTCCATGAGAAATAATTTATCCCTAATTGGAATGGCTTGTTATGTAGCAAAGGATATCGTCCATTAGTTGAACTTACCCAGAGTGAATAATTGCAATGAGATGGAATTACTCAATTATTTCATTGAACTTGATCAATTGCTGCGTCATTATACCCGACATTGATCGATTACTTGCAAACGGAGCTTCTCATATCATGACATTTAATTTTTCCTCCAACTTTTTATATTAATCTTTTATAACTTAATTAAGTGTTTCTAAATTTCGAGCGTTCGTTGTTGGTACTAAACTAACCCATTAAGGTAATGAATTATTTATTAACACCTGACTGGCATTGGCTCATGTTTTTTAATGTGTCTCTAGGTTGAATACGATTCGTTTCACCGTTCACAGATAATATGATATTCTACAAACGCGGCGTGTTATGTAGAGCTGAGTTTTCGTGGTACTTACTTTATTCATTAACGTAATGAGTGTAGAGAGAGCGCCTCGAACTTGATTGGTTGCGATTTCTCCTGTGTACATCGGAGCAACTGTGTAGACAATTCCGTAGCCAAGGCCGGAGAACATGCGGGCGACGTATAGAACAGCAACAGACTTGGCCACGATCACCAGGATCCAGCCGAGGATGAAGGGAACTGCTCCGAGGAGCAGCGTGGTCTTCCTCCCGAACCGGTCCGCGAAGTAGGCAGAGGGGACCGGCGTCAGCGCTGAACACAGGATCATTATCGAGACTATCCATGATCCCTCGTCAGGTGAAGTTGGGATCTTGCTCTCAGGTGACTGTAGGTACGGTAATGTAGGTGAGGGCCAGCCGTAGCAGGTGCCCGCAGTTGCGGTGATAAGCGTTGCTGAAATAGAAAAACAAAACACGATTAGTTTTAGGCAATGTTATGTAAATTAAGACTAGTTCTAATTGATATGGACATATTCTAGAAATATCCTCGAGTACTGTAGTGAAAACCGTAAATATTGCATAAGTAAGATCCGATATTATTGATGATGACATTTCTTATGAAAAGTGCATTGCCCTCTACAAGGTGTTAGGTTTACTGTTTATCTATGTACGTTTAGAAACATAAATGTTTACATGAGTAGATAAATGTCGGCGTAAACCGCTGTATAGTTTGAAAATGTGTGTGCGAAACCTTGACGTTAATTATCGCGCTAAATATATTCGATTATATCAAAAGACTTTAATTAAACAATGTTTAAACTGTTCGATATACATTTGTTTGTTATCTATGCGGAAAATATGACGGAAATGATGTATTGTAGTGTTCAATAATACCCCGTTTTAAATCGACTTGGATGAAAATAATGTAGTCAAGTTATTGAAATATTTGGAATTAACTGAGGATTATATTTGTGAGATAGCGTCATTAAATAAGTAGTAAAACCTCTTGTATCTTATCAATATATGAATAGTGCATCCTAAACGACATTTGCATATATCCGAAATGACCTTTCTTATTTACACCAAATACTACTAGTAAGTCGTAAAGGGTGTATTTCCCAAGCCTTCGAAAAAGATTTAGGAACGTCCAAAGAGATTCATATGACATATTTAAAAGAAACTGGTCTCAAACATGCTAATGCACGCACGACCTTCCTTCAAGCAAAGCGGAACCTGGCGGCAGTCCAGAAACACATTGAAATATAGAGAAAGAAAATGGACGCTTTACCTGTTACTGTATACCTATCATTGAAATAATGGTACGAGCAGACTTTCACAATATATTGAACACTTGGAAGATCTTACAGATTGTGAATACATTACAATGAAATAGAACTAGATTTGTTTTATATTTGCGCCGTATCGTGAATCGTTTCGAGTTAATCAAATGTATTATTAGGTACGACATTAACAAGGAGATGGAACGCTCAAATTATCACTTCAGTAAATCTTCAGCTATTATCTTAATAATTGCCTTTCTTTTATCTTAATTCTCGTGTTATTCTCAAGGATTATCCTTTGTAATTCTCATTACTCTGATAAAGGTCCTAAACATGAATTAAGATTAAAAAACTCAATTACTTAGTTGACTTTTTTCTTTCATTGCTGTTAAGTTGTTAATCTAGATATTTAAGAAAATGGATATTGACACGCCGGCGCCGGTAAATTACAGAGACAGTGAATACAGTTAGCATTGTTCGTCTTATTGTCTTGAGTCATAAAATTACTGATTTATCGATTGTTTGACGCTTACCAATTACCTATACGTGCATAAAATCGTGTTTACGATGCCTAAAGGGTAATAGAGTTTCAATAAGTGTCATTGTAGTCATACATTATCTCGAAAATAATGTATTAAAATTCGTATTTTGAAATTCAATTTGTTGAACGGTGACCTAATCTTATGCAACTTTTTTGTTCTTTAACTAGCCTCAATGATCATGCTCTACATTTTTACACACGAACATGATAAGTTCGTCATAGTATTTGTGAGTTTTTTATCTACGATCTGCGTCTTTATCTCCACGAGAAAACATAACAACAATCATGCGTTTACACAATAGCGTTCATGAGAGGCGCCGCAAAAAAACGCATTTACCACCACGCGCCCTCACCATGTTAGGTTTGAAGATCGAAGCTTTAGCATAATGTGACGAACTGGAAATTCATAGGCGGGAATTAACACGCGCACATGTACTGTAACTAACTTCCTGTCACAAACAAGTTTGGGAGTGCCACTATCGTGTCTTATCGGACGCTTGTGAATACTTCTGACCACTACAATGTACTCGACATTTCTCGAACCTATCGATAATATGACAGATCTATTTCATGACAATAATATGAGATTAGAAAGTTTGATGCTTCTTTGCCGACAGTATACTTTCATATGCCATTCGGTTCTGGAAATTGGCGTGATAATGTTTTATCTCGATAGATGCAAAGTGATACTGACCATTACTCTATTGTTATCAGTTATTGTCGCTATCAGATTTGCACCTGTAAATGCTTTGAATTACTTTTCAAAACATTTCAGATTTGTTATCCCTTCCAAAAGTTATTGCTTCCGGCTAAACGTTCTTTAGCGAGGTTTGTTCTTATGTCTCTACCAAATGTTCAGTCAGTTCAGTTTAAGATTTAAATAGGAAAGAAGTTACTTATTAAAATTACATATTATTATTTCATTAATATAAATATTACCAGATTTGGTAAGATTTTCAAACGGTTTACTGATGTGAGCTCTCGTTTATAAGTTTTATCAGTGAACTCATAACACGTAGGTACTCGAGTGGGCATCGAACCGAGCGGCCAGTTGGAGCTGCTTAATATTTCAGTATATCCCGCGTACGTGCCGTTTTCCGAATGTGGGAGCGTCTTTGAGTCTGGATCTAACTTTAATAACAAACACGTACATAGTTAGTAGAGAACTGAATCAAACTGAAAGCTAAAGTTTACATGCTGGCCGCGTTGTGTTGCTTACAGATAGAGGACGCCACGCCCACGCGGCCCCACGTAAATATCTCGTGCTCACTCGTGAAGCTTTACGAATAGACAACAAACACGTGAGCAAGATGACTGACTTGAGGAAGTAGAGGTTAAATACACGCGCAAAAAACGTGGTTTTTATAACATGATAAACTCGTTTATTGCGGTAAGATATGAGTTGCAACATATGAGGACAAACTTTTCTCCTCTAAATAACTTGTGGGACAAATGCGAGTATTTTTTCTTGCTGACCGCGGAAAGACGGTTGCGTCTGCGAGCGCGTCCGAAATTGTTCCGACGTCAGCTGTAAACACTGCGAAGACGTATAATTTATATAGCAACAGATACAGGGAACGAATGCCGAATGCCAGTTGGCTGGCATTATCAACAACTCTACAATTTATAGTTAGGTATCGACAACGTGCCGGTGGCGACTGCCGACCAATAATAGGTACGTTTTTAAGATTTCTCGGTCAATGGGATTATCACATATTATGAAACAAATGATATACCGACGTATCTAAATTAATGTTTACTTTATTAGTTTTGGCAAGGTACGCTTTTATTGGTAGTTACTTTTTTATGGGTCATTTTAATGTTCGTGAAAATTTAATTTCAGTTTCCTAGTATAATAATGATACTTATAACAAATAAGCAAAAAAAGAAATTTGAGCGCACATGTTGTTGATACCTTGAGATTTATATTAACCTGTAGGTCTATATTATTATGATAACATAATTTACGTTCTTATTTTTTTAATACTTTTTGTAGTGTAATGTTTGTTTTGTAATTTTTCAAACAGAAATATATCGCAATGTCTAATAATATGGGTAGGAAAATAGGTTAAGATGATTTCTACAAATCGTTGAAAGTAGTTTAATGGAGTAGAGCTAATTTACCCTACTTTATGCAATATCTTTATTACCTACTTATTATCAGCTGTTTCTGTCACACTACACTGAAAAAGCCTCTCTATTATTCTCCCAACTCAGTCTTAGTCTAGTGCTTTCGAGGGCCAATCCTTATCAACGAAGTCAAGCTTACCCCGCCGATTACCTCTGGCCACTTTATCTTCAACATTTAAGTCATATATTTCAATCTCGTGATCAGTCAGACAATAACTGAATACAACTGACATTGAAAAATTGGTTCGAGTTTATGAAAAATCGGTTTTAGTTGCGGGTTTTGGGAGGTCGAGTTAAAATTAAAATCAAGTTGATAAGTAGTTATTCTATTCATTCGTAAAAAACCTGAACATCAGATTATTTTTATTAATCATTTTCTACATATAATGTGTATGTAGTGATTTAATCTAATATTTAGAGGTAGCCATAGCAGAGCTTCACGAATCACCGTAAAGTCATCCTATACATATTAGTCATAAGGTTAGTCACACATAACGAACTTAATAATCTGATATTTAAGGCATCATTTTAATGAATTTGGTATAAAGGTGAGAGCTCATTAACTGTCAAAATCTTATGGAAGTGATTTGGCGTTCGGAAAGTATAAAATAAAGCCTAAGATGCAAGTTGTTGAGCTTCAAGCGATTCCATGTGGCAGAACTCGAGAATTTTAACATCATCGAATTAGTAATCCGATACGCAGCTGTCCACTTTAGTTTCAAATCAGTGTTCTGAATTAATGTTAACTGTCCGTTGGACGTATCATGAGTCCGGGGCTTTACAGTTGCGTGCGAGGTGGACACGAGGTCGCGGCTCGCGGTGCGGGGCGCTGCTCGCGCGTCGCCCGGCGCCCGCGACCCGCCCGCAACGCGCGCCGCGCCGGTGACGTAACGCGCCGTCACACAAAGGGTGCGTTTAACCGCACACTAACTTTTATGTATTTTGTATTGCAATTTTTTAATAAAAAATATTAATAACCGAAATTAGAATCGGCTAATACATCGCGTCACTATTACCGGAATAACGAACAACACTAAATAGCAATATGTCATGGCGGGCCGTGCGATTCTCGTTGTAGTAGTCTCTTTCATTATATATATAAATTAATAATAATCATTATGGCGTCACTGGCCTTTAAAAGTATTGTAATTGTAACGTTGAATCCATTATAATGATACTATATTTTGTACTAATGTTTAAAGAATCAGTGGTTTCCTTTTATCAATATAGACTAATAAATATAACATTTTTAATTGGCAATACCTAGGTTTTCATACCTAACTTACACGTAATTAAGCTCCAAATATTTATTGACGAATAGCTTTCATTCTAATTTCAAACTGAGCTTTTAAATAAAAAGAAAAGTTGCGAGAAAATTTTATTTAAGTCAATCTCGCAAAGCTATTTATAAATCGCTCGCACGAGTACAAAAAGTTGAGAGGAAATTATTTTTAACATAAATGTAAAATTTTTGCTCTCAAGACAGATTCTTTTGTGTGCCCGCCAAGCTAAGTGTGAACGTGTCCTAATAACAACACCCATCTCAGAATAACAATAATTGTGACTGTGATATTGTTGTATCGTACGACAATGTGCCCGTTAGTAAAGTTGTACAAATATCATCAGTATGTATGTGTGAGGCGCGGCTAAGTAGAACAATGGTAAATTTGGCTCGATAAAAAGGTATAAAAATATTTTCAATACGTGAATCAATGAGAGAAGAATGATCGTCGATTGAACACAGCGGACATATTTATAGCCAGTGACAATTATGTTCAATGTTGGAGCGGAATAGATATCATGTGAATTATGACCGTGGTCAATGTTTTTTTTATCAATCTGCGTCGTTCGTGTAATAGGATTGCCGGTATTCCGACGCACTACGTTCTACTAAATAAGCGTTATAAGTAGCATTTGTTATCACAGGAATTTGATCCGGTAAATGCGCGCTTTCATAACCGATTATTAATGCAACTAAAGTATGGACTGATTATGTGCTTACATCACAATAACTCTTAGTAATCATATAGTAACAAATGTGGTTCGTAATCTTAATTACTTACTGGCATTTAAATATCTTATATTAAGTTTTTCAGTGTTACCACAGATCTGTGGATTCTTGCATTGTTGGATCTTGCGGAGTTTGGCCGTAAAGCAACAGATAGACAAACAGGAACATCCGCATATAATATTATGTCAAGTATGGATAGAATTATTTGAAAAATCGTCTAATCTATTGAGAGATACTGTATGTATCACGTGTTTTATATTTAAACTGCTTTGTGATCTAAAAGCTGTCAATCAACAAGAAACTTCAAAGAAAATTTCTCATGATGCCAACGGTAATGTGCATTATTCAGATAAGCAATGGACACATTTCAAAATTTCATTCACCAATGAAGTGATGAGTGAATGAATTTCAGATTTACGTTTCCTATGTCAAGAAAAGGGCGAGTAGTGCCGTTTGAAAATTCAGTTCAGATGGCTAAAATCCAGGCAGAAATGTATCTAAAATAATAACGAGAACTAAATTCGGAAATATAAATATGGTGTACAAAGGTCTTGCAGATATTTGTGCTACTTATAAAAAGTTTATCTTTACTCAACACCTGACGTGAAAATATTATTAACACTACACAGTACGAGAAAAGCTACTTTTCTTACCTGAATAAAATATATAGCTGAATAATTTAATCTCAGAATTGGTAACCAAATCCCCTCGGATAAAAGGAGCGACGCAAACATCGAAAGGAATCGAGGAAGGACAACTCTAGGAAAGGTAAGGCAAGGTTTAGAAGATGAGTTTACTACGATCTTATCAAAATGGTTCGGATAAAGCTCTAAAGGCTTATTGACTTGAACGAGATCCTTAGAACAGAATGTTATTACGCTCACTTCAATATTGCGAATTTGCGATCGATATCGAGAAACAGAGCCGTCATACTGTAGCTATGTATTTTAGCCATAAGTAAGACTTCGTGATTGGTTCGCAATACCGATAAGGGCAAACAGTACACACAGACGGCCGTCGAAGCGTGAAAATAATTGTATTTTCATGGAACAATAAATGAATAAAATTATCATAAGTATAAGAGGAGAGAGCGCGCGAGCCTGGAAGTGGCTATTATTCAGTTCACAAAGACTGAGAATTTCAATTTCCGATTCCACCCGGGACTGTAGTTATATTAGATCAATTAATTCTTCGATCTGATACTGCGTGAAATGGAAATATTTATATACCTGTAGAACTTTACTTTTGCAACTATAGATTTTATGCGAGAGATGATTTTTTGACGCAAATTATGAAGTTTTTAAGCAGTTGCTGTTTGATTACCAATATGACGTGGGCTAACACTAAATTGAACCTCCGCTTTATATGTAAAGAGGAATTATATTTGGCAATGATAAATAATTACATCATTTTAATATACTTCCTGCTTTATATTAATCCTATCGATACATTATTATATTATTGTATCAACAGCAGCGCACGTGTCGTAAGCACGTGGTGCCCGAACACTAGCACATTTATAGCTTTAGGTTCAAGACCTCGTGACGTCAATCTGTTAGTATAACGAACCTACTCAGTGGTAAGGGAAATATACGAATTACGTTAGTTCATTCCCTTCGCCGTGAATTAGATGAGCCATAAAGAGCGCTAATTAAGTCATTTGTCCGCACCTTTTTGGCGCCTCACGCAAAATGTTAGCAGATAGGTACCTATATAAGTATAATTTGTAGGAACCCAAACTAAACATATTGCAACGTTATTTTTTGCTCATACAGATTAAGACAAGTGTTGTTACTCATAAATAAAATACCATTTTCAAACTAAGCACACTAGAATTAAAACTTTAAGCTTCGATTTTTAAACATCTGTGCCCCGATAAATGCAAAAGAAAGGAATACAATGGAGTATCGTTTGTTTACCTTCCGTGTTTATTGTGTTAACCTATTCTGGGAAATTCTATAGAATTGCTATAACGGGATATTGTTGTAGGCCAATATCCAACCTACAACACTGCTAAATTGATAAATACTGCCGTAGATAAATACGTGTCAGAATTTCAAAAAAAATATTTTCATTTTCCAATAATATTGACATTAATAGAACGCTGATTATAAAATAATACATAAATAATTATAATATGCATTATTAAGTCATGCTGTTATAATAAGTCTGCGAATGTCGATAGAATTTGGCAGCGTTTTTGATATGTTTTTTTTATTTGGACTGGCACATAATTATATACTAACATTCGTAAAACTTTTCAACACAAAAAAGTATTGCTTTAATTCCTTTCAACGATTGTTTATCAGAAAAAATAATGCGCAGTTATGAGCAATCCGCCAATACAAACGTTGCACAGACTCTGAATAAATGATAGAATTCTGATTAGTTTATTAAATGCAAATGGCCGACAATATCTAAATTCTTTCACGATAAACTACGCCAGTTAAAATGTATCAGATTCCTCACTGTTTAACGTATGTGAAGATTTAGAATCACGTATTTATTCTTAGTTTCTGACTGACAGAATGTATTTCACATTAGGTTGGTTAGTAATGGGTCTGAGAAGTATTTACCGTGGTCAGATAAAAAATAATTATCCACGATAAAAAATAAGTGTGGTACTTAAGTTATAATGAGTCTATTTCATAATAATTTTAGTGGTACTGCTCCATATATTGTTATGTTGCTTACAAGCGTGTCCGCGTGGAAATTTTCATGCTATATAGGTATTACTTATAACATAAGTTACTTTAGGATTTTTTTCGTCAAAGTTGCACTAGTTAGCATTATATTCCTAAAACTTCATTATTAACCTAAACGAATGTAACAATATTTAGAATAGATACACAAACATTTTTCTAACTTGAATTTACGCCTGGCTTTTGGCAAGCATTAACATTGAATAAACAACGGTAATTGGGTCGTCAACATTGATCAATTAGGCTATAGGTACTTACTTAAAATGTTACATTAATGAGGACAAAAATAATCATGCTACGATACATAGAATTTCACAGATAGAGCGACGCGGCTTTAGAAAGAGTTTCTTCGACATCGTATGGTACCATTTGACAATAATAGTGATTATATCTATAAAAGTACTAGCTGTGACCCGCGGTTTCACCCGCGTGAATACCTAGGTCCCGTTCCCGGTGCCTTTGTATATAATAACAGACAAATAATTAGCAATAAATTAAAATTGCGACTATAATTTGAGATTTAAACTATCCTATCTCTCAAGTTGGATCGAACTGCACATGGTGTGCGAATTTTATTATAATCGGTTAAGTGGTTTAGGAGTCCATTGAGGACAAACATTGTGACACGAGATTTATATATATTAAGATTATTTATGATTAGCTTGACTTCCATAAGTATGTTCTGTCACAGACGTGCGGCTCAGCGTTCACCGTCACTAGCTGTCGGCTGTCGAGTGTTTGGCATTGTCCCACCCAGGCGCGATATAGCAATCAATGTCGAGTAGTCGCATGTTCAGTCATTGGACACGATGGTAAACACGGACGTACATAAACTTGTATACAATATGGATATAGGTCATGTAGGAGAGATAAAAAGTCTTTGTAAGTTCTTGTCATAATAGCAAAAAGTTTCCAATAGTTTATTTAGCTCAATCTCTTTTTTCATAAAGAAAATTAAAGGAATTATGAATCATTTTCTCCAAGGAGTTTTCTTGAAATAGTTTTATAATTAAACCTAATTACTTAAACAGCTTTACTTTGGAAATTCTAGCTTTGTTAAGAGGCCTCTTAGTCTAGGGGAACGAACAGGGGTTAATGACCGGAGAAGACAACTGTTCCAGGTGTATTCAAATTTCAGAGTGCGAATTCCAAAGTATTATTTTTTAATAAGATATAAACTTATTTGTTTACATTGGGTTTCTTTATATGGTGCTATTGCGTCAAAGTTTAGCCGAATTCGATTTGTTTACTGTCTCAAATTTCAAGTTTTGCATACGCATTCAAATTATAATGAGTGTGCAATTTGCCGTGTTATATAATCACATTATACCTTTGTAGAAATTATGAAATTGCGTAAAAATATCGAGGTAATGAGTAATTATTAGTAACGTAACTAAATCATTATTTTCCGGTTCATATTGTTTGTTTCTTGGAAAATTCTATTTCGTTTATTTATACCTTACCTTGCATTGTTTCATAAATGTTGTCCTTATGTAATACATATTGAGGATAACATTAGTAAGAAATACACAAGCATTCGTACTATGTCCTATACAATAGAGATATGTACGTACCTATCTTCACATTAGCGTCAAAATACGTTGACATTTGTTTCATTTACGCGCAATTTATTTATCTCACAGTTGGAACCAATAACACGATATGGAAACTTTTCGATTAAATTCGGCGAAAATAATGTTTATTACATCTAAACATTTTTGATAGTACACAAGCGCTCCCGATTGTACGCTATACAAATTGATGTAGGATAAGAGTCCTACAAAATGTCAAGGTAACAAAATTTTGATTACGCTTGCGTAAATTTTCTTTTCTCAGAATTTTTATTTTGAAAACTTTTAATCTTGCTGATAATAAGCGGAAACGAAAGAACAAATAAGAAGGAAATACTTTTATAATATATTTGGTATAAAAGATCGCAAATTTGAAATGTTTAAGAATTTTGTATCATAAACCACAAGTCGTTTTCGGTGAGTCACCTTTCAAGTATTGTTCTGACGTCATTGTGGATTGAAGTTTGATCTCTCTAAGTAAAAAAGTGGACGCTTTTATCGCTAACACTATTACGTATCAACATTTCTAAGAAACTGTCTTTGAAGTGGAACAAACGATGGCAGGCTATTGTTTATAAACATGGCTATCGCTGCATCGTTTCCACCGCACTCTCTCGGCGAGTGAATCGCAGAAAATCGCAATACAACTGTAAACTATCGGATGTCATTGACATTCTCGTTTAAATGTGTATGTGGAACTGAATACCTGGCTTTTATGGTAAAAGTCCGCTATTTTCTATAAGCAATAACGATGTCTATTCAAATACGCATTAGGCTCCAAGGTACAGCAGTTTCGCATGTTTATGTGTCGTAAACGTAGTTTAGGGTATGAATGCGATTTTTATAATGAGAAGGGGAAAGGAACGTCCTAATGTATTAGCATATGGTGACTCACATGTTAGTCAAGTCATGTCGTAATATCAAACAAATAATTTATGCGATAAAATATCATAATCTGTATACAAATTGCTTTAAATACTAACAGTATGTTTGTTCATTCCCGTCGCTCAAAAAATAAATATTAAATAAGTCGTAAGTAAATAAGAGAGGTCGTAGAAGTTCGTATTTATTTATAAATATATTATGTTAGGACAGCACAAAGGTAGCGTTGTCTAGACTCGGGTTTAAAACAGTCGCAGAGTTAAGTAGACTTGTCTATCGGAATACGGATTAATCAGTCATTCAGTTAATTCGCATAACTATTGAATATAAACTTGAAATTGAGCGAGGGGATCAAATCACAAAACGTTTCTAAATTCAGAGCAGTTTTATAACGTTGTAAAATCATGATTGTTTTAGGACACAAAGGAATGTTCTTATACAGAAATATAATGCTCTTTTTGGCCTTAACTGTTCATAGAAGAAGCAAAACTAGAGTACCACTTCTTTCACCCGTTAATTATAATTTAATTAAGTAGATATATTAGAAATATGCATTTAAAGTGTGTACGTAGTAAAATGCAGTAGAAAACGTGCTTCTGTTATCGAATGCTTGGAAATGAATAACCGATAAATAAATTGATAAAGTTGTGCTGAGCTGTCATGAATAGTAAAACTTATTTAGGACATCAAAGGCAAGGAAGGACGAAGGAGGACTTAATCTAATGTTTATGATGACTTATAATATAACTTACGGATGAAACTGCCTACTTTTTTTTTGTTAGGGACATTACCTACATTGTTAACCAATAGTGAAAATTCATTAAACTTTACATAACTAAGGCCTCATCAAGGCCTTACGAATAAATTTAATAACATTCTGTATACAGTCTACATTCAAGCGTTGTTATAATAGTTTTAAACGAACTGATTGTTACAATGTAGAGCTATCTTCAGTTAAACTAACATTGTAAAGAACGGGGTTGTACTTGGAAGCAAATAAATAACTTATTTCCGCTAAACTAACTACTAACTACTATCAGGTATAATAATTATTACGTAGAATGTTCGTGATTAAACATGGTCTATGTTTAGATCGGTTGCCAGGCTTATTCGGGTTTCCAAGTATCAGTATCACAACCAGACATGTTCATTAAAATTTGACAGTCGTGACTGACGTCGTAACTCGTTTTCGGGGCCACTGAGGTCAAGTGATATGTGGAAAACGGTCACCTAGTCAAAACATGATCCTAGCAAGCGTGGCGATTACTTAGATGATTATATTACACCAATTATTTACAAATTTAACAAAAGATTACAGTTACAAATTATCAGGAGTGGTCACATGACGAAATGTTTGACACTTCTCCAAGAGATATAAAGATGACCTGTACCTTGAATATCTCATGTCGGGTTTACTCGTGATAACGCCAGTATGTTAAACTAAACGGGTAAAGTACAGGAAACTTTAAGACCATAAAATACTGACGTTTCTACTTTAAATTACCATCAACTACCCAAAACTCTTTCGAGAGTTTCTAAGTAAAGATGGATGGGTGATGGATGGACCTACTTTCATTTCAATATCTAACGATAACAAGAATATAAATATTTCCACGTTTGGAAGGAAAAATACAGGGCCATAACATTGTGATGTTATTAAACAATTACGTGACAATTGATATAACTTATAACAATTGGCACGCGATATATGTATGGCAACGAAAATGGATTAAAAAGATCAAGTTTTGTTGAATATACTTCCAATAATACGCCTACATTTAAATATAGTATCAAATTAGTGTTGTCAGGATGTGTTGAGGCATTGACGATTACTTATAATAGAACATTGAATTACGCAATGAACACTAGTTGATATTGGCTTGTTGTCAACACAAATCTTTATTTGCCGATCAAAGGTAATTTGTGACGTTTCCGATTGCGGTTTTATATTTATTGTCATTTATAAACTTCCTACATGCAATACCATGACATAATGTGTGTAATCAAGTAATCAATGAGTTTAAAGAATGGTTCTGGAATAAATCGATTTATAGCAAGTACTTCTTGTCGAGGACTGTAAGACACAAATTCGAATTTAGAACTCTTTTGTTTTTATCATCATCTAAGCAATCAATAAAGGGGTTATTACAGTATTTGATCTATAACTGCCAGTAACTAAATTGATTACAAAAAGTACCACAGCTAAAAGGTTTTACACATTTGTAAGTCGTGACGAGTACCACCTGTGAGTAGCTCTATCTAAATAAAATCGTTTATTAAAGCCGAAAATATTGTTATTCAAAGGATTATTCGATCATGATGATTCGTGACTATCACGACACTTCACTATCTGTCTGTCTGAAGTTATCTCAGTAGTTCTTAAAGGAATGTCGGACATTTTATCATGTGACCAGATAATATTAGAAGCAAAAGTTATTTATTATTTGAAATTTATGTTCTATCAAGACATGCATGCGTTGCTTTATTTTTAGACCTGATTCTATAAAAAGATATAAAACATCTACAAATAGATTTTTTACTCGTAGGCTATTTACGGACGTTACTCAGTTATTCTTGTGTTTTTAGATAAATATTTAGTTTGAAGGCATACATTTAGACGTGATTATTTCCGTCAGTACCTAACAAGTAATAGACGGATGTGTTAATGGAACTAAATGTTATCTAAACACGTTTCCTATTCAATCATTTCATATTATTAGAACATAACAAGGATTTAACTCATCAAGATATAATACTTCAAACGAAGTCGAAAGATAAAGCTGTTGAATATATCTTTAACAAGATTTGGGACATATCTAATGTGTATAAACAACGTGTAAAATTAAAGTTAATCGGGTGACGCAGATCAGCAACATATCTACATCTACATAATATGTATATAGGTAATTACACTGAATTATACATACAAAGATCTAAATCTGGTTGCTCTAATCTTGATTGGCGTTGGCAGCACTAGTAATGTTCCCTCTTGTGAATTTGACACTAGTCTGAATATGAATTGAATTTTAGAATTGAACATACCATAATAAATACTAAAATTTTCTCTTGATCTACAAATTATTTTCTGAAAACCGCATCAAAATCGGTTCAGCCAAAAGCGGGATAATCGCGGACAAACATACATACATACATACAAGTCAAACTGAGAACCTCCTTTTTGTAAGTCGGTTAAAAAGAGGAGTTATTGTAACAAGACTATTTAATAAAACATCTGAATAATAAACTTTTTTTATTTAACCTTTCACTATACACTTTCGAATGCCGTATTCGAGTGAGATACAAAATTAAAAACATAATTTGTGATTAAAAGGTGAAATTGTAAATTATTTATCTCTACTAATACTATATATCCAGTATGTCAATACATTAAATTTCTTATTGATTTTTATTACTTTTTAATTGATTCCTTTAATTGGCGATTTCACAACATAGTTTTATGTAAATAAGGTTTGCTTATAAGGAAAAACCTAGGATATGGTGCGGTGGATATTCCATCCAATCGTCACCACATAAATTATGGTCAAGACTGATTGGCCAATTTATTAAGACAATTCTGACGTCAATATATTTATGATCTTTGCAATAAAAATAGGTGACGGTGACTTGATATGATATAGAACATATTATTTGGAAAATAAGTATAGTGAAAATTTAGAAAAAAAATACATTAATTATTACAAAAATTGTATAGTTGAATGTACGAAATACCTTCTGTAAATATTCTGGATTAAAAAATTAAACCAGCTGAAAATGTATCAAATATTTCTATAATTTCCTACCTGTTAACAAACCTAGATGCTAAATAAAGGTTATTATTATATCTTTATAGTGTTTTGTATAGAAAGTTGCATACAAAGTAAGGAGGTTCATATCCAATATAATTTATTTATCAAACATAATTCTTCGTAACGGAATGTAAGAAGTAAGTTCAAAGGTGAATGATTGGTATTGATATCAAATAGTATACTATTTTATGTAGATAAAAGATGCACGCAATACTATCACAAAAAAATACGAGTATTTTAACTGTCGTGCGTGTTCCGTCCTAGAACTTATACCGAAAACGTTCTTCTTTTAAAAGCGTGTTTTTTTTAAATAGCTGTTCGTTTAACGCAAGAAGTTCGTCTAGCTAAAGGTGGAGTCCGAAACAGTTGTTTCGGACTCCACCTTCCCCCCTTACCCCCGCGCAGTTGCGCGGGGGTAAGCCCCTTGTAATTCCTTTTACCTGATACCAGCCGCATTCTTGGAATGAATGGAATCTTTTACTAACCATAGATAACAAGCTACAGGTTGTAAAAGTCCTTTCTCGTCAATATTGGCGGTACAGTTCAGAATATTCATTCCATTTATGTCAGTTATTTACTTAAGTTCATAGGTTTATTTAATTCAGTTAATCGGAGATACAACGATATTTTAATGTATGTTGAACTTATTAGTTTCCGAAATCTAGAACAGATACAACTTAGTCGTATTTACGAACGGTTAGTTTTTTTAATTAACTTATTTGTATAATAGAGTATGATTTTAAATAGGTCACTTAAACACATTAAAATGTGTACGAACAAAAGGTGTATTGAGGAAAATAAGGTAACCAAACATTTTTAATGACTTATAAATCTTTCGTTGCAGAGAAGTAACAGTGTGTTTGGCACCGCTTTCACGATTTCATGACGCTTACGTAGGAAACTTATGATGGAGTAGAATCAAATGTTGTACACAGTTATATTAGTACAATTTTTAAAATATTCAAGAGTTTATTAACCCTGTAGCCTCATAAATACATTCGTTCTTGAACAATTTTATATTTTCGAAAAATTTTACCAAAATAATATGAATCGCAAAATGATAAGTGACATTCGAAATTAATGTATTTCAATGACTTTTTATATCTTATTTTGGAGAATGAGTATTTATAATAATTCTAGAACTTTGAATTCGGTTGGTAAACATGTCATGATCAATAGGTATTCTGTTATAATTTAACGAACGTCAATTTACCCCGTCGTAAGAGCTCATTGATAACCCTCTATTAACCTTCGATTTTGTTGTGGTAATTTAGCGTTCAAGTGACACAGTCAATTACAGTCATTAAGAGAATGGTGGTGTCATATCATGTCTATAACAATACTTGAATTAGAACCGATGTTCAATTTACGTTAATTATTGAAACAATGATTAAGAAACTTAGGTTATGCGTCGGTGTAAACAATTTTCGGAATAATTACAGCGTATGTTCAACGTGGGAAGTATAAGAAACTTATGATACATATTTTTCCTCACAAGTTGCCAAGTTATACAGTCATAACGAGTGAGTAAAGGATGTGAAGAAACACGTTAACTTGTCTAAACATTGTATCATGCAACCCTTTCATGTTAATGTTCGAGTTTCTGAACTTTTCATGTATATTGCATAATTATTCAGTATTATCAACAATGTTTATTCAAGTTTTCCTCACCGTTCTGGCAAATTTTCGTAAACATATGCAATTTAGTGTTTTTACTCAAAGATCACCGTTGAGAGAATACTAATGCCAAAAACGTAGAGCTATATTCACTGACTATTAAGATCGACACGTGCGAGTAGGCTACTTGCCCAAATTATCGCAGCGAATACAAGTTCTAGTTTTAAATAAAAGGCAATACAGGTTGCAAAACGCGAGCTACGTGGAATGTACCATTACAATTAATTAATAAGTTTTATAATTTAGTCGCAGCGGCGTTAATGACAAGTTGACAGCAAAATGACATTTGGTAGAGTCATTGTTGTCACTGTTTAAACGGTATTTACTGTGTTCTTTTATGGAATACATTGTTACACTATGTTTACTTTCGTGTAATGTGGCACTGAGTAAGGTCATGCATCGTTTGCCTTCATGAAATGTGTAAAATATGTGAAATACGAAGCATACGTGGACTTAACCTGATGTCGCTCGGGAGTAACAGAACACCAGTGACAGGGATTTTAACTGAATTGTTGGGTATTTAAATACACAAAATAAGTAATTAACGATAAAGCGATGGTCTGGCTCGGCGACTACCGGTGGACACATGGCTGATGGCCGACGCATGCGATAATGATAGGTTAGAAATCGTACTCACCACATAGTGCTGTTCCATATTCCTTCCAATGTGAACGAGTTTTTGCTGTCATCGCAATTCTTGTAGTAAGACTTCTAGTTTATAACTGCGTGACTTTGGAATGAGATTATCTTGAGCACTGAATTTATTTATATATTAAAAATAAGAACATTAAATAAAGTAAAATGAAATCATCGTAACGATTATAAATATTAAAAATACAGAAGAACTAACTAAATATCACAATAATTATATATTCGATCTAATATTAAAAATGGGTTTGTTAACAAAACGTTATAACCGATTAGGCTTCATTTTGATGGTTTATGTGTTGTTGGCTTGCTGGTTCATTGCGCGGGAAGGACGCGTGCGAGTCGTGGTAGCGCGACGGCGGCGAGTGAGCAACTGAACGAAGCGAGACGATAAAGAGTAAGGAGGCGAACGAACTAATCGCACGGCACCAAGTGGGATGGAATGAGGCAAAACGGCGCGGGCGCACGCTTTTGCTCCTTGTTTATCGGTCGGCGGAGTAGTTCTTGTTGAGATAAGGAGAAGGTCGATAACGGCGCGCTGACGCCGAGCGTCCACTGCAGCCACGCCGCACACGCCGCGGACCAGACACTGCCCTACACTCCCCACACCAAAACATTTTTAAAGACTAATTTATTTATAGACTTTATAGTACAAAAATAACACTGACAAACGTTAGATGCGTTAGCGATGCACGACCAGTTTAAATAGACTAGGCTTTGCTCAACAGGAGTGATTAGGTGTAATCTCTATTATGATATGACGAAACCCTCATTACTTTTTAAATAATGGGTCATTATAGCCATTTTAATTTCTGCTACAATGCTTTTTATGACGCTGCTTCCATTTTTTTAAATTAATGGTACATTCATCGGAATAGAAATAATTAATGGTGCTAATCGATTTCCTTTAGAACATTTTTTAATTTTCAATCTATATTGTCAGAGAAAACATAATCATTTTTAGTACATAATTTATGTTTTTCCAATATTTTATTATCGTTGTTTTTCAGAATTCTAATAAAAGCATGTGAAAACACGAGGGTGTGTCACGTCTCTACATTTTACATTGCAGATATGGGAAATGACGTGGCTACTTTGTATTTCACTTATGTCAAGATAATACTTATTTATAAATCAATATTAAGTTTGTATTGTGCAATATGTACCTGTTAAGACAATATAATCAAAATAAAAAAAATGTAGAGTTCTTAATTTCCGGCTTTATCGCAAAGTAGACACTATTGATCAATTAAAATAGTGTAGAGTTTAAAATACATCATCTCCCGAGCCTTTTCCCAACTATGTTGGGGTCGGCTACCAGTCTTACCGGATTCAGTTGAATACCGTCTTTTTTACATGGAAGACTGCCTATCTGACCACCACAACCCATTTTTACTGGGTAAACACAGTATCCCATAGTAAGACTGGTTGTCAGAATTGACTTAACGACTGCCAAAGATCCTAGTATGACAGTCGGGACCTACGGCTTAGCGTGCTATCCGAAGCACGGAGGGGTCTCTGTATGTTTGAAAATGGTCACCCATCCACGGACCAACCGCGGCGAGCGCGGCTTAACCTGTGTTATCGGTCAAACCGTAAGGTACGGCTTAGACTTAGCCATGAGCCCCTCTCTTAGCAACGAGCCCCTCTCTAGAGTTTAAAATAAATTTCATTTATTAAACATTTTAGTAATTACTTTCGTTTTACAGTATTTAGATTATATTATGTAATTAGGTTCAAACATCATCTGTAAAGGAATTTATTATTCACCCACAAAAATCTTACAGCGCAAAACTACCCTTTGCACTTATCAGATCATCTTAATCCAACTAAGATAAACAAAACATGAACACTCATACACACTTATTGCAAGATCACGATAAAATGTAAAAAACGTATTTTGATTTAATTTCAACAGCTGATATGCATCTTACAGAAAATCTTCTGAAAACACCTGTTTCCACTATAAATAAAAACGTGATTTTCACATAGGTAAAATAGACACTTTCTTATCACTTTTAGTTTCGAAAGTTATCTAGTGACTCTTGGACATGTATAAGCGACAAAATCCTCCTTGATAAAATCTTTGACTTCGACTGGACTTTGAACTGCACGTTGTCAGTGACAATGTCATACGAAAATCAACTTTATGGCGTTGAAATAAATGTCTCGATGTCAAAGTGAGAAGTGACGGGTTGTTAAAGGTACAGTGAGCAACAAAAGTGGATAAGCAAAATAAGTTTTCGAACTGTCAGATATATTCAGTGACATAAAATATCGGTTTTAAAGTGACTTTCAGTTTTGTGTCCTAGTCAAAAAAACGATTTGATTCTTTGTGTTTTATCAATCGAATCGTATTCATGTACTGTTGTTGCTGAATGTACCTTGGTTATTCCCATATTCTCTTAGTATGTTATTAGACTTATTAGTAATCCCAAGAACGAAGGTCAAATATATATAAAGGCGTCAAGGATACGCATGCGACCGATTTGTCTTCTGCGTTGCACCGAATATAGGAATTAACGTAACGTCTGGGTATTGTGGTAAAAGTCTGAAGGTTGACACTCAATGTCATTATAAAAATGTAACTAAATTTAGATTTGAAATTAACTGTTACTATATAACAATCTATTTTGTCACCTTTTCAATGGTACTGTCTAATTGTCTTGTTTCCGCGTTTGAACTTAAGTAGTTCGGAGGTAGAGAGGGCGACAGAGTTTGCGTTTCAACTATATATCAGCCACTTTAAAGAAATAATGACCGTGCTTTGGGATTATGAACCTTAATTCAATGACTAACAGTTCAGTTTCCATCACATTCAAATTACTTTTAGGCCCTTTTCGGTAATATTTGTCATTCTAAAATGAACTTAAACACATGTTGTCAAAGTTGATAATTGCGTAATTAGTAATAACGTTTTATTCTCTTTCCAGATTGGCTTTAGTATAGGAATATGTCAGAAAAAAATGTTGAACAATATAGAAGAAGGTTACATTGAAAAATAATTGCATGTAGTATGTATAGTACCTAATTAAATAATATAAAACCCGTTTTATATAAGACTCCCTTTTTTTTTAAGAATTAATTTATTTTCTGGGATACCTCTACGGCTCTATGCTTTTTGCATGTAAGAAGAACCAAACACACAAAAGATCGCCTAAAAGTGAAGAAAATATCTAAAAATAAATATAACTGTTGAATATGAATAAGATTACCTTAACTTGACCCTGACTTCACAAGCTCTACATTCACCAAAACCTAATGAATCACTCTCTTTATTTAGTTCTGATAAAATGTTGCTGAAGTTACGACCACAGTTATACCATTTGAAAACAGCGTGATATTAATGCGTACATGGTATAATTTGGCTGCATTCCATTGATGACAATTATATTACATTTATTAGATTGGCACTCAACTTTAGGGAATTCAAGGGCTAAATATATTTTTATTGCAAACTTTTACTTGTCTCTAAAACATGCCTATATCTGAATACATTTAATGTGTATACCTATGGAACTGTATCAAAACTGTCCTTTAGATACCATTACCTACGAAAGTACGCACACAAGACGCACTATATGAGACGCAGTATGACGCACGGCAGATTGTCAAACTTTATACCAATTTGTTAACCTAATTTCTCTATCTTGGTGATGTAAGCTATATCATTGTGACAATTAATTTATTGAGTAATTATGATTCCATAAAGCAACACTATAGATGCAAAGATTAAATTTTTGATCATTTGGTTCATGTTTTGCCATAAATTTCGAAGAAAATTTTTAGTATGATACGTCGGTGTTTGGTATTAATTAAAACTGGGAATCACAGTTACTAAAAAAAGACTTAATATTCCTTATGTCTTAGGTATTTATACCATACCATTGTTGTACATGTTTTCCTGTTGACAGTGACAGAGTATTTATTTAGTCTATTTCAAGTTAAGTCCATGTTCAGGTAATTCCTTATTTAGAAACCTTCATTCTTATGTATTAGTATATTTCCTGTTCGTACGTTGCAGATTGATGATGTGGTGTTCCGTCTTCCATTTTGTACACTTCATTGGTTTTGGCCATGCACGGCTGTAGCCTGATTAATTTCATGTCATTTGAGTTTGAGGATTGTGAGCTTAAAATCCAGTACGAATTTCAGAAGTTTTTCAAGGTTTTATTATTATTTAATTCGCAAAATATAAAGGAGTGACTGAGTCACTACCTTGGACAGTGTTTCCTTCATTCGTTTATTAAATTGAACCCTACCACCATAGAAAAGCCACATATTCTCCATGGGTATGACCTAGGTACCACCTAAATCTCGAGATTTGAAGGAATACTGTAAAATTTTAAAATCGAATATCTCAAAGCTGAATAAAATATGCGAAATTATATTCACATGCCGTACGTAAAGAGATGTACGAATAGAACGAATGGAAGTATGTGACAGATTTAGATGTTGAATGGGTACTGAAATAAAGAACGAATGACGTACGAGGCAAAAGTGAAAGTTAATGACGCAAACGAATGACTTCGATATGTCGTGAATGTAGAACCAGAGGAAACTAGAGATTAATATGAAAACTTGTTGGACAAGCGCAATGCTCTTCATGACGACGAAGTTTATTAATTTTATTGGGACTTTTTAAACTTTTTTTATGAGCGCATATTAATTCCTTAAATGAATTCGTATGTTTGCTCAAAGATTGTGTCATCTCTCTGACATATCTATCATTTGTTAAAAAAAGCGGTGTGGCCCGAACACGACATTTTACAGATAACATTTCTTATCAGCAAGAAGTCACTTTTAGTTTCATGTAAATAATGACGTCAGCAGAAAACTGTTTTCTTTACACGTAGGTTCAAGCTGATTTCCACGCATCAGATCTTGCCGATATGTACTGTTTCACGAGGACTTCAGCTTTTAAATGATGTGATGTAAGGTTTTTATGGTGCAATTCTTTTAGATTTGGTTGCAAGATATTGTAGAATTTTCGGAACTACATTCTCTTTGCTAAATGCAAGGATGCAAGGATCAGATGAGTAAGACTATTACTTTTTAGTTTTAATTACTTATTAGTTATAACATCGAGCGAAAATCTAACAAGACCTTTGCCGGAGTACTTACGGGGTAACGTGTTAAGTTTTAAATTACACATTTAATAAATGCTGAAAATTCTTAAAAGTAATCTATTGTTAGGACACACAATTGCACAAACAACGCACTCTTACAGAAAGTTGCTCTGTTCTTCTACAAGAAGTTTAAATGATTTGAGTAAAAACACAGACTTGACTTGAACAGAAAGACATGGAAAAGTTAATAATGATTCTGATGATGTAATTGTATTGTCTAGCGCTACTGTATCAAGAATTCAAGAGCCGATCCATAAGACATAACATACATAGCTTACCATATTTATTTATATCTAAGCACTAATTCAAATGTCCAAAACAATTTATGTGGGAAGATAATTCTTTATTATAAAATCTCCTTGTATATATTTAGAACTACAAGTACTTGTTATCAGGTCTAATAATAATTCGTAGTACTGGCTTTTGGTCGTCCGTCAGTCTTAATAAATATTTATTGTTTGTGTTTGATCCAAATTAAGATTTAACTGGACCTCAATTGCCACGTGAATGAGTCATGTGTGTAGTTTTGGGTATTGCCATCTTGGGAAAGAATCCATTGCAAAGGGGGTATGAGAGATGTCGTGCTTGTTTTAAGAGTTAAGTATATTGAGAAAGAAGGAATGTACTTCATCATCTTTGTGTAGGTCAATATGGATAGACAGGTACATAAGTATGTACTTTGAATTTAGGTTAAATTGGATTCAGAGAAATGTCTCATGAATGACAAAATATCAATGTAATCAGTATCGAATTTGATACAATTTAAATCTTTTGTGTCTCGAGAAGCCGAGATAAAATCTATTTACGCGGAAATTGTGTCGGGGCCACAGATACCGCGTAAACAAATAATAAAAATCTAAAAGTTCGGTTAGGATACATACTCTACCTGTACAAGAATTAGATACCTATGAATTAGGTAACCAAATTAAACTTGGACATTTTGGGCTTTTTGTTTAAATTGGAGCTTCGTCTTACCAATATTGTGCATCCTTTATATAAAGAGCGCCCTTTTTGTGTACATTACATAATTGAAGACGCAGTAGGACTGTAAAATTGGAGAAGGAATTCCGCCTCTCAATTCAGATTTTTGGCACCGTTTCCGCTGTCTCCGGTACTTACCTACTGGTCTACTTGTATCTATACAGATTTGTGCGTGGGCATTAAGTGATGATAGCTTCACATGAAGGAAATGAGGAATTTAAGAATGGAATGACGAACAAATCTCCGCAACTTTCAACTGCATCAGTCGTGTACAAACTGGTTGGTAATGAAGCTGGGATTGGACGCTTCCTTCGAAGATACAGGCAATTTGCTGGACAAGATCAAAGAGAAATTACGTCCATTAGTTGCTTTGTCTCAAAATAAAGTTCATCTGTAGGCGTCAAAGAATGAAGAATGCCATTTCCTTTATTTATACCAGTTTCTTAATTTAAATTTTACAAATATTAGGACTAGTATAGAACATTTTGTAAGTGTACATTTATTAACTGTCACATGTACATACAAATATAGTAGGTACCTGGTACATACACAAAATACAGTGTTGCAAAAAAATACTATGTTATGATAATAAGTCACAGAATGTGACCTTTCTACTGTGAAATACACACGTTGCGATGTAAGCTGTTATAAAATTATGTAACAAATACGTCGATATTTTCTGGATCCACTTGTTCAAATAAAGGTACGATAGTGTCTATCCACTTAATCGAAATGTTTGCTGATACTACTGAAGTTTAAAATAAATAATCGAGTAATATTTCCATTAAATTTTCCATAATCAACCTCTACTGGGACTTTTTAAACATGGAATATCTTTTAAGTACTTTTTCATAGGATATATTCCTTAATGTTCGTTTTTATTTTATGAAAAGTTTTTTGCTCTTCCGTTTAAGCACTATCATTTTAATTTATTTGTGTAAATTCACATTAGAATAAGATAAAATCTATAATATTATAAATTATGGCTTCAGTAGGACAGTTCTAAAAAGTAAATAAAATTAGGAAGGGTAGGGATGCGGCCGTTAAAATTTGGTAGAGTCAAAAGTCTAGTGATAAGATATATTAGCGTCCATACATTTGGAACTAGTTTAAGTTTTTTAATACCATAATATTAGTTGATTAGACTATCTTGGACTGACCTTTTGCTCGTCATATTTGGAGTATTGCCCACCATGTAGGAGACAAATGGATGATTTATTAATACAATATTTCTTATCCACGTGGAGATGTGATAATATTGAAAAATCTAAAATTGCACATTGAAGTTTCGTTCACGTGATAATTGGTGCCTTAGCCAGTTAGGGAGAATAAAACTTGTGAGCTCAGTCTTTTTGGCTTGAATCAATTTTCGGTCCATCAGAATAACGAGAGGCATCTATGAGAATTCGATCTTACTAGTTTGTATTTACATGTAGCACATTAAAGCTGAGCTGACTTATATTAACTAGCAACACTAGTTTCCTCAAGCAAATACGGCTCTGGCAGAAAGCCAGAAAACAATAACATGAAGAAGAAACTAGCAAGCATACTAACGATTTGCAAATGAAGGTGCATGTACATTTGGGAGTTGATAATTACTTCTGAAGAAAATATTTACTAGATTCTGAGAGGAATAAAACAATATTCTCTTAGTTATGTTCAGTAAAAATCATGTAATCGTAGAAACAACATCAATAGGTACGAATAAAAACAAATTAAATACGGGCTCAAGAGGAAATCGATAAGGAATACTAAACATGAGACGCGAATGGCGAGAAAAAGTACAATTATATTACTGGGTTCGTTCCATGAAAAGTAACAAAGAAACGGCCAAATAAACAAGGTTTATAGAAGAGACGAATAGCGCTGGAACCGCCGTCTTTACTTACGTTACGCGGAAGCGTGTAAGAATCTTGTAAACAAAAAAAAACAAAAGTAATCGTCTGAGTAATTCATTACAATCAAACGTGGGTGCCGACACCAAAATCGTCCGAAGCGTTTATTGTTATTTACTTGCCAGGACTGACGCGTATACTCAACACGTACGCAATCGACGACTCAGAATACACAGTGAAGTGCAAAGTTCGGTTTTTCATGTTTTCTGATTTCTTGGCAACCTTGTAATACTAATGGAAACATATCCACAACAATGTCGACTACATGTTGCCGTCAAAATTGCATGTAGTGTGCTTTTGCACAGCGGTTCCAAGCACGTTGGAATGTGAACATTGATCACGCGTCCAGCACGTGAAGTCTGCATACGCACACATGCAAACACTCACATGTGCGCCAAATGCCAATGTATGCATTGTTGGCAGCTGCGCGTGTGTGTATACTCTTTGTGGAACTTACACTGACATACGTATCATGAGCCGGCCATATATTTTCAAATCCGCACGATATTGTAATTCGGTTCAAGTTGACATTGCAAGAAAATAAAAAAAAACGGTTTTCACCTCGGAGTCTGGATCGTTACAGGCTGTACCCGTCTTAAAAGTATTTACAGCGCCTTTCGACACGAACTGAAATTTATTAAGGAAGGACATTGACCCCTCCTTTCCAGCTGACGTCACTCTTCGCTGTGGAGATTTGTCAGTAACCATTTCACTGATATGACAAAGTAACATTTTGGGCTCCATGTTTTGCTTCAGTTTGATAACCTCCATTACTACATTATAACCTCTTTAGTTATTATTTTACTTAATTACTATGTTATCTAGGAAAATACTCTCTGCCTATTTATAAATAGGTATTTGCTATGAGCATAACCTTTGCATAATTGTTTACGTGTAATTCCTGAATACATATTGTTGACAATGTAGATTTCACTTCCGTTATACGTGTGCGTTCACTGAAATAGTCACCTTCATGCAAGAGCAGCTAATTGTGAATAGGCAGCGTTCCATACAACTGACATAAACTGGCGTGCTCGTGCGCTCAAACTAACGTGCTCATGTGAGTCAGTGTACAGTGAACCAAACGGAATTCGGAACAAACGAATCACGAAAATGAACCACACTACTTTAAGATAAAGACGCTTTTAATGCCAAACTGTAACAACTAATTTCATGTCGAGTGTATACAATGACGTGCATCGTACACACCCACACTTATAATGTCAAATTAATTAACTACTTATATTATATTATCGCTTGCAATATTTTGTTTAGTTCGTGCTAATGTTTTGCATTGGTGTTAATTTTAACGTGGTAAGCTAGTTTCATGTGTCACTAGATAAATAATGTAACAAATTGCATTATAAACACGTTGCTGACGTGCGTCAGAGCGGTAAGTTGAGTTTGCGTTAAACAGTTGAGCGCAGTCTTCGGTGTCAATATTATACAGAGATAACTTCGTGGAAGCGACAAAGCTCACAGATTTATACAATGTGGATATAATTATGTACGTTAGTTACAATGTAGCGAAGGTAAATGTTGTAACTTCAAGTTCTGCATATAGGGTCTAGATAGCACTATATAAAATTAGTCTTGGTTTCAAGTACTCGCAACTAGTATTAATATCTACTAATACTAAGTATTCAGAAATATATTTTCATGATTATAAGGATATCGTAACTTTCTTAATGAAAGTCTATCACGAGTTATATATACACATAATTATATTTGATTACAAATAACTTAATGGAATTGGCTTAAAAAAAAATATAAAGGACCAAATCTGAGGTATCGATCCAAAATTTCCGAAGGTATCCCCTAACAAACAACGTCAAATTGAGAACCTCTTCCTTTGGAAGTCGTTTTAAGAATCTTATACTCTATACGAATGTGTTTGACTGACTTTGATATTTTGTAGGAATGTTTTGTTAAAGTAGTAAAGATTTTTTTTTTAAATAAGATTTATATATTTTTAAGTGACGAGCTTCCACTTAATTAAATTAATATTTTACAAAAATTAAAAATATCTATAGTAATACTAGCTGATTCCCGCGACTTCGTCCGCGTCAATTTCTTAAAATTGCGACTATAATTTGAGATTTAAACTATCCTATCTCTCAAGTTGGATCGAACTGCACATGGTGTGCGAATTTTATTATAATCGGTTAAGTGGTTTAGGAGTCCATTGAGGACAAACATTGTGACACGAGATTTATATATATTAAGATAGAGTCGTCTGGGTGCTTTGCCTATAGCTCTATTACCGGTATCTTTATATTAAGGATAATTTTGCATCATAAATCTACCACATTGGTATGGTACCTATATCGCGAAGCTTTTATACCTTAGGAAAGCGTCATTCATAGATAATATGATAATTATCACGTGTAAAATTTAGTAACGTCATTGACATTGAATTTAATCTGAGTCATGAAATTATCTTCTGATTAGGTATTCTTATAATGATAATGTTTTGCGCGTCACTCTGCACTAGAAGAAAGCTTTCTTTTAATAAAGTATTCCCATAAAACTAGTAACAAGCACTTATAAAATTTTGGTTATAAGCCACGGTTAAATGAAGAGATAAGTAGTTTAAAAACTTTCTTAGTAGAAAATATACACTAAAAATATAGATAACACATTTTTAATGTCTTTGGTATTAGATGCAAATGAGCAACCGTCTACCAAAAGTTTAACTGCATAGATTTATTAGGTGTTAAGGTATGGTAGACCTAATTTAACAATCGACAACGATTAGATCTTTATCGGGCAGATATACGCTGGTATTATAAAAACAACGCCACCACACCGACCAACAAATTTATGAATTCTAATATCAAAAATTCAATTCAAAATTAGACAATACCAGTCCTTGTGCAGTACAATCATTTACATTGTGCGTTTCGTTTTTACCTGTGCTCTATAAATTGTCTGTGGCTTTTTGTTTTCCCGCAAACGTAGCGCAACGAATAGGAGCTCGGATGCGGGTTACAATGCTTTGTCCCGCCAAAAATATGACATCGCCCATTTTTTTTGCTTACAATCTAGTTAGATAACATAACAATGAAGCGACATTACTTCATACAGTTTTAACTGTTGTGACATTATCCAGGAATAGATATTATATAAATATTATTAAGTTTTGAATAAAAATGATGTTTCAACAAAAATATGTTGCTCTGGTACTAGTTACGTTTGTTGCGTTTTGAGTTAGAAAAGAATTGCGTTATAGAATCGTAGAAATCTTACGAGAAATCAAAGGGAGAAATGTGATGTTCCGTTCGCGACACGTAATGAGGTTCATTACTGCCATTCTAAGACGTCAATACATTTTGGACGACTGTTTACTAAATGCAACTACTAGGTAAATATTGCACATTATTAGCATTCACCATTAAACCGGAATGCAGACGACAAATCCTGCTCATAACTACTAACCACTTTACTATCTGATAATCTTCGTCTAGCTAATCAGACTGGGTATCAGCAGATAGTAAAACATTTCTCACGTAAACAATCATAATATATTATAGTTTATATCGTCATAATAAGATATAGTTTATTATCCTTGTAAATTACCTTTATGGTGGGATTAATACAATAAAATTACAGATAAAATCTTTTACGTAAAAGTTGCAATGTCTGTCTATTTTTGTGATCTATATACCTAGCCTTGTATAGCCTACTTCTAAATACATGCCTTTATGTAGTTCCACCATATTTTTCTTCCTACTTCTGCAGCATTTTTTTTCTAATTCTTTCACTCGCATTTCCAAACTGAGTGTTGTTTTCTATATCAACGGAAATTAGCTGGATGGCGTTTAACTACGCCTATTTCAAACGATAGCACCAAGCTATTTTCTTTAATATCTAACAATATGAGAATAAAAAAAATAGTTTATATTTTATGTTCCATTGCTTGTTAGTTGCGTAGCTAAATCTCAAGTCATGCAGCGACGAACGTCAAAACACATACAATATTATCCTGGCTGGTTTATTTTCATGTATAAATGAGAAACAAAGCCTGTCCCAACAGATCTTCAACATGTGCCATTAAGTAAGTTTTCAGGTCAACATAATACAATACATAAAAGCCATATTTGTCAGGGCCCAGTGCCCACATTTGTCTTACCTTTACCGCTTTCTAGTTTTATGGCTTGTAACGCCATGGCGGCGCGCGGCGGCGGGCGATAACTCTACAACTTAGGTACCTGTTTCGAGTTTACATTTTGATTTATTTTTACCCACTTTTAAGTTGAACTGTTCACAATATATAAAATTGTTTGGATTATTTTAATACTTTATCTTGCATGTATTTCTTTAATGTATAATGTACCTAAGCTTTTTTCCTTACGCATTTTTTTCTGGATTTTGTCTAAATCCCTTTGTCTTAATCATGGCTATACTTGTTCATCCTTGATGATAGCAATCTGCGAAGCTTCCCCCGATACATCCTTTTGTTTGTTATTTAAGTTTGTATTTGACGCATAAAAATGCGTGTCAAAAATATTCCTTAATAAAAAATAAACGGTGACCTCATACAGGTCTCCAAATGAGCGGATCCATCTCAAGGCGAATGGACAGCCAGAATACTCTTGTTCAAAATTGGATACTTACGGCCACACTTATGGGCGTTGTGTGGGAGACACCTAAGTGCAAGTCGCCGACGATTTGAATGCTCAATTTAACGTATTCCAAGACATTCGGTTTGGTTACGACGCAAGCTACGCAAATCAAATATTGAATGACTTAAGATTCTTCTTCTTTTTGGGTTTTAAGAAAGGATTAACTGATTTACGAGCTTTCGTTTGACTACTCCTGATAGACAGGAATGAAATCATCGCCAATAAAAAAACGCTTGTATCTTGTATAGGAGTATCTGAACTTAAAGAACAATGTTTTTTTCAGTACCATTCCAAGGGCAAAATCCTTAGCTTATCAAAACAAGGTGACTGATTTGCTTTGCTGTATGCCACAATATAATATTTGCACGGAATACACTTTGATAAAATTGGTATACCTGATATACATAAGACCTAAACAGGGAGAGACGACAGGTGGGTGGAGAGGCCTTCGCCGTGCAATGGGATAGTTTGCAGAAAAAGCCTCTTTCAGTATTTTTTTGTGTCAATTTTTTTTTTAAACAATTTTGACGCAAATGATCAAGGAAAAAAACAACAGTGCGATTTACGACATAATAAAATTTGTTAGGAACCCATCAATTATGTAATAACGTGTCTGACTCCATAAATAATTGTATGCGGAAATTGCTTCAGTAATATGATTGCTTGCACAACGACACAATATAATATACATTCAGCTCTTAACCTTATAACATCATTGTATTTCTGTCAATTGTTCCAAGTGACAAAATACTGTTTATTATCATTATTTAAAATGTTTTTTCGACACCCTCTAGCCTTTAGGGTTAGGTTATTTCTTGTCTCAAGCTCATCCGCTTGTGCCTTAGACTCAACATCATTAACGTATTTTTACAGTACCTATATCTAAATTGCTTTCAACTGGCACGTGGCTCTATCGTACGACACTAAATAACAGCAATACGTTATTAAATTATAATAAATCTTTTACATTATATCTTATCGTGTAATAGGCACTGGTAATAAGATCAACATCCTTTATGGTTCCAGGTTCTAAATGTCAGATTACGAGCTGCCAGTTTTATGTCTTGATATGCGTATCAAGCCGGTCAGGCAGTGTTAATAGAACAACGGATGCGCGAATCTAAAAAGAGTCGTGGAATAATACTAGTAGGTATTGTAAAATAGACTGGGGCAATAAACAGAACCTAATGCTTATCCACTTTATATTTGATTATATTTAAAGCAATGTATGAACTAGTGCTCTACCGTAACTAGCCTGAGTCATTCAGATGCATTAAACTTACTCAGGTGATGATAAGCTGATTTAACCAAAGGAATTTTACGCACCCATATTACGGGCACGATTAATTAAATAATTAAATAAATAGAAAACTAGAATTTAAATAACAGGTTATTATTTATATACCGCGATCTGTTTATTTGTTTGAAAATACGCTACAAAAGAAAGTTTATTGAAACAATTCTTAACTAAATGCCTTCCTTATTATTTGTAACAAGTAAATTATTGAAAGGTACAATTTTTAATACAGTTCTGATCGAAATCATCGAATGAATTATTTAAAATATAAGTACTTAACAAGCTTTAAATCACTACTAGTTAGAGTTAGAGCCAAGTTTTTAATTAGATAATGTTTTTTTTTACTATATTTAGAAATTATGATTTATTCTTGTTTATTTTGCATTAAATAAAACATGGAGTTCGGCATAATTAACGATCCTACGTAATTATGAAATACACTATTATAGTCTATATGTATTGTATGTGTGTTGTGGCATCATTAAATACAATACGCTTGTAACAAGCATATTGTGTTACAATACGAACATCAGATGTTTTGACTTACAGTGATAATGAAAAAATACATTAATGTAGAATTAATTTATAGCAGTTGTCCAAAAAATACACAATGGGATGTGTTATTATTATAAAACAGGTATTTTAGCCCTCGGATTAAAGAAATACGTGGACTTTGGATAACATTTCAATTTTACTTTAATTAAATCGTAGTTTTGAAATATAAAGAAAATGAAAGTGGTCCTTCCAAATAACCCCTCTTTAGGTAATTCGGGCTTGGCCTTTAGTTTGCCTATGATGTTTCGGTCTTTGTCTGAACAATATCTGATGATGATTATGATGATGATGAACAATATCTACATAGGTATTCATTGGAATACTGGAGCATTCGGACATTCATATTCATCCTGAAAAAAGCTAATTTTTGGAACTCAAAATACCGTTTCTCTGGCATTGAAACTCCCATTTCACGGATATCAAAGTGAACACTGCTTTGTCACAATCTGCAAACATATTTTCGCAATCATAAAACTTTGGATTCATAAAACTATATAATTTAGTTTATATCCATTGATAAAGAAATAAAAAATCTTAATCCAAACGGCATCACGCCAATCAGAATTTTTCCACGGTATGTCGATAATAAGACAATAAATAAAACAAATGTTTTATATACAGCAATTATAAAAATGTAATAAACTTTTGATAGACGAAATGGCCAAACGAATAGAGCGAACCGTTTCGGTAAGCGAAAAATCATAACAAATGAATGTCATGATCTTATAATCTTCTATATATACTTATAATAAATCTGTAGAAGTGAAAATTCTGTACATTGAAAATATCAAAAAAAATTATGGCGGGGGGTGTTACTAGACCGATACCGAAAAAAAAGGGTGAAAAAAAATATTTTTGTCTGTCTGTCTGTCTGTTTGTTCAGGTATCACGCAAAAACTACCGGTTCGATTACGATGAAACTTGGTATAATTATTCTTTATTATTCTGGGCACCACACTGGGTAGTTTTTATCCCGGAAAAGTATAAACAATAAAAAACAAACTTAATTTTGCGGTTAAAAACTCATTGATAAATTTCGTCATCCACGCGAACGAAGTCGCAGGCACAGCTAGCATCGAATAATTCGGGCGGATGGACATATTTGTAAAACAATTATTGATAACAATATTAACAATACCGGTACAGACGATCTCAGTACGGCAGCTTTGAAGTCCGCCAAGTAATGAGACTATATCACTTGTTTATACCAGATACAAGATCCAGTTATGTCGAGCTAAAGAAACGTAATTCGATAATTTCAATGACACATTAACAAATATTTGTATATTCGTAGGGCTAAATGTAAACAACAAACAACGCTTGATAAGCGGATCAAACTTAAGAAATATTCCAGTGACACATGTTTGTTTATGATACCAATAACATCGCTTTTCTTATAACCTAAATTTCTATTGCACAAAGAAATAAAACGTGGTACCTACCGTAGGTAGTGTTTCACGTTTCCATGAAGAGTATTAATTTTAATACCACTTGATCTGTTTATCTAGTTCATTTATGTAAGGTTGACGTTTATTGCTGTGTACGTAGGTACGTTTGTACCTACACGTCATTTAATCATTCAATGTATTAACGTGCCATTTATAACTACGACAACAATAATGCAGAATAGATTTCGTTCCTCTGTAAAATCTATTAGGTGGTTTGCTTATAGTAATATTAGTATAAAAAATACTAGTTAAAATAGACATTTAAAAATTGCATATATAAATGACGTTAATTACAAACATGATCGAATAGTAAAAGTCGTGTTATGCATACATATTGTTTTTCTTACGAAGAAATGAGCGAGAACAATTCACTGTTTTTCATACCGCAGTCAAGTGATTGTGTCGGCCGGCGGGCAAGAGTTCCAAGAATGCATTCAGTGCCAGATGAATTGATATTCTCTTTTGCATATCGAGGATTTATGGCATACAGAAAGTGTTTTTAACTAACATGCCAACATTATTTATTCCTTTTGCATGTACAAAATGGCCGAAACCTAGCTTTGTTTTTCTTAAGGTTGCATTTACCAACAGTGATCAATCCAGCAGACTAGTCATACTAAGTAACATTTGGTTGTGTGGCTTTCACTTTAACTTACCAAAATCATAACAGAAATTAATAAGTGCACTTTCATGATTCCAGTGGCCGTCAGGATAGGTGTAAATATAATAAACCAAAGTTAAGACCCAACTTCAGTTAGTTAATAACCAAGGAATAGATATTAAAAAGAAAAGGGGGATTCGCCTCCAAGTTATGTAGGAGAACAAATTCAAAACAAATCGTTATTCTTTGCAGCCCCTTCCAAAATAACTTACAAAAAGTAAACCCCAGCAAACATTTAATTACGGTGTTCATTTAATTAAAATCACTACAACCCTTTGTTTAAAACAGTGGTCAGACACGAACCAAATTACATTAGACATTTTTTCACTGGAACACTGCAAGCGTATGCATCCCAAGATAATAATTTGGAAGATGGGTTATGCTAATGACTAAAACCACACTAAAACCAACAGCTTGATGAACTCAAAATTAGCAACTGTGTGTTCCTTTTTCAGTGACGTTTTGGTCCGTTTTTTAATTTTCCAAACTTGTATAGTAACTCCTTTACTATACAAGCTTGGAAAATTAAAATAGGAATATGGAAGTTAGATCTCATGTAAAAACAAGCGTAATTTCACGATATTGTAAATATTTTTTATTAGGAAAATTTGCCAGAAAACGTTTTTTAAGTAGGTAAATAAAATAATAGTTTATATATTAAATAAATATTTAAGCAGACCAATCGAATTTTCTAACTATCTATTGCGTTTTTGACCATATCTTTGTTTTTCTTATATAATTTAATCAATTCTCGGTATAAATAAAACAAAATCCATTATAGGTTATCACAATATGTTTTAATTACAAATATTTTATAAAGACATCACATGCATTGCATTCCGACAAAATAATTTATAAATGGCACGAGAATCCGTGAGACATTCGGAATGTTGTATCATCACAATTTATAATATTACCACGAGTACTGTTACATAAATATTTATAAATATTCGGGCATATCCGTTGAATATTATCACATCTGACAAATTAATACATAATGTACGAATGTTAGTTAAAACAACTCTTGAGGATTGATCAAGTTCCAAGAGCCAAACATGAAAGATTTTGAAGGTTTAATAAGAGTCTAATGTCGGAAGACAAAATTTGGCAAATCAATTCTCAAAAATGTTGACTGAAGTATTTAAAACCATTCGATTTTAAAGATAACAGAAACATTGCTGAAAATTTTAGGTTTACAAATAGGTTCAGATGGGTATTTTCGTACAGTTTTAATAAACAGATGTGACAAATACCATTTATGATTATGAACACGCCCAAAAAATTGGTGTCTATAAAATGTGTATATCATAACACATATTGTTGTACAGTATTGTTCAAATAAGGCACGCCATAATACAGTATCTTACATTAAATGCTGTGCGACCTAAGTACATAAAATCTTAATTAAAATTATTATTATATTAGTAGGTATGCGTTATTAATAAATATTCTTCATTAGTACCTTTATAGTACTTGTAAACATTGAGTGCTGGAAGGAACTGGTATCACTTCTTTATTTTCGGCCAGCATTAAATGTTTAATAACAAATACATTAATACATTCATAAAATGCATTTTTAAGTAGGTTACTTAAATATTCTTAATACATCTACAATGGTCCATCCATGTTCACTTCACCATAACCTTTAATAATAAATTCTATTGCTGACACGGAAATTCGAAGCTTATATTCGATTGTAATAGAGTTCCAATTTATTTACCAATAACTCCTTGATATTTTTATAGGAAAAGTTCTACAAAGTAACGGTATGTAGAGAGCAATCCGCTCTTATAAGAGTCATTGGCAAATAAACAGTGCCACGTAAATATTTTTCTAATAACTGCTATATAAATTAACTATAATATCTAATTTTGATTTAACACTTCCCAATTTTAATATTTTTCAACAAGCAAAGTCACAACACATCGTAAACATGCTCAGTAGTTTTTAGTATGCCAGTATAATCCGCCTAAAACCGGACAAAATATGGCGGTATAACAAGCAGACAAGTTTCTAAGTGGTGTTAAAGCAAGTTGGATGCAAAAATGTAAAACCCTAATGAAGTGCAGTCGCTCTGACCGCTAGCTAACCGGCATTGTACGGGTTAACTCTTAACAAGAAAAATAAGTAACACCTCTATTTCAAACAGAATGGAAAACTGTTACTTTTTTTCGTGTTTTTTGATCAATTCAAAGAGTTTGTTTGTTTGTACGTGCTAAGCTCTGGAACTATTAGTCAGATTTCAAAAATCTTTTTGCCTTTGATAGCCCAAATTTAAAGGAAGTTTAAGGCTATTTAACATCACATAACTTGCCTTGAGATAAAAGCAAGTGAAGCCGCAAGACGCAGCTAATTTATATTTCCACTCACACAATTCTCGGATCCGCTCAGGAGCAAGAGATTCGATATAATATTTATCTGTTTTCTGTAGGATTGAAGCGTAAACCTCTTTAAACATGTGTTGAAGTTACGCGAACAACTTACATTACAGTAGCTTATACTACGTTTGTACTTGTTGAAGTTATACATGTTGTTTAAAGGCACTTTTGTATCGATATATAAATAGATAAACAGTAAGTATCAATGTTAAGTGTATATAATATAAAATACTTATCATAATGCAACTCTAAGAAGGTTTTATATATTCTTCAAGAATCTATCACAGATAGACTTTATATTAATATTAAGTAGATGCTTCAAGATAATGTTGGCACATGTAATACTCATAACGAACTTAATACAAAAACTTAAACGAAATAATGAATTAAGTCTTCTATTACGTACACAACTATAGATTATACGGAAGTCCAACATGATTTTATATAAAGTAGTTATAACAAAATAAGAAACCCGGAATTTGTCCCCTAACATAAAAAGTGAATTCTTTGGTCTTAATAGCTCCCACGTAACTACTACTAGGTATAATATACACGAACAAAGGAGACGGGCACGACAAATTAGGTTCTCTTACGGAATGTCGCCACGTAGTGCGCGGACGGAGAATTAAGTACTGAATAATATTAAAGTACGATAACAAACGCCTTAATGTATACAATTGTTAAATAACTTACTAAATATATATTCTTTAAACATAATGTACTTCGTCACAAGGTTATTTTAACTCTAGCCATGTGATCTTCACCCTTAACATAAGCAACTTTATTTCTGGAATACAATTTCTCTTGTATCGCAGCAAACGACTGTCCTTTAGTTTCAGGAAGTTTTAGTATTATGAATATCACACCGAGCGCGGAAAGTGCGCCAAATCCCCAGAAGGCGACATAGTTCCCTAAATTATCAGCGACCACTTGATATAACTTCGTTACTGCGAACGTAACTAAGGCCGCAAATATCTGGATCACACAAGTTGCCTTTGATTTAATGTTTGTGGGGAATATTTCGGACGTAATCGCGAAAGGCACAGTAGCTAAGCCTATAGTATACGAAAATATAAAGATAGGTATCACAACATTAGGAATAAATTTCAAACTAACTACGTAGTCGCTTTGTTGATGTTTCATGTAGAAGTAAGCACCTATTATAACGTTCGATAAACCGACACCACAAGAGGATATTAGCAACAGAGGCTTCCGTCCTAATCTATCGACGAGTTGCGACGACATTGCTGAAGTGAGGAGCTGCACCGTGCCGAACAAAATGCACGACTCTTTGGCCCCCATACCGCCTTCAGCCGCTCCAAATATCTGCTGAGCGTACGATATGATCGCAGTGCTGCCGCAAAACTGTTGCGTGAAGTATATGCCCATTAGAATAATGAGGCCTCTCCTATTTCCTTTCACTGTGAACAGGTCTTTCCATCGACCCTTTTCCTTCATATTCTCTGTGACCAAACTGTTCATGCTCTCTAGTTCCTCCCTGACGTAGGACTTGCCTCGCAGCTTCTTGAGCGATGATTCCGCTTCTTGTTTCTGTCCAGATTTAATGTAGTAGTAAGGTGACTCCGGCATTGTACTGAACGTCACTACGAAAAGGATTGGTATGGCGATGTTGAAACTCGCCAAACCGAGCATGGACACGTAGGGCCCGATGCAATACTGTGATAGGATTCCAGCCTGAAACAGACAGACAAAAGCTACAGTAATGGTTATAAAAACTAACAAAATCTAATTGAACCAAAGTAAATACCTAGACAAAATGACATTGTTTCGGTGGAAAATAAAACAAAACATTACAAGGCTCGTAACTTCACCTTTTTAAGGCCGTCAGTAAACAAAACGTTTCGTTTAAGGTGCGGTCGTTCATTAATAGGCAATGGATGACGTCAGACTGAAACCACGAGAGCTTTGCTAGTGGCTTTAAACTTGCCCCTACTTGCCTCCTTAGTAAGGAAAACTCAAACACTCCAGTTACCTACTTAGTTGTTCAGAATGGAAACACTTCAATGGTTGCTAATGGATATTACTAGTAATAATAAATTACCTCAAAGTGTCTTCTTATCATTATTTATACTTTTTTATTTACGACATTAATGGCAGATGCCTTTAACTAGTAAATGTACATAATTAAATAAATTATTATTAGGAAAAAGAGATTAAAAATGTTTTTATAGACACATTAATTACTAAAATGATAATGCTTGTTGTGAAGCGAAACAAGGTTGATTAATTAAATTGGTTTGCGTTGTTTCTATTAGCGACTGCATACAAAGTGTCTAGATCTTCAGATTATTAGTCAAGGTTGATCAGACTTGTTTTATGCTGAACTTGTATCTAGAACGAGATCAGTGCCGCTAACGGCTATTATTACTAATGTGGCTATATTTATTTTACCATCTGTTTACTTTTATTCTTTAATTTTATGATAATTTGAAAGAATAAAAGTATTTATTTCAAGTCGAAGATTTTAATGTGTGATAAAATATTAATGTAGGCATCTATTTTAAATAAAAAAACTCAGTATTTCCTAGTAGGTTTTTGTTAGAAAAGACGTCAGCAGTGATAATTGTATTCAAATTTACCACTACTCACCATTGCAAATATCGGCTAAATTTAGTTTGGTCATAATATTAGCATGTTTATTATATACTTTGATATGTTTGTTTACTTAACATGAATTTTATTTAGCAGGTTCATATGGGGTAGGAAATTCTACACAATATAAGGCAATAAAGACAAACAAACTGACAAACACATTACTTTTTACCAATTTCGTAAGCACTGATACTGTTATCAAAACGAAATCCGAGTCTGTAATTATTGAGATAAAGGTCATAAACGTCTAAATAATGTAGGTGTATGACCTAATTACATATTTGAGCGTATTGACCTTGTTGTAATCGCGATCGGGAGTTGGGTGGCACTGACCTTCGACATGACAGTGATGAGCGTCGCCATGGCTCCTCTGACATCATCGGAGGCGATCTCGCCGAGGTACATGGGCGCGGTGGTGTACGCGATGCCGTAGCCGAGCCCCGAGATCAGTCGGGACGCGTATATCGTGGGCACGTTCCCCGCGAACATCACCAGGATCCAACCAATGATGTAAGGTACCGAGGCGAGCAGCAACGTTTTCTTTGTGCCGATACGGTCCGCCAGATACGAGGCAGGAATGGGACTTGCGGCTGAAATGGATAACAATACGATGACTAACGAGTACTGTCTCACCACTGCCTTTGTTTTGTCTAGACATATTATAACTACTCTTAAAAGATACGTTTATATTTAACAATGAGCACAAAATTATAACTCATCATTCAGAACAAATTGCGAAAATCCATGTGTGAAATACACACGGCTACATCATCAGTCGGCTTTGAGTGGAATCTCGACAATTTAGTGCTAATTGTCATGATACATACCCCATCGATTCTCTTTCAATATGTTCTCGTTTATAAATTAATTCTTGGAACTGCAATTAACGGCAATGGAAAATGGAACATTTATTTCATAAAATAAATGTACCGCATACCGAACTACGGGATTGACCATCGTCGAAATTAAAACAGTAATAATTATAATTGTTAAATACATGAGAGATTCGTAGAAGTATTTTATGCTCAAACAGCGATCAAGTTTCTAAAGCCGACCCCATCATTTGAGATTAGCAGTTGGGATGAGAGAGAATCGCTATCAAGTTACGACTTAGATTAATGTCACGACTAAATATGTAATGCCTTGGGAAAGTTAATTTATCGCGTAATTTAAACGTAAACAGTTTCCACTTTCATAGTAAGGGAAGTAGGTAATTCTAATAGTTGTGTAACGAACATAGCAGCACGATCGAAGTCCTTTGGACACAACGCATTGATTGTTATTACCAGTGGCCAGGAGTGATTGACCTGCCGTCGGAGAGACATCACTCCTTATCAACAGTCAATGTGATCTAATATTTGCCGATTGATATTTATGTTGCCTAACATTGCGGTACATGGTTTAGGATGACTGTCGCAGTCATTACTGATTAGTGGTTTTATCATTATAAAACTTGGGATGATGATGTCATTCAGTAACAACCTTGTTAATTCTGGTTGGTGACAAATCATCAGATAATTGGTTCGGCAGATCTAAGAATTTTTATTATTGAAGGTTTGTATATACAATCTGTAAGTTTATATTTATATTACTCTTTATGTATCTGGTGATAAATAATGGAAGTTAAGAGGCATATAATGACCCAGAAATTGTATGAGATGTGTAGTTTTCTGAGGATTTTTCTAGCTTGCAGTACGCAGTTTCTGTCAAACACGAAACATTTAAAATAAATAGTACCTGAACATAATATCATAAGTGAAGCGATCCATGAGCTTTGATCTGCTGACGTTTGTATGGGTGAGTCTGGAGCTAGCAGGATGGGCAGAGTGGGCGACGTCCAGCCTACTGTGGTGCCCGCCGCCGCCGCGATCAAAGTAGCTGGAAAATATAATTCATATTATAAGACCCTTGTGTATAATCCCTTCTGGATAATTAAATCTTCTATTTCTATAGCTGTAGTTTCTACAATAGGAAGTCAGAGATACTCCGTGAATTGTATGCAGTTAGATTCTAGCATACACTTTTGCCAGACTTTCCCTAGTAGTAGTAGTGGAAGAAATAAGTCCAATTAATTTCAAGATTCAATGAGTTCAAAAACATGTCGAGTTCTAAATGAACTTGTTTATACGTTAATTTTATAAAAAGGGTCTCAAGTAAATGATATAATGCAACAGCCAGTATGGCGCTGCATTCAACCTTTTCCATATAAGTCCAAACAGGTCTGACTGGCAATTGTTTTAATACATTTTGACACAAATTGTTAACTTGACAACCGAAGAGTATGTCAATAATGACAAGTTGGACACATTACGACGGGTTGTCAAAAACCTGAAGGTCGTTACTGGTTTAACCTTAAGATATCGGCATTTACCAATAAATGCAGTAATTAGCTTACGTAATCATTGATTAATTCAAGTACACCATTAAACCTGAAATCGATTCCTATAGACTACTATAGAGAATCGTAGGGCCATGATCGACATTTATTGACACTGACATACAAGTATTGGCTTATTGCCCTCGGTACCGCCCGCATGACAGTTATCGCGTAAAAAAATTGCTTATGTCCTTTCTTGGAGTTTAAGTTAACCCAATACCAAAATTCTATTAAAAAACATAGTACTGTAAATGTAATAGACACACACAGTTACTTTTCAATTTATAATATAACGAGGCTAACAGATTAATCAGATTATCTTTCAACTGTGTAATAAGATTTACGTACCTTCGTACATTTCTGGAAACTTTTTGGTGTTCAAAGATAAATTAGACATTTTACTGACTGTTAATCGCCTTTTAGTAGTACTATTAATTACATCCTTCAGTCAACTTTAACGACATATAGGATGATAAGCACTTTAGACAGTTTAATGGTATCATATAACAATTAAGCTTTAATTACGTAGACATAAGGTTCAAATTCCAAATATGGCGCAACTCCTTGTGAAATATGACCTTGTGTGTAAGTTCATAGTATGTTATTAACAGATTAGCGAGAAATAGTAAGGTGAAATTTAAAGCTAAATGATTATACCTGATTAATATGTGCAAACACACCAGTTTTATATTTCATTAAATTGCATGTCATATCACATAAATATGTACCTAACCTTTGTCAAGACATTTTCTACACCTTAAGCCTAGGAGCCAGGAAAACTGCTTAGTGCGACGGGCCTGTTGGTCTAGTGGTTAGTGACCCTGACTGCTATACCGGAGGTCGTGGGTTCGATTCCCACCCAGGACAAATGTTTGTGTGATGAGCACGATTATTTGTTCTGGTTGTCTGGGTGTAATTTATCTATAATATGTATGTATTTAGAAATATATAAGTATGTTTATCAGTTGCCTGGTTACCATAACACAAGCTCTGCTTAGCTTGGGATCAGATAACCGTGTGTGAGTTGTCCCGGAATATTATATATATTAGTAAGAAAAAAAATACGATTTACATTTCAAAGCTATTCATTATCACACACTTGAAAGAGAGCATTTACGAACGGGGCTTACTTTTCAGTTACATAGATGCAAATGAATTGATAAAGCTTATCATAAAAGGTAAAAGGGTGTAGAGAATATAATGATTACATTTGCATAATATATTATTCTGAAACCCTGTGCTAGGTAATTTTTACAGCACAGTTCATTATGTGTTATCAGTGAGAATATAAATTAGTTCCTTTTTCAACCGGCTACAAAAAGAGGAGGTTCTCTATTCGAGTGTTTGTTTTTTTTTGTTTTAGTTATAGCGATATCTAGAGCAATTGAAGACCGCTTTCTTAAACTAAACTGATCACTAGGTTGTAAAGCAACAGACCTTACCTATATATATCTTCCTTAATATTAGAACAAAACTAAATTGACTGAGTAAAGCGTTGAAATCCAGAATGCGAAATATTTGAAGAACCAGCACATATTTATTTCGAGTCGCATTGCATGTAAGATTCATAAAGTTGAAAGTTATTTCGGACGATCAAGAAAATACGGAAGAAAAGACTTGGAATAGAAAAAGATAAAATATAGGAAAAGGTACATTACCCCGTCATATACTGACATTGAACTAAAGGGTATTGACACAAAAAGAGTTCAATACCGGTATATCTAGAGTGAACTGCCAAAAGCTAAAATTTAGGTCATTTAAACCAAAATTAATTATCAAAATATTACGTTTCAGAATATTCTGTTAATCCAAATAAAAGTTGGTAATTCGTGGTAAATGAGTGAACCGCGACCTCCTAGTTGCTAGGTAGATGATTAATTATCTTTTCTTTATTAGGCTTCCAGTTTCATCATTAATCATGTTTCTGGGCTAATCTGGGATACCAAAGATATTTTACGAATCCAGAAAATAAATCATTTTTGCACTAGTTATGGGTCATGGTGACCATTTTATTTAGGATAGTAACTATATGTTGTCTTTTATTTGCTATGATTGTTTCATTTGTGGCGTTAATTCCAGAAACACAGGGAGGGATTGAGGGATTGATCTGATACCTTTTTTCGCAACATAAAAATCTGGGCTTGGATTATATAGAGCCATTGTTTCGCTTCTGTTACTACGATAAAGGGCAAATAAACTACAAAACTGAATCTTAGAGCAGTAAAACACTATTAAACTATAAGTAAGATTTATTCTTATAAACATCTTTTTTTACTTTGTTGCTTTATGTTTTAAAAAGTTTATATTTTATTTATTAACTTAAGATTAACTTAAGTATCTCGGACAAATAACAAGTCAAAACAAACTGCAAATAATAACTATTTATTTATAAAACACAATCATAACAAAGGGCCAATAGAGAGTTCGTGTCTGCTCTTATAAACATTGAGATACAAAAACAAATACAAACATTGGTTTAGATACGCTTTATTGGATGTTTTAACAAAACTATTGTCGTCTTATCTATTCACAACAGAAGAGAATTCTTGCATTTCAAACACGACCTATGGATTTTTCCCTGTACGATTACATTTACACATAAATACATTTTCTATACTTATCAGTGTTGGTCTGTTGTTGCGGTGTTCACAATAATATGTGTACAAGTTGTATGAAAACAAGAGGATAAGAGGCTTTTAGTTTGTAGGATTCAAGTCTCTGGAAATATAGAGAGGAATAGAATTGAATACTATTGAATAGTTTCAACAATGTGTAATGTACTCATTCTCTTAAACAAAAATAGCATAATTGTCTAGTAAGCTAAAAACTATTATTTACATGTTAATATTTTGCAAAGCTTAACAATTTTTATTGTATGGTCAATTAAGTTTAATAATAGTTTTATTATTAAACTAAATTGAATAGGTAATATTTGGACATTGAAATCGTCTTTTTGTAGAAGTCGCTGCTACTTTAATTAATGCCCGAAGACCGTCCAAATCTTTCCATTTTCCTATTATACTTCTGTACTTTTTGTAAACTTCAGTCCACAATAAAATCGTCTGGCGTTAAAACTGACTTCTAATCAATCAGTTTGCTAATCAGTAACTATTTATTGGTCATGAAGTGACCGACATTTGACCCCCAGTACGGGGGACCCCGATAACCCAGTCATTCAATCCATGCCTGTAGCCTTCTGAATTTCAATTCCTGATGATCCAAACTAATATTATAAATGCGAAAGTAACTCTGTCTGTCTGTCTGTCTGTCTTTCTGTCTGTCTGTCTGTCTGTCTGTCTTTGCTTCACGCCTAAATTACTGAACCGATTTGTGTGAAATTTGGTACAGACATAGTTTGGAACTTGAGAAAGGACATAGGATAGTTTTTATTACAAAAAATAAAATAAAATAAAATATAAAATTTATTCCGAACATACAGCGCCATCTATTGGTTAAGCGTCGGCATCAATTCAGTACTGAAAATTCATCGGAAAAATGTAAATAAATAGTAAAAAGGTATGAAAATATAAATGGCAAATCAAAATAATATTTTGAAAATAAGGGAAAAATAACATTTTCGCCTTTTTCGATCGGCAATAACGGCTTTAATGCCCTAAGTGAGTATACATATCTTCAATTCAAACGCAGAGCTCATTATGTTGATTTTTGAAGAGTTCCCTAGAATATCTTCCACATTTCATGTTTGAAGAGATCCCGCGAGATCGGGAACTATGTGGGTAAAACCAAAAATCTGCCGGAAGTCACTATTCCACGCGAACGAAGTCGCGGGCAAAAGCTAGTCAATTATTAATTAACACGGCCTGTAATTGTACCACTGCAAGGCAAACGCGTGGACCTCTTTTCATTTAATAATGAACGAGCATTTATCGCGACTCTTGCACAATTTCGGGTTGGCGAATTCAGATTGCAATTTAGTACTTATAGGTTATCATTCTGTATTATAACATTTTATTATGTCGAATAAAACTTATTTTTAAAGCTGCGCATTTTTCTGTATCTAATGTCCCTTAAATTCGATCTGAATATACTATGGTTTATATCCTAGTACATACTTTATTCCTAAAACCATGCACTGCACCGCATATGCTCTGATACGCCTAAATGATCGATAGTCTGATCCAACTGTGGTACAGTCATCGGTATATGACAAGCCGGCAGCAGTAGATAAGGATTCATAATATCAATCTATACTGCCTACACATAAATGCAAAAATATCGTACATGTCGACGTTTTATGTCAAAAAGTAAAGAATGTTTTTAGCACAAATTTTTTGAACTGTAAGTTAGATTTGGAAAAATATTTTGACATGATGAAATTTTAAAAATAAAAGAGCGGTTAAACGGCTAGGCGCTGCTAAAATTAGTATTCATATTATCACAGAATTTTAAAAAGTTTCATTGTGATAGTGATTGAGCAGAAAACAATCAAGACAAATGGACAAGTTTTTATCCATATAAACAAGTGACATTGATTCTAATAAAGTAAGGTGACGGACGAGTCAACTGTTGGCGGGAAAATATCCATTATCTGGCCTTCGTTCATTGGCAAAGTTAATAACACTAGTAATGACAACGTGTGATGATATAAGTACTTTATTAGGTTTTTCATCAGAAAATATTAATTTTATCTTCGAGTATCGATCACGCAACTCTAGATAAATATTATGAAAGAAAATCTCAATGCTTACTAGTACATATTAGTAGATATAATAATATGTCGTTAGCAACAAAGTTGTGAAATTGTTTATCAATATTGTAAGGAATTATGAAGGGTGTGTGTCAGCCATTATACTATTAAAAGTAAGTGATAAGTATAAATTGCAGCAATATTATAATAACTGGACAAACTAAACACATACTGGACAAACCTATCTGTTAGGAATTTCTAGAATGTTTTATGATGCTGTACCTACGTGAACAAGTAGATATTTTACTTTGGAACTTTTTATATTTCTATGGAACAGAGTTCTTTCATTAATTCTATATAGACGATTTAGTTTTCAAAAATAACATTTTGTGTTGAATACAGTAAGATATAAATGCAGATGATATTTTTTCTTTTATTTTGCCGATTGTCTAACTTCTGGGCTAAGGCTCTTCTCAAAGCTTTCAAATTCCCCTCTAAATCAAATAAAATGTTTGAACAGTGAGTAATAATTTGAGTGTATCAAATTATTACTCACTATTCAGGCCAAATATTTGAAAGGTTATTGAAGTCTATTAAGAAGAATGCTGTTCGAATCATTAAGTGTTACCAACACATTAACTGACAAGATTGAAATTGATTAACCCTCAATTGAAAGGACTGATCATCTAGACTACATTACTAAATAGCTGTTACTGGGAGCACTCGGAGCACTGGATGCACTGGGCGAACTGATAGCACTGGAAGCACTAAAAGCACTGGGCGCACTTAGGGCACTTGAAGCAGTGCACAGTGGTAGCATTAGAAGTCCCGAAAGCACTGGGTGCACTGGGTGCCTGTGCACTCTGTGCTTTCTGGTACTCAGGGCGTTTAGAATCTTAGCTACGATTAATGAGCGCCAATCTGCGAATATCCTGTTACGCGGCACTGAGGAGACTATTCCGTGAGCCTTCCAAGTTACCATATTTATGTAAACTTAACTAGAAGTCGTTCCTGAAAGAGTTCCTTCTCTACGTGCGAATTGGCTCAGCAGTGGGGCATTTATGGGCTGGCTATAAAATTGTTGTAATATAATTTTAATACAAGAATTTGAATAGGTAAGTGTTTAGAAGACATCCAACGTTTTGAATAACAATTACATGTTTTGAATCTTGAAATGCAACTCTTACAGGTTATCGATAAATAAAAATAAATTACAAAGAATGATGATATTATATGTTTACTAAGTAAATGTCTACATAAAGAAATGACTAATACAATTTTGCCATTTCATTATTTATATCATTAAAATGTGCATAATTTATTTTCACGTGCGATACGAAAATAATCGAATATGATTCGCGAAACAGAAATTAAAGTCGATTCTTGGTCATCAAGTACTCTATCTTCTTTTGTTTTTGACATCTATAAAAGTATTGAATCATCGATCAAGCAGTTGCCAACCAAAACACACACAGACCCACAGTTACAGGAAAACTAATGGGAATCTAAACTAATTATGTTTTTTCCTTTTAGTATTTTTGTCGTATGTAATGAGTGTCCAATGTAGATTGTAAAAAATATAATTGGACAAAAAAGCATGTCACGCCTGGCCTCTTCATGTCAACGTTTGGCATTGAACACGAATAAAGTAACTAATATGTATATACACGGTGATATTGTAGTGTGTTCCCTGTACATGTGATGTAAAGAAATTGACGATATGAGGAAATATTGCAAGTCATGGATAAATCAAATTTCAATTGATCTGAATTGCTGAATCTGTTGCAACCGAACAATATCGATGTTGGTAGCACTGCACCGCTGTTAGATATACATTTAAATAATTATGTAATTAAAGTGAATTTTAAAACTGGTGATATTTTTTAATCTTAATGGTTATTCTAAGGTCACAGTCGATTATTTACTGCACCATGTGTTACGTACGAGATTTGTATAGTTTCTATTTCAATAATGCAAATTAGTTGCCAAAACTCTTCGAATACATTTGCACTAAAGATCGTTTCACTGTAATTGTGTGTAATTTGAATCATACCAGTCTTATTTGATACACATGTAGTAAGTGTACATTCTAGTATTCTGAAATCTCTATATTTTTGTGGATAAATTTTACTTCCGATAAGAGTTAATCCGATTTTCAAGAAAATAAATAAAATAGAAAATTGTAACGCTGTATTCGTTGCGAAATATTCCAAAATGTGGTTCGTATTTACACTGAAAATATTAGGCTTTTCAGAATTAACTAATTACTTAGTCCACAATAAACATGAACGTGATTTACAACATTCCCTTAACACGCAAGTCTTTAATCCTATTACGCCCACAACTAAAAATGATTAACAAACCAAACCATTGTCATTAAAAACATGTTTATTTATAAATTAGTAACTAAAATTATTCAACATTATTCAACATTATGACGTGTGAATAACGAATAGGGCGCGAAGTTTACGACAAAGTGATTTATGGAACGAATCGTTTTGTTTACGCTACTAAACAAAGTACAATCGGCTTGCAATTGTTTTAGCGCTTACTATTAATAATACAGCTTATTATTCATTTAAACCGATTTCACGCTTGTATATTAGTTTAATTTTTACTAGAATAATAATGTGCGATCCCCTGGTATAATTTGAATATAATGGAACGGAATAGATACTGTAAACGCATGACTGAATTCTCTGCAATGTACTGTTTTGTCTTGATATGTAAAAATTTATGAATACGAACGTGTATTCATATTATTATTTAAAAATATTCAGTGTGTTAAGGTTATGTGGCTTGTATAGTTAAAAGTCTTGAATTTATTGATATAATTTACTAAGGACTAATTTACTATGCAATGTGAATTTAGGTATCGTTTTTAAAAAGGAACCGTGCCTGATAAATATAGTGCTGCTTGATTCCCCAAAATAATTAAGTAGTCAACAAGTCTTGAGTATTAGAAATGATTAATAACAATACGTCCAGATAACAGAAATACAAATAATTATAACCTTGTTAATAAGATTATTAACACGAGAATTATTGAGATATTTGAAATAAAATCATATCAAACGATTTGTAGATAATAAAATGATTGATTAAGTGTACTATTTTGGATTTTCCCAAAAATTACATAGCACAGTCTAGTATGACACTAATAGAGACTCTATTCCGAAGACATAAGATAGATTTTCGTGTAGCCTTTTTTATAAGCGTGATATCGTATAAACGGGTGCCGAATTGAAGTGTTCACTGTTATTACATTTCTACAGCTCGTGCTGTCGTTACAAATTCGTGCGTGATTTACACGAACGCCGCGCGAATTTTGTGACATCCTATGATAATATAAAAACGTGCGAAATTCTCGTGACCGTTGTCATGAGATTAACTAGAAGATAATGTTTTTTTTCTATAATCTTGAGATATTTAAATTCGATTCTTTATTCTATACTTCCGCTTTATTTGAATGCGATAAGCGTAACTTGTGTGTTGAACGAATTTCAATTAGAATAAAAACGTGTTGTTCGCAATGTAACAACTGTTGCTTGCGACTTGACAAGTGACATTATTTACAGGCATCGATGCTATTTGATATCGCTTTTTTTCAAAGCAGACATATATACATATAAGGTGCTATAAAAATATCTGCCACGGCTTTAATGGGAGGTAGTATTGTGTTTATAGATTACAATAGTGAAGAACTTTCGTACCCCGGAACAGTAAATTAAATTTGAGAGACTAAAATAGTTAAATTAACATTGACTCTATTCTGCGTAACGTGGTTCACAAATTACGCGCAATGTGACGCTTCGTCAATGAAAACAACTGCTATCTCTTTCCATCTTTTCTGTGAATGAAAACTGTAATCAGCTGACTAGTTCGTCACTACATAATCTACTAGGTACGCAATAATACGCAGGCATACAAGTGTTTTAAAAGTGCAACTACACTGGGGATGGTTTTATACTAATAAATCAATTCAAATTTATACGTTATTTTTTTTGTATGAAAAAAAAAAAATGATAAATAATCAATAATTTATCTTTACTATTGTAATCTATAAACACAATACTACCTCCCATTAAAGCCGTGGCAGATGTTTTTATAGCACCTTATATATTAGCTGTACCCGGCATGCGTTGCAATGCAATTTGTTCTACCTAGCACCTGCCTACTACCTACCTGCTACCTACCTACCTACTACCACTTAGGGGTATGAAAAATAGATAGTAGCCGATTTTCAGACCTACTGAATATGCATATAAAATTTCATATGAAATATATAGGTATTTGTTTTCAGACTGATGTAAATAAATATTTTTCATCTAGATATACTTACCTAATCAAAAGCGGTTTGATATAAGTCGAATACTGGTTTAAAACCTAAAAATAGCACAGAAAAAATGTCTTCCGACACGTTTGCAAAAAACCTGTACCAGAGTGGTCACATATGTCCGTCAGTATAAGATTTCATTGATAAAAACTTTTTTGGACCAGTATTGGCACACAAACCACAAGGTCCTACGTCTTACACCTTGATTACCGGGTCAGTTTATAATACAGTCCAAATAAAGCCAATGATGATAAAGCCTCCTTAAATGGATGCAACATTATCATCATGCAGCAGTATTTTATAACCAGCTTCAAAAACAGGAGGTTCTCAACTCGTCTGTTTGTTTTTTTTTGTTACGCGATATCTACGACAAATGTGGATCGATTTCAAAAAGCATTTTTTATCGATATGGTCCCATATAAATTTAATTGAAGACGGTTCTTTTTTACACGGATTACTTTGCATAATCTTGAGAGAGGGAGGGGCTCGTGGCTGAGTGTAAGCCGTACAGTTTGACCGATAATACAGGTTAAGCCGCGCTTGCCGCGGTTGGTCCGTGGATGGGTGACCATTTATAACATACCGAGACCCCTCCGTTTTTCGGAAAGCACGTTAAGCCGTAGTTCGCGACTGTCATACGTACATCTTTGGCAGTCGTTAAGTCAATTCTAAGAACCAGTCTTACTATGGGATACTGTGTTTCCCAGTAAAATGGGTTGTGGAGGTCAGATAGGCAGTCGCCACATGTAAAATACGGTATTCAGCTGAATCCGGTAAGACTGGTAGCCGACCCCAACATAGCTTGATAAAAAGGCTAGGCAAATGATGATGACTTTGCATAATCTTCTGCGGCATATAGACATCGCAAGGACATTACAAACATTTCCCATAGGAGTAATTACAAAGTCAGTCGCATAACGACACGCTTATGACTTTACAACATAACATCACAGATTCCCCAAGGAGGTCGGATCGTTATTAAACCTGTCAATGCCAGTATCAAGTGAATAAATATGAAATCTATTGACAACTTGATTAGAATCTGTTTGAACAGACGGTCATGATTGACGAAATTTATTGATACTTTGGCTATTGGGTCGGATAAGATCTAGACTGTAAAGTTTGAAGTCACAAGACCAATAGACCGCGGTTGTATTAGCGACTAAGTTTAGTCTACAGTAAATAGTCTTGTAGGGCATTTGAAAATTTGACTAATGGAATTTCTTGATCTAGTATGTATGTGTAGTAAAGTAGTGACTGGTCTGTTGGTCTTGTTAGTGACTCTGACTGCTAAATCGGTCTTGGGTTCAATACCCACCCAGGACAAATCTTTGTGTAGTGATCCAGATCATTTGTTCTGTGTCTTATTTATTTATCATTTTGTTTATCTATAATATATACGTAGGTTTATCAGGTATCTGGTTGCCATAAAACCCAGGCTGTAGGCTCTGCCTAGTTTGGGATTAGGTGTCCATGTGTGTTTTCCCAAGATAATATTATATTGAAGTATGTACCTTAATCGTCGTCTCTAAAAAAACATCTAAGTCTGAGTCGTGCCTCGCCTCAATTTAAGCATACAGAGAATAATTATGACTGTACCAATAAATATCTATGTAAGCCAAACTCTTTTGTTTATGCAGCTGACTAAAACTGTTTCGAAGAAAACAGAATTTTTATGAAATATTATATTATAGTCATTTTTTTACTTGAATTCAGTACGTTTTCTGACTAAACTAAAAGTAATATACCTAGGTAATAAAATTGGTTAAAAACAGATTTGACGGTCATAGCTTCTTTACCCAAGTTTTTATAAAGTCATTAATTTTAGCCCAATAAGAAATAATCGCTATAATTAAAATGTGTTTTAAAAAAGTTGTAGTAGGTACTAGAAACTCGTTTTTAAGTTTTTATGATGATTCTAAAATTAATTATTCATGATCATAATTATATTTGTTTAACTTATAATATTGATTCTATTTAATTCGAAACTAAATGATTGCAATTTAAGATACGATGATCTACGTGTTTTTTTTTTCTTTTGGTAATGTTACTTGAATATTTGATCTAGCTAGATATATATTTTTAATAATTTATTTGATGAGGCTTTTTGCGCTGGTGCGCCAAGACAGCCTCGTAAGGTACCACAATAAATTAACAAAAGTAAAAATAATCTAATCCTAAGACATAAGTTAAAACTAGACACCCCGTTGATGTAACGCCTTCTACAGGTCTACCTAGATATTTATACGTGTAGTATGTAGGGGAAAAGGTTTATTTTTTGTTGAGATAGATTATTGTGTAATTATGCTAGTAATGATAGATGTATATTATAAGCTCCATAATTTATATTAATTATAGGTACTTATTTAATCTATGACCTTTCTTCACTTACGATACGATTATGCAAATCGTATTGAGTTGAGATAAACCAAACAATGCCTGTAGTGATTCCCCAGTGAAATTACCTAAACCAGCACATCATCTAGTTAATAAAATTACTGATTACAAAAAGTAGCTGCTGAAACGATTTTGATGAAATTTCTGAGTTGCAGTAACTGGCTTTTTTTTAAATATTATTAAAAATAATCGAACGGTTAACCACCTGCTTTTGAAGTCGGTTTAACATATTCAGTATTTTGTATTGCATATTTTACAATTCAGAAAAAAACTTTGTTAAAAGTAAGGACGTATAATGTATATATAGGGTATATTCCACTTTTTCCACCTGGGTGATAACACCCAGGTGGACAAAGTGCAACATAACTGAGAAAAAAATACAAGTTGTTAGGAAGTGTCAGCCGCTGTCAAGACAGGTATGAATAAAAAAAAGAATTTAAATCTTGATACACATAATATAATAATGAATCTGTCAAGATCGGCGGAACAGTATCTTATGCATTATTCCATTTCCTCAAATCAAACCGGTTTATATGTGCAAAATAAATAAATAATTTACGTACTTATTTAAATTCCTTTATTTAAAACTAGTTAACAACACCACAGTAGGGATCTTAAGAATTACAGGAACTATTCTAAAAGGGTAAAGAATTAAGGGCCGATTTTTCTAATGACAGATTTTTTTTATTCAATAGATAACATTCACGTCTGATAGATTTTGTATAGAAGAATTGTCAAAATTTTTAAATTATTTCTCAGATAAAATTATCTGGCGTTGGAAAAATCTGCCCTAAAAGTATTTATTTTATAGATAATTTTATATTATAAGTAGTTCATGTTCCAGACGTTCAAAACCTTTTCAGGCGGTTATTAGACGTTGAGATTAGAAATTATTTTAATCTTCTTTTTTGAAAACACGAAAACCTTTGAAATTAGCCTGCGCCAGATTGCACTTCATCAGCTCTGTGTTTAGGACAATATAATAATATAATAAATAAATGCGGTCAACATCACATACATTGCTCTGAACCCAAAGTAAGTTGCTAAAGCACTTGTGTTATGGAATTCAGAAACAACGAAGGTACCACAAACACCCAGACCCGGGACAATGTAGAAAAGTGGTTTTCTACATTGACCCGTCCGGGGATCGAACCCGGGACCTCAGAGATGGCGACACCTTGAAAACCGGTGCGTACGCCACTCGACCACGGAGGTCGTCGTCACAATATAATTATAAGAATGTAAATTTGGAATAGAGATTAATATTAATACTAGACTAGAATAAAATAAAATAAAAATATCTTTATTGTACAAAAATTGTTTACATGACATTTTAGTATAGCCCTGGACCCCACACTAGGATTCCCTATATATAATAATAATAATTCCGGGACAACTCACACACGGTTATCTGATCCCAAGTTAAGCAGAGCTTGTGTTATGGTGACCAGACCACTGATATACATACTTATATTATATTTCTAAATACATACATATTATAGATTAATTACACCCAGACACAGAACAAATAATCGTGCTCATCACACAAAGATTTGTCCTGGGTGGGAATCGAACTCACGACCTGCGATATAGCAGTCAGGGTCACTAACCACTAGACCAACAGGCCCGTCGAATATGATATTTTTCAGAAACATCTGATAAGAGATAAACCGTTATTGGAATTTTCATATGATGTCCGTATTTCAGAATGCCTGTAACAATGCCAATAGTTATTTTAGATAATAGTGCTCAAAATTGTAAACATTTATTAGTTTTCAAATATTCGAACTAGAATTTCGCTGGCCTAATAGGAAATATGCAAGTAAATACATTGTTTGTGCTTTATGTGCATATTTGATAAAATGTTTCGTAAATATAGCTAAGCTATTAGATATAAATAAAATTTGCAACGTGTGAATAACTAATACAAAACCTTAGGCAAAAAAGAAACCTTATTTAAAAGCGAATAAAGTTAATATATTATCGTTTTCGAAAATATACTAAAATAAGAATAAAATACCTTTGTTCTAATCGCTAGTACTTATGAACGTGATGAAAAAAAAACCTACGATCAGACTTTTATCTCATGTATTAAAAAGAACAAAATGGTCAAAGTAGTCTCGTCTGGTTTTATACTGGATCGAAACTTCATTGAACTTGAAATGAATTGAGTCATACGTTAATAAAACTCATTAGCTGAAGTTTCAACGTCTTAATAATGTCTAGACGAGAAAAACGTGTGGGAAGTGGGAATGCAGTAGTATAGGAATAAGAATTTTTAATCCTCGATGACAAAAAGGGTTGGTATAAGTTTTTGACATCGTAGCACCCAAAACGATAAGCCGATTATGATGTGTTTTTGTTTGATATCCCCGACGTGAGATATTATTTAGTAATTTTAATTTAATATTTAACGACTTTATATTTGGTTTTTAGATATTTTGGATAATATGTTGAGAGATTTTTAGTTTAATGTATGACATTAAACTGAAAAACATTTGCGTCTAAAAATTTAGTTTTAAATTGAAAACAGGCAAATTGAGGTATTCGTTGAGGTATCAGTACCTTATCGTCATATGGAAGAAATTAATGATAGATACTTTGATCACGGATTAAATTACTAGCTCTATCTGATAACATCAAGGACGCCTGAAATGTTTCTAGTTGATAGCAGGAGATAAATAGTTACCGAAATATTTTTAAGAGTGTAACCTATCGAATAAATATGGATTAAAGGAATGAAGTTGTAAATATTTGAGAATTTCTCAGAAAAGTCTGTACCGAGTTGTGTTATTTATATACCGTGTTAATAATGCTTAATCATCGGAAACAAAATGCAAGTATTTTTAACTTGTGAGTTGAGTAGGGTAGTGTTGCAAAAAACAAATATCATTTACCATTAGGTATATGTAATTTTTTTGACTATTATATTTTTAATTACCTACGTTCTTTTTGCGCCTTTTAGTCAGAGTTACCTAAATATATGCACCTAAATTTTAACAAGATTTGTGTCGTATGTATGTAAGTACCTACCTATTCAAAATTTTAATTGTGCGGGTGTGAGTAAAAAAACTTATGTAAAAATTGATAATAAAAAAACCTAACAATTTGAATACTTCCTCGTATCAACTGTTTAAGTAGGTATCTACTTGTTTAACACGCGTGTAACTCAAAATTACGACATGTAAACACACGTACCTACCTATACAACAATGGACAATATTTGTGTTAGTTTGCGACTGACAGATGTGAACGAAGAATGCACCGTACATCATCTTCAGACGATTTACAGATACTACGACCATTTCCGTGTAATTTTACAATCAGTTTAATTAATCAATCACTAACATGTCGTGACTTATCAAGGAATTTTAATAGAATATAAATTAGATTTAGATCTTTAGTCTAGAATGTGGACAGTACGCTTTCACGATGATATTCACTTTACCCACTTTGTACATACGTAAGATATATTTATAGTTTGTAAGAAGTTGATATTCTTATTCAAATCTAAAAAAACGTTACGAAGTATTGCATACTACACAAAAATAACATAACGCTGGACGTTAATTCACTCTACTCACATAGTAACTGTTTAAGTTAATTAATGATATTTCTGGCGTGTACGAGTACACAGTAGCGTAAAGCCGCAGTGTTGCCGGCTTTAGCCCGCGCCGCGATGCAAGTGTACGAAAACATAAATAAAAGTATTAAAAAACGAACGCACTGAATAAATTCAAAATAAAAATAAAATTACGAACCACTGAGCGCGGCCACATATTCCCTCCACTTGCGGTTGTTGGTCATTGTCGGTGTTCGTGTTCACACACACTGGGGATGCCGAGTGTAACATTTATGTTCTGTGACAGCTAGCACACATGTGGGTTCGGCGCGCCGTGCCGGACTGGGAGCGACTCGGCGTGCGGTGTAGCATGCCGCGACTCGCGCTCTAATATTACACGCCACGTGTTGTCCGCGTTTCGTCGTAAGCGTGAATGGTTGCTGAACGTTTTCGTGCAGACAAGACAATATTATTCCCGTTTTGTTGACGGTTTCAGCTGTCAATGTACTACTCGCAGTCGTCCGCTGCGGGGAGCCTCCGCCGTGTCTGTGTTGCCTACATAGCTACAGATAGCGATGCTATTTGCTTTATCGTACGTTTGTGTGCGAGACAGATAACGTCATTGTACCTACCTACTTGTGTAAAACTTCAGAGCGTTCATTTTTGTTGTATTTTTTATTGTTCTCGATGTCGCCGCGTTTCTTTTATAAATAAAAGAAACAAGTCTAACTTTTGAGAAACTACCAAAAAATAATTTGCATAAAAATACTGGTTGTTGCACAATATTAGTAAATATTGCCTAGGTACCTACATATTGTAAATAAAGAGCTGGTTAAAAAAAGGCCGGCTATTATTAGTAAATACGATCTAAGATTGATTATGTGGATTGACCTACCTGTACTTTACACAAGGTCACGACAAACATATAGGTGACTGTGCTAAATATAGCGTTATCGCCTAGTTTTTGCGACCGGGAAATGCTGGTGCGGTATTAATAATAGCCAGCTAAATAAAGATGAAAATATGTATTCAACAGTCATCACGAGTTCGTCGGCTGATACTAACGTTACACTTATTATTTACAGAACGATCTAGACTTAGGTACCTATATTTGTCTTCCAGTACATTGATTGACTGACTCACAACTAATAAAAGAAGTTGGACAAATGGACTTGAGAGTTGCGAGGTTTTGGCGCTAGATTGTTGTCATGGCAACGGGCATCCTTTGCTATTTTTCATGCGATCTAGTACCTATTTATCGTATTAGGTATAGTCAATTTAGTAAAAAAACACTATAGCGAAGAATGGTCCATTTCATAATACAAGGAATATTTCTGTATTGAGTTGCCATCATCAGCCCCTAATGATTAGATCAAGAATTAAACAGATTTGTGTTTGTATGTCTCCGTAGGTAGGTATGTGAAATACATAAATTTCCGAACTAGGAACATAATTATCTCGGGACTTTAGAATCCGCTACCTTAGGCTGTAAATTCCAACCATGTGGTGTTCGAATTTATGAAAGCATAAAAAAAAAAAAACAAAAAATCGTAGCTTAGTTTATTTTCTGTTATTCTACTGAATAATAAATGAAACATAAGTAAGTAAGGTACATACATCTCGTTATTCAGTTTTCTCTTTGTTTTTATTCAATAAATAGATAATGAGATACCTGTCTTATTTCCAATGCGAGACAGCGAAAGTAATTCTATGTGCTTGACAATCTCAATTATTACTTTAAAAGATAGTTGAAAACATACACTTTTGATGGAGACCATGCATGATGCAAACAAATAAAGAAATACAGAAGCAGATTTCTTCAGAAACCTTTTTTTACTTCCATCAAAGCTATAGATTCTGATAAGAAATAATTATCGAAAGATATCAATTAAATAGACGCCGAACTAAAAGTGACGACGACTAGGACTTTGGACTTTTTTTTACAAATAAATTAAAACGTACTGAACATGTCTGTACTTGTTGTGATAAAAAAAAATTGTGCAAAGTACAGACAGCCACGTCTAGATTACTATTACATACTTATTTTTTATTAATACTCATCTTGCGAAAAAAACATTGCGATACACACAGGTGGTAATATACAAAGGTGTCGCTTATTTTGTTATTTCTTTTATTTTTATAAAAATATTATTAAGTAGGTACTTTAAAAGCGCATCCTTCACACGTTATGAATATTAAAGAGAAAAAAATAAAAACAATGAAACTAATTTCCATTAGAATAATGAGGTTTAAGTGCATTGTGTAATAATCCAAGCATAAAGGGCGGGCTTTGAAAAGTACTTAATGCAAATTATAATATTTTGTATACCTATACTTAAGTTTTTGTTATGCTTCTCGGTTTTGTGGTGCCACAAAGATTTGCTGATTTGAATACTTATTACTATTGTTACATTGGTGGTTTGGGACCACTTTTTGAACCCATTTCAAAGGAAGGATATCGAAATATAAAAGGGAACCGACTTGTTAATTTTTTTATCCAAACCATCTCTAAAATTTACGCCATCAATGACAATGACAATTTTTTAAATAGATCGTAAATTGCCGGAGCTAAATATACAAAAAATGAAATAAATGAACTTCGTCGAATTATGAACCTCCTCCTATTGAAGTTCTTAAAATAGTAGAGTACTAGCTGTGCCCGGCGGTTTCACCCGCGTGAAGGACAATTCATTCGCTATCTTTATAAATTATAGCCTATGTGTTATTCCGATGTATAAGTACATTATGTAAAGTTTCATTAAAATCCATTGAGTAGTTTTTGCGTGAAAGAGTAACAAACATCCATACATCCAAACAAACTTTTGCATTTATAATATTAGTACGGATGTCATAACATCTTCTTTACATGATAAAACATAACTAAAAGAAAATAAACAAAATTTCGCTACCACCTGTAAATTAAAGTAAAATAAAACCACACGTGGTTGCCACCACCCGAATTGGTGTCGTGTTCTGAAATTTTCGTGAAAGGTAACACTACACAACGTTGTTATTTTGTGTACAACCGTAACTAAAAGCCGATGACAATATACAACATGCTTATACATATTTCGTATCACATTTTGCCACTTGTATTAACAAGCAAAATATGAGACGAAATGTGTTTTATGTAGGTAAATATTTTTGGAGATAAGTAGCTTCGGAGAGTTAATTTTATAGCATAAAGATAAAACAAAGAAAACCCTTATTTAAATAAAATCAGCTAGATAATCTGATTAGGGAGAAACGCATTTCTCAGACCTTTGTTGAAGAGCACGTAAAGAATTGTCCATCCATGTTGTCTATGGTGAATTTACTACCTTATCTTTTGCGATGTTTATGGCTATGTAATAAAAAAATGTTCCCGTTCCATGGGTTCATATTTGATTTGATTATTTAGAGGCCGATCTCCTTACTTTACGTATATTGTTGATCAACAACGAAACAAAAGACAATCGTTATAATCTTATTTCTAACATTTTCAGGAGTCAGTATTGACTGTGACACCTACTTCTAACAAGATTTCGAGTGCTATCGATTGGAACACGAGGAACACAAACTACTTTTCTTATTATATCATTTTTATTGTAAGAAGAGATCGAACTGAGAAACAACAATATAACAATACCATTTTGGACTCGTAGGTATTCGATGTTTTATCTATGCGGGATCAGCAATTTCTTCAATACTGTAATATGTATGTATTCTGATCGTTAATAAATAAATGGCTTATGTAAAAAGGTTCTCGGAGACGTTTTTAAAATTGTATGGCTCCGATACTTAAGAAGGTACTAAGAAGGTGAGTAAAGCTGGCCTTAGCTGGCTTACGTAAGTCACTTTCTTCGTAACTTACTCCAAACCTACGTAATGTAGTTTTCTTGGAAATCTTGCGTTTGAAAAAGCCATAATATTTACTCGTACGTGGCCTACACACTATTACTACGTCAGAAATGCGAATGTCTGTATATTAAGCCGACTACACACGTTGTAAGAACTTCACAAGTTTTTGAACATTTTGAAAAACATATTTGACCTCATTTGACTTTCAGGATGCGAATAATCGCAGCTGGTTGTGAAACTGTTTGTGTATTAATTAATAATTATAAAGTGACCTTCAGCCACATGTTCAGCGACAAGACACATTGGTTTTATATTTACAAATTTTACGAACAAATAAAATAATTATTCGAAAATTTTGAGCAAAGTAATGATTTTCTTATTTCGGTAGTTTTAGGACAAAACTGTTCCAGTGAAAAAAAAACGCTTTAGTAAAAAATGCCAATACAATTTGGACTATTAATATTCCATATGTATTAAATAGGGCATGAAATTACGATTTACTTCAAATCCCGTCAAATCGGTTATGATTCAGTGCGTCACATAATGTCATACGTACGGACTTTGGTACATGTATTGCTGTCGACATTCGCAAGGCCATTATTTATTGCAGTTGTTTATGTGCCTTTTGTGATTGTACGCATTTCAATTGTTCTGTACATTATACCTTATCAATATTTTTACAAAAGATTTTGAGTTGACTTACTATGTCAGTAAAGTATTATGAGTATCTCGTTGATCTAGTGGACTTTGAACCATGAGATAAACAAACGTAAGCGTAGTAATATCAGCTTTTACACATTTTAGTGTATCGTAGGTCTGATTTAATTTTAACTGTTTAGGCCTTTAAACTTCGTTAGCGAATAGACACCACACACAACATTATATATCTAATACAACGTTTGTTAGTATATAGACTAAGCTACTGGAGTAGGATTAGATTTAAATTATTCCGATATTTAATCAGAGCTGAGACGTTTAGTAGTCAATACAATATTATGACTGCGTTTTCCTCTACATTACAATGCACTATGCAGCGTATGTTTCAAATACTCAGACGGAAGGCAATAACTTTAAAAACTAATGTTTAAACAAGTATCCACGGTTATCAAGTTTATTTGCATAATGCATTGCGAACAATGATAGATAACATTACAATTTAAACAACATTATTATTGTTTCTAATTCATTCGCAAATATACCTTCCCTCATTCATGACACGATAAAAATAAACAGAATTAAGTAAATTAATTTCAAGTTTCGTAGAAGGCCCGATGAGGTGAAACCGTGAAAGTAGATAAAATGAAATAGTGGGAAATGGGAATGTGTCCTACAGAATGTCATGATAATAGGACGTTTGCCTTGCCATGGTCAAGAAGGTGCTCTTCCTGTTCTAAGACCGCCAGTACAAGAACAGCAGTTAGCCAGTGGTTAGCATATTTGGACTGCGTTAATTATCAACTTACTAGATTTTTGTTTTTTCGGCCCCGAAAAGCAATCGAACGGCTTCAAGCAGTGCTTGTGCGGGTGGATGTAGAAGTCTGAAGTTCACTATGCATGCAGTCGCCGCTGGGAATAGCCGATACCGAATGCTTCAAGAACTCCATTTCAAGAGCTTAACTCGTGAAGGTTAGCAGTCAGTTCTGCAGATCTTCATATTGACTCGGTGACTCGGTACCTTACTGTATAACATAGGCTCTCACTTCCTTTTATACAAGAAATTAATGCAATATCATCCGACGGAAAAGTATCCTTACTATGGTATACTACCATAATAATTATAAAGTTATCGCTTGACAGAACGTGTCGTATCAATAAACTCATAGAGGTACAGACAACCGGTCTTTCCGAATATGGTCTTAGCCCTGAACGACATTTTATAAGAAACGCAAACTGGTATAGGATGCAATGTAATGCATACACGGGAAGTGAACTGCGAGTATTTTTGTTCACATGTTGCGACTGCAATTTATAAACAAGGTTGCTCATATTAGTTAAAATTGTATTGTAATTGATCACATAATATATTTGTTTGACTAAATGTTATCCTTATATTATAAATAATAATAATAAATAATAAATGCGGACAACATCACATACATTGCTCTGAACCCAAAGTAAGTAGCTATTTAGCACTTGTGTTATGGAATTCAGAAACAACGAAGGTACCACAAACACCCAGACCCGAGGCAATGTAGAAAAGTGAGTTTCTACATTGACCCGTCCGGGGATCGAACCCGGGACCTCAGAGCTAGCGACACCTTGAAAACCGGTGCGTACGCCACTCGACCACGGAGGTCGTCAAAATTATTTTTGTTCGTGTTTTAGTTATTAGACGTAAAAATCTTAACTAAAAACTATGATATTCTGTTCAGATTTGTTAACAATATATGATTCTAGTTCTATCACAGTGCTATAATTATATAATATCTTAAAAAATACTACCTCAGATTTAGTACCTACATCCTGTTTTATGTTGTTCTGGGTGGCAATTATGCAATTATATAATGTTTCTGTGAGGGTATCAAAGTGCTATAAGGATTTTTTCATACCAGTAACTTAAAAAAACATATAGGTAGTAATTTTACACTTGTTGAAAACAGAAAAAAATTGATCCTAAAATGATATTTGTTCTGGTTGTCTGGGTGTAATTTATCTATAATATGTATGTATTTAGAAATATATAAGTATGTTTATCAGTTGTCTGGTTACCATAACACAAGCTCTGCTTAGCTTGGGATCAGATAACCGTGTGTGAGTTGTCCCGGAATATTATTATTATTATTATTATTGTTGTTCAACATTTTATGTTTCTCCCAAATGGGGTAAATTCTTCACAGTCGCGCGGGCCGTAGCCAAGCGCGAGAGCTGACGTGATTTAATCTGTAGACAGAAACTTCCTTACAATTCTACAAGTGTTAAGTATGGTCGCCTTTTGTAGAAGAATGTATGTGAGTTAATGGAGATCTAACAGTTTGAGGCTTGTGTGTAGTGTGTGAGGTATGACGCCTGTAGACGATAGTACGATAGGGATGGTTTTAACTGCTTTGACCTTCCATTGAGTTTTCAACTGAATGTCTAAATCTGTGTATTTTGTAAGTTTTTCTGTGTGTGTCGCTGAGAGGTTATGTGTGTTAGGGATAGCTATGTCTATTAAGTAGACTGTTTCATTCTTCTTATCATGTAGAGTAATATCCGGCCGGTTATAGTGAACTGTTTTGTCGGTAAGTATAGTTCTATCCCAATAAAGTTTGTAGTCTGCATTATCTATTACAACCTGAGGGGTGTATTTATAGTAAGCTACTTTTTCTTTAATGAGGTTAAATTTGAAAGCAAGATTTTGGTGAATAATTGAAGCTACTTGATCGTGTCGGTGTTTATAATCCGTTTGGACTATTACTCTACATGCCCCCGTTATGTGTTGAATGGTTTCCGAGGGTCCTTTACATTTTCTGCAGGTGTCATTTATCAAACTTGGCAATTTCATTATATGTTTTTTATAGTTGTTTGTTTCTATAACCTGTATAGCGAGCATGAAACCTTCCGTTTCAGGGAACATTTCTCCACGTCTGATCCATTCGTTCGACGCTATCTTATCGACGGTAGGTTGGTTCAGATCGTGAAGGTGTCGTCCGTGTAACGTTTTTCGGGTCCATTCATTCAATTTTGTCTGCATATCGGTCTGCATTTCGTTCTTCTGGTGTGTTGGATCCAACAAATTTAAGGGTGTAAGTTTTTTATCATTTTGTACGATGGCTTTATGTAATAAGGAGATATTAGACTTAGTGTGGAAATATGTACGTAAGTTTTTTATTTGTGAGTTATGGAGGTTTAAAATATCAATGAGCCCACGGCCTCCCCTGGTACGCGGCATCGTCATTCTCTGAATGCAGGACCTTGGGTGATGTTTTCTATTTTTAGTCATTGTAGTGTGAATAATTCTTTGAAGAGACTTTAATTCGGTTTTATTCCAATTAATTATACCAAAAGAATATGTAAGAACTGGTATTGCAAATGTATTAACTGCTTTAAATGTATTTTTAGAATATAGATGACTTCGTAAAATAATATTTAATCTATGTCTGAACTGTTCAATCAAAGAAGCTTTAATAGTCTTATGCTGCATCTGTTGTGCCTGATTGTACCTATCCTAAATATTTATAAACCTCGGCTTCAGCCAGGGGCTCAATAATTTCCCCATTTTGCATACAGTATTGATGGTCATACTGCTGGCCTCCCCTCATCGAATTTATTTTGCACTTGTCTATCCCAAAATTCATGCAAATATCTCGCGAAAAGTTTTCAGTTATTTCTGCCATACGGAGTAATTCTACTTCTGTGGAGCCATATAGTTTTATGTCGTCCATATATAAAAGATGGTTCAGTTTATATGGTAAACACTGAGTTGCAGGGGTAATTTCATCCGCTTTATACTTTAATTGGTAACCTAAATTTAATGAGTTTAGCATATTTGAGAGCGGATTAAGAGAAAGGCAGAACCAGAGTGGGCTTAGGGCATCACCCTGGAATATACCTCTCTGTACTTTAATTGGTTCTGTCATAACTGTGCTCGAATCAGTAGTCAAACTAAGTCTCGTCACCCACCTTGTCATTGTGTTTTGCAGAAAAGAAATTATTATAGGGTTAATACGGTAAATTTCTAAAACTTGAAGCAACCAAGTATGAGGCACGGAATCAAAAGCTTTTTGATAATCTATATACATAGAAAACAAATCTGATTTATTTAACTGGGTATGCCTAAGTATTACTGAATCTATTGTAAGTTGCTCTTTACATCCTTGACTATATTTTCGGCATCCCTTTTGTTGTTCTGCTAATAAACTATTTCTATCTATGTGTTTGTAAATCATATGAGTTAAACAAGATGTGATGATTTTATAAATAGTTTGAAGACAAGTAATGGGTCTATATTTTGCTGAGTCAGACAAGCTACTGGGGTCTTTTGGTAGCATGTAAGTCGTTCCTACAGTTACATAACAAGGTAAAGTGTCCGGCTGCTCTATAAATTTATTAATGTTATTGTGTATGAAAGGGTGGAGGTACGTAAATTTTTTGTACCAAAAATTGTGAATGTTGTCTGAACCCGGGGCCTTCCAATTGTGCAGTTTCTTTATGACGTCACGAAATATTTCAACGGGTATGCATTGAAAGTCCATAGGTTCAGCATCCAAGTGGCGATTATGTTCATCTTGAATCCAGTCAGCCTCTTTAGTGTAGTGAACTGGGTTCTCCCAAATTCCTGCCCAAAAACCACGCAGTTCATCAGGATCCGGTGAAGTACGTGGGTTCCGAGGAGTAGGCGTTGCGGGTGTTCTGGATTCAAAATATGTGCTAAAGGGAGAATTATTACAAGTGGTTTTTAATCCGCGATAAAACTGCTTTTCGTTAGAAGTAAACTGTTTATTCTGAGTCTTACGTAGTGTACAGGTTTTATATCTTTTTAATCTATTGCTAAGAGCTGTAAGTTTTTGTTTTAATGTATCTAAAAATTCTGTTAATTGTGTATTATTGTTTTCATGAGTAGCGTGTACCCTATATTTATTTCGTATATAATTTACGTGTTTAACTAACTTAATGTTTTGATTACCTCTAATATATTGTGTTAACCTACCTATTTGGCATCGTAATTCACCTATTCTAAGTTCCAGTCTTATTTGCCATTTCGGTTTTTTTGTCTTCAATCTACTTGAGGCCTCTAGTCTCGGCGGTATCTGAATCTTAGCCCCATTCACTTTAGCAGCGGTCCAGGCCGCACAGTATAGCACTGTTTGTAGAGTAATAAACTCTGTACCGGGAAATATATGTTTCGGTAAAATTTTGCAGTTAATGTAATTTACAATGGTAGCTAATCTTTTTGACGATTTTTGCTTCGGTATATAACTTCTGTGTGTAGGATCTGTGTTTTTAAAATAATTGTAGCATTCCTGAAATATCTGATCTAATTCAGTAGAATTTTGATCTAATTGTAGTTCTGTGTTTTCTGATGCATTGTTTATGGAACTATCTACATTTGTGGATAATCCAAAATCTAAACTATTGAACCAATTGTTTTCCAGCTCAGCGTCTGGGCCTGCTTGAGAAGAAACTATGCCTGTACTATTGCGGTCTAGAGCATCGCTATTGCTTTGCAGGGGTGTTTCACTAGCTACTTCATCTTTAATGGCCTGCAATCTCTCTTCACTTATATATCTATTTTTAATGATTAACCGTCTTTGATCGGCCACCCTTTGTTCAGATATATAACTTAGGGTTGGGAATGTATTGACAAAGGCTTGGTGTAGTGGCCCTCTATAAGCTGAAATATTTGCTTCTAATTGTGTTATTCTATAATACGCTCGCATTATTGCTTCATTATGGTCTTTACTTCAGCGCAAGCGCTGGCCGACTTGATTACTGCTTACTGTTTGTTTCTGTATTTGTAAACTAAGTGTATGTGCTGTAGCACCTGTCTCTAAATTTGATGTTAATGTGTTATCTCTAATGCTATTAATTTCTTCATTTACCTCTCTGTATATAATATATATGTCGTTTTGTGGAAGAAGTTTTTTATTAACAATTGCGCGTCTCTGATCTCCTACTCTTTGGCGGCTAACATTTTGCATCTCTGGAAACTTTTCGAGAAATTTTGTGTGCAGTGGTGTTAAGTAGCCGTTTGTGTCAGTTTCCATTAAGGTCAGCTGAAGATATGTGCGTAAGATAAATTCGTTCATTGGTTTACTCCATTTCTTACGCGAATTTAAGATACTGGTGGTGGGTGCAAGGATTGCGACTGAATCAGTCTCTTGCACAACATCCTCCGATAGCATACTACTAACAATAGAATGAGCTGGTAATCGAGAGTATGGATTTGTGGATGGGATAGATGCGAATAAGCTGGATGATGATGATAGTGATGATGCTGATGGGCTAATGTTGATTGCTGATGAGTCATGAGAATGAGGATGATGATGGAATTCTACATCAGTTGAAAACTGGGCAGAACTTTGCAATACGTTGCCTCCCCCAGAATACGTGAGGCAGCCTAAACCTGATGGCTTAGTGCGGGATTCTCCTTCACTTATCGATCCGGTACCCGCCTGGGGTAGTTTATTACCGCTTCTTAGTCGCATTGCATTTATTGTACCCTATTTCTCCGTTGATCTTTGGAAAGTAATGAGCTTATAAAGCTGCCAAAGTCAACCCCCCTGTGGTTACAGATGTTCGAACCACTGTTCTTAACCTAAATATTAATAGCTACTTATACTACAAGACTAAACTAAAATAACTAACTTAATTTATATCAGGAAAAGGATATTAGGAGATAGAGGATTAGGAAAGGATAGTTTGGGAGGGAAAGACAGGGATATTGATAGGAAAGGGGGATAGGATGCTACCGTCACGGAAATAGAATGAGTGTGACAGTAGCAGCTAGGGCAGTCCGGGGTCGCATACCCGTAGTGGATCTAGCCAGCCATCGGACAGATAACTGGTAGACTCACCCCCTGGAGGGTTATTATTATTATTATATTCTTGTCGCCTTTCTACCCTTCTCAATACTTAACGTTTCATGTTTTAAAATCTTTTTCAATTTTTATAGTCATACTTTAACATGTTTAGTCACTTTAGCATTCAAAGGAGCATATTTCGCTCCATTAGACTCGTGTTTACGCTCGCCACAAAAAATACTGAGAATTCGTTCTATTCTATCAAACCCAGCGAGCGTTGGATTTTACTTGACGTTTAGTCGCAAAAGAACTGAGTTGTGGAAAATGCATCATAATACGTTGTGAAGGGCTTGAAACACTAGCACAACACAACACTGACAGAACAAACATTGTTGTCACAATTATAAGATTATATAAACAATAAAAATATATGTGCACAAGGATTTCAGTGATTTGATAAGAAAGCAATTATTTGCGTTGCTCTTAACCGATTTTATCAGTTTAAACCAATCCTATTAGATAGTATACCTAATTTAAAAGTTTACGACGGCTTTCAATAAAATAACTGCAGCTTCGCTTCTCATAAATTTTAGGGACGTCGCAATACCCGATCCCTGGTTTTTATCGGCTGACGTATATCTAAGTAAAGCTTGAAGGATTTTATATATATTCATGAACGTTTTCGTTTATCCTGTGACCAGAATTTTCAGCTATAACTTGGTTTTCTTTACTGTCGTTTATATTATATGAGAATATCATTCGTGGCATCTCTATCCTTGGTGAAATTTTGCTGTCGCGTCTTTTTAGAAAGGACGAGGTGATTGTATTAAGTAGGTCAGTGCCAGGAATTTTCTTTTATGTCATATCTCTATGTATGAGATTTACTTTAGGTACTAATTTCCTTCGCTATTTTCACAGGACGTCCATGTTTCATGAATAAAGAAAACAAACACGTAGGTACTCCTTTCAATTAAAATTACTTAACTTTTTCGATTTACCCGAGTTATAAGCAAACAAGAGAGGACATCGATAGAATTTTTATAAGATACCTCCTGTTATGGCCACTCTCGAAGGACGGAGTTATTTCTACGTTTTAGATTTACGAGTACTAAAGAAATGAATGTCCGTACAGCGTCGAGGAAATCCAAAGACGTCCATTTTGAATAGATGCCCCTTGTGTACCTGAAGACCTGGGGCATACCTACACAGTGGGACAAAATTGAATGGGCCACATATTTTATATACGAACTTGAAAATAAATGTAACAACTCGTGAATCAGCCGGATTTTTTTGTTGAATAATATTGAGAGTGGTACTAGAACACGATTACACGTTTTAGGATTTTAGGATTAGATTATTTTTACTTTTGTTAATTTACTATTTAATTTATTGTGGTACCTTACGAGGCTGTCTTGGCGCACCAGCGCAAAAAGCCTCATCAAATAAATGATTAAAAAAAAAAGGATTGTGCAAAAAGTATGAGGAAAATAACTAAAATATTCTTATGAATTATGATCCTAGTATTATGAAATACTTTTCATCCAAACAGCTGGTAATATTATTATTGTTATATGACGTTGCTGGTAAATACCGATAAGTACCTCTACCCTTAGGGAGTTGCCAAATCATTTAACAATACTTGAAATAGTCGATGTTTTTGTCCAAGTAAATTAATTTATTTCAGTCATTATCTACTTTTCCAGGTGAGATGCAAATATTTAAGTGTAGCTAGTCAAGCTAATAAAATTACTCTGAAGGTAAAAAATAGACCACACTTAAGTGCGCTAGTTTAGTTTTGTTGAATGTTAATGCAGATTACATATTTAAGATTATTTTTTACCACTGTCTGTAGCTAAGCAACGTGTCTTGACTTGTCGTTCCTAGATAGAAGCGTATCAGTTTTTTAATAAAGTAAAGACACAATACCATATAATCTTTATGTTTAGTAATCGTAGAATGACTCATAAATTTACTTTAGTAAAAACCAATATTTTTTAACAAGTAGCAACATGTATGCTTTTAGTCACAGTAGTCATCAAGTAGGTAGTAAATAAGTATATTTCAGTAATAAAAAAACGTAAGTGTGGTTAGCACGAAATAATTATCAAACTTGTGAAATCAGATAAAGCACTTTTATCGCTTTAGTTTACACGATTAAGAAGATAAAAAAGATTAATGTTTGATATATTTGATTTAAATAAGGATATAAAAAGAATTTAATCATATCTTAAGTATTTATAACGTAAAATGTGTAAACGCTTTTTTTTTTAAATAAATTGATGCCGTTTGAAGATAACTGTAGAAATTCGATATCTAATCTTTCTTTAATTGTTCTTGACCTAAATATTGTAGCGATGAAGAAATATCGGTAATATAGAGCAGGTCAGTGCTTTGCAACTTAGGAAATTTTAAGAATTAAAGGAAGGCAGAAAGCGTCACTTAGAGGATTATAGCTTATTCGCAGTAGCTGAATATTGAAAGCAAATCTCTGTGCCTATAAACAGACTTGGATTAACTACAAATATAAAATCATCTTCTGTTAGGAAAGAGTTAATTCTTTCTAATTAGATTATCATGACATTGCAATATACTTATACGTATCTATATCTATAATGTTGTTTAAAGACCGTTAAATCAATATGGCGAGAACATACCTAACTTTATAGTTTAAGTAAACTCAACTGGGTCTAAACAGCTTTGAGATCATGATACCGATGTATTGAACATCACTTCGCACAGCCTATGGATCAAGAAATATGGTAAGATGGCATTCAAATGAAAGCGACTGCTTCTGGAACTCCTGCCCAGAACATAATATCAGTACCTATTTCAAGTGGGGCGGAATAAAGATTACTCAGTCCTCTAATATCTTTATATACTTTTCATAATTACTGACTAGCAGAGACTGAGAAACCAGAGCAAATAATGAGCGAATAAAATTGAGTTTCTTTGTAAATAATTAAGAAGACGTGGGATAGTTTGGGTGAGTCCACAAGTTTGTTGACAGGAAGTTAGTTCCCTCGCAGCGGAGAACTGGCAGCTGAATATTAATTTAGCCACAGCTTTCTCTTTAAGAAGGAACTTATTTAACTACTGTTACGAAGCGGGATCTGTTGAAGGTTGTGACCTAAAATATAGTTGTCATAACGGTAAATGTTCATAGGTTTAGGATCAAATAGTATGTTAATGCATTGAAGCTCTTCATGATTTAGCAGCGATTTGAGTCAAGATACTTAATTTTAGTGTTAAATAAAAAGTACAATATAAACTAGTATATCTTATATTTATTCTGAAAACGCATCCAATTCTATACTCACCAAAAAACGGAATTAATACCGACTTATAAAAAGTGATTTCGCCTTTCAAACGCAATCAAAACTTTTACAAAATACATCGGATCATCTTCTTTGATATCAGTGGATATAAAAATATACAACAGCTTTATACTAATACTACATTTTCTTTCATTACAGTCGATTTTCATCTAAATGGGAAAAGTTCTTTTGAAACGTTGTAATAGCACCATCTCTTGGTGAATAAACCGAACGAATGCGCTCTAGTTCGCGAGAGTCAAACGTGTGCAAATGTTTGCAATGGCTGTTTATAATGATCCACTGAATTAATATGTGTCTAAGTTCGTAGAAATACACTCCACGCTATCTCGTCTGTTGTGAAATAGTAAATTCCGCATTGTTGTAGTTTCTATGGTAAATACTCGTAATTACAAATATAATTTAGTATTCTAATAGATATCAAAGTAAAATATTATGTCGACATAATCTATTGTTAACTTACAAATAAGCTAGTACAAGATGTTTCATTATAAAATTAATTGTGTTACAAGAGCTGACTTTGTTCCTCAAAAGAGTCACTCGCTTTACTTCTGCCGGCCTCCGCAATTCTATCCAGTCTTTTTCAACTTACGAACAATGCTTTTTCCTTTGGGTATTTTTTGTGAATATTTAAGTAGCATCTACTTTGTAGCATATTAAAATCTCTTATTTTTATGGATACGCTAGCTCAGCGAACAAAGCAATTCTTGCAATAAACAAGAGTGCCGTCTCTTATAGTGGATAGAAATTGTATCTTAAAAATAACGTTTCTATAGCATCAAAGCTTTCAACGTATAAAAATTGCACGCTCTAAGATTTTACGTACACAATTGCTGCAAAGTCATCTTATAATATTTTCACACGACGAAAGTATTTTGTGAGGCTTTTCGTCGAGTTCTCGGCGCGGGTAGATCACAAAGCCGCGAAGCAGCTCGCTTGGGATGCATTAGAATTTATTTTGCGCTCTGCCGCCATCTCGAGCTTGTTCTATCTCGTTACATTATACTCAATCACATGTTGTTCAAGAACTTATCATAATCATTTTGAATAATGTCGCAGAGATTATTCTCTGCGGAGGGATTACTTGATGACTAGGTTTCGTGACGAGGGCTGGAGATGTTTATTCTCACTCGCCATTTATGTGTGTAAAGAGCAAGTACCTCGTAGTAATAGATTGTTTTTGCATTAAAATCCTTAGAGTAGAGTCATGTGGGTCAAGTGTGCGCATTTAAACTTTGACGCTTCAAAAACTCCAAAATTATTTGTAGAATGAAACAAAACTGTGTTATTTAGTAAGACTGTTTATTTGTAATCAACTTAGACACAACAATATTATTGTCAGTAGCTTATATTTAAAAAAAACTATAGAAAACAAAGACCGTTCCATACGCGCACACTTACCCCAGTATAGGGGTATGTGTGCGCAGCAATGGGGGTAAGAGTACGCAACAACAAAAAAAAGAAATATTGAGCTATATATTTTTAGAACATAAACAATACATAAGTATTATATAATTTTTAAAATTTTCATCTTATGTACTTGAAGTAATCAACATAATTAACATCATAAATCAAAATATGAGACCATAATAAAGATCATCACATTGTTTAATATATTTGTATATATCAGTCTCCTGATCCTTGGTGAATGTCAAAGAAAATCTTCCCATGCTGGTTGCTGTCTTCCCAGCTTTTAAACGTTTTCGCAGAGTACTTTCCTTAAGTCCGACTTGAGATGCAGCTTTTCTTTTACTGGCACCCTCTGAAATTAATAATTTGGCGGCTTCCAGCTGTTCATCTGTTCAGCTGTTCATCCGGAGCTTTCCTTAGATAATCTCGAGGCATTTTGAATTTATATTCGTACTCTGAAACAAAACATAGCATCACATGTACAAAGATATGCAAGCGGGGTAAGTGTGCGCATTGCGCACACTTACACGACAGGCTTCTGCGCACACTTAACCCAAACCATAGAAACAGAATTGTATGAATGTCGTTGATTATTGCGTCATCATAACAATTTAAACACTGGCAAATAACTAACTAGATATTATGTTGCACTTGATAGCAAATAGCATATTTTCAAAAAGTTTACATGACTACAAAAGATTACGCGTCAAATGTGACAAAATATCGTAAATATTTTAGCAAAAAACTTCATTTACCTGTCAAATCAAAATGGCGCACGAGCAGCCGCTGTGATACGAGCGCTTCACAGGACTTCCCGAGGGGTACTTTAGAGGGGGGTTGCCGTTCCTTAGCTTTAAATAGTTTTCGAGATATTTTGAATGCGCACACTTAGACGCTGCGCACACTTGACCCACATGACCATAAGTGTTGAGTCACCGATAAATACTTATGTGTATTTTTATGTGTTTGTATAAATTATTTATAGTATGGGCTGCATAACTATGTATTACCTACATGCTTTTATAGTTCTTCTATGTTACCGAAATATATATAAATATAAGGCCAGGTAAAACTCTCGATATAAACATAGATACTGATAAAACAGCACATCCTTCCACACCCCTTTTAAAATTACTCGAAATAAAAATTGCCTAAAAATACTTTGTAATTTACTTCAAAGGAAAAAACTGTGAATAAACATTGAACTCATCTTGAGGTGTTATGAATATTCAATTTTCTAACCAGTCTGACTTGTTTAACCTTTATGGAAATTGCGCAAAATTTTCCAGTGAGATATTAATTATAAGCAGATGTATCAATCTCTCTTACATTTTGCACAATGTTTATTTAAGATATCCTCATACCAATCACAATTAAAATGTTTTTCCTGAATATTCGGTTAATTAAAATCTGTTTCTGTCACTTAAAAAGCCGGAAGCCCCTGACAAAATGACCCCAACAAGAGTAGCCCTTTACAACACTTGATCTAAATTTGAAGTGACACCAACATACCCAGGCAGAACGTTGATTGGTTCACCATGACGTTGATGATAGCACAGAAATACAATAGCTCTGATAAATTAATCTTCATTGACGTCAACTTTGATGTGCTTATTCGGACGAATGAACAAAACGCTGACGTTATGTAATGAAGTGAGATTTGCTTTTCATTGTTCATTATCGCAAAGTGATTATAAATGCGCGTCATAACTCAAGTGTATGTGAATCATGGGTACAATACTTCATCGATCAAGGTCCATCAGTATTTACTGAAGTCAGAATGTGGATAGGAGACCATCAATCTCAAACCATTTGAAAGCACGTAAAGCACCAAAGTTTGAAAAGCACCAAAATTTAATCTGCAATATCTTTTCTATAACATAAACACCGAAAGAACAAGTCCTGTAACATTTTCTCGTAAATACACTTAAGTAGGTTTTTTTCTTTGGGCCAAGGAATATTTTCTTAAGTTCTCCGCTCCCTAATATTCTTGCTAGTAAATACTATCCCCGATAATGTTATATTATACTTCGAACCTATAAATACCCATGTTAGTTATTCAGTTACCAACCGTTCTTCTATTACTACTACATCGATAATTATATGAAGTGGAATATTAATAGGGTATAAGAGTACAACATTTACAGGAAACTTAATTTCCTCCGTCTGCTAAGAAACGTAGTTTTTTTAAAGGAATATCTCAAACCAAACGAGCGGAAAATTAAGCATGTTTATTTTACTATGCCCATGCATTTCGCCAATCGTGTAAAATAACATCCATGACAGTATAAAATATATTTACTGAATTCTAATCTCCACTTTATGTTTCCAGTTATAAAAGTACATAAAATCTTTTTATGTTCAGTACAACATCACAACAATAATTACCAACATAAGTTCGCGTCTGATTTTAACCACATTTCTACTTAAATGAATATCCAAAATCGGGCCATTCAATAAGTTCATTAGGTCGTCATTTAACACATCAACGCACGATTTGACGATCAATGTCCTAATTGGAACAAATCCTGGTTCACTAGCTCCATTCGGATAGGCATTGCCTATTCATTTAGGAATTACCATTATCTTCATTTATCACTAAATTGCTGGCGTGTGAACATGTAGAAATATACGTTTTGTGATTGGAATACAATTAGGGTGGCTCTTAATTATATTGTGGTATCATGGCATTACGAAAGTTGTGATTGAGACAGTTTCGAGACCCATTTTTAAATTCTTTTTTCCAAATACAATATACAATACCTATTACATGTAAAGGCTGCCAGAGTATTTGATACTGACAAAGCAGGTTATTAATGCATTGCTTCTCTCTAGCGCGTCGAACGCAGCACCGTCCAAACTTAAATGATTTTTGACATTTCGGCGCTATACACAAAGCTATGTATTTTTTGCACCACATCACATACTATCGGCAGGAATCACATCACATACTATCAGCAGACAAGACAAAAATACACTAGCAGCATAAAAGGAATTAAAACCCTTATTGAATTAAATAGAATAGTAATTTACAGCCGGGTATAACAGAAAAGTTTTTGATTCAGCAACCCACAATTTACGAATGAAAATTATAGATGGCGCTAGTCATTTGATATTCGATGCCACGATTTATGAGTCCCTGGTTTTTAATTAAAGTGCACTACATCTTTTGGCCGTCTGGCCTCAGTATCCATTCTCTTATTTTGCCTCCCGGTCTAACTCAATTAAGTTACTTTTTCAACCGAGTCGGCTGGCACAATAGTGTTTGAAATGCAGTATTATTTTGAGTGCTTTTACGTACATATTTTTATTCTTGACTTTAAATGGAATGGTTGGGTGCGTTACAAATTTTGTATTTTATTTACTGGAAAAATATGTTTTCCATTACTTAAAATTTTGTTATTTTTCAGTTTCTGTTATTTCGGTTGTTTAAAAAAGTGTTATGTTTCAGTTCGTATTTTGAAAGAGCTTACCCCTTTTAGAAACTATTATTTGAATCTGACACAAAATTTCATTATTGCATATGTGATTATACTTACAAACTGAACGTAAGAAAAATATGGTATTTTTAATAGTTTTGGGCACTCCTCTCTTAGTGTTAGATTTATCTGAATAAATGCAACATAACTAGTTGTAGTTAGTAATTAAATTAGTACCTATCAATACAATATGGCGGCTATGTGAATTATTACCGATAGCATCACAGTGTTTGCTTTGACACCATGATGCGTAATAACTTAGGTACGCTCAAACCAGATTATATTACAGCGAGAACGGCTCCACTGTGATTGATTAGATAATTTAATTGATCAGTAGATACATGCGATCTATGCTATTGAAACTCACGAGGGTGGAATAAATACTCTATACAGAACGTGTATACAAGAGAAACAATACGTGGTTATATTACAGTACGGTAATTAGAATTACTTTACAATACACGTGTAAAGTTTACTCGTTTGTGAACCTTGTCGAGTCTGTAGCTAAAATCATAAGCTTGTTTCTGATTTTCGAACCTATTGTGATTTATTCTGTATTCAAATTTCAGCGTTCATTTGTGCGGAATTCGGTTCAAACGAAATTAAACGGAGACAATACTGGCCGCTGTTACAGTTGCTTTTTTCAGGCAATAATGGAGCCCGAAATGTGGCGAAGAATACAAACGAGAGACGTGTGACTGTGACATGCCCCTTAATTTTGTTGCTTGTGCCGCTCGCTGCCCGGAGGAATTACGACGGTATCGACTGTCGAATAACGTCAAACTATTCACTTGTTTAAAAGATATTGGAAATCAGTCTTTAAATGAGTCGAGATTAAAAAATAATACCTTATCATGAATTTATAATTGATGTCATATCTTTACTTATATTCAAAATTTTAATATATGTAAAATTTATTCAAATACTCGGTGTATTAAGTGCGGTCGCATAAAATGTGTTGAAAGTTTAGAATTTTTATTGTTCGTTTTTAAAGTAACAATCCGTATATAAACTGTTATATATTTTCGTCCGTATAATATGTGTACCTATGCATTTTAAATGTGCAATTTTCGGATAGTTGTAGCGAGCAAGGAATAACAAATGAATTGTAATCAAGTTACACGAGATCCGTACATCTAGGTAATTTAGAGAGAACATGTTCCGAGCTTCTAACGTATAAGCATTGTAGTGCTATTCATAAATACGTATGTTATTTTAGAGTAATATGAATAATTAGCTGTATAAGTGTAGTTTCAATTATGATCTTTTTTCAGGGCTCAGGTTTTTGTCTATCAGTGGTTTCTTTATAGATAAAAGAAGAATGTGAATCATAGCCTAAATGAGTTTAAAGGCTAAAATAGTCTACTATTGTATGCTTCAATGTGAATTGGTAATAACTTACCAACCAATGTTTGGAGAACAAAATGAAGAGATAACTTTTGACGCTCTTTATTCTAATACGGCCCTACATACCTCTATCTAGCCATCTATCTGTCCCATCTACAAGTATATCCATGGTCCTTATCTAGAACAAAATACCTTTGAAGGTAACCAATGCATAAATTACAGTGGAGCAGCGGTACATGGAAATGGAGTTTTCATACACGGTCGCTGTCAAAATTTACGTGTAAATAAACCAAACAACAACATGGCGGCTGGAAGCTTACAAATCATGCTCCACTATTTGTGAGTGCGGTAAATTTGAGCTTATCTGTCGGCTGTAGCCACGTCATACTGTTCCACACTAATTTAACATCATCCCTCTATCCAACATATCTCCTATAACAACAGCAGACGCATTTGCGTGAACTACAAACACGATTTCATACATTGTTTGAGACTTGCATTTTCAATTGTAAAACTCAACTTGCCGTCGTTCAGAATGTTTTGCGCAACAAAAATAGATTTACACTGAAAAGCATTCCCAGAAAATGTATGATTCGATCCAAATCCAATAGTCAGAGTAAATGCGAGACGGGCTCCTAGGCTACATCGCTTTCGGCATCTAACTTCGTTTGAGCAAACACTCCCGCTAAGAACTCTTTGCCCACTTGGCTCCCGCTTCCACTTGGTTTGCAGAACCTACTGAGTTCTATAAGAATATTCTCTGCCGTTTTAGTGCTCTCAAGCTTAATTAAAAACTTCGACTTCGAGATGCCTTTTCAATTACCGTTAATTATTTTAATCTCTAAGTCTTTGGAGTACCGTAGTTCATTTTGTTTGACAACTTGCAAGTTTTGCTCGAGTCGAATCGAACGCATCTGTGCCTGAAGTAATGCAGAAAGTGATTTCCGATAAAGTCTAACCGAGGATGTAAATAGTGGATGGAGGTAGATTAAGGAGGTATTGTTGTAGTAACAGTTACCCGTGTAGAAGTTTATTTTTCCCCTCAAAATTGAGTACTACAATATAATATTTTTACTTTTCTGTATTACTTTTTACGCGTTGAATAAGTAATTTCACTGGCAAAACTGATAAACAATAACTATTTTATGTGACATAAGGATGTAAGTTCGAGTATGACCGTTACGAGACATATCAGGTAAGATATCATTCCAACTTTTACCACTAAAATATCATAAACTCTTGGTATGGTATCCATGGCTCCTTTCATAAATGATGTCAGGCTTAAGTGGACTTAAGCGTGTGGATGTAGTAAAATTTATATGCAATCTAGCGCGACTGCAACTTGAAGTTCAGAGCACCAAAGGACCGAAGGCTCTAAGTTTGTTAATTTCACATAGTGGTTGGTGTGCAACAAACTTTATCAATCTATGCGTCGCTAACTTTATAATTCGACTGTGGTTCCGTCGTATTCCCAAGTAGCTTTAAACAAGATAATAACAGGAAACATGAAGAAACTTTTATATCGGCGCTTCCGTCCGCTCTATAGATTTAATCCTGAATTAAATTTTTCTTGGGGACCATTTTAAATCTCTCTCCAGCGCCAGTTTTCTGTAGTGAAAGGCAATCAAAAGGCTAACTGCTTCTTTTTGAAAGCTCGTACTTAGGTGCTGGAATCGGATAAAATAAAATACTTGAAATGCTTCAAGACTGCTGAATGGATGCTCGTTATATAAATCTTCAGTATCGTCAGCTTTTCAGATAATTAATGGATGAAATATTCAATATTAGTAAAAGGACGGAAGAGCAAACAGCATTTCCATTCACAGCTTATGAACGAACTACTCATATATTATTATGTGTAGTCCATCTCATGAAGACCCATCAAAACGCACAGTATTGTTATTGAATAACAATCGGCAGTATTTATGGGACGATTTAAACTTATCTGCTACATATATTGTACCGTTGCTCTATGAACCAGAAAATTATAAACATGAGTAATAGAGGGCAACAAGGACCAGATTTATAGAGGTGTGCTACTTGATACACTATGACACATATTGCCGTGATATTCCATATTAGTTGCTATTAGATACAAACCATTTTGTTGTGTTGTAGACGAGATCTTAAGCTAATTTTATAGGAAGGCATTTGTGAAACTAGCCTTTAAAAATTAAAGCCAAAATTAATAACATTTATTTATCAAGGCCTAAGTTAAGTGGAAAGTGAAATGAGTTACAAGAAGATTGTACATAATTTAGATTTAATTATTCAGCTTTTATGTTAGTCTCATTACGAAGTATCGTTTTTCTCAGAAAAGGAACTGTTTATGCTATTACGCCAGATTTACAAAGTTAAGTAAATTGCTCAATACATAATTGAAAATGGTTGAAAATCGCAAACACGAATTTTGTTAAGCGATTGTTTGTTTACAAATACTTCCACGTACCTGCTAAATGGCGATGAAAAAGAAAACAGTAAAGGCGAGATTTACGATACGAACATCTTTACATACGATACCGAATCTGCTTACGAAAATGGAGTAGGTAGCATATTTGCATAATATTCCTTATACGGAGCCGAGGAAGTATCCCTTTTGCACGTGTGTGCCCGGAATATTATGACCTTCGCCTTAAAACCTACCTATAAGCGTTCACATCAACACAAAAAGGTACGACGATCCGGCACTTGTGGGAATACCGGGATTAGATTAGGCGAGATACGTGATGTGATTAGTTGTTAAGATTATTTTCTGTTTAATGCTGTTGTACATGGGTCGGGTATGGTTTATTTTATTTCGGTTTCGCCTTCGTAGAGATTGGCTTGTAAGAGAATAGAATGGAATAACCGAATAATCGTGATCGGGAACTGATATGTGTGTCATGTGGTGTTAAGTGTTGTGAAGGAGGGTAACTTGTGGCGTATCTTGCAGTTGTGTCGTGCAGGTAGTACAGGTAGTTCCCGACGTCCATTCCACCACCCCTGGGACTATTCTCACAATTTATATCCCTGTGCCGCGGACATTTCATTCTGAATAGTTTTGCCTGTCTCCGATCCCATTTGTATCGTGTGAAGCGTAAACTTTATTCCCATACCCAGAACAGGGTAGTCGGTCAACGAAATGTTTAAAGATTTGATACTTTTGGGTTCTACCATTCGTCAACTGTTTATTTATACACTTTGTCTGGGATTAACAATTTCTTGAACTAATTTTGATAAATGATAAACTATTCTTGTGATGTAAATTTTACCAATGCTGCATTTAGCAATGTTTTAGCATGAAGCCGTCGTAAAGGCTTCAAAAGTTTTCACTTTTCAGAAGACGTGACGTATTAACGGTGACCTCGGGCGAGCACTAAAAGTTTAGAAGCTCATAAAAGACCGCCAAATTTGGTAATCCCCATTATTATCTATTACAATTTATGTTGCAATAAAAACCAGTCTAAACGCGAAATTCACGCAACCAATTAATTCGAAACATTTAGTTAATAAAATCGTCAATTTTATAGCGTTGCCGGGCATAAAAAATCTACTGACATAAACAACAATAAATCTAATAAACCGCTAAGCCGGCCTTTGGTATACAGCTGGCCGTAGGTAAAAGCCTCCACCACGTGATGGACGACCCGCATTCGTTTCCCCAGCACACAGATAAGCCTCGAGCGGGATTTGCCCACCATCTGCCTCCTAGATTGCCTTTGTCAGTCGAGGCTTGTGAACATTGAGAGCATACGAATACACTGGAGGTAACTTATCTGAAGCAAGTTAGTTACGGTGAGTTTAACGGAACACAGTTGTGTTATAATCAAGTGAGACCACAGTGGAACAAAGGCGCCACCTGCCCGCGAACTGCTATCAACTTGTCTAACTAATTCGGAACGTATTGTCTTTGACTTTCAGGTATCAGGTTTCTGTGATTATTCAGCGGCTTTGATTCTTTGATGCGATTACTCATACAACATTGCTAATACGAATGTTAGTAAAATTAGTGTGAACTCTCTAACTTTAAACAAACAAGTTTCTATTTACGAAATTGGTTTTAAACCTTTTTGCAAGATATTAGTATGGAAAAATGTATTTTATGAAGAACTAAAATAGAGAAAAATCTATTCACGTCAGATTGAAATATACCCTCCGAGACAAGCAAAAAAGGTTGTATTAATTTATCAGTGTACATAGGTAGATAGTCTGGTATCAGTAAGGCAGGTACATATTTCTTGTCGAGACAGTATTATACTGTTCGTGTGATCAGATAATTCGTAAGTGTTTGCTGGGCGGCCGGCCGTCCACTCGTAAATTTTACCTTTTATGAGCCATTATATTGGCGATAATTCCGGCGAGCGGGACCGTTACATAGATATTTCCGAATGGAAAACATTTTATTTTATGTCCTATGAAACAGTGTTATATCTATACTAAAAAAAATGAAGATTTCTTTAAAATTAAAATTAACATTTCTATTCAAAATATTTTCTATCCAAATTGTCATAGATCTTGAAGACTTAACTTAGTAAAACCATAATATAGAAGGAAAACTAACGAATTCGTGTTGTTTATTTATATTATCGAGATGGCGACGCTTTTCTGCGTTGACCTATATTTCTATCAAAGAGCAGACCCCTGTCACTATTTTATTTACTTGAGAAATAGACAGCTATTAAAATCCGTTCTGAACGGTGTGGTACTGAAAAATATTTCCTTGTAGTGAACATTATTCGAGGCAAAGTGAGGCCAGTAAATTGTAGTCTTAAGAGCGACCATCAACTGCCTAGCTTTTGATGTTGTTATTTGAGAATTTAACCGACCGGAATCTGTTTTAATACATAATGTATCTGGCCAGGGGAAGCTTGTTGTTGGGGGGTTGTTTCTTATTGTTTAAGGAGGCCGATTAGGATAATATTATGGTATCGACCTTGACCTTTGTTTGCCTACAATGTTTGCACTGTATTTTTGAGTCTTATGGATGTATTTAAAAACATGATCTTCTACATAGATAAAAGGAAATAAACAGGTTTAGAAAAAATAGGTTCCGCAAATATTGTGTGCCATTTGGGGATCGAATCCTCTTTGTGTTCCAGAGTAGCATTTAATAAAATTTGATAAGTTAAATCGAAGTTAGATTTATTTATAAGTGATTATAGAGCTATATACATTTTGCTCTGTATAATGTCGAATATTGCTATAGCAAGTACGTTTAGTAATTAGACTGCAGCATAGCTTGAAGCATTATGATTACAGCATCGTCGTAATTAGCGCTTATGCTGTTCCTAGACGTAATCCCTTAATCGTCTCATGCGGCACTTACCATCAAATATGGACATATTCATCAATATTCATATATTCATATCACCTTGGCTCCTCTGCACACTTGCAGTCACCATAGCCGGTAGCAGTCACCATAGCCGAAATCGGCTGGGAAGTATATATATTCATCATTCTCGAGTGAAAGCGCCATCAGTATATTCATGGAAAACAATATCCGAGCTCAATAGTCAAGAATTACTGTTCAGGTCGCACCAGATTTGTCTAAAGTCGTCTATTACGTTCATTGCGTGCCTAAACTACTTAATAGCGATGTTACTAAAGGTACAGTAATAGATGGTAGTTGAACGTTAGGAGTCTACAGAACGGTATGGTAATGAGAAAACAGTCGCGGGCCCGGCGATTACTCGAAGATCCGATAATGCCGTCGTTTTTCTTCTATAATCCTGAAAAAGTGATGCAGCCCGAGCATTACGAGAATGGCTACAAAAACGATTCCCTGACTAATATAAATAAAACCTTTTGGATTCCTGTTTTAAATCCAATTGTTAAAGCTTGGGGGAATTCGGTATTGGATAAATTTATTATGTAGCTCAGACCTAGAGGTTTTGTTATAAAATATGTCGTTTAAAATTCGTAGTAGGTATTTTGCCTTTAAGTAAAATACAAAAAAGAACGTTATGAGTCGATTGGACAATAAACAGCTTAAAAAACCAGAACGATTGTAATATTATTGACTTTCTATTCATTCATCGGCATGCTAAATATATTTTTATCCTAAATTTTAGCATAATTTCTTGTTCACACAGAATTTGAGGTTTCCTGTGTACTTTAGTAGGCTCGAGTAGGTTTTAGACCAAACTCCTTTAAAATATTCGAATAGGTTACATTGATTTATTAGTAATGGATTTAAATGTATTGAAGCGATGAGACATATGAAAAAGAAGAACTAAAAACTGTTATTTTCTGTTTTGCATGTATGTATATCTCCTTTCTCCCAGGGAAGTGCTCATGGACATCTTCTATCTTAGGAGAGAGAGAAGGAGATGAATTCCGGGACTCTTACCGGATAAAACCACCGGAGTTCTTCTCCCTTCCTTTATACTGGAGATCACTCGAAAAGCGATGCAAACTACCGAGATATGAATGTGTGTATTTATAGCCCTGCAGTAACCATACATACAAACACCAGTACAGCTAATTTTCGACCACAAGCGAAGATATAATTTATGCAGACCTCTGTATGTACATAATATTGGCCCATATGTTCACGTCGTAATCAAGGGATATTAGCATAAACGGAATTGACAAAGGCCGTCTAACTAGTCTCATCAGCCGGCAGATCTCATTTGTACATCAATAATGAACTCCCATTACGTTTGTTTGAAGTTGGCTTATCAAATAGTGCTCCATCAAATTATTATGGGACATTTTCTTTGTGAAGGAAACTGCCCTATCTACTTCCTACTAAGTAAATAAATGTGCTGGGATGTGAGCATGTTCATTACTTTTTTACGCATTAACGGCAAATTAACAAAATTTGGTATGAAATTCGTTTTTAACTTCAAATAATACTTAAGATACTTTTTATCCCGATAAGTTTATAAAAACGGGAACTAAGCAGGTAACACGGCTGGCCTCAGTTAGTCAAGTTTAATTTTATGAGGCGATTTGGTTACGTTACTAAGCTCATAATCTTATTTATGTTTTCCTTAGGTGTTGCGGACCAACGGGAACAGCAGAGGATTTCCTGATAAATCGATACAGGTTCAACAAAACACGGTGGGATAGTAGATTGGAAAATTGTATTTTATTTCTCTATAAGGGTTTCAATTTACATTTTTTCACGTATTAGCAGAAAAAGACTTTTGATTAGAATTTACAACTTTTATTTATCGTACTACGTACATTAATAGGTGCTTTCTATTTAATATTTGTATTATAATACCTTCTGATAAAGATCTTGATCTACCCTAAATAAGTACAGTTTCTAATAGTTACAGAACCGAGACACTGGCAGCTTGTTTCTTCTATCTTTGGAAAACGTCGTCAAATGTTTGTTAATACAGTCTATCTATTCTAAATTCCATTCATTGTTGGGAATGTTAAGCTAGTTCCATTCCCTTTATTTTGCTGTACACGCTAAGTGCTTTCTGATCCCCTACGGCTCAGTATTGTAGTGGTTATAGAAATCCAGTTCGTTAAACACGGTAAACACCCCAGTTTGCATTCACAAATCAATCTGAACACCAAAATAAATTTGAAGAAATCCGGCGCTTAAAATGATTGTTCAGCAAAACAAAGGTTTACCTTCATAAAAGTCCTTATTATAAGCTGGTCTAAATAATGAATAAACAATGTAATTTGTCCATAGGAAGGTTTGGGTTGGACCGCAGTGGTCAACCTAATGACCAGCGCAAGCGTTTCGCTTCAATGTACGGCCGCAAACCAATTTATATTTTGTCCTTAAAATAAATTGTTAAATAAATGAATTCGGCATTCGTGTTTATATGCCGTAGTAAATGGGACAATGTGAATTCTATATTATCTGGTCGACCTAATGTACTTTGATGTATGTGGTCAATGCTCAGTGGCATTTCCTTTTACTGGTTATTTAATGGACGATCTCTGACTCGTGTAACTTCTGTTTAAGTTTCCTCAAGACGTCAAGATTTGCAGAAGGTTTTGGGACGACCGAGTGCCTTACAGTGGCACGCTGAATTACATCCCCGCGGTAAACAAATTGTGTCCCCCGAGAGTCCCTTGGTTCACGGCAACTAGTGACAACGTAAAGCCGTCGTCCTTCTCGGAATAATTAATGGACACACCCGCGTCCCACAACTTCTATGCTTCGTGGTCTGTTCCTGACATAAGTATTACCTAACATGCTGGGATGTTTAAAGGTAAGATGCCTTACATTACAAGGACTTGTGTTACCAACTGCAGCGTTCATATTTTTGTACAATGGCTAGGTGGTTCAGTGAGATAAAATAACTTTGAGTTCACTTTGGTCAGAGATCATTGATCTATAAACTAGAGCAATATTACAAAATATAAAGGTGAACAGCTTGATATTTTGTTGAAAATGCTACGTGTCTGTATTGATACATTTGGTAAATTCTAGTACAGAATGTAGAGTAAAAGCTACACAGATATTATAATCTGTGTGCAGTTAGGTGTTCATCGGTACGGATTTTGTTGCCTACAATAACGGTATACGGATTTTTCAACTCTGATAAAAGCGTTTTTCCCGCAAAACTGCTTGCGTTAGGTTTATTTTGGAGCCCATGACGAATATTCTCATATTGGGTATTTTTGTATACCAACATTGCGAACGATTTTTTTGTGAAGAGTTTTTAATACGTATACTGCAAACACCTCAACGTCAGATATTTTTATCGATACTATGATTTATGACGTTTGCTATTCTTGGTCAAATATTTAGGACAAAATTGGACCTTTTGAGGATTTGTTTAAATTAAATGAAGCTATTTATTTTGCAAATAGGATATGAAGAAATGTTACATAGTGTATAATATATTTTAATGATTCGTAGTAAACGCTGTAGGTAAGTAATTCACAAAGTATCTGGTCAAGTGGGAATACCGACTCAAGCAATTAATGCCCCATTTTGTAGAGTGCTCCGGGCAATTTCTGGGCCCTCAATAATTAAATTATGTGCTTTTTCTTGGATTATCTATGAATAATGTTTTATTAAAATTCGGTTGTAAATTGGGATTACCGCGAAATGGATATAATTCATTAGTCTTGATATTTTTTATAGTAATTAAGAATAATTACAATATGTTACAGAGCTATTTCAATGATTTTTCAAACAATTGTTTAGGCATATTACCGTTAACTTTCCTTCTAATCCTTACTTTTATCCAAAGAAACATAAGGATTAGTTTTTATAGTAATTTTCTTTGAACCAATAAACAACAAAGAATATTTAAAATAAGTACTTACATATTTTTTGTAATAGCAATTAAAAGTAAAGCGGTTAGTTTTAAGCCTTTTGATTATCTGAATTTTAAACAAAGGGCTGACCTCCGAATTTGACTACAATGGACTTCAATTTAGGCGAATTTTATTAAGGCTTCCATTGTTCGGTCATTTATATTATAAAGCAAAGTTTTGACTATTTTAACAATATTGTTACCCTAATATTTGAAAAGGTATTATTGAGTCACTGTTTATTGGTATCAGAAAAATGGCAAAAAGGCGGTATATTCTTAAATAATACTGAAAAAAAAAACTGAATAGGTCACATTAGACGCCGATACTAAGATGGAAGATAAACGACGTTTGAAAAAATATTATTACTGCAAGGAATAGACGAAATGTAGCGTCACACAAGTAACGTGGAAACTGACGTCATCATACATAATGCAATGCATTAAATCACTAAAATCAAATTACTCGAAACTAAATCATGAAAAAAATTAACTAAAATTTTGGAATTTTAGTTAATTTTTTACAGTACACTTCAAACAAGAAAATTATGTGACATCTGACAAATAAAATGAAAATTTCATTCACACAAAGAAATTCAATCATTAACATGTAATTATACCTAACCATTGAAATGCCGTGTTAAACCATTATACTTATTTTAATTTATCGTTTTCTATAAGTAGATGTATATAAAGCAGTGATAAATGGAAAATGAAGCGGAATTGGACGTGTGTGTCTTAAGTAGGAAGGTTCAGAAGCCCTGATCTATAAAATACATGAAAACGTTCTCAATGGTAATTATTTTAGTATGCAGGAGGAAATATAATGATTTAAAATATATTTTTTTCATCGTTTATAACTGGAAAATTACAAAATTGTCACTTCGCTGGACACACAGCGGAAAATTTTTAATTGTAGCTTGCCTCAGAATGTCTCAACCTATATATTTTTTTCTTTTTTATGTTTTCATGTGCTGTTTTCTTTGCTGAAACTCCTTAGCTTAGCTAAAGGATCTTCTTGCTTACTTGATGGAGTAGCTTTTCATCGTTATCATCACGGCTTTGGTCAATCACCCCTTACAACCTGGCTGGAACTATAACTCAAAAAACGTTTGCTCATTTATCTATGGTGGACCTTCTTAACCTTTTTACTCGTGCAGAAAGGTTTACAATGTTGGGAAGTCTCGTCATAAATTTGGCGGCTCGGACAGGCGGTTTCCTTCCGTTGGCGCATGCGTACTGCACTCAACCGGTTCAACTTTTTATTTTAGACTTCCGTAAACCCGTACTGTAGTTTTGAGCTAACAAATAAATATTCCTGCTTCATACCTGGCAAGTTTTCGCTTTGATATTAAAAGGAAGAAATATATTGTCTGTTAGTTTGTGGCGCAGGTTTTAGCAGTTCATTTGAAATAAGAATGTACTCGTATTTTATTTTACAACTAGCTGTACCCGGCATGCGTTGCAATGCAATTTTTTCTACCTACTACCTACCTACTACCTACCTACTACCTACCTACTACCTACCTACTACCTACCTACTACCTACCTACTACCTACCTACTACCTACCTACTACCTACCTACTACCTACCTACTACCTACCTACTACCTACCTACTACCTACCTACTACCTACCTACTACCTACCTACTACCTACCTACTACCTACCTACTACCTACCTACTACCTACCTACTACCTACCTACTACCTACCTACTACCTACCTACTACCTACCTACTACCTACCTACTACCTACCTACTACCTACCTACTACCTACCTACTACCTACCTACTACCTACCTACTACCTACCTACTACCTACCTACTACCTACCTACTACCTACCTACTACCTACCTACTACCTACCTACTACCTACCTACTACCTACCTACTACCTACCTACTACCTACCTACTACCTACCTACTACCTACCTACTACCTACCTACTACCTACCTACTACCTACCTACTACCTACCTACTACCTACCTACTACCTACCTACTACCTACCTACTACCTACCTACTACCTACCTACTACCTACCTACTACCTACCTACTACCTACCTACTACCTACCTACTACCTACCTACTACCTACCTACTACCTACCTACTACCTACCTACTACCTACCTACTACCTACCTACTACCTACCTACTACCTACCTACTACCTACCTACTACCTACCTACTACCTACCTACTACCTACCTACTACCTACCTACTACCTACCTACTACCTACCTACTACCTACCTACTACCTACCTACTACCTACCTACTACCTACCTACTACCTACCTACTACCTACCTACTACCTACCTACTACCTACCTACTACCTACCTACTACCTACCTACTACCTACCTACTACCTACCTACTACCTACCTACTACCTACCTACTACCTACCTACTACCTACCTACTACCTACCTACTACCTACCTACTACCTACCTACTACCTACCTACTACCTACCTACTACCTACCTACTACCTACCTACTACCTACCACCTACCTACCTACTACCTAATTGTTTTTTTTTTTTTTTAATGTACAAAAGTATCCTATGTCCGTCCCCTGGCTCTAAGCTACCTCCTCACCAATTTTCAGCCATATCGGTCCAGCCGTTCTTTAGTTATAAATAGTGTAACTAACACGACTTTCTTTTATATATATAGATTGCAACGTGCCTGTACATACTAAGTATAATTTATTAACTTAAGGGTAGTACTTCTGCCTGATACCTACTATGTTTAAATATGATTTACAGCAGATTGTTAAGGTAATTACAATTATAACTGATATGAGTTATTATCATTTGACGACTGTAAAGAATTGACGTTTTATGGACTGCCGGTATAATTAACAAATGACATATTACTACTGAAAACAACAATTTCTATGTTTAACGAAGCGACTGACTGACCTTCAGATCCACATGGTATACTTGACAGATTAATATTGTATTATTGCTCGTTTCTTTAGTACAAGAAAAAGTCAATGCCCTTAAGTAGAAAATCTACTGTTACTACTACTGAATAAACTCGTTAGTTCTAACAATAGTCGACGTGTAATGAGCAAAATACCTCATTATGCCCCTCGTTGGGTTACATTAGTTGCAGTGCTAGTAGAAAGTTTATTATACACCGGATGATAATATAACTCTTGTTGAACTACTTACTCTATCCTGCGTGGTTACTATGAACTTTTAAAGCATGACTGATGGTGTGGTGGAAGCGAGATGAAGCTACAAGTATTGTATTGCTCCGTCTCGCTTCCACAACGGCAACAGTCTTGCTGTAAAAGTTCATAGTATAGGCAATGTACGCTATGTACTTCTTCATCTATGGATGTGTGTATAATAAATTATGTAAGTGTTGGTACATTGCTTTCATTACTTAAAGACTGGGTGAATCAGGATATATTTAAGTTACATATATGTTTTTGGCTTTATGTATTTAAAATGGACCCTTATCGCAATTCTAAAATCACTGTTTTAACAGTTGACATCACATACTAAAAATGTCGTTCTAATACTAAACACAACCTCTTATGACTCGATTTTTTTTAATTTAAAGTATCAAGAATGCTTGATAAATACATTGGTGTTTAATAAACCGCGATAAAATCCGTTTAAAAGTAGTTTTACTTCCATGCATAACGTTCGCGTAATTCTCAGAAAGCATTAAATACACACATAGGTATTTACCAATGATTCCATGATTACTTAAATAATATTCTTCGAGTTAACATGAATTGGGTTTCATAATGAAAATGTTTTCAAATACCCATAACGTGGGTTCCCGGTAAACGGAGATTACTGTGAAGAAGCGAAAATAAAAGCAAAGAGCTCAATTTAGAAATACCGGGAATTTATTTATATTGACTTAGTTACTTTGGTTTCAATATGATCAACAGTTATATCTATAAATGCAAGGGTAATACTGCCTGTTTGTTTGTTACGCTGTAACACCTTAATCACTCAGTCGATATTGATAAAAACTAAAAAAAAACAAATACAATATGAGGAAATACCTGTAGCTATTTCGCATCTAGACGCGCTTATCACACGTAAGGTATGGAGTAAGCTTATATCTCATGAAGGGACACAGACCTACTTATATTTTTTTACGATAACTTATATGTATTTGGGTAAAGCCGCGGGCAAAATCAAGTAAGTTATATAACCAACGAGACACTTAGCGCATAATGTTTAGTAGCATTCCACCCCAGCGTGCGCAGGAAACATCCATTAAAAGTTGCAATTGACTTGAACATTGGCACTAGAGTTGGGATTAGTTCTATGAACTAAATCATTTATCTTTCAAAAGTATGCTCTTGTACGTTCTTAGGAGCTATAGTAGGGACGTGCAGACGCGGGAACAGAACGGCGGAGGTATTAAGTATCTTAGAAAAGCAAAGGGGCAGCAAAATCTGCTGAATTATTGCTGTCAAATTACTAATTCGGGTTACGCATCACTAAAACAAGAAAAGATGACCTATTTGACAACAATAATAGGATACATTTTGCTGTCAATTGTTGGTGCCTTGTTTTTACAAGATACATAATAGGGCCGCGGTCCGTACATATTATTATTCTAATTCTCTAGGTACCGTAATGGCCAGGTTTATTCGCATTATATGGAATAGAAACTCTTTTGTTTTACGATTTGAAATTCGAATCACGTTTCTTTTCTAGAGTATAAATGGTTATATGAACTTTATTTATCATTTTTCATTCTAAAAATAAATCCAAATATTTGTAATTATGTTTTTATGTGTAGGTATAATTACGTTTAGTTATTTTAACAACACGAAAATTAAAAAAAAAAAATGTCTATCATTTCTGTTACAATCTGGTTTCGTCCCATATGACACGCAAGCCTTTTGTTGGCATAAACCTAAATTATTCTGTATACTAAATAACTAACGAAGTACATATGACATTGTGTTCACCTAGTTTTAAGCCCACAACCTTGTCCTTACTAATCCGGTCAGTTACCCGACACAGTCTTTTGTTTTATTTCTAGTTAAATACGTTATTGTTTTAAGTTGTAAATCAATTGTAACTTTAAAACCCGTAGAATTGTAACGACAAATAAAAAGAGCATGTATTAAAGGTTTATTGTTTAAATTACCATATTATTGTTTACTAAATATTTAAATTCGTAAATCTAAGGTGAGGCGAACCAAAGTCGTGAATGATAAAGCAGCTTTGAATTAAAACCCAAAAAAATATATTTTTATGTAGAAGTATTCAAGTAGTAATAGGTACTAATTAACTTTGTTTTAAAAGCTATTCATACATTTCCAAAGTTTTTTACACGGAAGAGGTTTTTATAGGTCATGATTCCCAAAAAGGAACGTTAATATTTACACAAAATAAAAGGAAGAACGTTTTAAAAATACTGGAAGTTAATATTTAAAGGAACTTAATTAATTTTTACCGACTTAAGTACACGGACTAGACTAGAGTCAAGTATTTTTACTTGGATGCCTTTTTTATTAGCTCGTCTTAATACCGTGAAAGTAGGTTTAAAATTAAATGAGGGTAATTAGAATTTCATTTTTTAGTAAGATTTTTAAGAAAGTGTTATTTTATGGTCTTTGCTATGTTTTAAGTTTTCTTACCAATGAAATTTATGTTGTTCTATAAAATATTACCATTTTTACATGCCTATAAGTGCTATACTACCGTAAAGGAAGCCATCGATACTGTAGTTAATCCACACTACAAACAAGCTTGGACGAAAAATCTAGCGTTTCACTGTAATTCAACAACATAATATTTTTATAAAAAAAACTAATAATTAAAAAAATTAAAAAACACGCCTGCCATGACAAAAAAAAGGGAACTAAAAAATTAAAAACAAGTCAAATATTTGCAGTCGGGGGTGTAATGAATTGTTCCAAGTAACCGTCCCCCGAATCTAGTAGTAGATAACTACTACTAGATACCCTACTAGGTAGTACAGTCATGTACGATAAGAAACATCAAATTATTTTCGACAAAGTACCATAAAGACGTCACAATGTGTCACGAGTATATTGTCATACAATATAATAACATGAACATGAGAGCAGAACTTCTAACATATTACTAACGATACCATCATTTCCTCAGTGAACTCACTAATGCACTCAATTATTTATGTACTTTTCAAGTTTTCAGCGAACGCTTGTTAAGCCAGTCTTTCAGCCTTTTACTGTTATTTACATGCATTTCAATATCAATTTTACAAAGAGCTACGTCAAAAGTGTGCAAGTAAAAAAATATGGCTGCAGGAAGCTATATTGAACGAGAAGCAACAATTTTCAAGTAATGCATTAATTTTATAGAGCACTTTAGCAAAATTACTGAGGCGGAAAGGTGAAAAGAACTCCTTGCGGTGTAATTACGCTGTCGCTAAATTATTATTGCCGTTGTAATTTTCTTTTAAAATAAAATTTTAATAAATTGCTTCAGCTTTATTTATTTTATCATTTAAAAAGCACTAAAGTCAAGTCCAGCATATACTTTCGCTTGAAGTTCATAAAAACAGTGGACTCGTTGTCTGCTCTTGGCGACCTCTTTTTTCAATGGTAAGTTCGTGCCAGACAACACTTAAACCGAGTTGAGTGCAATATATTAACATTCCAGTTTAATTTAAAAAGAAACTAATTTATGTAGTCTTCCGGTACCTGCTTCAGAGTTAATTAAACATGGTGCATGACCGAATTAGTTTTTTCTTTTCCCAAGCCAAATGTAAGTTATCAAGCTTATTAATATGATTAATATAACCCTACTTAAGTAGCTCTGAAGTACCAAAAATTTTGCTAAACTTTGCAACATTAATTCTCGGCCCCAATAAAGCGTGCCATAAGTTTTTGACCCACTGAATTCAGGTTACAGAACAGCCCATCCAATGTTTCCCATGGGTGTCGTGAGGGTTGAACTGAGGGACTGCGTCATACGGCCAGACATCTACCTGTTATCTAATACACCATGCCCTTGTCATTAATCCTGGCAACTGTAAAGAGATTCTCAAAAAAGGTCTGAAGCCAGATTCTACTTTTGAATTATGAACCGGTCTTCTGATTTTGTTATTCACCTTTATTATTATTACAAAATATAAATTGCCATATAAAGTGTATCCGGCTCTCTTGACACAAGTAATACCTTTCTCATAGAACGGAAATTGTACGAGTCTTAAAGCTGTATTATTCAGGGCAATACGTAATAAAACAGCTTAAACATCATATAAGCCTCTTGGAGTAATGAAACAGCGGCAGTAAACTGTCGGTTATCGCTTTCGCCCTGTCACAAAGAAAATCAAATGAAAAGACAACATTAAATCAACTGGGACGAATGGAACGACTTTTCGAAACTTTGATTTATTTTGTTTCGGATAATTCATTTTTGAATTGAATGCTGCGAATACAATAAGATGATATAGTGATGAAAAACTGAATTTGAGTTCAACCCAGAGTGCAATGTCTTCTTGCAAGAATAATTTCTTTATATATCAGAGAATTTTCTTATTACTACAATATGTATCAAATATGTGAATACATCAGAAAATATTTTTGTTTCAATCCAATTCCGATCCAATCGTTTTCTTCACACACGATATGAATTTACTGTTTCCACTGAAAAGTAATAAAAGATGCAATATTTCAAAAATACGAAAGCATTTTGTTATTGTTTGTAGCACTAATATCTGAGAAAATGTCAGCTAGCACAATTTACAGTGGCCCGCGTTCCAACCCGCCACAGACAACCAATATTTTCGTTCACGAAAATGTCAAAGAAAATGTTATCGCCCCATAAATGCATGGAATTTTTATAAGGAAATATTGACTTTGGTACCTATACAACACAGTTAGCTTATCTCAGAGGCTCAATAAACAAGGATGAGTTGACATGTTTCCTGAATAGGGTAATGCTTATCAATTCGATATTTAGTTTCCCCTAAGCTGTCATATTTTCCTTTGAATATGGCTGATAACAATCATGATAATAGAAAAAAAGAACATCGAACGATTTAAAGACGTTCGTTCGAGTGTTTTGCTTTTCCTTTTCGAACTTAAATAATACCTTTTCCGTTTGCAGAGTACGACAGCTGGAAGGCAATTGAAAAGTGTAAAGTAGGCAAAGAGAATCATAAGAGCGAAAGGAATAAGAAATTCATAAAGGTACAGTGGATTACTAAGAGCGAGTCAAAGTAAGACATTTTGCCTTTAGTACTGGAATAAAGGATATTCATAAAATGTGAATCCTATTTTTGTTCACATAAAGGACATTGTGTAATTAACACACATCTATAATATAAAAATGAATCGCTAAATTTGTTGGTAAGCGCATAACTCAAAAACGCCTTTACCAATTTGGCCAATTCTTTTTTGTTGTGTTTGTTATTGTCAGGAGAAGGTTCTTATTAAAGAAAAAGTTAGAAATTTAAGGAAAAAAAAAATAGGAAATTGAAGAATACTCAACCACCAAATTAAGTAATCCAGACTTATGTTACGATAGTGATTTGTTGGATTCATCTCCACCCCTAATAACACAAAGGCACCGGGAACGGGACCTAGGTATTCACGCGGGTGAAATCGCGGGGCACAGCTAGTTTATTATAAAACTATATACAATAATACAGTTTCTACTTTAAGTTAAATAGATTAAGGAAATGGTTTGTATCTTTATAACATCCATATTTTATGTCTTAGTAAATTCAATTAAATGTACCTTCTTTATCTGGTTAATTAAATTGGCTTCATCAGTCATGACCCATACTTTCTGCGTCCGCAGTCGGTCAAAATAGGTAAGATCGTAAATCAAAAGTTAGCCCAACGGAGCACGGCGGCTATTCTTCAATACTTCCCCGGGGGCACGCTCACTACATAAGTAATTCCTGTCTGAATATTTCCTATGTTTCGGTAACAAAAAATTGGCGCGCCCTCGAGGCAAAAGTTTCCGTGAAAACGTTGAAGATATTGGATTTTTTGGTTACCCGAGACTTATAACGCCTCAAGGTCTTATCTATTTGCGATGAAAGTAATACAGCATACGTATAGCGGCATTATTCAAATCTTCATGCTTTATGGTTCATTTATCTTAAAAGGTATTCCACTGAAAGTATTTGCACAGAAATTAACGTTTTAGAAGTTCTTTGTGCAGAAATTTACCTGATAATAGATAATAGTTGTTGAGGACTTTTGCTAATGCAAAAGTCCTCAACAACTATTTTCACAAGTAAAGTGAAGAGCAAAAGGCGGCTATTAGTACAAAGGTTCTGAGACAAAAGAACTAACGACCGTCGCTGCGGTAATTAATGAATTCATTACCTTTTTAATTTCACCTTCAGGGAGATAAATGGGTTCCGTCTGTACCTGTTTGGTACAAAATTTACTGAAGCGCCATCGCCAACTCTTTCAGGTGTCAAGATAACTTCGTTAATAGATGATCGATGGACTGTCGCGAACCAGATTTTATCGCAAAAATCGAGCATTAACTGGAACAAGGTTTTGAAATGTTTGTCACGGAAGCCTGTCCATTATTTATATAATAGTACACAGCGTATACCAGGGCATATGGTACCTATTTTTAATTATTTCGGCAATCTCTAATTTTATTGATCAATATAAAGTATTTAACAAATAACCCTCAAGGAATTAGAATCGGCTGTATTACATTTTATATTTACATTGTTTAATATATATTTCCAGCACGTGAAAGAAAGAAATATCTCCAAAAAATTCTACCGAAAATATTTATATCACCCCACATTACGAATGCCTTTCAGGAAGAACGATTCCTCAGATACTCATAATGTATTAAAACGATATGTTCACATTAACAGTCGAACGAGCTGTGAATTTCATTTAAAGAAGCCATTGATTTGATTCGTTCACCAATCGCTCGCTGCCCGTTTGCCAGCGCAGAGAGCACTAGATTTTAACGAGTTTCACTCCAAGAGCAATCATTATTATCCGCTTTAACTTCTCTTAAGTGAATTCCCACTTATAACTTTTAATTGTTCATTTTAAAACTATTATAAGGAATACGCAGTGGGTATTCAGGAAATCTATAGACAAGGACCAGTAAATGAGACTGAATGCCTTTTATACTTATCGCCAGTAGTCAGTACTAAAGTATTTTCGAATTCTTCCGAAGAATCGAGTCGGTGGTCGCCGAGAGTTTATCGGGAAAGTTTTCTGAAGCTCTGGCCTAGTGAAATATTCAACTTGTTAGAAAATCGCTCGGAATGTTGGTCGAGAAGGAATCGATAAGCCATGTAATAATCACGAACTGGAACTTCTTAAATTAATTTATCGTTTAACGTTTGAACTCGGTAAATTGTGGTCACTCGACAAAAAGCGGGCAGTAGGTACCTACTTACTGAACAAACCATCTTAGAACTTATTTTTTCTAATGGTAATACTTAACTATATTTAGTTAAAAGCTTATCGACAGACATAACAGAGGTAATTTTTTTTTTTAATGTGGACAACATACATACATTGCTCTTAACCCAAAGTAAGTAGCTAAAGCACTTGTGTTATGGAATTCAGAATCAACGAAGGTACCACAAACACCCATTTTAACATACTTTTGTATAAGGTCCTTCTAAATATTATACAACGAGACATTAATCTGAAATTTAAGCACCACTTTCGTTATAAAAGTAATCCCGGAAAAAGGAAAAACAAATCCGCTTATCTTTATCTAAAGTTTGCGACCTAATTTTTACAACCATAAAGTTTAGTCTTAATTGCTCATCGAAACAAGATATAATGAAAAGGGTAGAAAGAAATGAGAAAATATTTTCTCATTGCCCAGCGAAAGCGGCTGGCAGCCATATTTATTCATTGTTATTTGCCTCTAAAGAGCAGTAAACAAAACACGATATTGCAGCGAAAATTGGCAGAATAAAAATTGATTTTTATGTTTTGTCGGTTTCTTTTCTTATTTACGTACGAGCGGCGTTTTCAATCCATGTTCAATCAATTTGCATGTGGCCTCCATCGACGCGCTTCAGTAGCAAACTTCCGAAGGGCTACCCTTTTTATTCTCGAGTTATGTGATTGAGCTCATCGGTATTCCACCCGCTGCTTCTCAAGTTTTATACTTAATAAAAGACACGCACACGGTACAAATAATGCGAAAGCTATTTTGTTCTTTAATAACGGCCTTTATTCCAACTAAATAAGTTTCAGAGAGGAAGCGTAGGACGCGCATCTAGATGAACGTCACGTAATAATTTTTATAAGGTTTATATACGTTTTTCCACCAGCAAGAATAGCTTCTACATTCCTCAGTTAATCGTTACATTTTTAATCGTTACAAAACATGTATTTTTACTTAGAGTTACAATAAAACTAAAGAGCAGTTTCAAGATTAATGTCAAATTTTGAGCTGTATCATTTTTTAAATTATGTAAAATGTTCGTATATTTTAAAATTGATTCTGAAGACGACAGGAGTCTATCTAGTTTACAAATTATTATGAGAACAATTGACTAGGCGTAGATACCTACAGACATACCTTAATTTCAGTTCATTGTTACGGTTTTATTGTAAAATCTAAACAAACTTTAGAAATTTACTTTAAAGCTGTTCGCGACAACAAAGTAAATGTAGCAACCACAACTGTCAAGCTAACCAACAATTGATCGATCAAAGAAAATAAGTCCACTAGCGTCCCGGTCTCCGCCTCTAAGCCAGCTTAGGCAACAAACACTTCAAGAGAAACAGTTCATAGAGGTACAGAGAGATACAAATAATATTTCGCCTAGGTACATAAACCGCCTACAATTTGCAAAATGGAAAACGAGCCAATTTAAATTTTACGCAACGCTCGCGCTCAAAAACGTTTCCTACGGACACGAATTCCCTTTCTGCGAACGTCATACGAATGAGCGTAAAAGGGAATTACATAGTAAAGCGATGCTTACTCTTTTACGGCCGAAAGATCGGGAAAATAAAGTTCTTTTTATTGCCCTCGGTTTTACAGCCCTAGTAATAGGTGAATTCGGTGAACCTCAGCGTTTATAATTCTTGGGCACTGCACGTCGGGCGCATGCACACTTCAATCCTACGAGAGTGTTACCCCTCCTTACCTGGCTCGCACCACTTGAGTTACAGATTATAAGGAACATTGTAGTCTTAGCGAGTGTAGGTTCTATCTGGGTCGCGAACTGTTCTTAGCCATCTTTTATTAACGCTTGCAACTTTCTTGACCTCTGGCCTCAATACGTCGATATCGCTTTTCGTTAAGACGTATCGACTTATATTTTATTTACAGATATTCTATTTAATAGACCAGATAGAAGAAGAAAGAAAGAAAGAAAGAAAGAAAAAATATTTATTTGCCATGGTGACTACTATAAAATTAACAAATTAATACTAATATAAAACGTCAACCGCGACAAATAGGTGAACACTCAGCATATTGCTATGCTATGGCGTGGTCCGCAGCACGGCGCTGATTTTCAGTGTTCACCTAAGTGACGGACAGATGAAGTTTTAACGTAGTTCCTAGACTAACAAAAGTAAATTAGCAGCAGTCTGGTAAATTGTGGAGATTAAGTACATGTGAGCACAACAGTTTAGCACTAGTCTTTGTTATGATAAAACTATTATTCGTAATTATACCATTGTGCTACACAAGTGCTTGTAGGAAACAGCCATTAAAATAAGTGTACCTACGTAAGATGATTTAAGGAAGCGGGACATTATTCTGCACGCGACTGTAGTGCTTACAACAATAATTAGCGCTACTTTTACGGGTACATACGGTTGTGTTACATCATTGTAGTTAATGGATAGCTATGTGCTATACTAACAAAAAATGACCAGCGAAATATAAAATTGATACTTTTGATCCATTTTATAATATTATATGGGAAGTCGCGTTTTTTCTAGTGAAGGGTAGGTAAAGTCTAGTAAGACCATTGTATTATTTTGATACTACATACATATTTTAAATGCAATATTTTTCAAGATTCAGTAAAATTTCGATGGAAAACTGATATAAAAAAGAACATTATGACGGTAATCACTAAATTATTGACTAATAAAATATAGTAACTAAGCGCTATTATATTTATTGGGTAATTAATTACCTTATTTGAACACTGATAATATTATGGTATATTATACTAATTTCAAGTTTCGTAAACGGGAAAAACAACCCGATTGTTATGGTAAAGTGTTTGTTTACTTTACAATTTACAATATCAACAATTAATATATAGAACAAACAAGAACATTAATTTCAAAGGTGCTCCTAATCAATGACCCACACTAATAATTTGTGAGCTTAAACTTTAACAAACAAGCTGTTGTTGACGCTCAAATAACAAATACATTATCATAACTTAGTGGGATTTGGGAATAATTAAACATGACGGTATACAACAGTGTTATTTGAAAATATCAAAGTAACTTTACCGACGGCCTGAAGCGTAACACTGAAATTAAATTCCAATACTCATTGGCTTCGGGGAGCCGTCATAATCAATACAAGAGGAAATAAGTTTAGCCCCGAGTCGCGACTAACAGGTCAAAGTTCGTTACTTTCTTCCAACATAGTTTTATTCCAGTTATTTTAGCGCTAAAACATCGGGAGTTATTTTTAAAATGAAAAGTATTTTCTTTTCAGAGGGCTTTTTAGTAGACAAAAAATTTGACTATTCTTTCTTCAAAATCCAATTGTTAATTTTATATTTTGAGTGACAAGTTCTTTGGTATAGCAACCAAGTTATACCTAAACTAGAGAATATTTAGCCTGACCTAGAAAATCTGATTTATTCAGGCTTTAGGCAGACATCCTATCTAAAACAAAGCTATACTTTCCAAGAATGGAGAACTCAAAGCAACCTTAATACTGATTAATTAATAATGGGTGGTAATAAACTTTATTGCTATTATTATAAGGTTGCGATTAAGTTTCGCCTGTTCTGGAGGTTGACTTCAAAACAAAGCGGTCTGCGGCTTCCACGTGACGTAGGGCTGTCATGCGTGGGTTTATTGCGTCTCTCGCGACAGTCGTGGTTATAATAAGAACATGTAATTGTGGCACCCCTGTTTGCAACTTGACTTGTGTATGTCATGAAATAGTAGAAAAAAATTTACACTAAAATTATAAACAAAAATAATATACATCATGTATTAATTCCACAATTGATTGTTCAATGAATCGCTCAAACAATCTGCGAGTTGTGCGTTCTTGGCGTTGAGACCTTATATTTAGATATACTTATAGATAAAATTACACATGAAGGTAATGACTAATTATACAGGGAGTTACCGAAAGGGTATATCTATCCGAAAGAGGTAAAAAGTACATCAGGTATAGAGTCAGTTTACAAAATTTCAGCTCAAAATGATTTAAAAAAATAATAATTGATGTCTAATTTTTCATTACACCGGCTTTCGCTAACCCCTCGCATAAAAGGTGATTCTCATCTTCTTAATTATGCATTGACCATTTATTGTAAATTACTTAAAAGTTCATAGAACGCCCTGTAGGACTTATAGGACATATAATATATAAAGGCACAACTTAGGAAAATCCCTCTCTGTACTGTTCGCGGGAGTGTAATTCATAGCTAGGGAAATCTTACCCGTTGCTGAGTCAGCAGTTTGCGTTGATGTGGGATAAGAATTGTCGAGTTAACCTGAGGGAGGTGTAGCACGTACTTGTAAAGAAAAGTGTTTAATTTGTGTATGTTCTCCGTAAAGAGGTTATATGATTGTTTAAAGGCAATTTATGACCAAGTTGTGTAGCATTGTTGTGGCCAAAAATATGGTGCTTCATTATTGAAACCAAGTAGTATGATAAAGTAATTTAACACAAAAATGCTTTAAAAACATAGTATAATCATATTGTTATTATTTAAAAATTACAAAAACACACTAATTTAATAATTCCGTAGCAAGTAGAATCTTCAATAACATAAATGTGCCCTTTTATTACTCCTTACATTTAAACCTATTACATTTTTGTGTGGTCTTGTTTACAGAGTAGTAATAAAATAAATTAAACTAAAAAAGATTTGAGCTGATAATGCCATACAAAATTCATACGCGGAATATTCATGGGTTCGTAAAATTTTTATGTTTTTTATCGAAAGCTTTCAGAATATGCGTATCAGACTTCGTCGCCATGTTGTATCTCATGTCAAGGGATTATGGCTGCTTTTATGAATGCCACAGTAAAAATTTAACAACGCTATTGAATATTTCAATTTATTTGTTTTTATTAAAACGAGATTTTATTTTATTGAAATTTGTGTCTCTTTGAAGTAGTTGCAGCATAACTAGTTTTAAACAAAGTCAATTACTAATATAAAGATGTATTAATATGTAATTTGTCATATAAATAAGATAAGAAATAAGGAGTATTATATCATTACATCAAAAAGTATAAGTACCTATGAATGCTTCAAGTGTAATGCGCTTTGAGGAAGAGTATTTACCACACAAGGCGTTTAGCTATCTCATGCATCACAAAACTTGTTATTAATTACACAAAAAAATACCAATATCAACGTAAATCATCTCTCGTACCGTAAATAAAGAGGAATACAATATTCGATTAAAATACCCTGCTTAGTCGAATAAGTAGTGCGTACCGAACAACAAATGAAATACCGACCAACTGATATCGCAAATCTGAAATAGTAAAATACATTTGTAAAGAAAATGCGTCGAGCTGGAAACAGATTGAGTACCAAAAGATGAATCGAATGCTTTACTTCTCTTCAAATATTTTCCTTTAAGATTAAATCAATTGGAAAACATACGAGGGTCAAAATATTTTGAGATTGCCCACGCTTCATTGTATAAAAGACTTGTGACTTGTGACATACATACAACATAACAGCTTAATACAGGATAACGGTGATCATTGAACCCGACTTTTTCGTCTATCTAAAGCCGAGACATTTAATTCTACGGTCAACGTTATTTTAAATTTTAAGTAAATTACAAATCTCTTAATTCTCCGAGAGTTTATCTTCTCTAATCTTTCAGAACAAAATTCAGTTCAAACAACTCCCTTTAAACAGCAACTTAGTTAGGAGACAAGATCCAATACTTAAAGGGTTTACTTTGTGACTTCTCGCTTTGTAACGTTGCGACACAATTTTGATGTTATTTTAAATGAACATCAAAACATTATGTGTAATATTTTGATTCTTAATTATTACAAGTTCAAACTTTGTTTCAAACTCTCGCTTTAAACTTAAAATTAGCTAAACATAAAGTTACTCTCTTAAGGCCTTACTGCCCTGTGTGTGTGTGTTTAACTTTCCACGTGGCAATTACCTACCTGAGATCAAAACAGGACCGAAATGTTCTATATTTAATTGATAATGTAAGCTCGACCCATAAAAACACTGCCATCGTCAGAAAAAAAAACGTTTCAAACATTTATAACAGGTAAAGGGTAACAGGTAAGTAATTCTATTTGTAACAAGAATACGTATCAAAAAGAACTTCAGTGGCCCGATTCAGTTTAATTTTAAAGAACGTTCGTTCTGCGCCTCCTTTGATTTCCCAAGAGTGGGGAGTTACAAGAATCCTGACGGTTTGTTATGACTTCCCATACGGTTTACGGAAACTCTTCGCAGTTTAATACAGTGGCACTTCGATATTGTTTCAGTTGCAGGCAGATAAATTTTTTTTGCCATTTTGTTTCAATTTGACTGCTCTTTTTAGTATCTTTCATACTTTATTTAACTTTATATTAAACTGCAACGTTTGTTAAATGTCCTGGTTGCAGGTTGCAGATTCGAGCCAAAATGAGAATTACATAGTAATATGTAAATAATTATTCTGAGACACCGCTAATAAATTGTCAAGTAACATAATTATCGTAAGGAAACATAGAATAAAATTTAAAACAAAACTGTGAACTAGAAAGCGTAGTAATTAAGTGGCCTAGCTGTGGGACTATTGTAAACCATAAATATTATGGTATTATTTATTTATTGCATGTTTTAGTTATTTAATATTTCTTATAGAAACGCCCATGTTGAACAACATTTCCGCCTTCACACTTCCATGGGTTCATATGAATTTCAGTAGGTCCCAACAATGCACAGTTGTAAGGCTTCATGTTGATAGCAGATAACCCTTTTATGTAAGCGGAGCCACGGTCCCAGCTAGTCAAACGTAAGCTGTAAATTGTCAGTAAACTCGATAATATTATTGGAATCTTCTGAATGTTGAGTTCTTACTTTATTATGCTGTTCCTTTTTATCCTCAGCTTTTGAAATGGCTTTGCAAAATGCATTAAATCTATCATAGTAATACAACATACCTTAGACGATATAATGAAAGATAGCTGTTAAAAAAAAACCGTATAATTTTTTCATGTTCTTTAAATTGTTTTCATGGCAAATGTTATTCCGTAGACATTTTGCTATTCAGAATTGTTCAGGATATATCTTACTTTACAAGTTATTTTTAAACCGAGACACTTACGTATAATAGAAGAAAAATGTTAAGTCTAACTGGCATTTTAATTATAAATAACATAAGTACACTTAACTTAAAAGTGAATTATATCAAATAATAAACAAAAATATTTCTTGAAGTCATTACTTTGTAAAAGATCGAGTTGCATTATTAGTAGATAAAATTATGAGATTTGACGGATATTATATTGTTGTTATTAAGTACTAAAATAAGTATCTAGTATTCGGATTACCAATTAAAAGTTCGATTTGTTTGAAAAGCCTTCGTTAAGCTTCTTTCAAATGAATGGCTGTAAGCCAAATCAATAAAGTATTCGTAAAAGACTAACACTGAAAGAGGTCAAGGATTCACAAAAGCCAAAGCTGAACGCTATGTGAAGACCGATAAGGCTCTAATAAAGTGAACCTGAAAGCTTAAAAACAATTAACGATCTTGGTTCCTGAAGGAATTTTAAGTTATAGTACTTACTAACTTATTTTACTTCCCCAATTTTATTTACTAATTAAAATAATCCTAGATTTTTATTATTAATTTTTAAAATGAACTATTCAAACTATACATTTAATAAATAAAGCTTTTGAATTTATAATTAATCACTTTCCTAAATAACATTAATTTCTACACGAGGCATGAACCCTATTAATGTTAACAAAACATCTCAGCATCAAAAGAGAAGACTTAAGAGACTTAATAATATTTTAATTTAAACTTCGTTAAACTCTTGAAGGGTTTCTAAAGCCTCGCCTAGAAATTATTACATACGGTCTAACCCTCTGCTGCTCCGTAGAGCTTATCCTAGTCAGGAAGGTGGGTCACAACAACCCCCGCTAATTGCGCCGTTTCCTTAGATTACATCAATTAAAATATGAACATGGAGTTGCTTAAACCGTTGCTAATGTAATGCGTGTAATAAGCGCGGCTCAAGTGACTACGGGTTTTCATATAAATTTTATGAACTCGGAAAGTAGCCCTTCTCATTTTAAAACTGCTAATTTGTTTTACTTGCGAGTTGCTTACCTTCGTGAGTTTGTGACGTACTTCCTGGGCCTTTAACATAATTTTTGTGACTCCTACCAAAAATATATTAGTGTCTATGTTGTGATATCAACAGAATTTAATTATTTATACTTTTTTTGTGAAATGATGCTTGTAGGTAATTCTAGTTTGTCTATATTGGTTTTTTAGGGTTCCGTACCTCAAAGCGAAAAAACGGAACCCTTATAGGATCACTTCATTGTCCGTCCGTCCGTCCGTCTGTCTGTCAAGACCATTTTTCTCAGGAACGCGTGGAGGTATCAAACTGAAATTTATATCTAATATTCAGGTCTACTGTCCCTTAGAGCTGTGAAAAAATCAAACTTTTATGTCAACGTTTTCAAACTCGCAACTACTCGCGAGGGAATCAAAACCTAAAGGGTACTTCCAGTCGATCTAGAATCTAGAAATTTGGCATGAAGCAATGTTTAATAACACATATAAAGGAAAAATTCTGAAAACCTATTTTTTTGTTACATCACACACACAGACAGGTTTGTACGGAACCCTCGGTGCGCGAGTCCGACTCGCACTTGGCCGGTTTTCCATATTGGTAGGTACTATCACTCAGCGACGAAAAAACAAGCAATGACCAAAAATATATTGCTTGAACCAATTAAAATTTGGAGTAGTTTATTAAGCTTCAAGCAATATATTTTTGGTCATTGCTTAGTTATCTACATCTAGTTTGGTTTAGTTATCTACATCTAGTTAAACAGCCCTATATTCAATATTTGTTTTTGTTTATTTTCCCTTCATCCATGATAGCTTCGGAACGAAATTATGGGGATACCACACTGAATTAGCTCGAGGCTATGTGATATTGGGGAAGGATGGAGACCATGTATCATTTTTCACATTTCCTTTGTCATCAATATTACCTACTTACATTTTTATATGTAACATAATAATATGAACTTTTGCTTTAGTCGTACACATTGAAGTTACATCGGTCGGTCTGTGGCATTATTGAGTACTTTTAATATAATGATCGATCCTTAAGTGATGTGCACTTTATTTCTTAAAATATGGTCATATACCTATACTGTTCTTAGTACTGTATAATTTAGGTAAACAGTACCTACAACGCACAGTATGCATATATAATTTGCTAATTCTACTAACAATTATTTATCAACGTGGTTTACAGAGAATTTAAACATACTGCGTAATGTGAATCCCATATGGTATTTTTAAAGCACCTTGATGGATATTTAACTTACAATCCATTAATTTCCTGTTCGTTCATCCGTTTGTGACAAATGTGGGGTTGTTTGATTAATTTGTCGCTGGAACCATGCAAAGGCGCAAAAACGAACCGCTCTGTATATTTTTAAACCGTACGTCACGGATATTTTATCTATTTTTATTCTTGACATTGTTGCCCTTCGCCGTGTTTTTATTTGTATCCTACGCGTTTTATATATACTAAAACCAATATTTTTCACTTGAATTTTAGCCTCAGGCTGGAAGCAAACGACCCACTCAACAGAAACACAGAGGTACTGGCAACTATGTGGTGGGATAGTACATCTAACACAATTTACTAACTGATGATTTACGTTACGTAACTCGAGCTTAACATACTTAGCAGCTGGCGTTAATCTTGACCTGTGGTTGATTCTAACTATAATTAAATCTAAGTAGGGTACAGCAGGGATTGAGAGGTCAGACACCAAGTAATAAACCCTAAACTAAGATCATTTCACTGTGGAACTCTCCTAATCCGTGATTACAAACATCGATTAATCTTTCAAACTTAATGTCAGATCAAGCTTGAATAATGCATTTGGGAATGAAATCGTAATTCAACTGGGATTTAGGGTCTAAGTAAAACAAATGTAGTAAAATTGTTTTATTAAAACAAATGAATTTTATTTTACAGAACATTAATTCTAGCCTAACTTTAAATTATATGTCAGTTACTGAAAGTGGGTTCATTTAAAGCTTATTGTTTGGGTGTTACCTACTGTGTCACGTAGTTCACTATGTCTATTTCGATATTTATATTAGGTACCTACTATAATTGTATAAGCTTGTGGGAATGTTTGTATCTCTTTCACGCAAAAGTTAACAAACAGATTTTGTAAACATTTTTTAACAAATATAGTATTTTGCCTAGATTAACATCTAACATACTTTTTACCCTATAAATCTATGGGAAAAACGGACACTTCCGGATAAAAATCAAACAAACGTGTGAATTGTGATCCTGAAACTTTGTTCCACCTAACAAATCAGTATTTGTAATTACGTAGCAGCCTTAAAGATAGGCTTGGCCGCTGGTTCAGCATGATTCAGGGTCTTTTGTGTCGGCCTCAATTATCTGGTTCGACCATAATTACAGGTGAATCGGTTCCCGGAATCCTTGCGGACTCAGCTACGATTCAAACAGGTTTAAACGCACTGCCATCTGCTATTGGCAAAGAGAATCGGAAACAATTTCAGTTTTAGATTTCTGGAAATGTAAGTTATTATCGTTCACGTGGAATAAGTATAACTGTGAAACTAAATATCTTGATAAACATTCGTGCTTTAGGTATAGCTGCTTACTTTACGTAGAACTTGAGTGAGTTTGTCTAGGCGTTATTGTGACGTCACGTTTGTAAGTTGATACCACTCAAAGACGGACCAGCTACCATAGGCTATACCATAATAGGAAGACAAACTGTCAGATAAATACACCCTACATTTAGTCTATCCATAGATTTTCCTTTTAATTAAACCATTTGATATTCCATTCAATCGAAATTGGTCGGTAGGCAGGTATTTAAAAACCGAATTTAATTTGGGATGAGTAATTGTGTATCTGTGTTTAACAGGCCTATTTATGTGGTAATAAAGGTGGATGTTTATTTATAGGGTTGCGTAATTTCACTGCTAGTAGCCTTTTCGTGCCATTCAGTCTTGTGGCTTGGGGGCCTCACACCGCCAAGGACACATATCTATATATTATCAGCTTTGTACTAATGCCATACAGGGTTGGCTTTCGAAGTGCCTAAGAGGTATACATTACCCTGTCTTTGTATGGATTAATAGACTTGGATTTGAGGACGTCGATATAACGCCTCGTTGGTTTAATAACGAATGAGGTCATGTTCGATATTCGAGCCAAGTGTAGCGTATCGGAGGTTTCAGAACACAGTTTGATTTGTGATCACTTGTATCCATTTGGTTCGATAAAGCAGACAATTTTATCAACAATTAAAAAGATCTTAAATGGCTCATAAATTTAATCAAAACCCTGAAAACAATTTGTTAGCTAAATCCACATTAAAAACAAATTCTAAGTAACTTCCAAAAATGGCTATTTAGAAAACAATTCTATCGTGTTATACAGCATGTGGAGAAAATTAAGAATAAAAAGTACGTTCATCAATTTTTACCTACGGAATAATAATATTCGTTTTTATAAATAAAAAATATGAACCTGTTTATTAGGTACCTATCAAATCGTATATTTATTTTATTCATAGTATAAATCAGAAACTTGGTTATTCCAGTGCAATTTACCAGTCCTTGGGTATACTACGGGAAGTAGGTAGATTAGCGCTATCAAAATTATTTAATATAATTTGTGTCAGTTTGAAATATCCTTTCAAAATGTGTGGTTTGTTCTGCAGGACTATTTATCTGAGTTTTTTCGTTGTGACTGTTAAAGGTTAGTAAATTAGTTAATTTTAATATTTCTTATTAAATTAATATATGCTATGATTTACATCTCTCCAATACGTTTGAGGTAATTAACACCTATGAGGGATATAAAATTTATTTTAAATAAAACACTGTTTTTTAATATAATGTGAAACTTTTGTATTATAACGATACACAATCATTGATACTATTTACATCTATTTTTAACCGACTTCAAAAAGGAGGAGGTACTCAATTCGACTGTATTTTTTTAATGCTTGTTTCCTCAGAACTTTCGACTGGGTGAACTGATTTTGATGATTCTTTTTTTTATTTGAAAGGTGGGGTCTTCCCGTGTGGTCCCATTTTAATTTGGTCCAGTTATGACAGTGGGATTCTTAAGAAAACCATATAAGACTTTATTTTAGAGTCGCTTTTTATTGTAAGAATTATTATTCTATTTATTTATAGGCAATCAACTACCTAATACTAAAAACAACAACATTAAGATACTACTTAAATATTCATTGAATTGCTTCGTAAACCCTGTCATTCAATTTGCTATTGTTGCCATTACAGTAGAAGATAAGTAAAACAATTCTATTGGGGTCTCGGGCATAAAATCCGTCGGGCAATAAATAATGGTCCGTCAGTTTACGGGTCGCATAGTAACTGCATTTTAATGTGACCACATGTCTGTGGGACCCTACGTTTTATTGTTATACCCTCGTTTCGCCTATAAGTACTTATGTGTTGACCACCAATGTGGCGTTTAGTTCATGCTGTATGCAGTGTATTTGCGATTATTTAAATAGGTAATATAATTATTTTAATCATGTTTTGCTAGCTAATTCTCATCCTAATCTTCTGATGAGAAGAATATAATTTGATTTTATAATCCAATCTCATCCTGAAATGTATAACTGTTGAAGGAGATATTCAATTTATTGAACACTCCGGTCCAAGAAATAACAAAAGCTCTTTATTCTTTAAATTGGTGTACGTACATTATGTGTGTCGCTGTTAAAAGCAGTCTATTCAATTGACGTCTCGAAAGTCTTGTTCGAGTATTGCTTTCTGATCAAGAATGTTGCTTGAGTACCTAAGTAATAGTGCGATAAGTAGGTACTCTGTTGTATAATTCAAGAACTTAAAAGATGTAAGCTTAAAAGCAATTAAAAATCATCTTAAAAAGTTGGTATAATACAATCAAGTCAGCCTATCGCGGTCCATTGCTAGATAGGCCTTTCCCAAGTTGCCTCCCACTTACAATAATTGAGTACCATTTTGGTTGCATGTATCTTTTTTAATTAGACAGTTATAATCTCTTTCCTAATTTATGCAACATGCGATATCTCCGGCAAGTCTGGATCAATTTCAAAAATCCTTTTTACATCGATATTCGGTGCTGGTTGGACACTATATTTATATTTTGGAATGAAGTATAGAAATAAAGTAAATAACAATATCTTGGGACAACTTACACCAGCCCATCTGGATTCCAAACTAGCCAGAACCAGTACTATGGCAACCAGAGAACTATGCATTTATGCATCATTATACCTCTCAAAACATGCTCGTATCGACCTAGATTATTCTCTAGATATCGGTAAATTAATCATACAGGTACTTAGCAGATTGTATATTACAATATGCTGTAATATACCAACAATATACCTAATGCAATCCGTTGCTCCTTGTATCGACATGAGCCAATATGTAGCGGAATATTACAGCGCTGCAACGACAGGACCAATTTGTAACTTCTGTTCTACTCTTGTGTCCATTCGAAATTTGTGTTGTCTGTATTGGACACAAGGTACATGCTTATAAATTAATTATGTGTTAATTCGGATAGAAATTGTGAAAAATCAAAAGTGCCTCGTTGGCCTAGTGGTGCTAAGCGCGACTGCTACGCTAGAGGTCTTGGGTTCGATTCCCAAGTCGACCAAGGTGTTATTGGGTTTTTCTATGAAATTCTCAGTAGCAGGTCGGAGTTTGGATTTGTGCCCGGTTAGTGGCAATAGGCTCGCCCCCTATTACATGGGACCTAAAGCATACCGGCAAACTGTGGGTGTACATTGGTACACCTCTGCCTAACCCTTCGGGGATACAGGCGTGATGGTATGTTAAGAATCAAAAGGCAAGAAAGGCAAAGAAGGTTGCTAATATTTTTTTTTTCAAATGTGAATATTTTGCGCGGGAGACACTTCCAAAGTGGTAAAATGTGTGCCCTCCCTGTAACTTCTAAAATAAGAGAATGATAAAACTAAAAATAATATATAATGTACATTACCATGCAATCTTCCACCGAAAATTGGTTTGAACGAGATCTAGTGAGTAGTTTTTTTTAATACGTCATAAATAGTAAGGCGCAATTTACCTTTCATTCAATTAACTCAAATATACGGTACGGAACCCTTCGCGATTCTGACTCGCACTTGACCGATATTTAAATTGATACCAAGAAGTAATAAGTTATTGTAAAACATTTCGGAAAATAATAAAATATTTTGCCGTATTTTGTCAACTTTTCACTGCGTTTAATGAAAACAGGTAATTTATGCGAAAATGTCTACAGTTTAAGGCATATTAATTGCTGGCAAATAGTCACAATGTTTCCGGACACTGCATTAATTATATTTACTTTGGTAGAAGAATTTAATATCGGCAGCCAATACCCATACCAATATTAAATTAAGCCCATTATATTTTGCTTGGTGTCAGCTCCACGCAGAATTAATAAACGGGACTTTTTGTGGTGTATTAAATGATATTAATTATTTTTTATTCGCTATAAATAGTTAAAGTAAATACTTAGTAAAAAATATAAACCTTTCTTTTAATAAGCACGGGATTATTGAATTTCAGTACATAATTGCAACTTAGGTGCATCTAGCCAGTTCAGGTTTGAGTTCAGCTGAAATAGTTAAATTTTTGTTCTTTCTCCTATTTGCATTTATTTACAAGTTATTTAGGTTATGTAACGCATACATTTAATTAAAATGCATAAAATTCTTTGAAATAAAACTACTTTTACGGATTTTATCGCGGTTTGTATTTGGATTTTAGTTCCCGACGTTTCGACACCTTTGCAGGTATCATGGTCACGGGCAGACTGAGGTGGTGTTCGTCTTGACGGTTGAACAATACTCCGTGCAGATAAAGGAAACGCTACGGTTATTATGGATACATCGGACTATAACGCTAAAATAGAAGACCTATTATCGGACGTAAACACATATAAATTAGTAAAAACTGACCCTACCAAAAAGGTGTTAACAACCACCACCACCTTGGTCAAGAAACACTCCGAAACATTAAGTCTGGATGTTACCTATTTAACACCTACATGCGCGAAACCACCTAAACTGTATGGGTTACCTAAGATACACAAACCAAACGCCCCGCTACGTCCTATTGTCAGCCAAATCGACACACCAACTTACAGATTGGCTCAACACGTCGCGAAAATTCTCTCACCACTTAGAGGCAACACAACAGCGTTTGTGAAGGATTCATACCACTTTGTCAATGAGATTAAACACCTACGTCTACATGACAATGAAGTAATGGTTAGTTTTGATGTACAGTCCTTGTTTACATGCCTACCAGTCAAGGATTGTACTAGAATTATCTCTAAGAAACTAGTAGAAAATGACATACCTATTGAATATGCTAAACTACTTGAACACTGCCTCACATCCGGCTACCTATTATGGAACAATAAATATTATGTACAAGTAGATGGAGTAGCAATGGGTTCGCCTGTATCCCCAGTAGTCGCCGACATCTTCATGGAAGACTTTGAGGAGGCAGCCTTAAAAACAGCCCCTGTTACTCCAAGGTTTTATAAACGGTACGTAGACGATACTTTCACTATCTTACCTTCCAACCAAGTAAATTCATTTTTAAACCATCTCAACTCCATAAATAACAAAATTCAATTCACTATGGAGTTGGAGGAGAATAAATCTCTTGCATTCTTAGATGTACTAGTCCAACGTAATCCTGATCAGACAATAAGTCACACAGTGTATCGCAAGAAGACCCATACAGATAGGTACCTAAACGGTGAATCTCACCACCATCCTAAACAGTTAGCTACCGTGGGAAAATCTTTGTTTCAGAGAGCACACGGACTCTGTGATGACAGACACCTTGCCACTGAGCTTCAACATGTCAAGCAAGTACTGCGAGACAACAAGCTCCAAATTCCACGGCCCCGTCACAGAAACCGAGTGAAGCCAACCACAGTCGACCGTCTACCTGCTGTACTACCATATGTCAGAGGAGTCACTGACAAGATTGGCTACATCCTGAAGCGAGCTTCAATCAAAACATACTTCAAGCCGCCTAAGAAGATTAGTCAGTCCTTACCATCTGTCAAGTGTCACATACCTCTACAAGATGCAGGAGTTTACAAACTAGATTGTGACTGTGGGCTCTCTTACATCGGACAAACAAAACGCAGTATAGGGACCCGCGTAAAAGAACACATAGCTGACGTGAAACACCGCCGCTCAACGAAGTCTGCAGTCGCCGATCATGCTGAAGGCTCCAGCCATTACATTAGATTTGATAAGCCACAGATCCTCGCTAAAGAACCTAAATTCCTACCTAGGATGTTTCGCGAGGCTATTGAGATTAAAAAACACCCTAATTTCAATAGAGAAGACGGCTGGAAGATATCACCTACTTGGGATCCGATAATTAACAAACTCAAAATCAAACCCAAGAGCAGCGCTGCAAGACCTCAAGACACCGTGAGCTCATATTGCGTAGGCCGGAACACAAATAATTAATAAAAATATGAAGGTAGAACGAGCAACAACAACCGTCAAGACGAACACCACCTCAGTCTGCCCGTGACCATGATACCTGCAAAGGTGTCGAAACGTCGGGAACTAAAATCAAAATACAAACCGCGATAAAATCCGTAAAAGTAGTTTTATTTCAATGTCTAACATTCGCGTAAACCTCAGAACTCAATGTGTAAACCAGTGCATAAAATTCTCTCAGTTTAATTAAAATGCATAAAACTCTTCATACGAATACATTGTTTCAGTAAAACTTTGGCTAATTTAATTCTTTCTGATATTTCTGACATGTTCTTACTTTTATCATTACATTTTACTATAGTTAGACATGCTTAGTATATTAGATGCAACTCATAAGGTACTCATAGGTATAAAAAATAATACATGTACTGTGTACACATTTTACACCACCACCATTTACATAACCACAAACCCTAAGAAATCTGTTACTTTGAAACAACACGACAAAGCCAAGAACACAATTTTCTTGAGCTTCAGAGCTACAGCTGACGTTGCCGTTGACTTGTTTGTTCGTACAATATGATCACACTGAGTGGGTAATACTAAAGCATACGACAACAAGCTTGGCATATGCAGCGAGTACCTTTTAGTTGCCATGGCAACGAAAAAGTTCATTGTAAAATACTATGAGGCTGTTGTTTACTTCTTGAGAAGTATGTTCTATTATGTTTTGTTGCATTGACTTCCTTCGTAAGTTATGTTAATTAAGTATATTATTATGTAATTTTTGAGTTATCTTCGTCGTTTACAAGATTGATATAGGTCAGGTATAAATATTTTGAATTGAACTAAATAGATAATTGTATACTCAAAGTGCTAAATAGTTTTAGAAGTAATTAAAATTATTATTTTCCCCGTAGTATTTGCTACTAAATCTTTCATGGCAAAATTTGTTTAATTAGGTAATGCAAGTAACGATTGACGGTGATGAATATAGTTATATAAAGTTCATTAGTTACGTTGATATTACTATACTAATTAGTGTATATTTTGGGCATGACATTATTAAACATTAGGTACCTAATCAGCTAATTAATTAAACACACATAGGATACATAGCAAAGGATATATAGCAAAACTCAACAATGCACTCTCGTTGGTTTAGGGGTCTCATTCCGCTATTTGAAAGTCAGTGGGTGGCAGGTTAATGAACGTTTCAGTGTACTTGTGCCTAATTTTCGTATTCAGATAAGCCTACAATTAACAGTCAGTGGCAATCCTACAATGACAACAGTGGCAAGTAGGTGTACATTTGTCATTAAACTAAAATCATCTGAATACGAAAATTAGGTAGTACACACTGGAACGTTTATTAACCTTCCACCCACTGACTTTAAAATAGCGGAATTGGTTCCCAGAATTATGACGCTGTAATACTGCAAACCGACTACACTATTACTAGTACAAATACTTTTACCAGCGGTCTTAAGCTGTTCTAATACTAACTAGAAAAGAGGTTTTCACACGAATCACGTTCATCTGTTTGTTACGGCACGTATCTACCTAACTTCATAATTTTTATCAATATTTCTGCTTAGTATTCCAGCCTGTACATTTGTTATTGCTTTATTAGTTTTCTTTGTTTAACCTGTTTGCCGAAAAAAAAGATGTCGCGGCAATCACGTTCGGCTAATTTTGGTTCAGCTCACGTTTTACCTGTAATGTTTTATTGAGTAACCCCCGCCTACATAGAAGCCGCTTTTTGAGAAATAGCATCCTCGTCCACTGGACTGCGCTGACCCAGAAATTCGGGATGTTCCGCGCTATAGCAATTTAGAATGACCCTATTTGGAAAGGTGAGAAGTGTTATTTTAAGTCGAAAGGTCTTTGAAATATAACTCTTGTATACTGCCTCGCTGGGCTATTCGCAGTCGATGTACATTTTAAATGAGTTCTTATTTACGATTTGAAAATGTATTGTATTCCTAATTGGCTATAAACTTAAACTATGATGATTCATTGACGATTGTATGGAATTGGATGCAATTAGACGTTGTTCACCATCTGGCGTTACATGTTTAGAATTTTGTTGACATTAGCCATGCGTGTGGGAGTAGCATGATCTTTTCGAGCCAAATCCATCCTTCATTTCAAGTTATATTTGTATTTTCCGAATATTCAAATTTCAAGGCACTTAATTCCTAAATCAGTTATCCTGTAATAATTGTATTATTTCCTCGTAAAGTATAGTGTATTATTCTTAATTATTTTATTATTTACCGGGTTCCTATCAGTGTAACAAATGGACGTTAGTTAACTACTAAACAGGAAAAATATTAAATTGAATGCTCTCCAAGATTTAATGGCTCACGTTAAAAGACATTTCGTTATTCAGACGATGTAAAAGAGAACACTAACGGGTTTCTTATTCATGTATAATCCGGATGAGTTGCGGAGGCCACAGTTTATTTATCAGTGGAGACAGAAAGAGCTGATAACGCGACCAGTTGAACCGGTGCCAGTTTAAAAGACGGACGAGCTATACGCACGCACACAAACAAAAGTGTCTTGTACACAGAGTTTAGCGGTGACCAGAAGGAGTTTAACCGCAGCTCTGGACGTTCTACTCCGCTTTAAAGCGCTGCGTGTGTGTGTGCGTGTGGCTAGCGAGAGTCGAAGGCAGTTTAATCTCTGTCGTCTGTTATCTGCCGGGAGTGTTATCGCGGCGTTGCGTACTGGCGTATGTGCGTAACGACTGAACACCACGCCCCCCAACGTCTTCCCAGCGCGGCACTGTTAAGATGCGCGCGCATTCCATTTCTAGCGTTAGGGTGAGGTCACATTCGTACGAGAATGACGGCATCTTTTTATCAGGTCGTAAAAATTGGCCGGCGGTGTATGCTTAAATTTTGATTTTCATGGATTTCATCGATTTGTATGCATGTCATAAGGCAGATATGTTTACAGTAGGTAATTAGGAAATTATAGTTTAAAGGAAAATCCAAAATCAAGAAAGCTTTTTGTACTTAAAAAATAAATAAATGAAACATAAAATCTTTTTACAATCTTATGTCGGCTAGTAAATAATATTATTCAGCAGAACATGAATTGACGGTCTCAGTATTGCAATTTTAACCGTATTATATTTCAGGGCATAATGAACGCGTTTTCGTGTAATAAAGAAGCCAACTCATAAAAACTAATGGTGCGCCCTTACCCGTCGTAAATAGTCGTTTGTACTCGAGATCGCATGTGAGCGCGACTTAACACTGTGTCGTTCGCGTGATGCGTTGGAAAAATCTGTAGCTAGAATCAGCAGCGCAGCGCCGCCGTTCGGTCGCCGAAACTAAACGTAGCTACGTCACGCGTCCGTTGCCAGCGGCGCCATCTAGCGGTCCGCGGCGAGCGCCGCAGCGAGCTCCTCACCTGCCTCGCGCGACATTTCTCCGTCGCGCTCGCACCAGTGCACGTAGAAATAACCTCAAAATTCTCGCGTACCAACCAATCACCAAAATATTGCTTCTCGCAGTATTAATAACAGTGACTACTGTCCTTTAGTCGGCTAACAGTGTTATGAATGTGACGTAATCCCGTCACGGCTCTGGATTATCCCTGCAGTGTTGCTTCATAGTGATTTTGGCGAAATCGAAAGTTTACAGGACGAATGTTCCTTTTGGTGGGCTGTCGTCGGGCAGCCCCAAAATTTTGTGCCAATATGTGGTGGTTTATATTTGTATGTGTTTTAAGCGTTAAAACATTGACAGTATTTGCGTCGAATAGCAGTGGAACTGTATCCGAATGTAAGTAACTTTGTTATTTATTTGATTGTTTATTATTTAGCGTGTAAAACAAAAGAAAAAGAAGAAGAACAATAAATCGTATTGGTTGTATGACACAGCATAGTAATAAGTGGCGATCGAGTTGAGTAAACAAATCGGTTTGGCAATCAATTTGGCATTTATGTAAATATGTATGATCGCGCGTTCTTTTTAACAGCTGGGAACACTTTTGTCTACTGCTTCGTGAATGCGCTAACTAGCTTATTCATAGCACAAACAGGTTTGTTACGTAGGTACTACCTGACGTAAACACGTGCTTGACTCTTTACAACCAGTTAAATGTTTATGTTTTTTAGGAAGAGGCAGATAACAAAAAATCAAACAAACAAGATAAGATATACCTATTAGTGAGAATGTCACGCCATACCCTGCGATGACTAAAATGATTATGAAAGCATCCATTGTCACGTTTATTTAAAGTAATACCTATTTTATTTACCTAAAAATAACGTTGGTTTATTAGAAACTAGTGAAAAAAAGCTAACTAGAAATTAAATTATTTAATTTTTAGACATTTATGAATAAAAAAAAATTACATGGTTTATGTTTATACCTATTTTTTAAATCATTCTACCGTTTTTTGAGGAGATTTCAAGTAAATAAGACGTTTTAATTCAAATACAAAGAAAATACCTTATTCAAAGATAAAAACTACTTATTATAGTAATTTAAAAAAGGAAGTACAAGTTTGAAAAAAAAAAACACCTTTTTACTTATATTTATTTTGATTCTTTCTGGGTTTTCCATTATCTACAATTTTTGGGCACCTATATGATATTAAAATATTTTGCCAAAAATCCAATAGCGTAAACACACTTGGATATTTTCTAAGAAATCCATATCTGTCATGCAACATCCATCAAATCATGTGCTTTAGCTAAACCAAGTTCTAACTTTCTTGGTAGGTATTATAGTGATTATAGCACCGACCAAATCCTGTAGGTACTGTCCCCTCTAGGGTCGCTCAATGAATAGTCATTGTGACGCCGACGTATAACAATAATTCATTAGAAAATCGCTTTAGTCTCTAATTCTCAGCTAGCTATTGTCTGAGTCTAAAGCCACGCTAAAGCCTGGCAGTATTGTAGCCATTTTTATCATCTATTATAAACAGACTTAAGTTATTATTTCTTAGTAACAAGAACAAGATATAATAATGTCAATATTTCCAGTATGGTAATTAAAGGCAGGCGTATAAGCGACATATCATAGATTACTTAACATACCTACCTAGGTACTAGAATATATAAACGTTTAACAAAATACGTAAAGGTAAAGGTAAATAATATAAAAATGGACAAGAACCAAGTTCTGGCGCCTGATCCAACGATCCAGAATGTTTCTGACAAAGAAATAAAAAGCAAACTCCAATTAACACATTGTCTCGCATTTATCAAAAAGCTATATTTAAATTAAATATGAGATTCACAATGAAGAGATACCAAATCACAGAAATAGGCAATTATAGTGAGCGATTACTTGTTCTGAAAGTAAGTCAACCCTTTCTTTAAGCATAATCTAAATAGTCGCCAATATAGGAATATTATGTTGTTATTGAATAAAATGACATGAAACAACGTTTATACTTAGCCAAGGTTAGTGTTTAAACAAGCGATTCAAGGCCTCGTGTGGTTGATCTGTCTCGACGGGCATAAGTGATGTATCGACTTGTTCATGCAACTTGTAATTAATACCTTGTATCTTAGAACGTTTACCACATATACTATCATATTCTTAACAGCTATATTCAATGTAATAGTGTTGCTATAGAGTAGTATTCGCTCATATAATAATCTTCATAGCTATCATTTTATCATATATTCGATGAGATAACAGAATTTACCACTGCTCATGTTGTTTTACTAATATCTGGTAACTTTGCATTATTCAAAACTTCACGCTTACTTATAAACAATACTTCATGCACGTCACGCCTTGTATCATTTTGCTTGATATATGCATTTTGTCGTGGAAATTTGCCAGGAGCCAAAAATAGACATCAACCAACAGACGAAAGTGGCCGTAGACATTATGTTTTCCTGAATCAGTACAAAGTTCAATAGTTGTGGCGGGTAGCCAATGTCCCGAACATATTTTCGCATCATTGTTTACTATTTTTTGTACATTTAACCTTCCGCCGGCATATCATCAACATATTTACGGTACAGCGGTCAGTTAATGTGACATGGAGGTACAACCGCTAAATGGGTGGTCGAGCGAAAGTAGTTACACTGTCTCAATTTTGGCACCCCGCAGCCCAGCTGACGCGGCGACCATAAAAGTCTCGCTGATGAAAGAGCACAATCCCATTGTGATGGCTATAAAACGGGCTTTGTGCCCGAGGAGGTGTCATTATATCAAAAATGGAAAACGAATCGCACTTGTCATATTCAGCAAGATTTTATTAGAGAAACTGCCGACGCAAGGAATTTGTCAATCGAAGCAAATATTTATGTGATATCGATTCCATTGTAATGAGAGTCTTAGGCATTTAAGCGATTCATACATCATCATTTTTTATCATAACATTTTGGAATTCTGAGTTCATTTTTCTCTCTAGTTGCCTTCTGCGTTTGTACTTTGAAGTGACAGTATAAGTCAATGAGGATGGCGGTATAACGAGAGCGTGATTTGAATGGTCAATGAGCGCAATAGCATGCATACTAAGTGACATCGGAGAACCCAGCTAGTAAGCAGATGATTTACAGTTCACTTAACGTATCCAATGTGGCATTCTTACTACTAACGCTGTCATTTTATTCTTCACAATCTTCCCCTGATGGCCGTTTAGATACATTATACACATGCAATGAACATGTGGCAACAATGGCATAGAAAAATGAAAGTAAATAATATGAGGATAACGACGCCGTTGAGCGTTTAGAAGAAAATACGGAATCTAGACAACGAAGTTACTGTAAAGTGACTGAGCAATACAATATCGGAGCGACATTATTACATTTTGAACCAACTGCTACAAATAAACTCAAGCAATTGTTTTTAGTAATGGTATCAATTAGTTGCGTACAAGATGGCCATTGTTATTATATCTATTATAGCTTAATGTTGTTATATAATTGGTTGGGTGTGATTTTTGCAATTAAATAATCGTGAACTAAGGTAGCTTTTCACGTCAGAAAAACTAATCATTCTTACTCTCATTTCCTCTAACAAACAATCCAATTTTGGGCTCCATAATTTTTTTTTTCGTAATTTATTCGTCCAGTAGTAGATAGAATTGGGGTCAAGTACGTTGTCGGCACGGTAGGGTGCCAGCTGCAAAGCTCAGAGGGACAACAGAAGATTAGATAAGAACCCACTTTTTGCCTTCGAGTTTAATGAAGGGCGCACGATCTGCAAACGCAGCACGTTGGCCCGACGATTTTTAGGAACGAACTATTAGTATGGTCTTAGATGAAGGAGAGGTTCCCTTCAATTCTTAATAGAATACCCTCAACCTGTTTGGATTATTGTTTCAAGTTATTGATGACAGCTGAAATCAAATAAAATATATTTAAGACAAAATTAAGTGAACGTGTAATTGTTTCTTGGTTGTGTCTGATGGCTGCCTGTAATAAATCTTCAATTATTCTTCAAAAATTTAAATAACTCACTTTTATATTTTTTTATTATGATGGAGCTATTTTTAAAGGAGAAATTAAAAGACAACACATGTCACATTCATTTTCAACCCAAAGAAATATAAATGTCGCTCGGCAAATACAGCAAGAAAAGATGACTGTAATAATATATTATCAGCAAGGTTTGATAACGATAGCCAATTTAAGCATTTTACCTTGAAAATGAATACTTATTTAGGACCTGCCTTGTTATTGTCTAAATAACTATCATTGAACGAAGCGAAGACATCTGTGTCGAAATGTAAAAAAAATATAATTACGAATCTTGTCTTGATGACATAAGAGTGCGGTCGACGGGATGTTTGGTTTAATAGCATTATATACGAAGTTGATCTTAATGAAATAGATTGTTCATAAACCTATTTTTTTTACTAAAACATTATAAATTTATTTTATGTAACATTTATTTATGGCATGTTTAAAACAAGATCTGTTTTCTAAAATTTTTCAAATCTATATCTAAATAATTTTATTTGTCGGCAAGATAAGATAGGATGTATTTGAGCAAAGAAAAATGGTACAACGGTTGTATAAGACAGGTATCCTCCGAGGGACTGTGTAATGGATGAAGCAAGCACTTACAAAACTGTTGGCTTTTTTGTATTTGAAGAAGAATTACATTATTCTTCTTCAAATAAAAAGCCAAGAGTTTCTGTGTTCGCGAGTCTACGATTAAAGAGCAGCTTGTACAATGTTTTTGTAACTGTTGAATGACGTAATTGGTTTGCTTCTGCATTTAGCTTCCGTTGAATAATTGTTTCATTAGTAATACTTCCATTTCGCGTACGCACTCATATTTGATGATATTAGTGCTATTAATAGCTTTGAATGGACATTTGTGAATGTGTGTGCTAAAGCAATTTACAAGGAAGTTTTTTCTGTTATAATAAAAATAGCATTTATTTGTTGACAATAAAGAGTATATAAACACATATCTTTTTTTTCTTTCGACACTGAACCAGAAGCTACTATCAAACAACCCGGATGGGGATTTTCATTTTCCTATTTTTTACAATTTCGTACCGAAGCTCGCTTCTCCTATTCCGGTATTTCCTTCCAAGTAACAGCTACTCTGTAATTCTTGGTAATAGGAAAATATAATTTTTCCCCGTCCAATATCACCGCAACAGTGAACCCACAGCCATCCATTACTTCGTGACGCACGATGAGGGTCCCCAAATTGGTTATTTTAGCGACTGCGTACCGACGCTCTGGTCCGACAAATTCACCAAAGAGTTTCACACGATACCGAAAAACCTCTTTTAAATGGAAAGGATTTCCGTATTTAACGTTCAAATGAATCAAATCAATTTAATCTAATGATGGATGGTCCTGATAAGGCGTCCTAATTTTTACACGATGATGAATGAAAATTTTGCTCGTCGACCTTAATTACAGGTGTGTCAGATTAGCGTAGGGTTAAATGGTTAAAGGAAATATTACGTTTCAGCTCATTATGGTTTAGATAAATTTTGGATACCAAATTATAGATAGAGTTTTTCACTTTTTTGGTTGCTGAAGAAAATTAATGGTTGTAAATTAGCTGATATAACTGTTCTATTTTCTTATAAAACATGCAATTTTGACGCATAGATACATTTATACGTAAACATACAATTGCTAACTAAGCTTAGTTTATATTCTGTAGAATAAACAAGAAATGCAAACTAGTGTGGGTTTACCATTTGACCTACTTTGCAAAGAAATGGCCAACAAAAACGGAACACATTGTTATTTTTCGATCAACCTTTTTCGAAGTCCTTCTGAAATTAATTCCTTACAAAGGATTCAAAAATGTTATTTGAAGTCCGACAACATAATTGCTTGTAACGTTTACCATTCCTTTATGCCTTCATATAAGTAAATGCTACATATACCGTTGCTATTTACTACATAAATAATTTACTGGATAAGTGAACAGCTTGAATATAATTGTAACCAAGTTAGTCCCAAACCTACTCAACTCTTCCATTAATTGCAAGCAAGTTGTATCTGTACTAGTTTCGTTAAACACATGTGCTACATAGTTCTTGTTTGTGATTTGTTCTATACACTTGTGTTAAGAGAATTTATGTGAGGAATAGAAATAGATTTATATCTAGGTCTCTCGTCAGAGGAATATAAGTGCCTATCTTTAAAATACATACGATACCTTTATAAGAATGGGATAACTACTTCTATTATACATATTTAAGAAAGTTAAAATTTATTTTTAGATGTGATAATGAATTTGGATCATCGAATACAGTATAACATTAAAGTGAATATGATGTTCTACGAAAATACATAATTATATTAAAAGTCTAGGCGATCAATTTATCGTCTAAAAAGCCACGCGATGAAGTAGAAATTCTTTATTTGGAACTAATTTTCTTTATGAATTTCACGCGTCCTCGTGCTTACAATAAGCATATAGTAATATTATCACTTCTATTGATCTGAGATCGTGTCTCCTAGATAATTGTTTCTGTATATTTGTTTAGTGTTTATTGTCATAAGAAGTGCATTGTATGATAACTACATTATATAACTGGTCTCCACATGGATTTGTCATTACTCGTACTTTATAATATTTTAACGAAAAACTCAGTTGTATTTCCCAGCACGATGTTCACGCCTACTGTGATTTGCCGAGACTCTGTCAAGCGAGTTACATCAATAAACAATTACAAAGGACCTTGGAGACCGCTCTTGAAATGTAATATCACAAATGTCACGAAACTATAAATACAATAATATTTGCTCTACTCTAAACTAGCGAAGTGTTTTTAGGGTTCCGTACCTCAAAAGGAAAAAACGGAACCCTTATAGGATCACTTCGTTGTCCGTCCGTCCGTCCGTCTGTCAAGACCGTTTTTCTCAGGAGCGCGTCGAGGTATCTAACTGAAATTTATATCTAATACTCAGGTCTACTGTCCCTTGCAGCTTTAAAAAAATCAAACTTCTAAGCCAAAACAATGAAAAGATACAGCCGTTTATGCCGCAAATTTTCGAAACTCGCACGGGAATCAAACCTACAGGGTACTTCCCGTGAACTTAGAATCTTGAAATTTGGTACGAAGTAACGTCTTACAGTACAGATAACCGTCTCACTGCTTATTTAAACAATAATAACTTGATCTCTAATCATCAATTTGGATTTAGACCGGGACTATCAACCGAAAACGCAGTCAGTCTTTTTAACGATTTGGTAACTTCATATTTGGATAATAACAAAAAATGTCTAGGGATATTTTTAGACCTTAAAAAGGCTTTTGATACTGTTGCAATTCCCATACTTCTCAAAAAACTAGAAAGACTAGGAATCCGAGGACTGCCTCTAAGTTGGTTCGAAACATATCTGACGGGAAGACGTCAATGTGTGAAGGTTGGGAATTGCATCAGTAGCCTAAATAACATTGAATTTGGAGTCCCACAAGGCAGTGTTCTCGGACCAACCATGTTCATCATTTACATGAATGATATTCACAATGTACTTTTACAAAACGCAGATGTAATATGTTATGCCGATGACACTGTGATAATATACCAGAACGAAACGTGGGATTCAGTATACGAAATCGCTCAGCAGGGTATGTCCGAAATTAAACGTTGGCTGGATCTTAATCTTCTTTCCCTTAATATCAAGAAAACTAATTACCTAAGCTTTCATAAAACTCGGGCTTCAGCACCAAATTTCGTACATAAAATTAAAATTCATTCTTCGTCATGTAGAGAGGCCGTATGCAACTGTGACAGTATCGAAAAGGTAGACTCCATCAAATACCTAGGCGTTGTAATAGACGATCGTTTGTCATTTAAACCCCATATCGAGCTGATGTACAAACGTGTCAGAAAACTGATTTACACAATGAAACTTCTACGTAATGCGCAGAACCGTAAGGTGCTCAACCTTGTGTATGTTGCCTTGTGTGAATCAGTTCTCTGCTACTGTATAACGGTATGGGGTGGTGTTGGTACATCTGCTATGTTACAAATTGAACGTGCACAGCGATCTTTACTAAAAGTAATGTATAAAAAACCTTTTAGGTATTCTACCCACCTATTATATTCCGAGGCTATATACTCAACGTTCGTCAACTATACACCCTTAAACTGGTACTAAAACAACACAAAAAAACTATTCAATCGCCTGACTACCCCCGGCTCTTAAAACAGCGCATTTATAAATGCCCCCCTGTCGCAGTAAAGACTAGATTTGCACAAAACATGCAAGCTTTTAAACTTACTTACATATATAATAAAATATCAAGAATATGCGATATTAAAAATCTGAATTTGAAGCAAACTAAAGAATTGGTAAAAAATTGGCTATTGTCGCAATCATACCATGATACTGAAAAATTTATAAAAGTGATCTCTTAAAATAAGTAACCACACAATAATTTCCCCATACAATAATTTACACACAACACTATCATACATACTACAGATACACTATACTATTCACCCAATATCTCGAATCTGTAAGGAAATCTTGTTTGATCATTATTGTTATTAATGTCTTGACAAGTCTAAAAATATTGTTTCTTTTATAATTTAAATTTTTTAATTTTTTTTAAATTTTTTTCGTGTACCTACCTACATATAATTTGTATAGTAAATCCTTGTCACCAAATTAAGATATATGTTTGAACAATATTGTTAAAAGGGGAATGCTAAGTCGCCATAGTAATTTAGGCCCTCTGTGCACACAAATATAAAATAATAATAATAATAGGGAGCAATCCTAACAATTAATTAGTAATAGAAATGATTCACAAAGAACTTAGCATTTCAAAGTTATTTAAGATTCTTATATTCCATCTTATATACTGCAGTTTATGTCGCCAGTGTCGTCATGAGTAGCGGGAACAGAATCCATAATCAGGCCGTGGTCGTCAGGTATAGGAGTAGTATAGTATCGTCAGAGTCAGTATTTATAGCGAAAAGTAGTCAATTTAAACCGCAATAAACATAAGCAAGAAACCGCAATGGAGTTGCTAGAAGCAATGATTTTGACATTTACGTATTTCGGCAACTGACAGTGACGAATAAAACTTTGACATAGCAATAGGAAGTTGCCATAAAAAGTTTTTATAGATAGATATATTTTTTGAAAAGGTCGATTTATAGATATATTTTTTTATTAATAATTGGTATAATAATTATTATTAAAGGATATTTTAAGGAATTAGATAGGTATAATATATGTTTGCTGGGAAGAAAATGAACGGTTTTTAATAATAAACGAAAAATAATTATTCTGATTAGTTACCTGCCAACATTTTTTTGTAAAGGCAACATTTGAGACTCATGTTATGTTCAAGTTCCATTTTTAGTCGTTATAATGTTTAATATTTATGAAAAAATGTTACCGACATGCACAGACTAATGAATACGTGGCAGACATTTGAAAAATACCAACATATTTTTTTTGTAAAACGAATCTCTTGTGCAATTCTGGGCCTAGACTCGTCATTCCCCTTTTAACTTGTTTCTTCACATAAAGGTAAGAACTCAAGGTCTCCACGAGACAGGCTTTGCCTAGTGTGGGGACCACCAGTAACTGTACTCTTTATATAAACTTAAATTTAATTTAACTTTAAGGAAACTTTGTTAAACCTTTTTTGGCAATAAATTATTATTATTATAGATAAAGGAAAAATTGCGAAAACCGTAAATTTTTAGTTACAACATATAATAAAAAATATTTTTAAAATTTTTAAAGTTACTACTTCTTTTCTCATAAACGCGTAGAGGTATTAAATTGAAATTCATATCAAATACTCAGGTCTATAATACCTTTAAGCTGTAACAAAATCAAACTTTTATGTCAACGCAATCAAAAGAAATAGCAATTTAAGCCGCATATTTTCAAACTCGAAACTACTCGTGAGGGAATCAAAACCTAAAGGGTACTTCCAGTCGATCTAGAATCTTGAAATTTGGCATGAAGCAATGTTTAATAGCACGTATAAAGGAAAAATTCCAAAAACCTTAAATTTTTTGTTACATCACTTAAATACCTACAGGTTTGTACGGAACCCTCGGTGCGCGAGTCCGACTCGCACTTGGCCGTTTTTTTTTTTAATGTTCTCGTCCAAAAAGTTTTCGTTTCCTCATCCTGCCTTTATTTTTTCTAATAATCGTTGGTATGTATCGTACCAAATATTCCTTCTATGATATTTTCATTCGTTTTATGTGACGTTCCATTTCTGACCATACGATAACCGCTCAATTAAAGGTCCGTGCCAAGTCCAATGCGACACTTAACGTTGACCTCGATTCTGTATTGGTCCGTTGTCATTAAGCTTCACTGCCGCTGCCCTTTGCTATGTCGATGATACACATAGACGATTCTGTAACAGGGGTTAGATCTGAAGCTGTCCCCTAAAACTACATTTGATTTTAAACCTTTTTTCTTTTTGTATAAGATCTAGTTTTGTTTGGCTATTACAGTAGTTAAAGCCATTCAATTCTAAGGCGACGATTTGGTTCCAACCATGTATTAATTGTGGCCGTCTCGGACGTCCAGTACATTTCCGATCAATGGTTTATTTTTGTTGCATGCCGGTTGTAACTGTGGGAGGCCCTTAAAATTGAAAGAGAATTTTGCCATCTTTTATTTGGGCACAATCGAAAGCCATTTTTTTTTATTAATGAATAAAATGAACATGATGCAAAAAAAAAGATTAGATGTGAATAATAATTTGGCTATGTATTCAACACAACACATTTAGTTGCTAAAACTACCACGAACTACATTCGATTGCGCGTCGTAAATAGTTCCTAGTATCAAAATAGCAATCCAGATCTTCAATTTAAATGAATCAATGAGAACAATTGAAATCTGCTGAAACGTCTTGAACAGATGGTTTTACACACTTCGAGAGCTTGTTTAAACTCGCGTCTTTGTGGGCTGGTGCCTTTAAAGCAAAGTTGTTGTTACAATGCTCTGTGATGACTTTGTAAGGTCGTTTCAGAACTATAGTTAATAAAGTTCTGAACAAGTTATTCATACTCACTAATGAGCCAACTCATAGTAGATTTCTCTCCGCTTGTTCTCAATTAGGCCGATTTAATGTAAGATTCTAGGCGCTTTTATTATAATTGCTGTAGTTCAGAAATCTTTGAAATAAGAGTTAAATAGTCTATTTTGAGAATATAAACCACGAGAGTGGTGGAAAAAAGAAACCATAAATTTTGTTACGAAAATTAAGAGAGAAACATTTTACAACTTTATTTTCACATTTTTATCATGTATGTACCAAAGTTTAAAGTGAATGCAGTGGAAAGGTTCTCAATAAAACTCCACTACATAAATATTTCAAGCATTCAGCGTTTGAATAAAAATACTGAAACGTTACGACATTCTATTCATTAAAATAATTCAAATACTGGGAACACAGAATTGCATATGGAATGTTGTTACATTCGCTCGGTTCCGTCGAATAGGACCCTTGTTGCTACTAGAAGATAGATAGAAAAAGTAATGCGTCTAAAACAGATGCAGACACAGATGAGGATAACACATTATGTTGACGTTATAAGCGAACAAATTGCAGCATTATTATTCTATCTTGAGTTTATCTTAATAACGATGTGTAGTTATATTCCATTCATACGACTATACTCTAATATCAATGAGGAAATTTGATTATTCCTGATGGTGATGCTTACGCTTTGTGGATGCCTTTATGAAATTATGTTAAAAGCTTGTGAGTACGGTCTTTCGTTTCGGATAATGCGAATATAGTTCACGTATTTAGATATAAGATAAGATTATAGTGTATTTTTATACATTACCCTCGACTTCGGAATGTAATCTCACGATCCTTTTAGTTCTTACTTGGAGATTATTTTTAGAGCTGTCGATGATTACATTAGTTATAAATCCTATACAGTTAAGTAAGCTACTTTTTCGTGGATTTTCATGAAAATTTTGAACAAGCCACTTCGCAAGGCGTGTCGGCGTATCTGAACGAAAGTTAGCGCATTAGCGGAACCGGAAAAAGGGGATGAAAAAGTTGACGACAACTTTCCGCAGAAAGACACTAAAATAGCAAGGCGTTTGCAAAAGTTACGCCTTAAGTTAAGAACAAAATCTTTAGGCCGGATTTAAGGTATTATTAAAACTATAGATGATGGGATTACCTCGCAGTTAAGATTGTCTTTCTGAGCTTAGTTCGAAAATATTATATATCGGATAAGATTTTGAATGGTATAGTGAGACTTTATTTAATAAGAAACGGAAGTAGATAAGGCATGTTTTGATAAGAAAAAGTTATTAAAATGCTGGTTTAAAATAATAAAATATATACCAAATTGAAAAAGTAGATAAATCAATCATTTGAACAATGAAAAGGATTATATTTTAGTCGAACTGAAAATGCAGACGTTCCGAAAATGAGCAACTAACGAGAATAGTTAAACGGACTGTAATTTGCATACAGATTGGCTTTCAGGGATAAACGCTCCATTTGTATTCAAACGCAGGAACCTAGCTCAGTGGCCGACGAGCATTTATCCAGTTTAGGATTTAAATCGGCCACAGTATCGTCTGCTTATCGATATCATGTACTTCTAAGCTCTGTCAGTCTACTGCTGCACAATTTATTCCTTTCTACTTAACCTCATTCTGGCCGCCTGCCAGTTTCCGTTTTTTATCCATTGAATTTGGCAGGCTGTTGTTTTTTAAATTTGTTTAAAAACTTGTAGATGGAAACTTTTATTCGGTTTGGTACGATGCGCCTTTTTTTTCTAGCATTAAATACAAGTTAAATACCAAAACGATTGTTATTTCTTTATTGTTTTTCCGTAACGTCACTTGTTTGAAAAGCGTACCTGCTTATAAGAAGGAATGTCAATGTATCCATCTAACTGCGTACTTAGGTAGATAACACAATAATTAAATGTATTTTGGAATTTCAAATTAATTAATTTGTTATTTCCTCATCTAAAATATGATTTGCAAAACAAACGACATTTAAAGACTTTTTTTTTATAAGAACAAAATTTTTATTTTAACAAACTTTTCATTTACTTGGTATTGTGGGATACCACAGTATAGCCAAACTGTCCTTAATTTAATGCACCTTTTTGCAGTATAATGATATAACTTAATAGTTAAATGCTGCCGGATCACCCGAAATAATCCTCTTACGTCGTCGTGTTTAGGAAAACAGATTAAGTAGCTCCCAGTCAGGGAAACAAAACGTATTTGCTGAACCTTGTGTAGGTGATGTTTGTCAGTTAATAATAAGGAGATATTTCCGTACTCTAAAACTTGACTGGAATTGTGTCGTGTGAAGTGTGAATAGACTCTTTTCGTGGGTAATTGTGTATCATCACTAGTTCAAAAGTTTTTGTGTATCGTTGATGATTTTATTCGTTTACTTATCTAGACTTATGTAAATTTATAAGGGTGAAGCAAATTTCTTATTGGCTAATTCAAACTTGTTGAAAGACAACGCGATAACCGATCAGTTTGCGCACTGCCTAGGTATGTGACATGCGAATTGATTAAATATTGTACGATGATTTCATCTCAAATAAAGATAAGACAAGTAACCGCTGTTTAAATACCAGTATTTATTTTATCAAAGAATAAGTCTTTTAAACATATTATATCTTATGAAAGGCAAACAACTTGAACTTTTTATTAGAACATAGTCTGCATTTGAAACCATCTTTAGATTTCACAAGAATTACATGAATTGGGTAACAACTCCATATATTTGGCTGATTTGTATAATTTAAGAAACAAGTTTGTGTAAATTAATTGTCATTTTCGCCTCATTACATACCTTTAGCATACAAATAAGTACAGTTATCTAAACAAGCTGCTAATCGGCTTGTCTTGTTAAATGGTAACCATAGTAACGTGATCTAGCTATTGTGGAACGATAATACGCAGTTGAGGTGAATGACACGCGATGGATCCGAGACATTCGATTCTAACGACTGTCGAGGGAAGTGCGCAAAACAGACCGAATTGATAGACATACTACATATGGACGTTAACCCGGACAATTTTTCTTATACGAGCATATTCTGAGAAATGTTCCCGTTAGATTTTAGACCGAAACCATTATTTACATTACGTTTCTATAGAATATGCGCAGGTATTATGCGCGTGGCTCTTTGTGTATTCTTTAATGAAGACCAGGAAAAAAATACAGGGAATTTTGCACACGGTTATTTCTTCTACACAACTATGGACTTTTTAAAATATGTTCATTATTGAATTATTTCCAACTGTCACTGTTCTCTTTTGCATTATTTCCTTTGCCAATGTAAACTCTGTTAAACTCTGTTAACCCTATAAGCAGAGTTTATATAAAAAGGATCATTAAAAAAAAATACAACGCGATTAGAGACGCTAGAGCCTAGAAGAAAACATAACCGAAATATATAAGATAAAGAAACTTGTAAGTATAGATAGTTTAGGAAAACAAAGGGATAGCAAAGGTTTGCATTTCTGTTACTAAGACCATCGTCAAACTAAAGTGTTATTGTTGAACGACGTACGTGCCTTTTAAAGCTCAAGGACTATTCCAAATATTAACACTAAAAAGACAACGTAAAACTGAATACATGTATAACGTATAAGTACATGCATAAGTCATAAAATCTTCGTATGATTTCCATTTATCACATCTGTCAGTCGCGTAGTATCACTTTATATTTCATAAACATTTCTATATGTAATTCTATTGCGTCTGAAATAAGATAAATGATTTTTGTTATTAAATAAAAAATCTTGTCTTGTCTTCATGTTTTGTCACTCTTCACCGAAATTACTTTTGGTTCCGGAAATAAACCTTTCTTTTCTGAAAATGTTCGTATTTTTCATAAGTTCTTTGTACACGAATAATGTGTAGTAATATTCAGATATCGGTATAAGATAGCAATTTTTCTATTGGATATTTCAGGAATCTTCACGCTCGTGTTAGTGTGAATGTTTACGCGACATTGGATTAGGAAGGTACTGTAATAAAAGTAAACTCAGTAACAGCGTCACCCGTTACCGAACTGCTCTAAACTTCACAAACTGGGGTATAACCGAGATATTTTCCTTCGAAACTTTAGACAGTAGACCATGTCACGCTTACGTGTCAAAGTAAATTCACCACACTTGTCTCTTGTTTTAAAGTATTATTCACTAACTAATTACTTTGCTATTTTATCTTTCTAATTAGAGGTTTGTTCTACTATAATTTGATGAAACCGTACCGAGCAAATAATTAAGAATAGCCAAATTGCCCACCTCTTGAGTCCTTCCTCAGTTTTTTAATTAAAACAATTTAAGCTCGTCGAAATTCTCGGTAGGGTAGAACTGAAAATACGCCTTAAATGTTGCCAAACAATATCTTAAAAATTTCTTTGGTTAGTACTATCATACTTAATTAACCTACGTAAAGTTGTTGTTGGGGTATAGAATTTGAGAAGTGGTTTGGAAGTCTTTCTTTGTCTTAGTATTATTATTTTATAAGCAAAACAGTTTACTAGACAATAATAATTTTCAGCAGAAATAGAACAGATAGTTTCTGTGATCTGAAAAAAGCTGAGCCAAATGGAATTTTTATGAAAAATGGTGTATTTTTTACGTGGAATAGGATTACATATTCAGTGCATGGACCGAACCTTTTGTCTGATTGACTAAAAAATAAACTTAAAATACTAGCGTTAAAGAGTCCCAAGGGAAAGGGATAATTGAATGGACACTAGAAATAGCTGGGGCAGAAGGGTCCAGCCAAACCTAAAATTGCGACAAACCCTTGTCTCAACCGAGAGTCAAATCGAATAACAAATAAATGTATTAGTTCTAGTTGGGGTCACAAGTTTCGAATGCAGTTAATTCTAATTGGTATATGCCAATAAATTAAATTGGTACCAAATAAGGGTTAATTTCAGCAGCGAATCTAAACGGTCATGTAGGTAATTTCGAGGTACACATGATTAGGGAGACTATTTAGGTAAATGAATGAAGCGACATGATTTAGATAAATGACGGTCTGTATTCTGTTGGAGTACATTTAATAATTTCATGAAGCTTTACTAAACTGTTGTGGCAGAATAACGTAAATAACTTGTTGGGAAACATTTCAACTGTTGGGAAATTGTCGGTTTACTTTAATTAAAAACCAAATGGTCTCGTCAGGGAACAACGATATTTTGGTCAATATAATAGACTGTAGTATAAACACGTGTTTCATATTAGGTATGTCTATTAATAATGCATAATATACAAATATGTATAAATTAATTAACTACTCAAAATCAAACGAACTAATTCAATCTAAAACTGCACAATCGAACATCTCACGTAGTTAAAGCTATTGGACAGTAGAATTTGTTCCCTAAAACAACTTCAAGCGGTAACCGTAATGTACAAATTTGTCGGACCAGTCCCCATAGGCCCGAGCGATTTGCTCTCAATGAGACACGAGAGCTCTCCATTCAGATTGGATGTCAGGACGTACGCTTCACTAGCCACACTCGCTTTTAGTATAACAACCCTCTGCCTAAAGTAATGAAATTAAATTAGAGTCCCTTTCAGACCACTTTGACTCTATGATATTAGGTACATATGCCATTAAAATTAAACGCGTTTCGTCTCGTACGTGTTTGCTCTATATTTCGTTGATACGGTTTAAATTTTGCAGCGTAATAGTAAATAAATGTATTTTTTATTTAATTATATTTTTTTTATCTTGGCGTCTAGTCGCGTAACGAGCTAGCTAATACCTTTTAAGTATGATAAAATAGGAATGATTACATTGTGATTATGTAAAATATTTTACATTTAAATTTTATATGACGTATTACTTAGCATGTACGTGTATATTGGTGTGGTTTTCTTATAATGTTAAAAAACCTTTTAAAATAATCCTGTTTTGTTATAATTTTAATTTAAATGTTGAGAAGCGTCAAGGTAACTAATTATGAGCTTGTTAAAATGTAAGGTGCGTAGGTACGCATGAAAGGGGTAGCACCGGAGTAATTACAACAGTATACCGAATTAATTAACTCTACTCAAATAAGTCTAAAAAGGATTTTATGTCAAACCTTGAGACAGTAATGTAATAACGCAAATTTAGATACAAAATAAAAGTTAGTTAACTCTAGGTAGGTATTACACAAAAAAATCTCTGAAAACTGTGTTGTGGATACATAGATCATTCGGATACAAAAATATAAACTGATTTTAGCAGAGGTTAAAAACAGCACTATTAAAATTTATCCCAACAACATAACATTAATAAAAGAGCCTTTTGTTCAAAATATTTATAGGGAATGATGCAATCTGCTCTGTTTCAATAAATCAATAGCACGTATATAAATCATTGATTGCAATATTCCGCGGAATGTACGGGAATCGAATCGCTTCTCCAAAATATTACAGTATAAATCACCTATTGGACAACAAAGATAGTCCGGCAACATTATTAAGTATCTTGCAAAAGCAAAACAATAGCAAAACTTGCACAATAATTGCTGTCAAATTGCTAATTCGTATATGTATCACGATTACGTAATACAAATTAGCAATTTGACAGTAATAATCGCACAATTTTTGCTGTCAATTGATATCGCTTGGTAAAGCAAGATACGTAATAAAGACGTTTGTATTGACCGTCTGATTCCTTCGACCGTTACATAATAGACTTATAAAGGCAGTTTACTATCATGGAAATGTACGTAAAACATATATCGTATAAGTATAGGCCTTTGAGTTATATGCCAAGTTATAATAGGCCATTTTCCTGTATTGTGTATCTTGTATGCGAGTTCGGCTTGCTTTGTTATGAATGAATCTTTTTGTAACAACAGATAATTGTGATGTTAACAGAAATGGCTTTTGAGTTATGTATTGGTATTCCGTATCTTATACGTTACAATGTTATATTGTTTGTGTGGTATACAACTTTCGGAGTTGAATCTGACTGTATTTCTCTCTGCTATTTCTTAGAGAACTGTTATGAATATTTCCGTCTTTCTTTTACGTCTTTATTCAGATATTTTTACTACTGAGCTGCAGGAAAATATAAAATTCTTTATAAAATCTCTTTAAAACTTGTTTTTCACTACTGATTCATAAAAACATGAGATACGAAATAATCTAATCATATACCGCCTTATCTCACCATGATTTATTTTGCAATCTAATATTTGGCGTTATTGATTATTGGATTAAAGGACAAATCATTATAACTATCAATAAAGCTTTAATTTTTGCACTATCAAGTTAATCGGAGTTTTAATAATATATTATTCGGTATCATCAAATTAATTGTAATTTAATGTCTTATGCTTTGAGGATAGATAAGAAACCGCAGAGAGCGCATATCAGAGCAAAGGTATGAACCGTAAGCACTAGCATGAACTAATTTTGTTGTAAAATAGTATAAAACAGATCGCGCCGTTTTGATAAATATTTCTCAAGACCTAATAATATTGTGACGAACAGATGCGATATTTTCACATCTGTTGTTGCACGGAAAAAAACTTAAATCAGTTAACGAAAGTACTATATATTTTTTTTTTTTTGTTAAATATTAGCTGTAGGTATATAATATACCTACAGCCAATAATTTGTTTACGCTCGGCGCAATGTAATTTTAGCAATACATGCACTCTATGTATAGCTTTTGCTCTATAGTCGTATGTAATAAATAATGTTGCCGCCATTTTGTTATCAGCCGCACGTCTATTAGTCAACAATTACGTTATCTTATCATTACACTTGAATGTTTTATTGTTTTCGGTATATCCAACAAGGAACGGTTGTATTCTTGGTCAGCGGGACTTAAAGATCTTTGTTGGGTTCCATGTTCGAGACCCACTGAGACGGAAGGAGAATATATTATTATAATTTTTTTTTTATCTCATTCTATGTGCATTTTATGATAGGAATACTCGATGTCAAAATGAACAGATGTCAAAATTCAAATACGATTGGAATAGATTAAATATTTGCGAGTGATGAATAAAAAATCGTTTCATTTTCTTATTATCTTCTTTAGAAACATCTGTAGGGAAGCCACGTGGACGTAATTAATCTAGTTTGTTTAAAATAATGGGCCTCATAAATAGCAATAGTTTGTATACGTATCTTAATAAAGACGAAATTACACATAAATTAATTTGATAAATGATTACAAAATAATAATGTACATTCATAATATAATCCTATGTCTACCGGTGTACTAAAAAGCTTTTAGTCTATAGAGATAAAAACTTCGGTAAGCCATCGTAGTATTTCGCGTGTAAAACTTTATCCAAATCCGCTAAGCTGTTTTACCGTGATGGAGTAGCGAACACAACTTCCAAAATGTTCCAAAATGTTCTATCTATATAAGTAAGTAGGACACCATAATAAGTCATAACAGCTAGACAAACTTATCAAGAAAAACTTTTTCAGTGTTATGTACTTCACGAAAAAAGTTTTCGGCCAAGAAGTACTAAGCTGTACTTTCGCAGTATGTTTCCTGTCACTTTCAGACTACTGTCAAACGATTAATGTAAGATAGAGATGACATGAATGATGGGTCAAAGAACGTGCATTCGATCGCATGTCAAATATAAAAACGCTTACAAAAATCAATCAAAATACCTTTAATAAATAAAGACGATATCAATATTAGTTTCAATATTGGCATGCCGAATTTCGTACTAAGTTTTATGTAGTTATTAAACAACTGACTCACGAAAGAGTAATAAAACCAATACTTAATAAAGTCTGGTTGCGTTTGCTAGCGACAGCAGTCGGTCTACGCCAACATAAACGTGTGTTAAAACAAAATGTAATACTGATTTTGTTTGTTGCAGCAATATGTTCCCTGAAGCAGTTCCAGTGCACCAACGGCAAGTGTATACCGATCATGTGGGTGTGCGACCTCGAGAAGGACTGCGAAGACAACTCCGATGAAGAAATTGAGGAATGCAAAAAAGGTTAGTTTTAATACTTGAACAGATCAAACTTAAGATATTATGAGATTTTTCATCCTATGGCTATGACTGAAAAAAGACTCGATGAATAATTCATCGAGTCTTTTTTCAGTCTACTGCTTAAATACAGGTTCTCTTAAACAACGTCTTCGAAAACAGTATTTTATGTCTTGGAAATAGCTGGTCGGATTAGAGGCGCGTTCTAAAATAGGTGTCGCCACTTATGTCTTAGAATGAAATTGATTTTCGTTTGAAGTTTGAATGATAAATTAAACAAACGACACGTTTTAAAACAAAACATTTTTGTTTTAAAACGTGTCGTTTGTTTAAAACATACATGTATGTATGCGTTCTTAATTAAGAACACTTTAAATTAAATTTTATACTGTATAATTTAATTAGGTATAATGGGAAATTATGTCATGTACTGGAAATATAACAGACTACACAAACATATATGTATTTAATTGTTTCGTCACGCTGACTATCATGACAGTTTTAAAGCGATCATTTTCTCAGTAAACAATGACTCTTCAACTCGTTCCAATCAAAATATATTGAGCCCATAATATTTGTGGTCATCTAATTAACTCAAAATAGATGACTAATTACGAAGCAATTTAGACTGATAATATAACTAGAATCGTAATAGTATATCATGCGTATCTGTCCGTAGCGAGCGTTTGTTTACCAACCTATGACGTCACGACCAAACAAATCACGGTGGCTTGCATTTGAGATGATTAATTATTACCATACTATACCATACATAAGTATACGGCCACTGCACATAGTCGGTAGCCTAATTGTTGTGATTATTAATTGTGAGACATGAAATAGGTACATTTATATATCAAGATTGCATACGACGAATGCTTTAAAATGTAATCATGTTCAATTTAGAATTCTCTGTTCAGAATGGACAGTGATAAACTCTCAATATAATAATATATAGTACAGTTATGATTGATGGTGTTTTATTTACAAATACTGAGAATGATGTATGACCGAAATAATCAACAATTCAAATTACTGAAGGTTGGTTAATTGCAGGCGGGGCAGAAGGGTAATTTACGGGTCCTCGGAGGTCCATAAGATACGTTCGCTATCGGTCGCCATTGACAAAGACATCTCGTATTGTCGTGCTATTAATATTTATTGGGGAAATAGCTTCGGAAACTTGACGGCCTCCCCCTAATTTTAGATCAATTGGCCTCTCTCAAGTTTATTAAATTTAATTTCCAGAACCAATTTGCGGGGACGGCAAAATCAATACTTTGCAGATTTGCGTGGGGGCCGTAATATAATTTAATTAATAATCAAATTGTTTACCGCATTATGTATTTAATGTGTGTTCTACAATGGAGCGTGTTTGTAATAAACAAGGCAAACGTTTAATCCCCGGTCATAAGTTATAATGTTTGTATTACGGGCAGACGTTAGGTTAAGTCGCGAAACTATTATTTTAACGCTATAAGCTGTAATTTTTTCTCATTTCTTGACTTTATTGTCCTTATTTATTATATAAATCTGTGTTATAATCTTGACAAAGCCGTTGTATTATTTTTATCGCGAAATAAAAACGAAAAGACGACTTTTATCTCAGCATTGTGGTATTTACTGTTAAATAGTTGCCATTATCATGCTAGACCCTGGATATGCTATCGGAGGCTACGGTTACTTTGCGAAATGCTATAAAAGTTTAGGACAGTTTTGAATTTTGTTTTGCTTGCCACATATCAATAGTAGAAGTTGATTAGTTTTGTTTTAAAATATAAACCGATGGCTGTGTTTGTGCATTGAGTTTATTTTTTTTACGACCTCCGTGGTCGAGTGGCGTATGCACCAGTTTCAAGGTGTCGCCTCTGAGGTCCCGGGTTCGATCCCCGGACGGGTCAATGTAGAAAACAACTTTTCTACATTGTCCCGGGTCTGGGTGTTTGTGGTACCTTCGTTGTTTCTGAATTCCATAACACAAGTGCTTCAGCTACTTACTTTGGGTTCAAAGCAATGTATGTGATGTTGTCCGAATTTATTTATTTATATTTATTTTATGAAAACCTTTTTTTTTGGAACTGAGCTTTGAAGAGCACATAGAATAACAAATGGTCTTCATAAACAAATTCGGTTAAATAAACATTTTCTCCCCACTAGTTTTAAACATGAAAGATACCTCCACATAAAATACAAGATATTTATAGCTACAATACACACAAATATCATAATTAACCGTATATTACGTCCGCAATAGTCCAATAAAGGCAGTTGTTTCATAAGTTGACCCTGTCTCCGCACCTTATACCAATCTGTAACAATTTATTAGTGGCTGATTGCATGCGCCCAGTTGATTGCTATTGGGCTTCCTTTATTGCCTGGAGATGACTTGCCCCGACTCACTGGCGCCTTACGACTCCGTACTGCGCATGTGTCGTCCCTTCAACTATGACAATTGTAACTTGTTGACTTGCTTGACCATTTGGTCTTCGTTACACATGTTTTGTACTACAGCGTTTATGACATAAAAAAACAAAATTTTTAAGTTTGACTTTTTTATTTAATACATTCTTGCTATGATACGAGTTATTTAAGTTAAGAATGTGATTTTTATTCTGCCTTAATCCCTTACTGCAATGGAGATGAGATAATGGGTAATGGGAAAGAAATGAGTGAATGCTAAGATCATGACTGGGTACATGGGCATCTAGTACAATAAATTATAATACCTACATATTATTTAATAAATACTTTGTAATCTTATAACTTTATTTATTTTCACAAGGCCATCAAACATGAATTGACTCGTCACGCACTCACGCGGCACATTAAACATAAATATTCAAACTGTATTTTGCCCTTGACGTACAATTTAATTCAACAAGACACACCAAATCAGCTAACATCAAAATCACACAAAAACATTCGGGCAATTACATTTCCTAAATACATAACGTTTACGTATTCAAGCCATAAGGGCGACATTAGGTGTCTAAGAACCCTTGTGTATACAGTTTAAAAGTTGCCGAAACACAGCTCTCGGGTTTCCTTATCTTTATTCAAAGTAATTTGCGGTTCCGAGCTCAAGCCACGTTCCAACGAATCTTTGTTCTTGCAAGTCTGTAATTTTATCTATAACTGCAAATAGCTGTGACCTCTTTGGTGTTTTGTGAAAGAATTTCTGAAACTTGTTAGAACTTTACACCCTTCTATAATTTGGGCGTGGTTTACGATATTATATGCCTGAACTTACGTTATTTGTGTAGGGTCTAGGTTATGTAGGGTTAACAGCTTTCACCGAGACCCCTCAATACTAATATTAAACTTGAGGGTTGACCACCAAGAAACAATTTATTATATTTTGCTTCAAGAAATGTTGGAAACTTCTATGAAGACGTAAGTGTTTAACTTATTTGATTAATGGTATTCTTTATGTTTGAAGCACCTTAATATCAAGGTTATAACAATGTTTACTTACACAACAATACTTGAGGACTTACCACCGAAGGTCCTCTTTATAAAAAGAGACACTTCTTTTGTTTTGGAAAGCCTGCGGCAAATCTGCGGTGAATCTTCAGATTTAGATTGACTACACAGGGTGTGAAATGTTAAAAAGAAAGGGCATAAAACAATGAAGAACGTCTAAATAAATGTAAGAGCAATTGTAGAAAGATATATTCCATATGTTATGTTTCTTTTATTTGTATGGGAAGATCTTGCATCATCACTGACAGTCGAATATAACGCGTGTAATGTTGTTCTACCCACTTAAGGAAGTACCCTTTTCACTCTCAGGTAAGAAAATCCTTCACCCTTCCTTCCCAACTCCTTAGTTCGCAAATAAACGATTGTCTTATTATTACAAAGAAAACCATTAATCATTCAACCAATTTTGTGTATTTTCATTGATGTTCATTTATATTTTCTGTAAACCAATTGTTTATTTTGTTCATCTTTGTTGATTCCCTAAAGTAATCTACTAACTTGATAAACAATTCTGAAACAAACCAGACTTCAGAATAAATATATATGTACTAGGTATTCTGATTTATTAGATAATTGAGTACACATAAATGTAAAGAAAGCATCGACTTGAATAAAATTTATACGAGGTATTATCAATAATATTTTTTAGAAATCGATCCACAATTGTACGATACGTAGCGTTAGAAGCATACAAGAATAAAAAAAAATATAATTAAAAATTAAAAAAACACGCCTGCCATGTAAAAAAAATTAAAAACAAGTCAAATATTTGCAGTCGGGGTCGGTTACTTGGAACAATTCATTACAGGTCCCCCGACAGCAAATATTTGACTTGTTTTTAATTTTTTTTACATGGCAGGCGTGTTTTTTTAATTTTTAATTATATTTTTTTTTATTTAATACCTTTTAGTGAACAACAAAAAAGCATGACACAAAACAAAAAATAATTTCGTTCGGAACCCTTTGCAGGCGATTTCGACTCACACTTGACCATTTTTTAATGTCCACATAGCCTATGTCACTCGGGATAACTCAAAGCTTCTAATGATACCACAAACATTGAAATCGGTCAAGCCTTTTAGAAGTTATGGTGGAATAAAGAAACTCACAAACATACATACATACATACATACATACATACATACATACATACATGAACCCTGAAAACATAACACTCCTTTTTGGGCAGTCGTGTAAAAATACATACAGTTTCTTTAAAAACCTCCTCCTTTTTTAATTCGGTTAAAAAATATTCTTTCATAGTTGAAAACATTGTCGTTGGGTAAACAGGTGTAAAATACTCAGTTGAAATAACTTGAATCGACGGCATTTGTGATTGTAGTTTCGAAGACAGAAATTGTGGCTGTTAACTAGGTCAGCGTTCAACTTATTTCTTACAGTTTTACAGACGGCTTAATTCTCTGTATACATTGTATACAACTGAAATAGTTTGCAAAAGCATTTCTATGATGTAAAGGGATTAAAAAAATCTATATTACGTAAGCAGGCTAGAACAAAATGTTTATATATAATAATAAATAATAAATAAATGCGGACAACATCACATACATTGCTCTGAACCCAAAGTAAGTAGCTAAAGCACTTGTGTTATGGAATTCAGAAACAACGAAGGTACCACAAACACCCAGACCCGAGGCAGAAAAGTTTATTTCTACATTGACTCGTCCGGGGATCGAACCCGGGACCTCAGAGCTAGCGACACCTTGAAACCGGTGCGTACGCCACTCGACCACGGAGGTCGTCAAATCTTATAGGATCCTCATGAGACTTCAGGAAGTTAGGTAGCTCTTAACATTCAGAAATGAGACGTACCTTTATTTAAACTATTTTCTACTATTTAAGTAAATATATAGAGAAAAATATATCTAAGTAGCCTATTTGTAAACCTACCTTGGTACAGCCTAGTTTATTTTTGCCTATTTCGAACCAGATTTAAATATATCATGATTTTTATTCTAATCATGAGACTCCGAGATTTAGAAGTCATAATTTATGTATTGGTTATCCATTTAGATTTGAAATCATAGTATTCATATCAAAGGCTGGGACGTGTTACGGATTTATATTTCTTTGCTTAAGGTTACTATGAAATGGTTTACTCCTCTTATATCTTACGTGTGTGTGAGTTAAGACTACCTATATTTTACTAAGCTATCAGACATCACAGAATCGAAGTCCCAAGGGGACAAGGGTACATAGTAAGTACGTTATTTAAGTTTTTTTTTATGATTTGCCTGCTTATATTATTCAGATTTATTTGACTGAACCTATACAAGTATTTAAAATAATTCGATATTAATGAATATTTACAAAATTGGCCTAATGTAATTACGCGTCAAACAAACTTTAGCGTTATTCTTAGGAACAGATTTCGAGTTTTGGAATTTCTGTCGTGATATTCGTTATGGGATCTCCACAATTTCATGCAAAAAGTTGCGGAGTGAGCAGTTACAGTTAATTGTCATTATTTTGGGCTTCAGGGAGTCTCGTCATTTTGCGAGCTGGAATTTTTATTCGAACGTCTTTTATTTTTTTGCAGAAGAATAATAAAAGCTTTTTACATTAATTCGACGTTATTCAGCTATTTATAATATGATATTGCAAGAATTCAACTTCTTCTAGTAAGTATTATCTAGATTCTGTTGAAATTCATGGCGTTATTGGTTTCTAAGGAGATTTTTTTTTTTTACGTGATTGACAGGTTGAGAAAAGTTTTATTGAGCTTTTCTGTTCTGTGAACTACGCATTTACAACTAAGGATGGAAGTTTTCGTAGATGGTGATATAAATCAAAATCAAAAATCAAAATGTTTTTATTTCTTATAAACCAAATAAAAAAGGCGCTCAAGAAACGTTACGTTAAATCTACTGACTCTAGTTGCTCGGTTCCAAAGTGTCCTTCCTATGGAGAAGAGCCGGCAAGAAACTCCATAGGTTACTCTTTTAAAAAATAAATTGTTAAAATTATTTGTACATTATTGGTTAAATATATGCGTCAAAAACGCAGTACAAACTAAGTTATAAAAAAGAAAATTTAAAATAATTTAATCTGTAATAGAATGATCACTGATCACTCTGACAACCGAAGAAGTCAAAGAACCAATCTGTTAAATAGTGAATAATAAAAACTACGCTGTTGACGCATTCACATAAAAAACAAAGTACAAAATATGAAAATTTAAAAAGTAAAAAATAAAAATAAAAAAAGTAATAATAATAAAAGGTAAAACAATTTTACATACAATACATATGTAGTCACAAAAAAAAAAAAAAAATATACCCTAACAGGAATGTCAAGGCATGTCAAGTGCCTTCAGGAAATACAGGCGGCTTAAGAACTCATTTAAAGTAAACAAGCAAATCTTGAGGACCGCCAGGGAAGCCACATGTGCAGATATTAAACACTCCACGCCCTTTTGTCTTCCACGTAGTCCTTAACTTTATAATACGCTTTCCTTATAAGAATAGATTTTACACAAGATTTGAATTTCTTACCAGGCAAATCAGTAATGACCTCTGGTAGTTTATTATAAAAGCGTATTGAATTCCCTAGAAATGATTTTGAGTTTGTTTTAGTAAGCCGGAATTTAGGAACTACTAACTTATTCTTATTCCTAGTATTAATATTGTGATAATCACTTTTAACTCTAAAACTAGAAAGATTTTTACGCACTATATAACATAACAATTTTACATGAAACGTAGAAAAGTCATCCAATTAATTACATTATTTTTTAACTTCCTTAGAACGATAGTATTCAGCCGGTAAATAATGTAACTAAATCAAAATATTTGTTTATGATTCAAACACAGCAAAATTCAATACCCAACCACATTATAATGGTAGTCAGAAAATACTCTTACCTCGCATTGCGACAGATGGCTACATATTTGCTATTCGAGATTTTCTAGTTCATGATAGTGATAGGTAGAGTAATACGAGTCTCAAAATCTGGTCACGCACGCCCTTCGATGGCCCCAGCGGTGGAAAATTGTGCGTACATCTAGACTATTCATGAATAACGAGATCCCAGTCGGTTGCTACCTGATATTTCGAACGAACATTTTGTTATATCATACTTGTATTAGAAAATCTGAGGCTTATTTATCATATATGCCTAATATTGGTTATGTTAGGTATCGTGAATCCAGAATATGTTATGAACTTATTTTTACAGCTAGCTTTCTGGTCCTAAAATATTTAGAGACATCTTTATTTACACAGTATTATTAGATAGACGTTTTGAATACGCTTTACATATTTGAATATATTAAATAGGATTTTTAAGCGCTTTGTGCGTGAATATGTAGATAAGGACTCTATCGTATTTCAAAGGTGCACTCAAAGGTGTTGACAGTAGATAGGTAAGATTAATCGAAATCTTCTGGGCTCAATTTAATAGTTGTAGGTAAACCAACTGATATATAACTTTGAAAAAGTCGGGTCTAATCGCATTTTATATTGAAATGTCTATCTTCTTGGCGAAACGAAACATAATATGATTTATCTTTGTAACTTTTTTTATGCTGAATATAGAAAATGTTCATAATAATATGAAAAGAACAGCTCAAAATGTGCCGTAAAAGCAACCTCGATCTATTTACGGCTTTGGACGAATTTACTGATATGTACTCTTCCGTGTAGTCCATAACATAAAACAATATATCCCTGTTTTTCTACCCTTAGGATTGGAATATTTTTTACAAATTTATATGGTACTAATTTCTAGGTATAGCCTATTCAATAAAAAAAGAATTATCAAAATCGAACTACTCTGTAAAAAGTTACGCGTGGTAATACATTACAATCAGTGAGTGAACAATCAATCAACCCCTGTTTTCCTACCAAATTTATATGGGACCAACTTTGGAGTATACCCTTTCCAATATAATAAGAATTATCAAAATCGGACTACTCTGTAAAATGTTATGCGTGGTCACACATAAAAAAAATATACGCGTCGAATTGAGAACCTCCTCCGTTTTTTTCGTTGGTTAATAACAAATGAAGTCAAAATAAATATATTTATCTGCTTTGAAATAAATCCTTTTGTAATACACGACTTCACTTTAATTTTACAATACATCTTTACTACGGAGGGTAACTAAACTGTCGTAGGCAGGTAGTCAAAGGGTAAACCTCAAAGAGGCAGACAGTATCTCAGTGCCCAGATTGCTACTAAACTTGAGTAAGGTACTCCATTGATTTGTTTGATGACGTCACATTGTATGACGTAGGCGGTTTCTTCCTTACTGACAATAAACCTTAATGGCTGGTACATTGATTCAATTTTGTCCTTTGTACGTACTTGCGTATTGAAAGTGGCATGTTTACCTAAATTTTGCAAGGACAAGATGTTCGATAAATTTAGGTTAACAACGAGTATTTTATCGAAGTTGGCATTGAAAATAAGAGACGATAGATCTTTAATATTTACATTACAAATTGTAATTATCCTTAAAATGTACTTTAGCATCTCTAAAAGTGAATTTAAAAGTATCAAGTTAGAATATAAAACTGCCCAGTCCAGTTTTGCAGGTTCATTTATTAAAAAGTACACACACCGTTTGACGAGCAAATCTCATTTTAGGAGGGAAGGGGTCAGCGTAGGATATCGTATTAACACGTTTTAATTTAGTGATATGACACCGTCAAATTGGGAGTAGGGGAAGGGAGCGAAAACGCTAGGGATATGTAACGGGAATAAAAATAATACTGGTACCTATATGGCCTCGAGGTACAACTCGCTCGTTTGTACGATTCTGGCTTTAACTGATTGCATTCAGTTTGCTTCGGTGTTTTCTTATTTTTTTATCTTTTCATATAGCGTATATCTACCTCAAGTAAATAGGTAAAAATAAAACATGGTTATATCAGGACAAAATTCACAAGCTTAAATTTTCTCTTCTCATTATTTCGCAAATGTATTTCCGTTGAAATGTGAGCATGGGCATGTATTTTTAGATAAGAAATTGTAGACATATATTCCTACATATAAATACCTGAAATTACAGTACCGTAAAATGATTATACTGTGTCAGGCTTACTGTGAATTTTATGCCCCATTAACTGTCGTTTGCGGCCACGTCAGCTTTATATAAAGTGACAACCCTTTCCGAGTAGAACCTTCCAAATGGCATGCGACATTATCCTTTATACTATAGGCAATAAGAGCGAATTTTCTTTTGAATGTGCCCTTTAAATATATGAGTTGCTTCCTTCCAATACAGCTTTGCGAGGTTAGGGACCAACAAATAATGAGGCAGAAAGGAAGCACTTCTTTGGATGATACGGTCAACAATTACGAGATACAAAAATAGGACTGAACTTATTCACTGGGTATTTAAACGTTCTTTATATTCCTTTCTGTACGAAAGTAGATGAAAGACGAGTAATACGATATCTGCAACTTCAGTGTAAAGGTGCTCCCACATTGCCGTTAGAAAATGTTTGTAAACATTTTCTAACATAAAAACATTTACTAACAAATGTTGTCAATTGTTACATTTTGCTAGGAACTGTTACATGTTATAAGTGCTCCTACACTAATAGAAAATGTTTACTAAGTCACCTTTTTAAAAGATTTACAATCAAAAGGTAACACATGTTTTATTTTGTTATAATTTGTTAACTAACGTTACTAAACAATTTCTAACATGAAAAGATTTTTTTATGTTCGTGATTAAATGTTTGCTAACAAATGTTTACTAACGTTACTAAACATTTTCTAACGGCAATGTGGGAGCACCATAAAAGCAAAACAATGAAACATTTATTTCTAAGAAGCGATACCTACGAGTAATATTGTTGATAATACAGCGCGCGTAAATCGATGCAGTATAATGGATGAAAGACAAAAGAAAAGCGAAGAAATAATACCTTCATCTGGCAAAATTATAATAGTCTGTGTATCTAGGTAGTAGCGTCTAGACAGTAGACTAAAAACTGATCGTTCATTTAAACATCGATACTTCAATATATCAGTCGAGGATAGAAATCGTTTTAATCAATGAATGTCATTCTGATTTCATCCTGAACATTTGAATAGTTAAACGCAACTACAGTTCATTCAATATGCAGTAAGTTATTTTCAGTTTTGTCTACTGTTAAACTTAATTGATATCGGCTCAGCCACTGGCTCTGTGTCGGAGATATTCTTGATGGGTTATTTCACTTACCTACCATCAGACGGGCAGCCCGCCCGTTTGTCAACTAGTTCTACAATAATAATAATAATCCATGATAATTGAATTAAAGTATCTACTAAAAATTGTACTGAATTTAAAACAAAACACTATTTTAAGATTTTAAGAATAATACAAACGATTCAAATTCTGCCAACTCAGATTCTAAATTCAAACAAACATCATTTCTTTTTATGATTTATCTTCCTTTTTTACTTATATGGCATCCGAACCTATAACCTCGTGCTTACACGCTGACGTGTTCGTTCTCAGAAACGAATGATATTCAACTCCTTGTATTTTGATCTCTTTTGTTTGTGTTGAATACATGAAATATTATCTTGACATAGGAATCTAACAATTTAATGACGGTATTTTATATTCGTAAATAAGGTTGCGTGTGTCATGCCACTGTGTTCTATTTTGGTACCAACATAGATCGTGGTACGACTCGAAAGTATGTATAAAAAATTAGGACCAATTAAAAGTTTGACATTTTGGTAACAAAGTTTACATTCTACAAAATGAGAGAGCATAAGAAAATTCATAATTTGTTGGCATAAAATTAGTCAAAAGTTTAGTTTGCACGCGACTTCAATCAGATGAAATACTTTTGGATGAGTTATAGAACTAGGAATGAACCATAATCGTTGGCTTTACTTAATTCTGATGTATTATATATTTTTTCCGCAATCGCACAAAAAAATTAGATAACTTTAAATGAGGCCATAATCAAGATGACAGCTCCCAAAATAGTGCCATAAACATCCCTACTATACTTCCCCAAGACAAAGCAAAGAAAACATCCCGACTCAGATTGATCCACTCTTATTTTATGTCAATCGGAGCTTTCTGATTTGTTTTCAGGTTTAACTCCAATATTATTGAGGCACTATAAAGAAGTTGGAATATGCACTGCAATAACCCAGATTCCCGAAAACCTATAAAAGTCAAACCAATCCACGACGTTCCGAAGATGAAGGGTAGTAATTGCTGCTATAAAATGCGGTGTCCCCAAGACTGCTAGCGGCCAGTATTAAATTTTAGTACTTCTCCAAGTTTTTGGCCTTAAATCCTTATCGATTCCATTGTCCTTTACTTTATTTTTAAACTTTATTTCTATAGAATCTCAAGCTATTACAAAAGATTAATGATGCGCTAAAATTTATCTGCAGTAGACATTCTGTCTTTAGAACGTTGAATGCGTCAATTCCCATTGTGAAAATTGTCTATACTTAAAATCAATTAACTTGGGAATTATTCATACCTCTTTGCTATTTAATTGAATAAAGCTTTTAAATTACAATATAATCTGGGACGTGTACCTTTTTGGGAGTTTGAAGTTAATAATTGACCTGTCATAAATAATTAAAGAGCGTTTACAACGTTTTATTTCGATAAACTTAACAAACGTTAATGAAAATCTCTGGAATAATCAGGCTGGTTAAATTGAATAACCTTTATTAGTAGGTACTATCGTGAATAATAAAAATAATGTGTAAATAAATTATAAAATGATTGGTTAATTAATAATTAAAAATGATGTTTTCAAGTACTTTTAGAGACTAAATGAAGGACAAGTGGTAGATGCACTTGTGAGAATAGCTCAAGACTTGAAAAAGTCTATATGAACTTATCATTTCTCAGACAATTCGACACAAATCGGTCTCTAATAATCTTTTTATCTGTGGTTTTCTACGTTCAAGTCTAAGAATGAGGTCGGTATCGCGAGCCAGCCCTGCGTATATTTTACAGCATGGCGCGGCGGCCGCGGGACGTGACCGGAGCGACAATGTGCTGCGCTTGTTACTTCCCTACTTGTAACATAAGTAGTTACGGGACGTAGAACATGTCAGACCAGTGTCATTTTTCATTATATCGCACAATATCGTGTCACCGCCAATTTTTGTATTGTGGAAAAGTTGTGAGTAGGTAAATAAAAACAGATATTTTATCTAATATACTCATCTTCCCTTTCTCTACTCCAAACATATTATTCGATAAAGTAAATAAAGTTCTTAAGAATGTCCTACTTTGATTTTGGAAAAAATATTTAAAAACACTGTCCGCGCTGTCACACTGGCAATTTAAATATAACAATTGACTATGTACCGATCATATGCGTGATTTGTGTTGAAATTATTTGGTAGATATTTGCCAGTACAAGGTCATAATAACAAGAAACCGGCACGTGTCACAGAAGAAGACAGTTAGAGCTCTTAAAATATTTCATGAATAAAAGTAAAGTTGCGTCTAAATTAAGTTCGCACGGTGACAGATCGCTGTGACTGCAATCACAATAAAATTGTAAGTACAACGAAAATTTTAAGAAAGACGCGTACTTCACCCAATTTACATGAAATTTCCGTCATAGCGAATATTTCTTTCTTTTCTCTGCGCCTTCAAATGGTAATGAGGGTCGGTTGGAAAATTTCAGAAGCAGATTAGATTTTCCCGCTCTTATATTGTCTGTTCAAATGAACGACATTGGAAGTTGTTCACTTAGCCCAAAACATTCTGTTGGTATTCTGATTGCGTACCTTACTGACCGTATGCACTGAGTGTCGGTCGATCTGCAACCAGCCTAAACCCGCAAATTTCATGAAATGGTCACGCAGAATGTGATTTAATATAACACACATTTTGGTTTAATTACACGTTAAATTTTGTACTAGGTACATAAATAATGATGGAAATTAACTGAAAATGGGCGCAATGTTTACGTGATTGTTACATTTATTGCTGTTCTAAGCTATATTTTATTGAGGGTTAGCAATAACGTGTTTACCAATTAATTTATTTGATTGCAAATAATATTAATTGATTGCGTAACAAACATTTTCAATATACATTTACCAATGATGTGTCTGTCACTATTATTTTTATTTTAGCCATGATCTTTATATGTATAAAGAATATTTTAAACAAAATATGATTATTATTCAACGGATTTTTTATCCACTTTATGCCCAAAGCTATTATTGATTATCTGGGGGCACGGCAGTGCCCCAGCCAAGTCTCGAGCAAAACGGGCACGGCCGTACCATTCTTTTCTCGAAGCGTTTCGCGGCTATTTCACCCCCCCTGTATCATCGATACGGACAAAGCTAGGGGTTTAGGTTTTCGATGACCTAGAGTAAGTATTAAGACAAGCTCAGCCTCAAAATTACATGACATTTGAACCAATAGTTTACGAGTTATGAGCGATCAAAGTTACACCATTTTGTCACTCACTGACTCACTCACTGACCGATCATCAAAAATCTAAGGTACTTCTAGCAAACTTAGAACCTTCAAATTTGGCACCAAGATAGGTTTTTAGCTACATGTAAAGGGAAAATTATAAAAACGGTAATAAATTATATACCTTAGTAAATATGAAACAAATTTATATTTGCGGTTTTACAAGAACATGGTATATGAATTATTATTTTGACTGCATTGTTAACTTTGTTCTTTGTTTATGTACAAAAAGCAAATATTTTTTATAGCAATTTTGTTTATTTATAAAAAGAAAAGAAAGATACCTACAAAAAATAAATGAGATCCCACCAAAAACATTCAATGTAAAAAAAAGCCAAGTCTCTCTATGCAATTCTTCCATCGTAAAAAGTTTTGAGATCGCATAGGAGCCAAGTCCTGTTCAACTTAATTTGTAATAATAAATCAATATTTTGTGATTATATTAATAGTTTTGTTTACATTACAATAATAGTGACTTGGCCATGAGCACAATAAGATACAAATATAAAACGGCATATTTGGAGGAGTTGCAAGTAAATAATAAATAATATCAGGACACCTTAACCGACAGTCGGTATCATCTAAGATCAGTGAACTGCACATGCACTATGGCGCATGTTTAGTCCATAGTGATCTCAAATTCCAATCAGTTACAAAATCATGTCCATAATATATATATAATATATAAATACAACGGTATTTGCACGTAATTACAAGGAGCAAACGACCAACTTGTGCTCATGGCCAAGTCACTGTTATTGTAATGTAAACAAAACTATTAATATAATCACAAAATATTGATTTATTATTACAAATTAAGTTGAACAGGACTTGGCTCCTATGCGATCTCAAAACTTTTTACGATGGAAGAATTGCATAGAGAGACTTGGCTTTTTTTTACATTGAATGTTTTTGGTGGGATTATTTTTTCCTGAATTTTTCAATTCCATAAATTGGTTATCTTATGATACATACGCATAAACTTTTGTTTCACTAGCTTTTTCATACCATTTCAAACTAAATGAGCAGAAATTAGGATACACAGACTAATATTACGTGGTTTCGCAACCTAACTGGTTCTGGTACACAATGTTAACAGAGGCAAATAATTCGTTTAACACCGCACGAAAAATCAATTAGTTACGGCGCGCGGCGCTGGCAACTGGCGGTCCCGCTTGCTTGCTCAGCTCTCCCTGGTCACAATTACAACCTAACCAAGCTCAAAAAACTTCATTTTAAAGTTGATATATAAAATACACTAAGAACTAATTACCTGTTTGTATAAAACTTACAAACACTTGCGTAGCATTTATGCTAGCTGACACTGCTTAAAGTGTTAGCTAGCGTAACTGCTATTAAAAAGTGTCTCGCAGACAATTCTACGATAAGATAATCCTTATGTTGTAGGTTTTAAACTACATAACTGTTTTTTGTTACATAAACTAAAATATATTTCAACATAATAAAGCTAGATAAATAGTATTTTTTGAAACAAATATTGTACTTATTATCAGCCACCTTAAAGAAATAATGACCGTGCTTTGGGAGTATGAACCTTAATTCAATGACTAACAGTTCAGTTTCCATCAGATTCAAATTACTTTTAGGCCCTTTTCGGTAATATTTGTCATTCTAAAATGAACTTAAACACATGTTGTCAAAGTTGATAATTGCGTAATTAGTAATAACGTTTAATTCTCTTTCCAGATTGGCTTTAGTATAGTTGACAAATTTCAAGAGAGTTTTATCGCTTTGTTAGGTATGTATTAAAACTAGACGTCAAACTAGATAGTGGGATTTTAAGACCACACCGAGACGGGCTGCCTTAGCACTTTAAGATCCGCTACTAAACTTACTGGGAGAACAGAAAGACTAGGATTAAGCATAAACCGAGGCCTTCAACGTGGTTTGTTTAATCTGACGCAGAGTTTTGTCTATTATGAAACTTGCACTTAAGACAAAACTATAGTTTTACTTGCTGCATCCTCAAACAAAGAGAAACTATAACAAACTTAGCTAGTTACTCTCAACTTTCTTCTTTTTATTTCCTCGTTCATATTTCGTAAACAAAAATATTTTTAATATTTCAGTTCATTACTTCGACGAAGGCTAATGGCTTTTCTTCACACTTACTTACTCAAAACGGTTTGCATTTACCCGTGCGAGACGCGGTGTTGTCGACACAAACGGTAGCGCGCACAAACAAATTTGTTTGTGCAAACTTAACTTCGCGATGCGACTCTCAGTTGTTTTTTTACGAAAACGAATTGACTGTTTGCAGTTAGACACGTTAGAGCTTGCATAAACAAAAAAATACTCCCGTAATCACTGGTGCACACTATTATTTCACATAATAAAAAAGATACACAAAAATATTATAAAAGTAATGTGAACTCTGCATCTGACGCTCATATTCCGCAAATGACACTGTATATTTTAGATGAGTATTATTTTTGCGCGCATTTGGCGAGCAATCCAGCGGTGTCAAGAAGCTTTGTCGTGAGTTGTAATAATGTAACGGTGCATAATCCCGCGTTTCGGTGAGCTCCATGCCGTGCCTCGAAATTTTCCGTGTCATTAACCAGGGCTGGCGTTCGAGGGAGCCAAGATAACGAAATAAACGCAGCCAAGCTTGTTTCATAGTTCGCGATGGAGCTGCACCTGTTTGTGTTTGATTACAGGTATATGACGCTGAAGAGATTCGGGAGTGCTCTATAACTTTGTTTGCAGAAAATAGAAGTGCTATTTTGCGTTTGGAGGATCTTTTTCGCAAAGATAAATCGAGTTTTTTAAAAATAGACTTTAGAACAGGATACGTGTAGGTACATACTTGATACTATAAATTTTGAATTTGAAGCTTCACAGGTTAGTTCTTTGAGTGTTTGTTTTTAATAGACTAATGGTTTTATTCAACCGTTTTGACTATATATAGTAGACTTATTGTACTGAAATAAGATGGAAAATCATTTTCCAAATGAGCGACAACTAAGTCACACAACAATATTAGTGTAATTAATTAGTTTATGACTGAACTATGATAACAATACGCAGAACCAATTAGCACCTATTTAACTTGTGTAAAGGAACTTAACTAAGTTATTAGTATGATTATCTCGAATTAGGAGGAATGCCGTAATTAATTAATTCACTATCGCTCTATTGATACGTGTGTGCTCGTGGCACATGATAAATAGATTTCCTGTCTCCACAAAGTGCTGGTGCCAACGAGAGGTAAACAAGTGACGATCGGAATAATTCAGTCGCTATGTACGGCTTTCTGCGAACTATAAACTTAGGCTAATATAATTTTATCATAATTGGCATAATCTGCAATGGTTTGCAAAAATTAAGTGTTTAAAAGCTAATGTAATATTTTTGTATACATGTCATTGAAAAAAAAAACTGCTTTTTGGACTTATGAAGCAGTTTTTTTTTAAATTTTGGTGCTGGCAGTAATGTTAGTCATGTCTAATCTCTTGTCAAGAAGAGGGTATTGTTACTCATTTAACTTAGTTTTCCTTCATTTCATAAAGACTACATTTAAAATAGGTCATCTTCAATTCCTGGCAAGACCTAAAGTTGGAATCAAAACTTACCTTTTTGTATTGACAAATTGAATATGCTTAATTTCGTAATACTAACCTAGATACTCAGATACTCAGAACTCAGGTCGTTCATTCGGGTGAACGAACGACCAGGGTAGCTATAAAAAAACCGTTTTACTTTTCATGCGAATTTCCGCAAAGAGCGTCGCGTCGCCGCGATTGGCCCCGGACGCGTCTAAATTAAGTTACATCTACCTGACTAAGTTAGCGCTACCTTTACATAAATCTAAAGGAATGTCGCGTAATTTTAGTTGAGGAACGACGGTGCTAACTATCTATATTCAGCCTTTACGATGTCACTGCTACCGTCTTCTTATTCATTTTCTTTAAAGAAAATTTGCTACCTGATTTTTTCCTAAGTTGTTTGCTTTTTCGTGTGTTCTCAGAATTTTATATAGTACGAAATTAAAATATTACGTTTTTTTCTGCACGGCCCGTTGCGAAGTGGGCGTCACCAAGGCGGGGTGCGCGTGAAGCTCTACAATAATCGCTTTAGTTATCTATCCTAAAACAACGGGTTGCACTCCGGGACTACCGGCAGAAGTGAAAGCTTAGTTTTAATTACATTTAAATATTTTCATCATTAACAACTTTAACATCCACATAAAGACAATCTGTGCAGCCTGCGGATAATGACTGCGTCGTCGATGTTAGTGTCGGTGTCTGTGAATTGACCTGGGAATCATTTTGCTGACCGTGTCTTTCCTGGGTAGGCTTTTTGCAGCGGTAACCGACATCCACGCGGGCGGAGCCGCGGGCGACCGCTAGTATAGTATAAAAATATTCAGATATTATATAATATACATGATTTGATAACACTTAAATCATCCTGTACGGAAATTATTGCACTATTTGCCTACTTGTTTACAATGTTCAACTAGTTACTAGATAATTTGAAATAGTTTACGCGCACACTTACACCCGGTAGCTACACATTTTAGATCTAGTAATTTACACTGGCTGTTAGTAAATATCAGAAAAAGCACACCCTTATTCAAAAGAATGTTAAAAATGGTGTGTCTAGCCAGCCTACTTATTTGAAATATGATGAAAAACTTCGCTGATGGCTGAGATTTCCATAAAGTATAAGAGAAAGCCTCCGAAATTACCTGACGTTGAGCCAGCTGAATTCAAAATCAGTCAAAACGTTCGCAATGACAGCCTTACTACGCAAAATGTTCGTAATTTCACGAAAGGAGCAAAAAATGGTTCGACTAAGCTGAAAAGCGCTAGACCTGAAAGTATACTTTTGTTTCTTGAAAAAAATTGTTTCATTCATGAAATTTATGTTAGGGTCGAAATATGCCGCGAAATTTGTTTCTGTTACGTTTCGCTACATAATTTATAAGCGGATGAGTCGTGCACTCGTGTTTCAATGGCGGCCAGAGGGAAGTCTTTTCACGATCCCTATTTTTCAACTTTTAGTTCGCTATCGTATGCTAATAAGCCTACAGTTGAAAAGCTTGAAACATAAAAATAGTATTTTTTACGCTGTGTGTAATTTCATATTTATGAAAGTTAATTGGATTTTAACTGTTACTGTGACCTATTTACTAACTTAGTACCCTCTGTTCTAAAAACTTGACTTTAATCCAATCTTCCCAAAAATATATGAAGAGTGACGTAATATCATAAATAATAGTTATTTTTATAGCTGGTAATCGCTTAAAGAATATATAGCCAGTCACTTACAAGCAATCTCTTTATATTGCTTGTCTGTCGGGACGAAGACTGTTACTTATAGTTTTATTTGTTCGGCATCTCTTTGACAGTGATCGAAGACTTTAATGGCGTGTTTGTATACTTATCTCCGTAGATAGTGTGAATAATTTTAAAGGGATAACTAGTAGCAATTCTTATTACGGAAATATGATTACGTGACTCAATTAAATTTATATATAATAATATGACCTATCCTCACTAAGGTATATATTCTATCGATGACATAAAAAAATGAAAGTAATCTGCTATCGCCGGATATTTCGCGTAACAAACACGGTCGAATTGAGAGCCTCCTCTTTTGAAGTCGGTTAAAAAACAAGGAAGAAAGTAATTGCAGTGACGTTTGTCGTGTAAAAGGGCTTATTTTGTCACATTCGTGTAGCAAACGTGACGGAGCGAACACAATAACGCGGGTTATGCCGTAATGGCCGACTCTTCTGATTTATATATTTCTTTTATGTGCCAACCAAATGGCTTTCTTTATAGAGCGTTTCTTTTTCGGGCGCAGCCACAAGTCAGTGTCGTGCGGCCGTCTCTAAGTGAGTTACGATGGCGGCATTGCTTTTAGATTAAATTAAGTTTAACCTTAATACTCGTGCTAGGTAATAATGCCTTCTGTTCAGTGTATTAAATCGAAAGGTTTTTTGTATTTTTTGTTGTTTAATCCTATTTTCGACTATTTTAGTCAACATCAAAATGTCTGTCGCTTTTCAATTCGGCTTTTTGGCTCTACGAACTATATGGGATTTGTTAGAGTATGAAACAAGTTTTAGAAGTTATAGTTAGATGTTATTTATGTCTGAAAACAAATATATTCTAACACTTAATTTGGCAATAATACTTTTGTTATTAATTTTTATATATCCTTAATAAAGTTTTCTACGATATTCTAGGTTTATTTTTATAAACAACCTGTAAAAGATAATTTGATTCTCTATTTCATTTTAGTAAAGTTGTTACAAGCACGCCCGTTACAATTCGCACTGTATACTTTTCCATTACATGATAAATTTAAAATAATAATTGCCGAGCCTTCGTCGTTTTTTTAAGGTTAATTAATGCGGATACCTACACTAAAAGAAACATTTTCATTGAAAACAGAATGGCTAGTAGGTAACTTTTTCTTTCCATTCAATATTACACCAAAAAATCACTTTCTTTACGAATCTTTGTATCCATAGCTTTAATAGCTATATTTTACAGTCGATAATACCTGGCCTTAAAAGGTCGACGTGACTTTTCTTGACATTTTTCATCGACAACTTTTAACTGAAAAAAAATTATATTCTTGACATGTTTTCAATAATTTTGTTTTTGTTCTTTATTTTATCACCATAACTCTTCTTGCTGAAAACCAGACCTTTCTTCTACATGCAAAGTTACCCAAAATACTAACAGTCCTCTTCATCTACCATAATAAAACACAACAACACAAAATAAACAGGTTACTTAAAAAATCCGCTCACGAAAGAACAATAGATAGGCTTCATATTCTTTCGACACAGTGACACAATATATCAGGGATGAAAAGCAAGCTCATGTCGAGATAACAGGGTGGAACAAAAGGGTACCATAAATCGTTATTAACTACTCGTAGTACCGTGGTACCGTACCCCTGCTCGGCTGGAGAGTACAGATAGTGGGGTCACACGCTAGTAAATTAAATAAGTTGCAAATTGTTGTAAATTGTGCCAACTTGTTGGGAAGTTAGGTATTTATTGGTTGCATATTGTGGGAGGTAAAGTGATATTAGTGCATAAAATACCTATTTTTAAACTAGTAGGGTCCATATGTAGACAATCAATCTCTTTAAATTGCAACCCATATAAAAATCACTCTTATTAGGAAAATTAAAACTATGTAGACTGTGATATTATCTGTTAATTCTTAAAAACTCCTTCCGATCGGATCGGATAATAATCCAAGGGTGGAATCAAAAATCAGCAATCATATTTATTTTCTCAGTCTATAATATCCCAATGCTGGACAAAAGTTTCCCCCACGTTTTTCCCATATCTTATTATTTGCGTCAATAGCTTAATCTACTTATTTAAAAAAATATTGGTCACTAGGTGGTAGGGCAAGAAGGTAAGCAAACCGCAAGTTAAGCCGATGAAATATAATCCTAGTAACATTATAACTAATACAGAAAACATACATGTTCATCACTTTGGAAAATGTACTGAACAAAAAAAATTATAATTAAAAAAATTAAAAAACACGCCTGCCATGTCAAAAAGTGAACTAAAAAATTAAAAACAAGTCAAATATTTGCAGTCGGGGCACGGTTACTTGGAACAATTCATTACAGGTCCCCCGACTGCAAATATTTGACTTGTTTTTAATTTTTTAGTTCACTTTTTGACATGGCAGGCGTGTTTTTTAATTTTTTTAATTATAATTTTTTTATTTAAGATCTTTTAGTGATAAATAATATTTTATAAAGCGCTACAACACAAAAACATGACACAACACAAAAAAAAATCGTTCGGAACCCTTTGCAGGCGATTTCGACTCACACTTGACCATTTTTTAATGTCCACATAGCCTATGTCACTCGGGATAACTCAAAGCTTCTAATGATACCACAAACATTGAAATCGGTCAAGCCTTTTAGAAGTTATGGTGGAATAAAGAAACTCACAAACATACATACATACATACCTACATACATACATACCTACATACATACATGAACCCTGAAAACATAACACTCCTTTTTGGGCAGTCGTGTAATAACATAACATACCATCACGCCTGTATCCCCGAAGGGTTAGGCAGAAGTGCACCAATAGGGTATGTTTAGGTCCAATGTAATAGGGGGCGAGCCTATTGCCACTAACCGGGCACAAATCCAAACTCCGACCTGCTACTGAGAATTTCATAGAAAAACCCAATAACACCTTGGTCGACTTGGGAATCGAACCCAAGACCTCTAGCGTAGCAGTCGCGCTTAGAACCACTAGGCCAACGAGGCAGTTAATGTACTAGAAGAGTAAAAAATGTACTGAAAGAGCCCAAAAGAACTGGCAGAATAATGAAACGTCAATCAGTTTTAAGTCACAGTTAAGTCTCATACTGTCACTATCACGCTAAGGTCTAAAATTGAGACAGATAGACATTTAAGATAGTTCTTAATTTAAGTGTCGTTTTAATATTTGGAGCAAGAGTGTGTTTGGGTAATACAAGCGTGTTAATATTTCTTAAAAGCATAATACATCATGTTGCTTTTGTTCCATTCATTTTCCTAATCATTCTGTAAACAAGGGTCATTTAAGGCTACTGTTGAACTGGCTCGCATCCAGAATGTTCACATTTGTTAACTAATCTAAACAGGCTTTAATCTAAATAGTACGTTACTTACCGCAATATATGAGTAGTATGTTTTACGACTTGTATAATAAATGATTCGTATTTGACTACGTTATTTGTTACTGCTAATCGGTAACCATGCTGTAAATATAGCCTACTTATCATGTCATGAAATATGGTAAGGGATATTTATAACGAGCATAACAACATAATATAGGCAAAAAGAGGAACGAGCATTTAGGTACACGAATTGAGCTAACACATGAATAAATAGGTATACAAATCACTAAACTTACTACTACTGCCTCCTTGAAAGCTTTTTCACAGCTTTAACTTCAATCTATAAAAAGAACATGCATAGCCAAAAAAATTTAAGAGCACCAATTTAAAACATACTCAATAAACACCACAAATATTAACAACGCTATCAATTTTAAGATAACGATATCGCTCTATATTCTAAAATAAATGACGTAAAAACAGCTCATGGGGGAGCGTAACACAATTTCGTGTGTTCCACCGTGCTTCGATAAATCTAATGTAAACAGCATCGCGCCACCAAGATAAGATATAAGAAACAAACGAGGAAATGAATCACTATTTATTACATTTTAATATATTGCCGCCATCGCGGAGGGGAGCCTTCATAGTCGCATAAAAAACGACGATCGCGTGATATGAGGAATAAATTGAGGTATCTCTGTTCTGTATCTATATGGGCCCACATTACCGTGGTCGTACACTTGTACATTGAACGGTATAGCATACTTTGTGATAGACAACGTATTGATAGGTTGATACTTTATCGCAGCTTGCTGACGTACCGTTAAAACCATGTCCAAAATAGATATCGAACTATGTCTAAGATAAATAATGTCAGTTTTTTAAACACAATCTTTAACACCTTTCTAAAAACGTTCAATTTTCTCTACGTTACACATAGTTTTACCATTCGCAAATATTACAGTGTAGCCACAATTCATACACGCTCGACGTTACAATAGACGGATATCGACGGATATAGACGGATCCTTTAGTGTCGCTTAATTGCCACAACTAGTATATGGGACTACGTTTCCGATGACAGCGGTTAGGCACAGCTATATTGCTAGATCAAATTCTAAGCTCGCATGGCGTATCCAGTCAGCTCACCACATTTGAAATAGGTAAGACTAAGCTACGAACAAATATTTTGTTTATAACGTTTTTTTAATAAAAAGGTTTTTGTCACCGGATATTAGGATAATTTATGTCTTGTATGTGTTTAAGATTTATAAAATGTCACATATATACAGGGTGTTGCCGAAAGGGTATATTTTCCAATATTTCTCATCAATGTTTGACACCTGTATGTTTAGAAATAAATAAATAAAATGTCACATGTTTTTAGAAATAGCTTAATTCTTAATTCTTTATTGTACACATACACGTATATACATTACATTTATTACAATAAGTTGATGTACACAGGCGAGCTTAACTCAAAATTGAGTTTTCTTCCAGCAAACCTTTGAGTGACAGTGTGATTATTAATTGTAAGTGGTTAGGCAGATAGAAGTGTACAACTATTATAATATTTATATATATATTTTAATATACATACACACAAATACTACATACAGTACGTATATACTATGATATATATTAGATATAGACATACATAGACTACATAACTCAAATTGAAAGGAAATGCTCTTTTATCTTTTTCCTAAAAACGTTAAGCGAAGTGCTATTACGCAAGGAATGTGGAAGTGAGTTCCAGAGGCGCACAGCACGAATAGTAAACGATTCGTCGTAACGACTAGAGGAGTGCAGAGGAGTGCGAAGGAGAAGAGAGGAAGAAGTACGACAAGGCTTACCCCTGGGGACCAAGAATTCAAAACGTTCCCGCAGGTAGCCTGGATATTTAGGGTTGTGCAACACTGAGTAAAGGAGACAGAGAATATGAGAATCTCGACGTTGCCGAATAGGCAACCACTTTAATCTAGCCCGGAATTCCGACACGTGGTCGTACTTCCGCAGACCAAAAATAAAGCGAATGCACAGATTCTGCAGACGTTCGAGCTTATTTAAAAGTTCCTCAGTTGCATCTAGATAACAGACATCGGCATAGTCAAGAAGAGGTAGAAGAAGAGATTGGGCAAGAGTGATTTTAGTTTGAAAAGGCAGGAACTTCTGGAGACGCTTTAGGGAGTGAAACGAGCAAAAGACCCTTCTACTTACCTCAGAAACATGTGCATCCCACGACAGATGACAATCCATGAGTACACCCAGGTTCTTGGCTATTTTCGAGTATGCTATGGGAGCTGAATCGTACAATATAGGTGGAAGAGATTGGTGATCCAAAAGGTTGTAAAAATATCTGCCACCAATAATGAGCGCTTGTGATTTGGAAGGGTTTACTAAAAGACCAAATGATTTAGCCTTTAATTTTTTGTTAATAAATAAATAGACTAAGTTTTAATAAAATTTATGTTAAACATTTCAGTCCAACTGTTAAACTGCCTCTTAGTCACTGCCTGCGGCAATCAAGTTTTTATAATAAAATTATGATATCAAGTTAAACTTTGTACTACAAATGAAAACTCCTAAAACAAAAGTAAACAATGTTTTCCGAGATATTTCACCTCGTAGTTTGGTATACGTTGGCGTCTATCCCGAGTGGGATAGGCAGATATAATTATCGGATGTCAGTTGCCGCGGTAAGGCTCGCCACTCAAGGTAGGCAGGTATGCCAGGGATTTGCTGCATTGCCGGAAAATGGTAGTACACTACAGATTATTTCAATTTGTTGAGGTAGTTTACCGCATTTAATGGTGTGGTAAATGTTTTCTGGTCATAGCTAGGTATTTGCACCGGGAAGTATTTAGTGATGTGTTGGCGAAATAATTTATTTATTTTTAAAAACATTATTATATCTAAGTTTAATGTGACGAGTAGCTTTTCTTTTACATGAAGGAAGAAAGGCTATTTAAGTAGCTATAAGCTAAGGTTTATAAAAACTTTAGCTTATCCGCTAACTAACGTTAGTTTAATAACTTAACCGCTAAGCTAAGGTTTAGTTAATAAACTAGGGTAAAGTACCTACTTAAGCACACAAGCGCCAAGTTTTTCACATAAGCGCCTATATTGATTTTATGGCTAGTTTAATAACTACGTAGAAAATAAAAGTATAGATATAAAAAATAATGCTGTTAACTTAGGTAATTTATCTTCAACATAGATTATAATAAATAAATAATCCAGCCTATAAACGTCCCACTGCTGGACACAGGCCTCTTCCCATATAGAGAAGGCACGAGCATTGATCACCACGCTTGCTCTCTGCGGATTGGCGATTTCAGATACCAAATTTTGGAATCCAGGTTTCCTCACGATGTTTTCCTTCACCGTTTGTCAGAAGTGTCTTAGAATAATTAAGAAAGTACATATAACTTTGAAAAAGCCACATTGGTACTTGCCTGGGTTCGAACCTGCAACCTTGTGCATACAAATCCGTTCATTGAACCGCTAGGCCACCACGACGTTATTATTTATAGATTATAACGTATTAACCTAACCCATCATATTTAAAAACTAAAACGTCGTAACAAATGAATGAGTGAGTGAATGAATGAGAATGAGTCTTGTTAAAACGTACTTCAACACTAATCCTACACGTACGTACCGTTGTCAAACCTGCAATTTGCACAGAGGAAACAAATGCTCACCTAATTTCCCCGCCTCAAAAGCTGCTAAGGAACACTACCGCTATTTCATGCACCGATTGTTGCCGTGACTTTACACACTCACGCTTTGTGTCGTTATAATTTAGCTTTTCATAGCTTTTCTAGCTTTTTAAAATACTTATGCTGCAGTATTAACGTGAACTTTATAGCTTAAAATGGTAAAACTATTATAGAACTGCTTGTTTTAAATTCGTTTAATTATGATTAGTTTTTACTTAAATTAATACTTAATACTTTCGATTTAGACGCATTCTGTTGTATATATATATTTTTATGCAATGTAGCTTTTCATATCCTCCTTCAACGTTTTAACATTATTAAGCTACACTAATAAGGTGAACTTAATAGCCTTAAATGGTAAACTATTAGACTTAGCCCTACTTTTATTTAATTCAAATTCGTTTAATTTGATAATTTTATACTTAAATTAATGTTTAGAAGAGAAACAAAACCTTTTATTTTTCATTTTATATATCTAAATAGGACGAGATTAGTAGATATATTAAGCTATAAATAAGTAGGTCAAACACAAATCACATGTCGATATTAAGTGAAGTCAACAACATTAACAACTTGATTGTCATGTCGTTTGAAAAGCACTATTATCTTTAGATGGCATTGCGTTGTAGCGTGAAAATAATGGTACATTTACCGCTAAAACATCGAATGCCGTGGCTTCATACTGTGAACTGTGTACAACGGGACAATGTGTCGGAAATACAGATTCGTCTAGCAGTATTGACAATGGAATACTGATTATGAAAATGTAATCTGCAATGTGGACTTAAATAGCTGGGTTTCTGCACGGATTACTGCAAAAATGATGATACTTGATACAGGTTTGAAATTATTTTTGGATCGAGTAAACAATAATTTGATAGTTTACTGAAAGTTATGGCCCAATACGTTTAAATGTCATAAGTGGTAGAGAGAAACAAGAACTGCGACAAAGTGGTATACAATTTATATTACTATTTACATGAAAAATAATAAGCTTTTTGCGCTCGTTCAGTAAATAAACTTTAACTATCCCAAATTTCATTTTGTTCCATATTTTCTCCACGTATCAATATAATGATACTAAGGGGTCCTTAGCAAAACAAGATGCAGATTGTGCAAACTTTTGTATATACAAGAATTGATTGTAAGGAAATCCACGATGCTCGGAATCGTTAGTTCGAATGCACGGCTTCGTAAATATATTTAAGCAATATATTATATGGCAGATACCTGACTTTTGCCAGCATTCGCTCGTTAGAGACCCGTAACCTGCAAAGTGCCTTGATTACTCACAAACTCAGTTTAGAAATTTTGGAACCACGTCAAGCGCAAATTAACTTGTAAGGCTAAAGCTTTTCAACATAAACTGTATACATCCTTTATATACAAAACTTAATTTGTGCTCCTATAAACTAATATACTTCACCTCCATTTATAACTGGATTCCTCCCGGCTTTTCTCGGTATCGAGAGAAATCACTTGATTTACCAGAACCAATATTTTATATAGGTAGAAATTGAATTTGAATTCAGTCAATTCGAGAAAGTGAAAGAAATAGGCATCCTTTTCAATACCTGTAATATGAGGGATGATATTCTTACTTTCTACTAAAAGCGAAGGGATAAAGGTACTGAATTCAATTGTTGGTAGGCATGTATTTTATGAAATCTATCTCATCTACATTTATTTACATGTCATTCTATAGACTGAAATACCTAATGTTTTGGGACTGCTATTAGGTTTGTAAGATAAATATTCTGAAACCTGTATTGAATTCCATTGTTGATAATGTAATCACGTTCAAATATAGTCGAACAGGCTTGGTTTTTTTTACAAAAATACAACAATTACCGTCAACACCCACAGTACTATACCCACTTTGAAATAACATCTCCATGTTACATTCCCTTACACATCACTTTAATTGAATCTGAACGTGTTTATTGTTGATAAATAACATCAAAATGATCATGTCATATCTAATGTATGTTCTAACAACAACTATTAACAACAGCGATATACACTGCGCATAGCAGCGTCTCGCTTACACGATAGGCGAAGTCCTGCTTTTGCCTATAGTATAGGTCTAGTTGAGTGATCCAAATTGCCTATGTTAACGCATCCAGGTATAATCTCATTTATATTGACGCACTTAATTACATTTATCGAACTATGCGCAACTAATTTTGAATTGTGTTATCATGCAAGTTGTTTGTGCGATACTAATTAAAAACATTCTGGTATAGCTTAATGATTTCGTTTAATGTGCTGTGATTGTGATCGAAGAAAAATGTGTTCTTTAGATTAATGAAACAACTCCCTATATTTTAATTCAAGAATACGTGGCTAACTTTTAGCCCAGCTGCAGAATTATTTTTGACGCTTTGGATTCAATTTGTTTTCGGTATATATTATTTACCTAAAGAATGTCTCAAGCCATGATACCTACTAATATTTTTCCATCTTTAAGTAGATAATATTGAAAGACATACTGCCGCTTTGTTCGCCAATTTTCATCTAAATATAAACATGCAACGTGTGATCAAATAACAATAAACACAATCATTTCTGAGAACAGTGTTTTTCTAATTACTTATAATAGTTATCTAACATTCTCGGTGCTTGATTGTGGTATTAATCCCGCCATCATTATCTCCTATAACATATCGGTGTTTAGTTTTAATTATAGTACCGCAAGCTTACCTTTGATTTATTATCAGTATTACAGAGTCGGGAGTAATTGAAGCATTACTTTGAGGTAGGCATGAGGTAGGCATGAGGCAGGCATGAAGTAGGCAGGTTTACTAAGCAGCTTAATCAGTGTCGGCAGTTTGTTATTATGGTTAATGACTCGTTCTAATGCTCGGCACACGCCCCTTGAGTGGTTTCCCGCGGAGCCGACTGCATCCATAGTGAAACTTTAATATATAAGATTGTAAAAGTTTTCTTAATGGTGGTCTTTCGAAGATGTGCTATTGAGTAAAGTGGATTGAGGTTTAAGTAATTTTGTTGGATGATTTAAGGATTTTTGATGACGTTGCGGTTTTTTTAAGTGTTACTGCGTAACCGTGATTATTGGTAAAATATTAATTTGGTAAAATATTAATATTTTCTTATAAAAACTTATTTATTTCTCAATATAATTTAGACATAAGGTGTATCTTCGTTCTTATAGTACCTTAATCTGATCAATATTGGCATTGAAAAAAACACCATTAAAACATAGACGTACTTTAACTCAATTACACACAATGACCTACATTGAATACAATCTACATTTTGTACAGACATAACTTTTAGATGAAACAACATTTCACGTCGGTCATGTTAATTGCGACAAATAAACCGTAACGTCCGCAACATAATAATAATATTCCAGGACAACTCACACACGGGTTATCTGATCCCAAGCTAAGCAGAGCTTGTGTTATGGTAACCAGATTACTGATAAACATACTTATATATTTCTAAATACATACATATTATAGATAAATTACACCCAGACACAGAACAAATGATCGTGCTCATCACACAAACATTTGTCCTGGGTGGGAATCGAACCCACGACCTCCGGTATAGCAGACAGGGTGACTAACCACTAGACCAACAGGCCCGTCAAACTCATCCTTATTACGTTACAATATTCTCTTCATTCTACATGTCCTTAAAATCCGCACAATAATTTGGCACCATGTGTTATACCTGTTATCTTTAAATGAACGTTATCATTCTAAATGAATTACAACGAATGTTAACATGATACCCGCCTGTAGGTTTGTTAATTTTGTTTTAGCCGGTCTCTCAATTCCCCCGACCTTGTTTTATTCAAATTTGATAGCAAAACATATTTCATGCCGAAACTGAGCTTTCTAGGTCAGGTCTGAAGCAAATGATGAAGCTGTTTTAAGTGGACGAGAAACTGAAATACTGAATACTAAAACTAGAATTAATAATAATGAATTCAGAAGTCTATCACAATTTAGATTCGGTATACTTTTTGCAGTCTTAAAGTCCAAGGAGAAGGCAATTCAATACGAACTGAGAAAGATCAGGCTTCGAATTTATTTTACAACTTCGCTTGTATATCCTGGCTGGCAATTTCTGCAAACGTGAACGTTCGCTTTATATTGAAGACGAGTGCTCACAAAAAAACGATTATTCCAACGTTTTAAGCAATTGATTGAAATCCGGGATCGGATAAACACTTGGTGATAGGTTAAAATGGAGATTCCTTCTTATAATCTTCCTGCTTGCAAATTGGAAGTCGGATAAGAGGAGGCGTATTTATAAAACGAACCTTTGTAATGTTGCTTTCATGTCGAGCCGTGAGTAAATTTCCTCAACACACAAATATTTGCTTATTTTTTGTTACCTCGTCACTTTAAAGCTTGTTGGCAAAAATAACATCCCTATGATAATGTTTTTATTTATGCCATTTTTTCTATAAAGCTCTCTTTATTTCGGAAAAGAATTTCACATAACAGTACTTCTGAAAATATATTACGAAACATAAAAACGAATTCTGGTCTTGTAGCAGAAAATACTATGTAACATATCTTCGGGATAAATTTGAAATCCGGTTGAAATCTTAGAAAATAGCGGCTACATTTGAAGGCAACTCAAACTGCCTTCCCTTTATCCGGCTACCTAATGGTACGTAAAATTTGTAACCGTTTTGAGTACTACGGCTACGACCGCGGTGCTACGAGCGTAGTACTTTTGTAGACCGTAGCGCTACGTTGAGTGGGGTTACTCGTTACGCCGAATGTAAGCTACGTGTAATAAAATCGGTCGTTTGTAGCAGTTTAGAGACGTAACTAGAAACGCAACGGATATTGACATAGTTACTGAAAGTAGTTTGGACCATTTTGAATATTCAAATGTAATGTCTTTCGTTTATGTATACTTCTTATGCATATTGTAGAAAATGTTGTGTGTCGACGGCATTTAATACCTAACTCTATCAACTAATGCGTAAATTAACTGTAGCGTGCAGCTATATGCATTCTCAATAAATTATAAAAATCTCTTTCATAATAAACCTTTCTGAAAAATAAAAAAAACAACTTAAAACATTTATTTACTTAATTCCAAAAACACAATTCTAGAAAAGTGTCTTACAGCTCTAAACAAACACATCCTACGCTACTTTTTTTTAATAAAGGTACTGTTAAGCATTTTATACTCTACTCTAAGCTACATGCCAACTGGGCGGAGTCTAACAATAAGTCAAGAATACGCTCGAATGAAGAAGAATGGAGGCACTACACTTTGATTAGCCTACTTGCTCACGGACTCACATACAACACTAATCAAGGCGGAGTCTTATTAATAAATATCTCTATGAATATGCAGTTGCTAAGGAAATTCATCTATTATTCTCATTAGGGTGCAATCAAATCTTCATTTAGTAGAATCTTAATAAATTATTTCTGGGGATGTGATTGTCTTTTTTTGTTTGTTCGTCAATTACACAAAAACTACTGAATACATTTAGATAAAATTTAGCACATAGACAGATCGATTTTCAGAATAAAACAGACTACTTTTTATTAAGACAATGGATTTCGGTGTTATATTGGAACATCCATTCCACATTTTGGGAACTTCCAAACGTTTATCAATAGATGGCGCTACTAACATCCATTTCTTACAAGCAAAACTGTCGGCGAGAGCTAGTTAAATAAAAAATCATCTGGAAGTGTCCCAGGGGCCAGGTCATCCCATGACTTATAAATAACGTCAGAATTAATAAAGTCCCTTTCGCGAGTCCCGTAATAAATTACAATATTATGAGCAGTAATTAACTCAAAGTGTTTGGCGTTTATAGTTTCTTATACCAATAAAAGTGGTCGGCAATTTAGTGTTTTATTATGCCCTCCGTTATTATAGGCCTTGACTAATGTCGGTGTAAAATGTTATAGCTGACTTAAATTGAAATTAACCCTTTGAGCTCTGACATAAAAACGTATGATGCAATTTGCAAAACTGTTTTTACTTAATGGACAGGAAACTATTTTGTCGTTTTTATACTTGGGCGTACTGTTTATAAAGTTTGCTTATGTATGTTAGAACAGAATATGCGTTAAGATACATAAAACTTCCTATCCTATCCTATCCTATAAAAAAATTGTCTATCGGTGCAACCAGGATAAAAACACATAATTATGCATTAAAAGAATTGAGGGGCTCGTGGCTAAGTGTAAGCCGTACAGTTTGACCGATAATACAGGTTAAGCCGCGCTCGCTGCGGTTGGTCCGTGGATGGGTGACCATTTATGACATACCGAGACCCCTCCGTTTTTCGGAAAGCACGTTAAACAGTAGGTCCCGGCTGTCATAGATCTTTGGCAGTCGTTAAGTCAATTCTGACAACCAGTCTTACTATGGGATACTGTGTTTCCCAGTAAAATGGGTTGTGGAGGTCAGATAGGCAGTCGCTACATGTAAAATACGGTATTCAGCTGAATCCGGTAAGACTGGTAGCCGACCCCAACATAGTTGGGAAAAGGCTCGGGAGATGATACATTAAAAGAACCTAATTCCTATACGATTCGCGTATACCATAACCAAGCAAAGCTGGTTTTTATTGTTGTACCCGAATGATGACTATAAACAAATGATTTTTACTTTAGTGCCGTTTTAATTCCTGATTTACTACTTAACATACCATGCTACTAAATGCCATTACCGTATTAGTATCACTAATGTCCCCAGCCGACCAGTTCCGATTACTACTGCCCCATTTTTCCCCAAAGTATTTAGGCGCTCTATCAGATTGCCGCACCGTAACGGTATTTGTCACCGACGCGCTATCGCACCGAATCTCATTTGGATTTCAAAGTTCGTGTAGCTATAGGACACCCATTTAATCCCATCGGGTTGACTCGTGAACCTCTCCTCGTAATTAACAGAGCCTACTGCGTGAGCTTCATTTAGATACGCATGATTCAATAACTGAAAGGGACGTTCAATTATGTGTTTTGCCTAATTATATATCATTGCTGATAGCGAGAATTTGTGCCGATATGCTAACCTGATATATTCTGATAATTAATGGAGGTATAAGAATTATTGAGTTCAAAGTAGATCGTGCAGTATGCAAATGTGATCTGGATTTATCGAAATCCAAATTGGTTCGGATTTCAAACACTCAATTACGAATAATTAATTAGACTTATTTTGTTTATGCTTGAAATGTTTGAGTTTCTATTATTGCGACACGTGTGATGTAACCTTGCCTTCTAAAGAATACTTAGCAAGCATTTATTTACGATGAAAATATATTAAGTTTTGAAAAGAAAACGTCCCATTGTCACTGCTTTTGCTCTAGAAAGAATAGAATAGAATAGAAATAATTTATTTGCTTAAACATAGGTAATAGGTATACAATACAGTTCTTAATAAATAAATATAGTCTCACTATGTTTTGCCTCACTAAATTTTTCCTTAAAACTAGTTTGAAATGTATAAAATTGTAATTTAAACATTTAAAACATAAACAACTCAGAAAACTAAAAAACAAGTAAATAATAACTATACAATATAAGTACTAATCTACTGAATGAGAAATGAGCACAATAATATCTGAAACAGCCCATTTTGTATTACTGGCTATATTAATTAAGTTTGTCATTTAAGAAGTCATTTATGGAATAATATGCTTTTTTTGTAAGGAAGTCGTTGAGCATATTTTTAAACTTTCTTAGATCATTTACACCTCTAATACTAATCGGAAGCTTGTTATAAATTCTTGGAGCCATTCCTAACACGCTTTTTGAGAACAGAGCAGTTTGGTGAGGCTTAGAGCAGAGTGTGTTTTGATGCCGTTTCGATTTGAGAGTGTCAAAAAGGTGAGAGTGTTTTCTAATAAATATAGCTATTTCATAGATATACAACGAAGGAAAGGTTAAAATTTTCAGGTCAACAAAGTGCGGTTGGCAACTGTCTGTCACCTTAATTTGGCATACTGCTCGTAGACATTTCTTTTGAGTCCTGAAGATTAATTCCCGGTCAGTGCAATTACCCCAGAATACAATCCCGTACCGGACTTATAAAATGTTTATACAGAGAATTTGTTCTTTATAAAAACAATATTCCATAGTATGCTACTTATTTCTCTGCATGTATTACTACAAGTGTTTATATTTGTATCGAATGGAACATCTCATAAAAATTATAGTATTCAAGCTATGTTATAAAACCAAAAGGCAGTTTTAATGTTGTTGTTTTGATGAGTTTATATGAAACATTTTAAATTACCAGCACACAAAAAAGAAGAAAAAGAAGTCATTACAAAAAACACAGTAGATCAAGACAATGTTGATGTTGCGCTCATATTAAACAAAAGTTTGCATTCCTCGGAAAGTCGTCGGAAAAATTCAGCTTGCACAGTTTTTTGTTCCAACGAAATAATGTGTTCATAACAAGAGTTTTGACATTGTTACGGAAAATGACACGGAAACGCAAATTTACGGGCTCGTTTCACCCTCCAGCAGAGAAATAAGTTCCCGACTTTTAACATTTCTTGTAAACTGCGCTCATGTTTAACTTACATTAGAAACATTTGTGACACTAAAATTACTTTTAATTATCCTATCTTTTTATCTTGAATCACAAGAGGACGTTTCGCTTGATGATCTGCTTTTTCTTTTTTAATACAATTAAGTGGGTCTATTTGGAATTCAGTTATTTAAATAAGTGTTTTCTTTATTTTATATTAGATACTGTGTAACAACACAGTAAAAAAGATATTTTAAAATGTTTACAGAAAACAACCGACTTCAAAATAAAGTCTCATATGGTTTTCTTATGGATCCCACTGTCATAACTAGACCAAATTAAAATGGGACCACACGGGAAGCACCACCATTCAAATAAAAAAAGAATCATCAAAATCAGTCGAAAGTTATGAGGTAACAAACATAAAAAAAATTGACTACCTCCTCCTTTTTGAAGTCGGTAAAAAAGAAGCCAAAACTTATGTTCGTACCAAATTACCAAAGGTTAAGGTAAAAAAGGTTACCAAAACTTAAATTAACTGTATTTAAATTGAAACCGTTTAGTTGTTTGAGTTCTTATCGTAATTAGTTCCAGTCAGTGTTTGCATTCATTCACAGTATAAACGATAGCAACGTTATCGGGTCGCTCAGGATTAGATGTCCGTCTGCATAATAAATTAGAATCAATACCCTATCTATTGGCCTGCTGTTCATTACGGCTTTAGTTATCTCGTCTTTGATGTATTCGGTGTTTAATCAGAACCGAGTCTTCAATGTATTGTTTCCTCGAGTATGTTTATGAAGGTACGGGAATGATTGAGCAATCAAGAGGTTATAAGTTGGGGTAATCTATACCTCGTAAGTCTGGCTGTTATTTTCATTTGGATTATCCTTAAAAATGATCAAGGTAAATGATAATAGCTTGTAACTTAATAGTTACCCACAATTATAAAAGCTATATACCAAAAAGCTTAATTTAGATGGTTCGTATCTTTAAATAATGCTTTTGGGAAATATTTCTTCTATCAAGTTATCACATACAATTTAAATAAACAATAGGTAAATGTAACATTAATTCCCGCCGAGAAACATACATTTTTATCGAACAAAACCGGGACAATGTTAAAATACGAGCCAGAAAAAGTTTATTTTAACCTGCTTACGTTTTCTCGTACTCTTGGGACAAAGAGGAAGTTTTTTTTTTTCGAAAGGTTTCCGTGGATTTTATTTCGAATACCCTGATTACTTACCATCGCGCTTCACTATGAATACATTTCAATATTTTTACAACTGTTTTCTGAGCTTTGTTGCCGAGTATTGTAACGGTATTTGTTACCGAAACGTTTTTTAACTTTTTGAGTCCATATTGTGTTCTCAAAGTAAGTGTTTTTCGTCGGAATTTATATGGTTTGAGTAGGCATAATGTGTACCTTTTTAATTGAATATACATGCAACGAGTTAGATAATTATTTTTATGTTTGTGTGGTTATATTATAATGTAAAATTGTTGTATTGTTGAGAATATACGTACTGTCTTATTAAGTAGTATAAGTCCTATCCTATTCCATTTAAATATGTAAAACAAAGTACGTAAATTTAAACCTTTATAATACTTTAATACAAATGACGTGAAACAAAATGATTTTTCATTAGCTTGTGTATAACATTGCAGGAGGTCACCGAATATAGCGAAATTATACTTTAATAACAGACGCTTATCTTTCAGAAAATTGAGATGGAAATTTAAATTTGTACATTGAAGTTCAATCATAATTAGATTTTTACTAATAAGAAACACTCCACGTGAATATAATTTAATATCGGTAAATGATGTTTATATTGTGGTATTTGGTACAATTAGGCATTTCGACGAATGATATTGAAGCCATATTGATTTTATATGTTTTGGAAAGCACGTTAAACAGTAGGTCCCGGCTGTCATACATAGATCTTTGGCAGTCGTTAAGTCAATTCTGACAACCAGTCTTACTATGGGATACTGTGTTTCCCAGTAAAATGGGTTGTGGAGGTCAGATAGGCAGTCGCTCCATGTAAAATACGGTATTCAGCTGAATCCGGTAAGACTGGTAGCCGACCCCAACATAGTTGGGAAAAGGCTCGGGAGATGATGATGCCTGCGTGAAAGAAACAAAATTATTTTCAAACTTCTTATCTCTATTACTATTATTTATTTTTATACAGGGCATCGGCCTTTCTTCTCTTTTTCTTTCCAAGATCACGAAGACATGTCTATAAATATAAATCTAGCTTAGAAAATATCACGATGAAAGACCTACAATAAGTACTAATAACCAATGTGATGAAAGCTCATAGATTTTTTCTTCTCACGAGAATCTTCGGCATTACGTGACGTGGTAACGTAAGCTCATAAAGGGACCGAGGTGTTCGCACGTAGAATATTTCTGAAGCATAACAAAACTTACTTAACGATCGCAGTCGCACGCTTATTTTCGAACGACGAACTTCCAGATTCAATTAAAAAAAGTATACGATCCAACGCTATCAAGACTATATTTTTATTCCAGCCTAGTAATAATCAAAATAATTGGATTCCGAGGAAATTGGATTCCATAAAACCCGAGTTGAATTATCAAGTGATTGTTGTCATCGAATGTTAGGAGCTTGTTTGTTTGTAAAAAGCGAAAAGAAATCAACGATAAGCTGTCTCTCAATGCCCAATGACGTATGAAACGGGGCATACCGAGCAAAAGACAGTTTTCCTTTCATTTGAAATGCGTTTGCATCTGTATACAGATGAGGGTTATTGTTCCAACCCGGTGATGCGGGCGGGTCGGCACTCGGTTTAAAGCCCGACAGTGATAAATGTTTCATTTATACCCCAGTATGCAACCCGCCGTATTCCAAATCTGTTCCAATTTTATTGTTTAATTATTTCGTGATATCCGCCTGAATTTTTCTTTACATTGGAGTTTCGACCATTCAAGCAAAGGTTTTATTCATTGATAGGATCCTTTCATTCATTTAAGTGTGCTTTAACTTTTTAATTGCATCCGATCTTTATAAAAAGGCTTTTGAAATTGCCGGTGACAGTTCTTTTTTGGGTTATAATAAATCTTGTGAAATATTTATTAAATTTAACAGCTTTTATACTTTATTTGCCGTTTCACAAAAGATGCAGACAACGGATGTCCTTTGGAATCCGGCGAACTGATTTCTTCTCATTCATTGAAATTATTTTTTATACGTTTTAGGTCGTTACTCTTGACCTTTGACCTCATTCATAATCTACGTTACACTTACTTCATTATTATGTATATTTAGGTAGGAACTTCTGTTTTTCTTCTGTAATAATTTCTACTAAAAACTTATGTAAGATATCTAATACCTTCTTCTTTATTTAAATAAAACTATTTTCACATTAAGTGTGTTTTAGTTTTCTTTGTCAATCGTTCTCCTTAAATTTTTTTTTTTATTTCAGGTAAGTGACCCGTATTTTAAGAGCTGAAATGTCGGCAAAAGGTTAGTATTATATCATAATAAAGCAAAATTTTAAGGTCCTAAATCAAACAGAGTAGGTACAAACCCGCGGTGCTATATCATATTTTATCGTAAAAATGTAATTGCAAAATAGAGGCTCTGGCTGTAAATTATGTGTGAACAGCTAAAATAAAATACGCAGCGCAATGTGAGTGGCCACCGGGGACATATTGAGACACCGACCCCTCCTCACGGGTTATTTATTGTTTATTTTTACTGTTCATGCAACAGCCTTATGCCGTGTTGCGTACGTGCGAAAGAAACGGCACGACTGGGATTCTGAATAAACATAATTAGAATTCACGTAAATGGGTTGAACTTCGCGCGAATTAAAATTGACGGCGTAAATATTTTAACTGTTGGCTAACAAAATCTTTTTAATTTACAAAATGATAGTAACTAACCTTCTTGCTGAAAAAAAAAACAATGTTCTAAAAGTACCTAAGCATCTAATCTTCATTACGACGGGGTTTTAAGTAACAAATCTCTAAATGCGTCTTGGTGGGGCTTTTTAATCAAAATGAAGTGGTGATCCCTGAACGTCACTGGATAATGGGTTTTTCCATTTTGCTTTATAATTTAAGAGCTGGGTCGGTGGGTGCGTACGATACAATAACTCTTGTCAACATGCCGTCAAAACCTTTTCAGGTTCATAAGAATGGAACCTACCTAAATAAGTTAGCATTAGCTGTTATAAATAAGGATTAATAAGATTAAAATAAGCTTTTTTACTTCTGGTCCGTTCCTTTATATTTCGGAGCACGTACGGGTCTTCGCGCAACAATTGAAGCTTCTGAATGTAGTCAAACTTCCGGCCATCGATTATACTTAATCTATTCCGTTTGTTTACTTATCTCTCATAAAGTTCCACAATTCAATAATAGACAGCTGGACGGCGGCCAACTGCGTCCTATCTCAATAGAAATGACGTACGGTACATTAGTCTTTCTTAACTTTAGTTTGCAAGTTTACTTTCTTTGATTACAAACACTTTTGGAATAACTGTTTTGATAGACTTTTGTATATAGCCGTTCATTTAAGTTAGTTTTCGTATGGTATGTATTATATCTTGTTGTAAAACTTGATAACTGTAAGCGCTCTTTGGTATAATAATAATAATATTCCGGGACAACTCACACACGGTTATCTGATCCCAAGCTAAGCAGAGCTTGTGTTATGGTAACCAGACAACTGATAAACATACTTATATATTTCTAAATACATACATATTGTAGATAAGTTACACCCAGACAACCAGAACAAATGATCGTGCTCATCACACATTTGTCCTGGGTGGGAATCGAACCCACGACCTCCGGTATAGCAGTCAGGGTCACTAACTACTAGACCAACAGGCCCGTCGGCCCGTGGTGTGTCAATAATTTATATTTTGTTTCCGTAATAGTCGATAGCTTTTCTATAGTAATAGGTATAATTAAAGGTTACAAATCCAAATCAAATCGAATCAAAAATATTTAATTGCAAGATTATGGTACAAAAAGGTCTTACAGCAGGAAATTCCAACATATTCTGCCATAATATGGCGTACAAACATATTATAGAATTTAATATTCTATATACAAGATTTAATCATTTTTTTTTTTATATTAGAAGTCTGTGAAAAGCAAATGTTGTGCATGTCTATTATTGATGTAAACACTAACCTTATTTTAATGTCATGTTATTGTTTTCATGTTTGTGTTTACGTTGTTGACGTGCCATAAATAAATAAATAAATATACTATTTACTAATTAATAACATTACTAAAATCAGTTTTATTTAATACAGAAAACATAAAAGTAGGCGTTTAGTTATAAATTGGTTATAACTCCCTGTAGGCCGCCTAAAGTGAAATTAATAATAACTATAAAGCTAAATACAATTTCTAAATGAAACCTTAATTAATCAATTAAGTGCTTTTCGTTTGAAGTTTAATGTTGACATTTAACTTATGTTAACTCTTGATTGCTTGGCCTAGAAATAAAATCATTATTATTAATTATTCATCGCTTATAAAAAGAGACTTGTAGAGAAATAACAAACCATTTTGTGTAAGTTTAATTAGCTTAAAATAAAAGTACAATATAGGTAACGGTGAAGAAAAATATTTTGAGGAAACCTGGATTCCAAAAATTGGAGTCTGAAATCGCCAATCCGCAATTATTGAGCAAGCGGGGTGTTCAATGCTTGTTCCCTCTCTATATGGGAAGAGCCCGTGCCCAGCAATGGGACGTATATAATATAGGTACTTATAGATTGGTTCACAATGTAGCAAAATTCTAAAACCAAGTTTACTTTGATCACATCACAAAAGTCACGTTAGCAACAAGACAGTGGAAAAAAACATTTCTTCCTCAAGATAAAATAATATATGAGGTGCGGATGAAATAAAATATCGTGTCGAAAATTGTACCTTTGTGAGATTATGTATTATTTACAACAACGGTATCCGACCTGTGTTGAAGTAGATATTAAGGGTTCTAAACCAGCCTTCATAAACGTGAGTGAAATGATTAAAATACGATACAGAAGCTGCTACCAATACCGTTGGAAATTGAACCTTACATTTCGTATCCTCTCACCAAACCGTACTGTGTTTCATGTAAATTCGTGCTTCAGTAAAAATAGAGGGTTTGAGTAAGCTTTCAATGTAACAACTAGAAATTCAGCTTAGAAACTCAATTACACTATATAACACTGAAAGAACACTTCAATAGAAGTGTTACACACTTATTCAATTTACTTGAATTCCAAGTAAAGAAATGTAATGGTATTTCACAGAATTGTGTAAGTATTGAGTTCTGAGGTTTACGCGAATGTTAGACATTGAAATAAAACTACTTTTACGTTTAAATCCAAATACAAACCGCGATAAAATCCGTAAAAGTAGTTTTATTTCAAAGAATTGTGTATGGTTTCATCATATATAAAATAGCGCTTAAAATTAATTCTACATTTATAATCTTTCGTGTAAACAGAATTGTACATACATTCCACGTTATTTTTATTCCTGTTATGTTTTATGAAATATGTACGGATTAATGCTTTGTTTTTCTCTCTTCTGTGCTTTGTAACAGGGTAAATGACCCATAAGCTATCAAATGGGCGCCTAGATCCTGCAAATAATTAGCCGCGAGGTTATATTTATGATTTATTTGTTTGTTTGAGAAAAATTGCTTTTTATTCCGATCTGTATTTTCTCTTCGTATTATATAAACTTATTCACTATTGTGACAAGAAACTCTAATAATAAAAAGACACATAGGTAATACTAAGACATTATTTGTGAAAACTTTAACATTTTTCCAAGATATTCAGTAAAAAAGAAAACGATAAAACTAAACAATGTAAGTTTTGTATCGCGTCCCATATTTGGTGTAAATTAAACGACAGCTGGGGTCCTATCGCACAGAATAAATATGAGTCTCCCAACACTTGGGTTTTTATGTACAAAACTTTATTCCTTACTGTCAACCTTTTGATACAACTATTTCAGTGTGAAATTGCTTTTTTCTGAGCTTCACCGGCGTAACTCAGAGAAAGTATGACATACTATGGCAGGTAACATTCAAAGGTGAAACTCCAACGTTCAAGTTGTGTAGGGGAGACAAGCCTAAAACGGGTAGCCCGCCCAAAGCGGGTAAGCGTTTTAAATTTCGCGCCTTTCGCATAAGTTTCAATGTGTGCATGTAGAAGGATAGCGCGGGCGTCGTCCAATCACAGACAGTCTCCTCGCACGCACGGGACACGCGGTTGCAAGGTAATTTTTAATCAAATATTTTTGCTATTTATGATAAAATTATTAAAGAATTTTCATTTCTGATTAGTCGATTTTGGTTTGTTGGACGTAATTACTAGTTTGGTGATATTATTTTGTTGTATTTGAAGCTTAATATCCGTGAAGTGATTTGTACCCGGTAGCTTTGGTTTTGAGGTTATGAATGTGCGAAATGCAAGTGTGCGTTTGGGCAAATCAGGTATGGGTAAAACAGGTACCTGATTTGCCCTTACCTGATTTGCCCTGACAGATTTTCGTTACGTAACTTTTGTACACTTTTGACATTGTTTTTCATTTTGTAGATGGTCAATAAGGAAAAAAGAACAAAAAAAAATGAAGATGCGTTACATTTGACCCCGCTTGATATCCGACCAATACCAAAAATAGTCCCAAACAAGACTAGTCGTAAAAGGAAATCACAAAGAGCTGAAATACTTACAAGCACTCCTGTTAAAGAACAATAGAGAGAGAAAGAATCTAATAAATACAAGAAAATAACGAAAAGCGCAACAAAGAAAATTCTAAATAGCCATCAACTTGTACGAAGCGACAAAAAAAAAAATACGACAGAAATAAAAAAAGGACCAAAAAAAAATAGAGTGATCTAAACGAGTACCGATGCTTGGTGTACAGCGAAATGTATGAGGAGCCACTAACAGAAGACTGGATAAAATGCGGAGATTGTGAAATCGATCGATCGATACGCTAAGAAGATTGTGAAATGTGGGCTCATGAAGCTTGCACTTCATATTCAGGCAGAGGTTTCTACTACTGTGACATGTGTCTAGAATAATTTCTGACTTATTTGAATTAAGGCTGATTTGAAGACTGTGATAATTATAAAACCAAAACTGTTATTTTAAGTTCTAACTAGATGTTCAAGTTGATTAATCTCATTATTTTTGCTACTACCCGATTTGCCCAATAGCCTTACCCGCTTTAGGCACCCCCTCCGGGCAAAACGGTTTTTTTTAAGGTTTTAGATTTTAGATATATTTTTTTGGTAATGAAGATATTTTATTGAGTTTGAGACTGATTTGTTAAAGTTCTTTAGGTAGGGAACTATGATAATTAAAATAAATGTTTGAAATCTGTTAAGAACCTGTTTTTTTTTTTCATCTAACCTTAGCTTACCCGTTTTGGGCTTGTCTCCCCTATAATGTGTTTCCAGGAGTAATTTTTATGAAAAATAGGCGCCTATTAAAGGAACTTCACGGCGTTAAAAAGGTACATTACTTATAATTTAAAGGCGAAGTTATTTTCACGTTAATAACGGTGCAAGTGATGTATGCTAACTCTTTTGTTGAACAATAGCTTTGAGACGACTTAAACCTCTTTGGCCTCTTAAATTAACTACAAAGTATCGCGGGGATTTAACGTGACTTTAACGAGTGCGTAAACAGATTAACGATAATAAACGCGAACTTCATAAAATAATGACCCGGAAAACGTGTGCTTATCAGTACACATTCGAATAACGGTTTATAACTTCATACGTATACCGCGTACTTGTTAGCCCGGAACTAATCAGATCATTATCAGACCCTCGCTACATTAATCATGTTTAAGTCAAGTCATAAACGTCCTTACAGCGGTCGAATCCGTGACCGCGGGTACAAAATTCTTCTGTGGTTTCTAGTGTAAGTAGTCTAACTACGGCCTAAAGTTTGCGGCCAACCCTTATATTTTACACAAATTGCCCAATAGTAATATCACATCTCGTCGTGATAACACTTCAAGCTAACGTTACGGTCCGCTTGAGTAGAGGTTTAATGCATGTAAACTTTTTTAGCACAATTGACTTTTAAGTCAGTTTTGTCAAACTCATACAGGGAAATTTTTATCATATACGGTACTAGAGACCCGCCTCAATCTTGCACAGTTGCCATTTATATTTTAAGGTTATTAATTAGCTATTTGATAAGAAATAAGTACAAATTGTATTTATACATAATTCTTCGTTTTTTATCGCTCTTTCTGAATGTCAAAACTGTATCAAAACCCGTTGAGTGGTTAAGGCGAAGTTAGCAGAAAAACAGATAAACGCCGAAAGCGACTTTGTTTAATACTGTGTATTGATGATATTTCATTCATCATCATCATCTCAATGCGCAATGCGTATTCAGCTTCTATTCATCTCTACAACTCGTCATCTCAGTATTCACTCCTTTCTTTCTCATATCATGTTTCACACAATCCATCCATCTCTTTTTTGGTCTTCCTCTGCATGTATACCCATCCACATTCATACTCATAACTCGTGATGATATTTGTACGCACTAAAAGACTAGCGGTATTTCAGAAATAAATGGACTATTATTAAGGACCGTTTGCATATTTGTACCAACCCTTTGTGCGTAAAGAAATGTAGAAAAGAATTTGTTTACTATGTCAAGATATTTATTGTATTGATATAGGCACGGTCAATACGAATGATCAAGGAAAAGGTCTCCATACCTTATGATGCAGGCCTAAGCAAATCGTTTCGATTAAATAGCCCTTTTTTTATTAAAAAGTAAAAAGGCCTTTGATGTTCTTAATTTGAATTTTTTTATTGTTCGATTTGTAAAGAACCAATGACGGTTAATATAAAATTTAATGAATAATTAAAAAGGACCGATAACTTTCTTGTTCAGACCTTTTCTGGGATGTTGTTAATCGTTTTTCTTCATGTTTAAAGCCGTTTCGAACACGAATCAAATGAAGTATCTTCAGTCAGTTAACGTTTTATTAAATCAAATAAATTGTTTCAGTTGTATTTCAATTTGCTTAGTACTTAAAACATAATTAAGTTTTTAAAACATTATTGCCTTATCAACATAAGCATAAATTTGAACCAAAGGGTAATTGTCTAATTGGAGTGAGCTCTAACAGATTGCTATAATAACACATTGGAATTGGTACTAGTAGTCTGTAGGCGTATTATCGCCTAATTTAGTTGGCGCAAACGTTGGTATTTAGTAAGTGATTGGTAACCAACAGGAGGCTAGCATTCTGCGGCCCACCAACGCTATTATTGGAATGTCCTTCCCGACCAGGAATGTGCCACATGATTACTATATAGGTACCTACAATATATAACTATAATAAGCAAACTATAGAGTGCGCCTGACAGAGTATGAACTGTGTACACACCAGCGTCGTCATAAAATTTGTGTCGAAACATAGCATACCCTAATATGTAAATTAGCTAATTGCTGCTTAAACGTAGGCACAAATTGATATACGCGTAAAACCTGTTTTTCAGTACATAAATATTCAATTTCTTCAACATTAAAAATCATTTACATAAAATTCTAACTTTGTATGCTTCTTTCCTAAAAGTTGAGCCATCAATTTATCGTTATTTTGTTCCATATAAAAAAACCTTTAGGAAGTTTCAATTCCAATCTGATCCAAAGAAACAAAAACTTTTAAATTAGGAAAATTGGAAACGCGTGGAACATTTATATTTGGATTTACAAAAAAAAAGAATAAGGAACACGTAATTTGTTTTTCATGCATACGTATTGTCTTTTTTTCGCACCAGTATTTTTCGATAAGTTTTAAACTTAATATATTAATCATGTTTTACAATATAATATGCAAGTGGTTATTATATTCTAAGCATTATGAATTAACAATTGAAAGCTCCGACTGCTTGAATGCTTCAATTTTTTCCAATGTTATGTTCAGTTTCATATTTATCAATGTGTTCTTCAACTTACAATAATACCTAATTTCAAATAAGCTACTTCATTTTAATAGGCTGGTAAAAAAATATATATTATTTGGCTGCTTTCATTGTCTGGTACAACATTAAGTTGTTGAATCCTTTGCAACACGATGTATGGAAGCTCCCTGGACCTTACGATCTCCCTTTGCATGCATAATTTGAGAACTCAGTGAATTTCTTCCTTAGAAAATATAAAGTTACGACACCAGATCAAGTTACAACGCCTTAAAGTCTGATTGAACGTCTTCCAATGGAATATACTTCGCATTTGTTTAGATTATCCCAAAGTAATAGCGGAATAAACTTACCGGCTTCCAGAAATTGGTCGTATAGGTAGTTTATTATTTGTTTCGCCCTGTGTTTACTGGATATAGCATCAACTGGAATAAATGTAGTCTAAATCTATTGAAATAAATTAGGCCTCCTTATTCTCTTTGAAACGAATATCTTGATAATATAATCTTTAACATGAGATGGCGATAGAAAAAGAAGAACTAACACTAATTCGTCATAACAAATTCAAAGTTAGATCATTGAGTAAGTACATCGGTAGCGATCAAAGTTGTAAAGTCTGGCATTATCTCACCATTCTGGGCAAATGGTGGACGTTAGCGAGTGTGTGAGATGTGGGAACAGTCTATAAATCATAAAGTTGAGACTACGACGACTTCCTTAACAACTCGAGTTGGGAAATGTTGGGAAACGGGCTGATGCTTAGAAAATAACAAAAAAGAAATTTGATATTTCCTCGCCCTCCAGCTATGAGTTTATTTACAATTTTATTTTTGCCCTAAATTGGACAGAAACTCAATTTCCAGTTAAACATTAAAAATGTTATTAACAAGAAAAATAAACATTCTAACCAGAGTTAATAATGTTTTGTCATTATTTTGCATGAAATTGTTGTTTACCAACTTTTAACTGGGTAATAACTTTTCAGTCTTCGTAGTTCCACTGACACAAAGGCCGGGCATCCTATCTATAGTATTAAATTATAAATCCTCTCTAGTCCCCACATCACGCTCGGCGGCCATGTTTAAGTTGGCGCTTTGTAGCTGTTTGCATTGACGTCCGTACAACCGATGCGAGGCTACCTCACAGTTAGCGCACACGAAAACCTAAGCTTTGTACACTGACCACACGGTCACTACACGAGGTTTCGATTTTCATGTGCGTACAAACACGTGCCTAGCGAAGCTCAACGATATGTGATGTTCCACCGAGCTCGTTCCTTTCAGAATTTAGTGTAACAACCACAAAACTTTACATTGTTAAATGATATCCAAACAGGTACATCGCAGGTATCAAGGGACACGTAAACTGTACAGTGTACGGACCAAACCACGTTCCCAAAAGGATGTTCTGAGGATTAGGAAAGCGGACAGATGGAGCAATTTCAGCGAAGGATTTGTGTTCGCTTCTTTGTTAATAACTTAGTCAGTGTTCCGTTAGTATATGCAAGTTTATAGTATTGTTTGAAATTCAAGTCAGGTAGTAAACAAGAGCTATGTTAACGTTTATCTGGCAACATTATGTAAACTGAGCTGCAACAAATGCACGTATAGCCATCTTGGTTCCCGAGCTACGTGTAGTGCCGTAGATCCGGCGGCGAGGCACCTCAAATAAATCTTGCTTTGTCCGAGGACATTATGTATGCTAACGTCGGCCATTCCTTTGCTCGCTGAGCTGAGCGTTGTGGCATCATTGTCCCTTAACTGAGGACTCTGTTCAACGCCGAGATTAATACGAAACAGTTGAGCGTGAGCGAACTTTTTAAAAATGAACCTGCCTAAATGGGCTTCCTTTTTCGGAACATTCATTTGTATGCATGTAGTATATGTACTCACGTGTGATGGGGATACCTGTGTTCAATGTGTTTCATGTAATATACTCCCTGGGGCGGTATGTTTGAGATCAATGTTCCGAATGGACGTGTACGCTTGTAACAACAATTTCATTGTACGAAAACAATTGCTGCCAATTCCAGGTATTGCTATGTTAAGCATTGTTTAGGTACATTTTGTTTAAGAAATAATTCTCGTATCGTATCGCACTTAAACCTATGCGCTTCGTATTTTAAGTACAAGTAAACCTAACCACCTAACTATTACATTGAAACTCATATTTACTAACCAATTAATTAGCTTTGTCACATCAATCTTTTCTTTACTCAGTGTCATTTTAATTAATTTTAAAGTAAGTCTTTATAGCAAAACTCTGCAGAAATGTAAAGGGCAAAGTCGTCAAAACGTCGTATCAAAGTCTATTATCTTGAAGCTCATAATTCTCCACACAAAGTTATGTGACGTTTTAGATGTTAAGACTAAACAAGTTTGCTGTTGAATACCTAATACTATTAAAACTGAATTGTTTGAAAGCACCAAGTTTGTACTTATCGATGTTAATTATCTGACTGAGATTTAAATCTTGTGCCCCTACCTTAGCTGTATGTAATGGCAATGGAATCTGTTCGTAGGATCTTAGAAGTTCGATAGGTAGTTTGGCTTTTAGAATAATTGTTTGCGTATTGTATTAAAATATTCGGGATGGTCCTTTGTTCTGCAGTTTGGCTGCGTACAGATAGTATAAAATATAAAAGTGTTAGGTAAAATTTCTTTTCGACATCTTTTTTGGCTGCTAGAGCTTAAATAGGTTATTAATAAATAAAAAAATAACAGTCTTATGTGTATATACACGAGTCTAGTTCTTAAGAAAATATTGTACTCCTAGAAATAGCGGCACCCATTTTTAACAACTTCATTTAAGAACTAATCATCCACACACACAAAAACAACTTCACTTATTCATTTACCAGGCAACATTTAAAGAAGCCTGTCCCAGATAATTCCCGTGGAGTGGTTAATGTGGCAATAGTGCGGGCGGCGCGCGGTCCGTCGCCCGCGACATTTATTGGCGCCGGCCGACAGCCGAACGGCCGACATTGACGGACGATCGCGCCGAATGCGAAACGAGACTTATTGGCGACGATTTTTCAATGTCACCCGATGCACGCTTGATACGGCTTCCTCATTTAACTAGTTCTACAAGTTTGCTGGAAGTTCGACGTACGGAATTGAGGAGGCCGTGTGAACAGAAGGGCTTTTAAATAAACCTATATGGAGGGAACTATGTGTAAATAGTAAGTTGCTGTAGCAATATACAGTTGGATAATAATATAACTTTAGGATAAAACACCACGATCTATTTTTTAAAACTACAATTTAAAGTTACAAGCACACTGATTAGATATGAAAAGCGATGTCTGATTTAAGATTTATGAATCTCAGCAAAAAAGCGTACCTACCTAATAGACGCTTCTGAATATAAAATAATCGTTAATATACCTATAATACTTACATACAAAGGTTCTATTACCCTACTATTATGAACAAAAAAAAGCGCGTAACATTAACAGATTACCATCGATTAGTCATCCTTCATTGTCTCACTTTCGCTAAGTCAATGTTATACGTGGCCCATTTTCCTTTATTTGTAAAAACTATAATATGGAATAAGAACCGTCGCTCACTCATGCGGAAAAGAAAATGATGATGGTAATGATTCGGAATGGATTGAATAATCGTTAATCGACCAGAATTCAGTATTTCTTTGTTTGTTGAAAAAAAGTGATTTATAAATTCGTTAGTGTCTAGTAAGCCTACATAAAATGCTATTGAACTAAAATGTAATTGTATGTAATTGTCAGAAAAATGTGGCTTAATTGATAATTAAATAAGTATTTTTTCCTACGTATTTCTGTACTTAATTTAATTATTTAAAAGTAAGAGAGGCATGTCTGTTCCATTTATTTTTAGGTCAAGAATAAAATTGGATTTAAATAAAGATAGATTCGTTTAATTGCCTTAGGACATCACTAATTAACACGTGCCCCAAAGTTAACTTTTCCGTAGCCCGTGGCTCTGAATAAAAAAGCTGTTAGTCTCCATTTTTCAACGTAACACAAATGGAACGAAAATGTTTTCAGATTAACATTTACAAAAAAGCAACTGCTATATAAAATACGTAAAACATTAGCAATTTTCAACAGACGTAAAAATAGATATAAACGTTAAAATGGGATTTCGGTCTACCGAACGTACCATTATCCTGTTTCAGGGATTACCTTTTACTATCCACTTTTTGCGGCGAAAACATTCTGGTTTTTCCGTGTTTGCTTGTTGTGCTTTCAAACAACCTTCAATACTAAAAGTGCAAAAAGGAAGTACCTACTATTTATGGTTTATATTAAAGTCAGGATGAATCCCGGTTTTAATATAACTTTAAAATGTTATTTTGAGACTGCCTGCCATTTTAGTTACCTCCTTTAACCATCATCATCATCTCCCGAGCCTTTTCCCAACTTTGTTGGGGTCGGCTACCAGTCGTACCGAATTCAGCTGAATACCGTATCTTCTATGTAGTTACCTCTTTTAACCACTACAATTAATACAAGAAGAAGAATGAAAGAATATAGAATATAGATATTTTAATTAGAGCCAAAAGTAGTATAAAAATTACACAATATTTAAGTAAAATATGCTAATTAAGCACATGTTAAAACTGTAATTCGCTTCTAACAAGACCGTTGTTGTTATAATAATTGTAAAATTACATCCTTAATGAGAACACAACACAACACACACAATCATGGATATGATGGTATAACAATCTTATTTCCATTGTTTTGGGATAATTTGGCAAAATTCGGCTTCAAAATTACATGTGTAAAATAATTACCTAATGGGGGTGTATTATGAAATTCTATAGCGACCATAGTTTGATCAAGTAAGAGAATGAGCCACTAAGAATGTTTTTAAAACATCATAATACAGCCCCCGGTGTATTTCTTGCTGTAAACCGCCAATGGGGACAGACTAAAAATACAATCCAATAGAGTATTTGAAGCGAGAGCAAATTTCTCTTACCGTTTCGCTATTTCTATTTTCTATTATATGGATTCGAACAATAACTTTTATTACCCTGTTTGGAAAGTGTGGGTGCATCATACACCTTTAGTACTATTCCGGTCGATACTCCTAGTATTTCAGTCTATAATCAGAATACAGAACAGTTATTCTGAGTATTGGAATGTGGGAGGGGACTAATATAAACAAATAACTGGAAATAAATTGTTCTACGAAGAAATTAATGAACGTTGGCTGGTATATTACACATGCGTATGTAATAATATAATAATAATAATAAATGCGGACAACATCACATACATTGCTCTGAACCCAAAGTAAGTAGCTAAAGCACTTGTGTTATGGAATTCAGAAGCAACGAAGGTACCACAAACACCCAGACTCGAGGCAATGTAGAAAATTTTTGGTTTCTACATTGACCCGTCCGGGGATCGAACCCGGGACCTCAGAGCTTGCGACACCTTGAAACCGGTGAGTACGCCACTCGACCACGGAGGTCGTCATCAATATGTATATGACACCTACCTATATAGGCAAACAATTGTGGTGGAGGTGTTACCGAAAGGTTATATTCATCCAAAAGTGGTAAAGAGTACATCTGGTATAGAGTCAGTTTACAAAATTACTTACTACGCACTGCGAGCATAAACATCTTATATTAATTTATTCACAAAACATTATGATACATCGATGCAGCGTCCGTCTTATTATGTTCTTTGTTTTGAATAATTGGACATTAATTTTATTTAACTCGCTGTGACCCAAAATTTTGTAAACTGACTCTATACCAGATGTACTCTTTACACCTTTTGCATAGATAAAACCTATAAGTAACGTTCTGTATATAATTGTGTATGTGTGTGTATGTGTGTTTATCCCATACGTTACAGTAGGGAGGGTGAAAAGGCATTTAAGGTTTATTTAATAAATATCCTCTTGTTACCTTAATTAAATACTAACCCCAATATCGTTTACACACAAATTATGAAATTGCAATTAGAGGGTTGGTTTTCAAATACAGTACGGTTAATGAGAATTTAATTTTACGTGTTGTGTTACGTTACATTTTTCAATACCTTTGTTATTCATACTGAAACAGACGTAATTATGATTCGTAAAGATAACATAAGGTTTGTAAGACTTCTGCATCTAGAAATACTTAGGTACTTAATGGAATGTGAGTAGGTATATAATGTATAATTGTATGAAAGAAATGTTTATGATTCCGCAGTTTGCTTATTAAAGAAAAACCTGTCTAGAATATAAATAAATTGATCAAATTTTTTTTTTAATATAATTAGTTAAATATATTATGTAAGCTTAATGTCACAATATATTTTACGTGTAAAAGCCACCTTATAACTTTTTAGAACTTAGTTATTCTCAGTCTAATCACAGAGAAACGAAGGAAGGAATGACACAATACAGACTTCACTATCTTTACTAAAAAGAAACAATGCCGCCTAACATTTTATGATACGGCCCCTGTTGGCATAAGACTATACTTTAGCACAACCCTCTTCAATCCAGTTACATCTGAATTAAACGTCACCGTGATTGACGACACGAACAGTGATTTACAATCACTGCTAGAAAGTCCAAAGAAAACAGAAATAAAACGAAATACAAGATTGTTTCTTCCAGCCAGTTAAGGGCCGGTTACACTAAAGCGGAGACGAGAAGAGCGGAGCGGAGAGGTGTTTTCAATAACTAAATCGCGGCCGCTGAGAGAGTGCGTTCCTGACACATGTCAGTTGGTCTTGATTTGTATGAGGAAATATAAAACCGTGTTATATTATTAATTGTAACCTAGCATTATGAATAGTTTTGAATGATATTATTAGTTTTTTGGACAAATAAGTGATAGTAAATTAAGTTTAGTAAATTCGCGACATTTTATGCATATTTTCTTGTTGTCCACCACCTGTCAGTAACGCATTCTCTCAGCGGCCAGAGTATACACAACACTATAGTGCCGCCGGGCGAGCCGCCGGCCAAGCCGCCGTGCGCCCGGCGGCATTCAAAGCCGCACAAAGGAGCCGCCGGCATTTGTTTGTGTGACGACGCGCGACGGCTTGGCCGGCGGCGGCTCGCCCGGCGGCATAGTCCATAGTATATAAAAACTTAAACCTATGTAAGTAATAATTTCCGTTCAAGTACGTTCAGATGGAACTTGTGGTGTGAATAACAAATTCCTATTGGTTATTTAAAAAACTTCTTCTCATCTCCGCTATGGTGGAGTCCGCCCCTTAGGGCGTTTAAGGCTGAAGGCGCCAACTGAATGCATTAAACCATATTCAAGTTATTGCAGTTTAGGCAAACTTGTTCGGAATCGTTTTATTATTCTCAAAACTTTGTAAGTTAGGTATATGTTTGACAGTTGTAGGCGTGTTATTTGAATAGTATGCTTTTACCTTCTTTCGTGAGTTTTGTATGGATATCATAACATTTTTTTTACCCCTGATTGGTTTTTTATATACGAAAGTAATTAAATTAAAATAAACTAAAAGTACCAACCAGCGCGCAGGGTATGTGTCAGTAATCACGTTTTTGGAACAAAAGTTTAACTACCTTTTTTAAAAGCAGTTCAGAGGTTACTTTACTAATACAAACTAGTACAAAACATGGGTTTCACGGATCTATCATATATATGATAATATCATAATATCTTATGTATAGTATCTTAGGAGTACAAAGCCAGCAGCCGCTGTGTTTATCGGGTCGTCAAATTATGTCTCATACGGCTTCTAGTTCAGCCGGGTAACTTAATCCTTGACTAACTTTAGAGACCGCTAGGTTAATACATTGCCTTCGAAATTGAACCCTCGACCACTTAAACCCAACTTAGATTTAAGATGATCTTAACTGTCTGTCTGTCGCAACTTTAGACATCCAAGTGATAGAGATAGAACGAGTCTTAACGGTGACTTAAATATGAGTGCTATAGGGTTATGCTTTTGTATAATGAAAGGTTGTAGTCATACTTGTTAACTATGTGATGCCTAGTACCGTATAAATTGGGGTGGGCTCGGCTCCCTCAACCAGGACCAGTAATTAAACTGTAAATTACCGCTAAGTGCAGACCCGGGCTGAAGGTCGTATCGACAGTCTCCCAAGAATACCAATGAACCTGGGACCGTAATCAAAAATTTATTCAACTGTCTATAGGTTCAAACATACCTATACATATACATACAACTATATAGGTTTACGTTTATACAGGGTGTTACGAAAATGCGTGGTCATTTAAAACTGCTTCTGCCGATCTTCTTCTTCTTAGCGTGTCGATCAATGCTTCTGCCGATAGCAATGAACAACTTTCTCAAAGAAAGAAATAGTACATTTAGAAAAAAACAATTGGACCTCCTATACTAATTACAATCAGCTGATGATAATTTTATTTGGTAAGGTCTTGACTAAAGTTTTACATTTTTATGGATAGAACCAGCACCCTGTATAACCCAATTACAAGCTTATCTTTCTACTATCATTAGTTGTAATGCCTACATTCTCTCGGGACTTGTATATTTACTTTTTTAATTTCACCGAACCAAGTTTCTAAATTGAACTCGTGCAACTTTTACTTTGAATTAAAAGTGCTTCATCTTAATTAAACACAAAAGTGTTTTAAGTTAAACAACATTTACGAAATTATAATTTCGAGTAAAGTTGGTGCAAAATTTTGTGATTCTTATCTACTTACATATTTTTACTGAAATTGGCTACATGGGTATTTTATGAGTATTTTTTGTGACCGCTCTGACAATGACAAATAGGATTTTTTTGCAGAGAGGGAATTTCGCACCACAATTTGTCATCTATTGCTGTGCTGGTATGCTTTCACGAATATTTTGTTAGCCATAGCTATTAAAATTGAATCCGTTATGAATTTCGAAGCCTGGATGGAGCGATCGACTGAACCTTTTAACATTTTCACATAAACTATTAAGTCAAACTACAAAATATTTATATAAGTACTCGTGTGTATACAGTTTCAGAAATTGATCCAATCACGCGGGTCGTTTGATATACGTCGTGACTACACAAATATACCCTTTATAATCCCTAGAGGCGAAAGGTTTAGAAATGGTATTGTGGAGAATTGATGAAACCTCAAATAGAAAGATTATTATATACCTATAGTTTGGTAAACATCATTCCGAAACTAAATTGATTTGTTTGTAAAAAACCCTCCGTATTTGTAAAATACATTATTATACTACAAGGTACCTTTCACTATGTTATTTTGCGTAGGCACCGCGTAGGCGTATCTATATAAATCGTGTTCATTCATTCATACCTTGCTTGTCATGTTTTCAAATAGGAAAAAGATTTACATTTTCGTATGTTTATACCTCTCTCCCTCTCTCCTGCTCTCTATACAAGAGAATAACCCGTCTAAGTACATAAGTTAGTGACGTTGACGGGTAGTGAGTAAGCCGAGTGGCATCATTATCTCGACTTGTGGAAGTTACACACGTTAAACACAGATTGTGTGCTTCTGTTGTCGGTGAACAATTAAGTCGGTTCAAAATGTTCTTTAAGATATTAACAAAGTTGCGACAAGGAAGAGCGCGATGCGATCCCGCGACCGAACTTCCCCGGTGCCGTTTAGCTCGTAAAAGAACGTAACTGCCTCTGTGAATAGATAATAAGGATTTTATTAAAATTCCTTGTCCTTGTTTTGCCATTCGTAGGGTTCGCTTCGGCGGCCGTCTTTTGTTCTGGTGGCATGCGAGTCTAAAGCCTTGCCAAATTCTCCCATCGTCGTCTTCAATGAAATTTCAGTGCCACATTTATAGCCGCTTTTGTGTTCGTTTTTATACCAAGTCTATTTGTGATGATAAGACAGGCATTTATACGCGTTTATCTGAGACTATAAACAACCAACGTTTTGTTAATTGTGTTTATAGAAAAATCTAATAAAAGGGACATTTTGCTCCGTTCTTAAAAGGAAATGATGTTTTGAACAGTAAATGAATTCATAACAAACCGTTCGCCGTTTGCAGGTTCTACCTAATATAAACTTGAACACAAATCATGTTGCATAACATTCACGTCCATTTATAATAGGTATATGAATTACAACATTGGCTATCGCCGTTTTAATTAATCTCTCTACGCGAAATAACAACGAGGATTCAATTTTCTGGTCAAATGGATTGCTGCATCCAAACGTGCGGCCCCTGCGTAGTCGTAGTATTCCCTTTTTATTCATCCCACGTCCAATTGTGTGCGTCAATATTCGATTTTATGAAAGATCACTATTTTCTGATTGGTATGTTCGAGTACATGTTTCATTATGCATTCAAATTGAGTTTTTGATTGAAAGATACCTACAATCCACTGGAATATGATTGATCAAAATATAGTAAACTCCGTTTGAAGTTATAGATGGCACCGAATGTTTTTCATAAATCATCTCAGCAGGAGTCTGTCCTTTGGGAGTCGTTGAGAGAAAATTACTTTCTCATTCTCATGGTTTTGGTGGTCGGTATTTTATTGCTCCATCTAAATGAATAATGTTCGTTATACAGAGTATTCACGAAAAAATTGTGCGCTAACAACAGTTGGAAACTTTAAATTGGCGTTCTGTTTACTGGTCTACTAAAATCTCGGAGCTGATTCGCTATAACAATTTTGCGACTAGATTTTTAATAAAAATGCTAAGTTTATTATTGTGTTTGTATTCTGTGTATCACCGCGAACTGCTTCGGTTCATACTCGTATCTCAAGTTAAACAAGTACAGAGCAAGCCGTAACTTTAGCTTGCGGTTGCGACTTAAACATAAGCGTATATTTTATCAGTGTGAGATAACTTTGTATAAACGTCATTTATTAAACTTGTGTAGATACCAATAATAAACCTCAACCCTATGTTGAAGCTGTCTGTTTACTAGAGTATATTAAGATTTAATCAACAAATTTTAAACTTTATACCTACTGGAATTATTAAGTTAGCTAGGATTTTATTACTAATTAAAAACAATCACAAGCTTTTTAATTTAATAAAAACGTCTCGCTGTATAAATGAGGTAGACAACATCATACCTCATTAAATATTTCTGGATATACTCCGTAAACAAAAGCGTCACCTATAGCTTTCTATCAAATACTACGTAGCTCATATTCTTAGTAAAACCCAATTTCCATGGTGTAATTGTATCGTCGGCTGTATGTGGAAACAATATGCGTATCCAATTCCGTTGAATGGCTGGCAGGACGCGGTCGCATCACCTGTCACGATCCCGCCCGCTTGTCAGCTGTTTTACATGCTCCCCTGATCTGCTAATCATGAATATGTACAGTTATTTATTGGGTAAATACAACTAAACTCTTATAATATTATTAATATGATATTTTTTACTTAGTTCGATATTTCAAAAGGACACCGAAAATTTTTGCTACCACATGAGTTTTGTTTTGGTTGAACAATGCGAATAGTGTACCTTTTTTGAATTAAATAAATACGTTAACAACACACCATTTCATTAGAATTAGTCAGGTTATAGATTGTTAGAAAAAAGGGCGTAAATGTAAGCCCAAAATAGTAATTTAAATAAAATTATGCGTATAATTAAAACGAATAGAATTAGTTACGATACCAAAAACAAGAAACTTTAACATATTTTCGCGAACACAATTTACCTAAATAAACAAACAGAATATTGTAATACCGTTTATAAGTGCTGTCATGTGAACAAGTAGGTAATAAAATGGAGGTTCCTCGTGCCTCGAAACGCTTTAATATTTTCTTTGATGTTCAGTTCCTACTAGTGAACGTAACCAACATAATGTTTGCTTACTCCACGTTTTAAGTTTATTGGCCTGAATATTTTAGTTAAATGTGGTAAACATTAGTGAAGGTGAGGATTTTTTGTACTTTTGAAGTAGTGTGACTAATTTTAACTTGGAATTTCTATCGGTCGAAGTAAAACAATCATAATTATGACCTACAAGATATGTGTTCGCATTATTGCTATTCAAGGGGCTGTTGTTCATCAACGATACGAATAGCGAAAAAAATATTTAAAGATAAAAATAGCCAAAATTTTCCGTTACTTAAGATTAATTCAAATCGAAGTTAAGTACTTTTGGAGAACAGAAAGCAACAACAGATCAGTCAATTATAGCAACAACAACAATGGAGTCTTCGATCTTTCACTTACCCTTTCTGAAGGACTGTTTGATCGATACCGAATAAATTATTGTATAGAACTTGACTACTGAAGTCGTTCCAAAACTATGTTATGAATGCCTTAAATGCGTTACGCTGAAAAGCCGCTAAGTTTCGGATTAATCGATTACTGCGGGTTAGATTGGGCAAGTTTAACAGGCGTTTGGACGGGGCAAGTTAACCCATTTGTCTGAAACATGCCTGACTTGTGCCTTTACTTGACATGTACCCTTGACAAGGAAGCCTTCGAGATGGCTACATCCTTAGAGGATAGATAAGAGACAACAGAGTGCGCATATTAGGGTATGACCTGTGATTAGGGTATGAACAGTGAGCACTTGTATGAACTAGTTGCGTTGCAAAAGATAATTAAAACAGAGCGCTCCGTTTTAATAAAATTACCTTAAAACCTAATATTACCCTTATAATATCGGAACCTTCGATATAAACGTCTGTCATTGCACGGAAAATAACTTAAATCAGTCCATGAACGCACTACTTACAGCCAAAAATTTGCTTACGCTTACCACCATGGACTTTTAGCGATACTCCCACTCTATAGTTTAACTCTTATATACTCTATGACTACAGCCTTGATAATATACTTGATAATAAAATATTTGGGTATATGGAAAATTCATGATAGAAAAAATAATAATTAATTTTGAAACAACCATTTTTCGCCCCGAAATTTAAAAAAAAAACAAAAACTACAACACCAATTTCGTTGGTATTTTTGGGTGCCTTTTGTTAGGTAATTAGGTAGCATCTGTGATGACGCCGACTCTCTGTCTCGACTTTTGAGAAAAAAATATTTTTTTAGTTTATAATATTTTTTTCTTTTTTTCCATTTTTTTTTTCACATTTTCGTAATTATATATCGACACCTAAAAACACCTTCACGGATCGGACAGGGTTTTCTTAACACCCTGTATATCAACAAAATATTTTTCTATTAATTTTTATCTGACCTCATACGGACTTTGGTGACGTCATTAATCTTCATAAATGAAAATGATATGTGCTGCAGGAAATCAATTTTACGCTTGGCTTCATTGCATCGAGTATTCGGCGGTCCGTGTTTGCCATTTGACATTTTTAATATTCCTCAATGGAAACGAACGTTTTTTGCGCGATCGTCGTTTTTAGGCAGTAGATATTCGACCTATTTTATTTATTCTAATAGGAATTTTTAATAGACATTTTTCCGGTAAAAGGGCTTTCATTATTTATTTAATACATTGATCATTTTGTTTTTTATTCGTGTTGCTGTTTTACTATTATTACTGTTGTTTTGTTCTATAATTGCTTTCAGCAAATATATATTTCATGCGGAATTTATATTTTGGCTCATAATAATACCTAGACTATTAAATTGCGTGACAGGTCATTCCCGAAAGTTCTTGTGATAACACGTGTATATCGTTTAAATAATAATAATAAAATTCCGGGACAACTCACACACGGTTATCTGATCCCAAGCTAATCAGAACTTGTGTTATGGTAACCAGATAACTGATAAACATACTTATATATTTCTAAATGTCATACATATTATAGATAAATTACACCCAAACACAAAACAAAATATGATCATGCTCATCACACAAACATTTGACGGGCCTGTTTTATTTTTGACGGGCCTGTTGGTCTAGTGGTTAGTGACCCTGACTGCTATACCGGAGGTCGTGGGTTCGATTCCTGCCCAGGACAAATGTTTGTGTGATGAGCATGATCATTTGTTCTGGTGTCTGGGTGTAATTTATCTATACTAATATTATAAAGCTGAAGAGTTTGTTTGTTTGTTTGGTTGAACGCGCTAATCTCAGGAAGTACTGGTCAGAATTGAAAAAATCTTTTTGTGTTAGATAGTCCATTTATCGAGGAAGGCTTTAGGATATATAACGTCACGCTGCGACCAATAGGAGCGAAGCAGCAGTGAAAAATGTCACAAAAACGGGGGAAAATATTCATACTTGAAAGCTTCCGTTGCGTGCGCTGCGTAAACGGTTCGAGTTACCCAAAATATATGTATGAAAGAATTGTTCCGCTTTCAATGATCTAAAAAAATGTCTGCGACAGTATATGTCTATCTTTTAAAATTGACTCACTATAACCTTTTTTAAGGTAATCATTTGGTCGAAATTAATGCATTATCTATACTAATATTATAAAGCTGAAGAGTTTGTTTGTTTGTTTGTTTGTTTGGTTGAACGCGCTAATCTCAGGAAGTACTGGTCAGAATTGAAAAAATCTTTTTGTGTTAGATAGTCCATTTATCGAGGAAGGCTTTAGGATATATAACGTCACGCTGCGACCAATAGGAGCGAAGCAGCAGTGAAAAATGTCACAAAAACGGGGGAAAATATTCATACTTGAAAGCTTCCGTTGCGTGCGCTGCGTAAACGGTTCGAGTTACCCAAAATATATGTATGAAAGAATTGTTCCTCTTTGAATGATCTAAAAAAATGTCTGCGACAGTATATATATGTCTATCTTTTAAAATTGACTCACTATAACCTTTTTTAAGGTAATCATTTGGTCGAAATTAATGCATTATCTATACTTAATAATATATTATAATATTATAAAGCTGAAGAGTTTGTTTGTTTGTTTGGTTGAACGCGCTAATCTCAGGAAGTACTGGTTAGAATTGAAAAAATCTTTTTGTGTTAGATAGTCCATTTATCGAGGAAGGCTTTAGGATATATAACATCACGCTGCGACCAATAGGAGCGAAGCAGCAGTGAAAAATGTCACAAAAACGGGGGAAAATATTCATACTTGAAAGCTTCCGTTGCGTGCGCTGCGTAAACGGTTCGAGTTACCCAAAATATATGTATGAAAGAATTGTTCCGCTTTCAATGATCTAAAAAAATGTCTGCGACAGTATATGTCTATCTTTTAAAATTGACTCACTATAACCTTTTTTAAGGTAATCATTTGGTCGAAATTAATGCATTATCTATACTAATATTATAAAGCTGAAGAGTTTGTTTGTTTGTTTGTTTGTTTGGTTGAACGCGCTAATCTCAGGAAGTACTGGTTAGAATTGAAAAAATCTTTTTGTGTTAGATAGTCCATTTATCGAGGAAGGCTTTAGGATATATAACATCACGCTGCGACCAATAGGAGCGAAGCAGCAGTGAAAAATGTCACAAAAACGGGGGAAAATATTCATACTTGAAAGCTTCCGTTGCGTGCGCTGCGTAAACGGTTCGAGTTACCCAAAATATATGTATGAAAGAATTGTTCCGCTTTCAATGATCTAAAAAAATGTCTGCGACAGTATATGTCTATCTTTTAAAATTGACTCACTATAACCTTTTTTAAGGTAATCATTTGGTCGAAATTAATGCATTATCTATACTAATATTATAAAGCTGAAGAGTTTGTTTGTTTGTTTGTTTGTTTGGTTGAACGCGCTAATCTCAGGAAGTACTGGTTAGAATTGAAAAAATCTTTTTGTGTTAGATAGTCCATTTATCGAGGAAGGCTTTAGGATATATAACATCACGCTGCGACCAATAGGAGCGAAGCAGCAGTGAAAAATGTCACAAAAACGGGGGAAAATATTCATACTTGAAAGCTTCCGTTGCGTGCGCTGCGTAAACGGTTCGAGTTACCCAAAATATATGTATGAAAGAATTGTTCCTCTTTGAATGATCTAAAAAAATGTCTGCGACAGTATATGTGTATCTTTTAAAATTGACTCACTATAACCTTTTTTAAGGTAATCATTTGGTCGAAATTAATGCATTATTGCCAATTATTTGCTACAGAGTTTTATCAACATAATCTATACTAATTATATATAATTATCATTTACGCAGAAATACTTTTTTTTTTAACTTCTTAATCGTGGTCATAATAACAGAAATTGACGCGGACGAAGTCGCGGGGATCAGCTAGTCTATAATATGTATGTATTTAGAAATATGTAAGTAAGTTTTATCAGTTGTCTGGTTACCATAACACAAGCTCTGCTTAGCTTGGGATCAGATAACCGTGTGTGAGTTGTCCCAGGATATTATTTTTATTATTTGTCCTGGGTGGGAATCGAACCCACAACGTCCGGTATAGCAGTCAGGGTCACTAACCACTAGACCAACAGGCCCGTCAAATAATAGGACCGCCAATTGTTTCCCTTATCACAGTGCATTACTGATTTCGGGAGTTCATTAATTTGTCACGGCTTGATTAAAATTAATTAAAACGGTGTATACAGCGTGTAACAAAAGGTGCGCTCATATTCAAGTTACGGTATGTGTCGGGAAATAAATGGATGGACATAAAAGTTGTTTCACACTTTTAGCATTCATGTTTGCGAAATAACGAAAAAGGGGCAAGTACATCCATAATCCAGGTACTACATGAGTTTTGACTGTTATAAACTCAGAAAACAATTGTTGTAACTTTTGTTCATATAGAAATAAAAGTCGGCTTTTAAATAAGTAAGATCCTTTAAGAAAACCTAATATATCCTTGATGTTTTTTGAAGGTCTTTTCAGACTTAAACGCTAATTTAAAAACTTAATTAATTAGGTATAGGTACGCACCAATAAATTCTATATTCAAACCTCAAAAAAATCTATGATTAATAAAACAAAGTTTGTGCTGGCTGAACGGTTAACAACTATGCCGATTTTTAACTTTCTATGTCAAACGATCGCGAAGATACGCCTGACTCTGACAGATAGACATCGGGTAATTCCATAAACGTCCCTTTTTCAATTTCGAACAAATCGTTCGTTCTTTTTTTCGAATTTTCGCTTTTTATTTAATATTTTCTTTAATTTCTGAGCGCCTGTCCACTTTGACAAATTAAACTTTTTCGATTGAATCACTTGAAATATAAATACCTACAATACCTGCTGTGGGTAGGTATATTTAAATTTAATTTTGTTCTTTTTATAAATAAATAACGTGAATTCTTTTTCGAACTTTGTTTACCAATTTGGTTCAAAATAGAATAATTGAATAACATTCAAACACGGTATTTCTAAATTTCCATCGATTCGTTTACACAATAATCATTTTTACATTTATAACGTCTAAACGTCGCAATCTTGACAAGGGTTAGAAATAACAACAAAAGATAAAGGTCGTCCTGGATTCTCGATTCTAATGGATTTTGTCAACGTATCCCTGACACTATTAAAACCAATATAATCTTACCAATATAACCTACTTTCATAGATAGACTCACACACAAAATATAACAGAGAAAAAAAAAAAACGTTTTTTTTCTTTGTTACTATAGGTAATAGCGGAAAAAGTAAAAATATCTACAGGCTGGTTCTAGAATTGGACAGTGCTTGAAGAAATCTATTTCGTAGTACTGAATAATCTATGTTTTCCCATCTATTAGGTACAGCACATACAGACCTACACATTAATATTAAAGCAAATACGCTCAACAGTCTATTAATTGATTCGAATTGATTCCAACTGTAAGCAATTATTGGTGCTCGATTGGAATCGATATTCCATTCGGCCATATTTATTCTACGTACATAATAACAAATAAATTAATTTGGAGAACGTCATATAATTTCTATAACACAGTCAGTAATTTCAAACGACGAAATTGCTTGTTATTTGATCAAAATATTGTTTCATAACTGATTTCGTAATTCTAGAACACTCAATTTTACACTTCATATTTATTGTGGGCTTAACTTTATTGCATAAAACCTTTACCTTCTTTACCACTTCGCCATTTAGATTATGTGTATTCATACGTCGATGTACTTATAAAAAGGCCATCAATAATTACAATTCCAGAATAAAAATACATTTAAAAAACTTTATAAAAAAAAAAACATTTCATTGACAGATCTGTTTATTTTCCATCGGAAAGGCCCTTCACTCTATATTTTAAGAAATGTATATTTTAGTAAATGTGAGTAAAATTGACGTAAAATACTGAAGCTATTTTTAAAATACGAAATGTTTTTATTCCGAGTTTTGAATATTGAATATTGGGAATTATAGCACCCTATAAAACGATCGTTTGTGCTATATCACGGGTAGGTTGTTGAAACTGAACTGAAACTAGTTTCAGAATTGAAGACAGTTTACAAGTACGCAAGTAACAAACTGTGTAAATACATTTCAAAGTCATATTGAACTTGATTCTCTTCGGATATTACTTTGACATGTTTAAGGAACAATTTACATTGTATTTTATGTTAGAGCTTATGTATGTAAATTTTAGGGAAGCAAGGAAAGGCTTTTTCAACCGACTACAAAAATGGGAGGTTCTCAATCCGTGTGTATGTTTTTGGTAGGTGTGTCTGTTACACGCTACTTACGTTAATTGTTAACCTATTTCAATTTTTTTCTTCGTCGGTGGTATACCTCAGACGTGGTTCCATATAATATCAAAATCAATCGACATTCATGTGCAATCAATATTATGTGCCTATTATCTATGGATTAATTACTACTACTATTAAAAAGTAAAATTATCCAAACAAGTCCCAATTTGAAAGGCACTCTTTATGTTTATAACAATAATGACAATCATCAAAATAAGGACCTACATAGCAATAAGAACATATATAATTAATGAGGTATGTACCCGCTTCAGACGTTTTCGTAATACACACAAACTCTGCGGTAGACCACACATTAATATTTTGTGCTCACTTAGAACCCTGCTATTTTTGTTTGAAACAAATGAAACGTATTCAATTCGTTACCAGGCACAACACATGTTTTGTATAAAAACGAACAACCATTTTGTTCAGGTTAGGTCTCCTTAGGGACACAAATGGCTGTCTGTAGGTAGTTGAAGCCTGAATGTAGCGATTAGACCTTTTAAAATGTTACATACATACATGCATACATACCATCACGCCTGTATCGCCGAAGGGTTAGGCAGAGGTGTACCAATGTACACCCACAGTTCGCCGGTATGTTTAGGTCCCATGTAATTGGGGGCGACCCTATTGCCACTAACCGGGCACAAATCCAAACTCCGACCTGCTTCTGAGAATTTGATAGAAAAACCCAATAACATCTTGGTCGACTTGGGAATCGAACCCAAGACCTCTAGCGTAGCAGTCGCGCTTAGCGCCACTAGGCCAACGAGGCAGTTAAGTAAAAGTTAACGTTTAAAAATCTGTATAGGATCTCACATGTTAAAAATTATTTCATACAATGTTGCAGCATTGAGTGTGAGCTGTTTATGCGTAAAAGTATTGTAATACTATGTACCTAACTAGCAAGCAATGACAATTATTCACTCTGGACGTGGGTTCGTTGCAGAATTGACAGTTATAATGGTCCCTTTTCCCTATTTATCTAGATTTTTTAAGGCCAGTGACATACAAGACATTCTTAAGTTATACGATTATATATTTCATATACTTTCCAGAATTGTAAACAAAATCCTTAGAGCATCGAAATTGATACCTTCCTATTCGAAAATCCAAAACTCATTTTGCGTTGCACTCAAATTACAAACATTCTAAAAGCAATAACGTAGAATACATGACCTTTTTATAAATTAAGATTCGTTTGTGAACGAACTTGAGAACGAGTCCAAAAGTTCCATCAGTCGGATCTAACGTTGTTTTGATTTTTCCCAGCTCTTTCACAGTACAAGACTCTCTACTAAAGTTGAGTAAGCATCAACAACGTTTTAGGTAGACATTCTAACAAATAACTTTGTTGTGGAGGATAAACGGACGAAGGGAACTTAGGACCCCGGAGGCCACTTAAAACTTATGTGGCTTCGTTAACCATAGCCCTCTATTCCTACTGTTGTTAGGCCTCCAGAATAATATAACAAGAGCCGTCTTGTTTAAATTTAGTGTTTCGTCTCATCATTGTGGTTTCGTAGAATTTAATAAATATATCACTGCCTCCCTTTATTTGGATGGGTTAAACCAAAGGACGGCTTATGGCAAAATATTTGAGACCAAAGATAAAAAGCCAAATCAAAGCTGCAGATGGGTGTGTGGCATTTGGACGATTGGATTTGATTGACGAAATCTATGCAGATGTTACGTTATGGCGGTCGAATATATTTTTCCGATACCCATCGTCAGCAAAGTGACTCCATACTGTACAAATAATAACAACCTTGTATGAGATCTTCTAAACTAGATTTGGAGCATGAGTTTGTATCTTTCAGAGATCTTTCTTGTATCTATCAGAGGTGCTGTCATTACGGAAGATGTGCGACCTTCTAAATAACAGATAAAAAGTTTTTATGTTTTATAAAACGACTACCTGCTTATTTTTTAACCTTCCACAAATGAAAAACACTTCAAAATCATAAACTGGGTCAAATAAGGATTAATACATTTTCCCTGCTAGAACGAATTTCATTTCACAGGAGCTTATAACCGAAAGCTACCTAATTGATTGGAAAAGATGTTGAAAACAGAAATTACAATATTGGTATACCTACAACGGTAATAGGTACTTACGTAAAGTCTGATATTGTTGTCGTAAATTTTTAATTTACGAATTTATTTGTCCTGAATCCTTTGACTGAGATTAAAAGCCTGGAAGCGTTTCTAAGAATAAGCTTTTAAGGGGAAGGTGATTAATTATCATAGTAAAGTGTCTTCAGGATTTTGTTGGTATACTTATAATGTTGTTGACGTTGTTTATTTATTTATTTATTTATTTATTTATTTATCTATTTATTTATTTATTTATTTATTTATTTATTTATTTATTTATTTATTTATTTATTTATTTATGTACACACAATGGACAAACAATCATTAATATATACAGATAAAAAGGTACAAAGGTACTGCTTATTTCATATGAAATTTGTTGTTGTTGTTACGTTAATAAAAGACAATTGACTACAATGAGTTATATTGATTTATTTACTAGTAAGGAGTCTGATTCATGCATTAACAATCATACAATTAAGATGTCCTAGTGAATTTATTTAATAAACATAATCATGCTTGTGGTTTTCAAATATTTGGATGAAATATTTGATTTCCGTCAGAAATTCCGTATAAGCATTTCAATAAACAGCGCTGGATTTCCATAGAATATTTAGAGGTATGTCATTGTGGTCTAAGCTTCCAGTTATCGACACAGGACAAGCACCTAGACCGGAACGGCACAGGTCTTGCATATTTTAGAAATCGGTATGCGCCGACAATCCGTGCAGATTCCTCCGAGCACGAGCACAGCGCAAACATAGCGTCAGAACGTAGCTCCAATGTTTGTCTATTGATCGAAAGCTAACGAACTTACCAGTAGCTTCACGTCTAATAGTTCCTCAGATAGATTCCATTCGTTTCGACTAAAACCAATATAGGTAAGTCGAGCGCTCGCTTGAAATTTTCTTAAAGAGCATTACTGGTTCTATAAGCTCGCTGCTTTTATTACACAAGTATTTATGAGATTTATTATGAAGGTAATATGTTAGCTTTAATGAAACTTTCCACAATATTTACGTACAACACTCGCTGCAAATAAAAACATAAACATAACGCTTTTATAATTATTGCTTGTTTATTCACAGCGAACAAGCTGTTTATTCATGAACACTAACGTAACAAAATATTTTAGGAAATTTAAAACTCGTTTATTACCTCTTAGTTTTAGTGGTGTGCTCTTAAAGCGAATGGAAGCCCGCCTAGGCAACGCCTCAACACAGAGAAATTAATTTGATGGTTGTTCTGTTTCGCTATTAAATTCATAGCGGTGCAAACAACGCCTGCCCGGAACGTTAGTGTGATATTTACTTAAGGCAAGAAAGCAGCAAACCTCGCTGCGGAACTGCAGGCGTTTACTATACTCGCATGATTGCAGTGCGATGTTGCTTTTATGTAATTATAAGAAACAGGAAGTTGGTGACGTTTGCTTCGTTTCTTAAGGAATTAAATAAACCTCTTGTAAGAGAATTTTGTGTTGTGGTTGAAGGAAAATAGCCCACAGGGAAAATGTAGTAGGTTGGTATAATGTAGTATAAGTAAGGTCTATTAGCGTTAGAGAGGGTTCGAACACGTAGGTACTACACGACCCCTAAAAGTATTTTACTATAATAGTGAACAATAGATGTATTGTGTACCTGTATTTTTTATGTCGATGGGTATGCCAATTGTGCCTCTAACCCCGGTGAACATGGTGAAAAAATATGTGTCACAATAACACATAACACACTTTACCATCAGATAAATCTCTAGCGTTATTATATTGAAGTGTCATCGAAGTATACTAAGCGATTAAAAAAAAAAATTTGTTGACAAAGAAAAAACCGTGCATATGATAGCTATAACTATAATGGTGACAATGACTCGATTTGATATCGAAACACCGACAAATCTATAGGTACTTATAATAAATCTGTAGAAGTGAAAATTCTGTACATTGAAAATATTATAACACGATGCCTTCCAGAAAGAGACCATCTCTTTCTGCTACATCGAGACATGCTAATAAACGAGCAATAATAATATAATAACCTATTAATAAATATGTCCATGTTTTCATTATTAACATGAAACATTAATTAAGTCGTTAAATAAAACACAATATTTAACTATATTGACACCAGCAACACAATATATTTTATATTATTCATGTCATTCATTATTAATTGATAGAATGATTCGTTAATTATTATTGTTTCCTTTATTTTGCCGTAATAAAAGTGGACGAAGCGAAACCAGTGTGTAAGGATCGTAGCACGTGGAAGCGGTCTCTGCCTACCCCTACGGGAAAGAGGCGTGATTATATGTATGTATTTTGCCGTAAATAACATTTCGGCTTGACTTAAACACCTGAATTTTGTATTGTATTGTGTCTAGTATTCAAGGCTTTAGGTATATTCTGAATTCAGTGCTCGAATGCCCGTCTATTGGCAAGACGCTATTAATATCTGTAGGTCTGAGCTATTACGGGTTTGAATCGAAAACGGCTTTGTGCTCGCTGGATGGACCACTATTATTTAATGTTCGACTATATTTAGAGTAACGGCTGCTATTATGTTTTGTGTAATTTTTATGCTAAAGATTATAAGAGAATCTGATGTTTCTATATCTATGAGGTAGGTTGAAATTTATTCTATAGAAATTGTTATACACACATAATATTTACTTCCAACTCATAATTAAACTATTTAAGAAAAACAGTTACGTTCCTCTTTTAACAAGTTATTTGTTTCATTTTTTATAGTAACTAACTAGTTTTTCTATCCCTCTATCTTTAAGCTCAGCATGTACTTGGGTACTAATGTGTCTGGACACATTTAGGCACAAAAATAACATAATTTAAATAATTAACTGTAGTCTGACGCTACAAAGAGAATTATTCCCATCGCAAACAACGTAGATATTCGGTGCCCGAGTCTAATTAGGTCCAAATATTTAGCGTATCTCCTAAACGGTTATAAAATAAGGAAGGTAAACCCTGTTATGGCTTTGGTCTTAAGTTAGTAGCCAGAAGTTTACGGAGCGAGAGGAATATTGTATTTTTTCTTGTCTTTAAATAATGCAGAATAATTGGATTTGCTTAAAGAAATAATTATTTCAAGTTGTATTGCAAGATTTACCTTAAATTGATAACATTGCCTCGCTAAATCTTTTTTTTTTCGGAATGTAGGCCTTATTGTCTGATTGTATAAATTAGCTAATTTTTATTAAAGACTTAGGTACAATATACCTTGCGCGTGGTATGTATTTGCTCATGTTGTCATTCCATCGCAGCAAAAGAGTGATGGAGAGTCACCATGCATGATCTGTTTGTGTCATATTGTGTGAACTCTAATGTACCTACATCAGAAAATGTCATTGACTAGTTGAATAGTTTGAAAATAGTAAACTACAAGTAAATACATCATATAAGTAAAGGAGGCTAACTATAGGTACCTATCTAAAATTAGGTGAGTCTTCTCTCTTACCGTGAGAAAATACCAGCTATATTCTACGAATAGAAGTTCTTAGACCCAGATTAAAGCCTTCAATCATATTAGTTTTCTGCGTACGAAAGGTGAAACAAAACAATGAGCTTGGGTCAAATCGATTCTGTCACACAAGGTGACATACAAAAGGTCAATATACTCAAGACGAAATGATCACTCTTCATGTGATTCTGTAGCGAATTTAATAAAACAAACATTAAACAAGTATAATTATATTTTAATTATGCATTTCAAAAATATATTTCTGACAAAATTTATGGTTAAATACGTGTTTATAAAAAGATTCTATTTTTAATTATAAAGAACTAGCGATTAATACGGTGACGTCATGACACGAGTGGAAGAGCTTCTATACATAACGCCCTTTGAGTCTCACTTCACCGTTCATTGCCCCATTTGTAGACAAGAGGTCTATAGAACTTGTTACCTACCTCACAATGTATAGAATTTTACCTACTATTAAAAGTCTTACATCAAGAGATAAATAGCAATGATTGACTTTTATACCGTAGGCCGTAAAAGTAAATATTTGCGGGATCGTTTTATAGTTGAACTAATGGAACACGCGTTGTATTTATGAGTCGCTGTGAGTATATAAAAGTAGTAAAAATATATTGCTGTAGTGTTGATGGTTCGCCTAGAGATATAATCCCTGTACAAGACGCACTTATCATGGCTTTGAAAGTTTTACGGCTGGCGATGAAAGCTGTTTGTCAAACACGCGAGTGTAAAAGTACAAGTTTACATGTAGCACGTGTATTCTCGCGAGAAAAACAACCCTAATTTACCTATGTCACTTCTTTTGTTTTATATGTAGTGTAGGTTCAAATTACCAGCTATTTATTTTTATAGTCGTTTCAAAATAAATGCCAGGGGGCTCGTGGCTAAGTGTAAACCGTACGGTTTGACCGATAATACAGGTTTAGCCGCGCTCGCCGCGGTTGGTCCGTGGATGGGTGACCATTTATAACATACCGAGACCCCTCCGTGTTTCGGAAAGCACGTTAAGCCGTAGGTCCCGACTGTCATACGTACATCTTTGGCAGTCGTTAAGTCAATTCTGACAACTAGTCTTACTATGGGATACTGTGTTTCCCAGTAAAATGGTTGTGGAGGTCAGATAGGCAGTCGCTTCATGTAAAATACGGTATTCAGCTGAATCCGGTAAGACTGGTAGCCGACCCCAACATAGCTTGGGAAAAAGGCTAGGCAGAGTTTCAAAATAAATGCCAAGTTAATCACACGGCACTTTACTTATGTAGGTACCTTTATAGTGACATTATGATTTTACTTGAAGTGGATATTTTGAATTACCCAGAAATATTCCCTGCATGTAAATACTTACACGTGCCTATACCAAATAAAAAGCTTTAGGTAATATAGGTCCATTTAAATGGAAATAAGCTATTTACCGTGTAGACTTTCTTTCTAGGCTTAGCTAAAAATGGAGCCCTGACTTTGACTGATGAGTATTAAATGGAAAATCAAACAACACTGAGAATATCGGTAAAATGATTAATAGCTTCAAATTACCGTAGAAAATATAAGCTTTACCTATTGAAAGCTTATATTTATTTTTTAACGTCGGCACACTATCCTTTGCCAGTATTTATCATCATCAGTCAATATGTAATTTTCAGAAGACTGATCCATAATCTGGTCAAATCTAAAGATGACTGTGATTTTGGCCAATGAACTAAAAAACAATCACAGGAGAAGTCAACTGTCTATCATAGGTGAAGACCTATGATTTTATTTTTATTTTTTTTTATTAGGGACAAATACAGTAATGCGTTACAGTAAATCTTAAAAACTAGTTATACAACTAAAAAAACGCACAACCCACACCATTGTCCACGAAATGACATATATTATTTTAAAGTGACAAACTGTTATGATAGACAGTTGACTAACTTATTTTCACTTTAAGCTTTCAAAAACTAGAGGAAATGCTATTATTGCTAGGTTTAGTGGATGTAGTGACTAGTGGATCGCGACAGCACTGACGAAAGCTCTAATCGAGTATTAACAATATCGAGTCATATCGATTCCTGACATGGTCATTCAACATAGTTGGGATAATACCGTCAACCACACGTTCGATCGCCATTAAAATGCTGCGTGACATTTACCACGGCCGCTACATTTGGGGCTCAAAAGTTTAAAGCGATGATTAACGCTATAATAAGCTCGTAAATCGAGTCCATTACGGTAACTCCGGCAAACTTGTAATTTATGAATGTAACTTCAAACTACCCACACATAACCCTAAGGATTAAGGTGTCAGCGAGCTGTTTAATTGTACACGCAACCGCGGATTATAATTGTGCCTTGACTTAGTTTCCTCTTATCAGAATAGCCTTCCCTATATGCTTGGTAGGGTACGGCAAACATAACTTTAAAACAGTTTATACCCAAAATCGGAGAACGCACAAAGCAATGGCAATAAACCATCTTCAACGAGTATTAGAGAAACATATCCGTGCATCTAATTAATATGTGTTGTAAATAATAAAACTCTTTTTTTTTATTAGATTAGATTCAAATCAGCGTTTAAGACCCATTGTATTTAATTGATGGTCAAAAAAATGTAAGATTTGGATTTAAGAAGAAACAAGGACAATTCGAGTTATTTATACATTAATTATTTCTTAAAACATTCACACAAATTGTGAGCTTTTCTTAGAGAAAATTATGAGTTCAAGCTCTTACAAAGCTAATTTAACAAAAGAAAATCTCAAGATTTATTTTGGGTACTTAAAGTCTTAATTGCAAGAGAGTTTGTGTAATAGATATGTACGAAAAATTAATGAGCTATCTTAAAGTTTTTAGTCAAGTCTTTGAATGAAAAGCTTATTTTTCTTAGCTTTCGTATAAATATATATATAACAGCCTCGTTGGCCTAGCGGTTCTAAGCGCGACTGCTACGCTAGAGGTCTTGGGTTCGATTCCCAAGTCGACCAAGGTGTTATTGAGTTTTTCTATGAAATTCTCAGTAGCAGGTCGGAGTTTGGATTTGTGCCCGGTTAGTGGCAATAGGCTCGCCCCCTATTACATGGGACCTAAACATACCGGCGAACTGTGGGTGTACATTGGTACACCTCTGCCTAACCCTTCGGGGATACAGGCGTGATGGTATGTTATGTTATGTTCGTATAAATTATTTTAAAATACTTACGAAATGCGATGTCAAGTTTTGGAGTTAAAACTGGAGCCTGATAACAAATGATACAATTTTTTTCGATTGAATATTATTACTTATTTTATTATTCTTTAATTATGTTTATACCTGAATATACCATTCGCAGTGAAATAACGTTTATCACATACACAAATAAGTTATACACAAGTAAAAAATATAAGTTGAATCACAGTTTGTATACAATATCGAATGCGAATACGCGGTTTTCCACAGCAATATACACTAAAATACTTCTCATTTTTGACAGCATCAGGTACATTCACAGTGAACGAGTTCCAGTTAATATCAACGGTCGTCGAGCACTAGTTTGTTCTGTTCAAACAGCGCATGTTAGCGAATTCATAACATATATTATGCAAAAACGGTGCATAAAACGGTGCTGCTTCAGAGGCAGACAGCGGACAACGTCGCATTATTGAATTTCGATGTAAAACGTCGTTTACAAAAGGCCTTCGGAAAATTTAAAGGGAAGGTCAACATTCTGGTGTGCTATTTATATTTTGTGACGTCATATTCTCGTCATATTTTCTTTCATATTGTCCTGGTAGCTTTCATACGGGACTCTCAGCCCGGATTCATATAAATAGAAAATATGATTTACGGTAAAAGAAAAGGTAGAATAAAACATGTTTTGATTTGGTAATCCAAAATCGTCTTCATTATGATGTGGGGATCAGATAAGCCATGCGTCATGAAACAAAACCTCCTTAATATTGAATAACCGAAATATGCTCTTTATTGTTACGATAAATCCATACATTGCCGTGTTATGATTATAAATAAGTAACTTATATTTATTCAAAATGAACAGAGCAGTTGTAACGTAACTCAAAAATACCTTGTCAAACACAAACTATGATGTACCAAAACCATCTAAAACTTCGTCAAGCAGCAGAAGACAAAACTAGTTCTTTAAATAGGTAACTATACAATGTACTAGAATGAACTAACTTTTAGCCAGTCAATAAAAAACAAACCAAACCAGCTTAAATATAAGCCCTCAAAATATCAAAAGAGAATTCCGACCAATAGGTGCCTAAGTACTTTCAAGCAACATTGGGTTTGGCAATAGGCCAGACACCGCAATCAAAAGAATAAACTTTCTTTTTAAACTTTCCATTTACACTCCATTTTTTTATTAATCCTATTGTTACGCTTTTCTACGTATGAAAGCTACCTATAAAGTTTCAGACTTCTATCTACTACTACCACTACCTACTACTATCTATAGAACAAACAAACAAATGAAAGCTGTGAGAATTATAGATATGTATGCTTCTACGATTAGACGACCTCCGTGGTCGAGTGGCGTACGCACCGGTTTTCAAGGTGTCGCCAGCTCTGAGGTCCCGGGTTCGATCCCCGGACGGGTCAATGTAGAAAAACCACTTTTCTCCATTGTCCCGGGTCTGGGTGTTTGTGGTACCTTCATTGTTTCTGAATTCCATAACACAAGTGCTTTAGCAACTTACTTTGGGTTCAGAGCAATGTATGTGATGTTGTCCGCATTTATTATTATTTATTTACTTTTGAAAATAACTTTTTTTGTTTATTTTTTAGGTTAGTTTATTTTTTATAAGTTAATACTTTTTGATCCAGGTGGTGCTATTTGGGTTGGATTGCGATGAATGAAAAGGTCGTATGTAAAAATTGGGGTACAAACTGCTGTATAAACATGTAGCCCTTTGCGATTTTTGATGGCAACTAATATAATAAAAATTACGCGCTATCACAGAAATATACCTAGTAGAAAAAAACCTGCATATATTTTACCAATTTCAGTTTTGTATATTTACGACATTGTGAAAATAAATACAGGAATTCGCCTCCTATAAATTACTTCACAACAGTTCTATTACTAATTGCACTCAACGTGAATACTTGGAACTGAAACAAAAACCGAGTAACAGATATTTTAATCGAGAACGTCTATTCACTTAGTGTGCAGTGTAAACATGCACTTAAATCAACTCACTCTTTGATATTCCAGGAACAAACGGAAACTAAAATAGCGAGTATCTAATTGGTAACACGGTACACAGTAACCTGCTAACATTAATCCAGGATTTTCCAGAATTTATTTGTACATCGTACGCTGAATACAAATCATAAAAAATCATAAAAAACGCAAAAAAAAAACATTCTCTCGTTACCCCTCATTACACAGTATACACATCATTAAACCTGTTCGACTTTCATATTTATTAAACGAGGATCGTTAAATTTAACAATACAAAAAATATACAAGTTTATGTAAAATATTAAAAGTTATCGCTTTAATACGTATCACGCATGTTTTTCCTTTATTAAACTTTCGACGCTCAAATGGCCGTGTAAGTGCTTGTTTCATACAAAATTTGTATCATTATCCATGAAATTGGTAGTAAAATTACATCATTTTATCGTCGGTTGTATACAAGATTGCATTATATTTTTCCTTTTACCAAAATTGCAAACAATAAGGATACAAAGAGAATAACATTTGTTGAGATCACAAAGCCAGCTAATTCGGCATAATTTGCTAAAGGAATCTGATATCGATGCGAAAACACATAGAGTGGAGTTGGTTTCAAGATCACGTAATTAGATAATAATGACATCTGTCAATGGGCCAATTACCGGAGTGAGCGAGGCACAGCTACCGAAAGCACTGACGAACAATAACTTCGTTATGATGCCCGCCCCCTCGTAAATAAACAAACAACATGGAAAACAAACATTTTCAATTATAGTCTCGCTTTCATTCGACTCGTGATTTTCAACTACCTACGTTTTTTGTTCCCGACAAATTGTATATTTTACTTCAAAGATACAAAATAAATGTCGTTGCTCCTCTGAACTTTCCAAATTATGAAACTCTGAAGCGTTTGTATTGCGTTCTCTTGGAAAGATTAAAGTGCCTTTGGGTTTTACTTAGCTATGGTTATGCTTTCTTAGTTATTAAACAAATACTTGTTATAGGAATAATGCTGATTTAATTCTGGGAAAGTGATTAACGCTGGCTTATAACCCTCTCTATTAAATAATAATATCATGTTCATAATTAAAGGAACCTTAACTAGAGCTCGTAGACTATAATTTGAGATTTCGTAATTATACCTAAAGTACTCAGAAGCTCTAATAAATCAGCGCTCAACAAGTTTAAATAAAACAAAACATATCTCACAGATCATCTCTCTCGACTAGAAGTTAATCGTTGACAAGTTCATTCTACATTGCTATGAATGTATTGCATAAGGGTCACAAGACTAAGTGTAAAGTCTGTCTTGACTTTTTGTGGTATCTGGACCATCGCCAGACAATGTTGTTATGAGATTGTACTAACACTAGCTCAGAATTACCGTAACATCGGGTATGTTAATGGCACAACACTATTCACACTATTCACACGAAGTCACTTAATCTTCACTACAATATGTCTTTATTGTGGCATTCGATTTGGTTTGCCGTTTGTTGGTTTGAGATCGAGTAGAGTTCGTAGTCTAGTCGATAGTTCGCACGTAATTTGTGAAGCAATTAGGCATAACTTGGACGAAGTTGTTTTTGTGTGTTTGTGGAGAATATGTCGTTCGGTTGAGTTTAAATTATATTTTCTTCAGAGTCACATACTGTATATTACTCAGAGTATTATTTTATTATAGTCCTCTTTCATAGACAAAATTCATAGGAATAGTAATACTTAGTACCTTGAGGTCAAGTTAAGTTTTCTATGGAATAGAAGATCTTCGTTTTCGTAACTCTCTTGTTCAAACTTGAATTTCCGCTTACCCCTATTTACTTAAATTACTTGGCTTACTTGATGGTGTAGCTACTTATCTTTTTCATTTATGCACTTACTATCAAATTCTCGTGTTCTCTATAAACTTTACAGGTGCTTCCATATTCACGCTTGTAAATTCTGGGTGAATATTACCGCGTTATAAAATTTATATTAAGGTGCTTCACAAAAATATTACAATAAATATTTATATTTCCAAATTAAACGCAAAATATGTACATAAATCTGTTATCTGTGCCGTAATTTTTACAAGTCACATCCGAATCCATGAAAGCATCGAGCGGTTTTATCCCTAACTTTTTTTAATACATTGGCTTTGCCGACCAATTCGAATCCAATTTACATTTCAATCGGGAGCTTCATGTAAAAACATGAGGCACGCGGGGCATGCCGCAGCGCTGTAGAGGGCTTATGAAATAATGTTACATCGGGGCGCAAATAGTCGTATAATATATTCGCTATAGAGTACATTATTTTGTTCGCATTCACCAAAATATTCTGCCGTAATTCATCGGAGACATAGAAGGTGAAAGCTATAAATATTTCTCAGCATAATTCCTGCAGCGCTGTGTCTCTGATATGTTGCTTACGCTCATGAGATTTTCAGAGCTATCTGTTTGAAGAATTGCTAGATTTTTATGTTCATTTTAATGTCCCGGTTTCGGTCTCAGCTTTAAGAGAAATCAATATTTAAAGCTACAATGTAATACGGGATTTTCGTGAATACGGCTCTCTTTTTAAGTAAAGTATTTTTAATAGAGAAACACGCCTTTGTAGAATGTGATAGAGAGCGCAAGTACTGAAAAAATGGAGCTCAAGTTTAGTTTACAAAAAGTAACTGGCACAGTAACGTAGTCAACCTTTCGATAGAATATTATTTTCTGAAATACTTACTTTACTTTTTACCGTTGAGGTAGACGATAGTCATAGACGGTCCTATGATATACTCGTAATTGCTAAGAGAATTAAAAATAACAATAGCAAAATAATAAACCATTATCTCTTTCAAAACAAAAAAGAGCATAAAGCAAGCAATCGCTAATTGCGAAAAAGATCTACTTCTACGAGTACTAGTGAGAGATACAATATATTTAATAGATGATACTTAAGAAAGTGCTTATTTAAGACACAATTGGATTTCGAACTCATTTGTCGGTACGTTTGTATATTACATTGTGGTGGTTTAGCAGTATGATGACCGCCTAGGCTCTGACTGATTGAGTTTTGCGACTATATAATACTTACAAACAGTAAAATAAAAATATCGCAAGGAAAACCGAATTCCAGAAATACCACACACATATTATACTCAAAATAACTATAAACAAATAAAGTAACAAAACAAGTTGGCATCAGCGAAGGTTTCTCTTCACTTAAACATGCATGAAAGAAAATACGTGGCGTGTTTCTCAGAATATACATATTTTTCAGTGCACATGAACTGCAACGGTGAGCGTAGGGCTGTCACAAGCAAACACACATATATATTGAAAATGTAATAAAATTGGTAGCTATCGTACGTAAAATGTTTCGTCTTCTGAATTTAGGAGGCGGTTGTGATTCTGAAGTTTTGGAGTAGATAGTATTGGATATATATATGAATGAGTTAAATACCTACTAGATAGTTTTGTTTTGGTTTGTTTGAGGCAGTCTAGGTCGCGAAGACATATGGGCCACGTGGGCACTGCATCTCAAAGGTGGCAGCCCTATTCACAGATAAAGTTGCTAAGCGCGCAGCTCGAGTGCGCGTTGTAAACTAGTTTTATTCGGCCATAACAATGGTCCCGCGGGATGCCAGAACATGTCCCGTATAGTCTGAAGCTTTACGCTTTTCTTTTTCGTGTAATTTGCGACGAAGCGATGGCTTTTATATGTCGTTAATTCAGAGCTGTTGATGTTAAAGTACTTCTGCAATCGTTCTGAATTGTGTGCTTGCTTTCATTCGAGCTGTTTGCTCAACAAATGTGTAAAAGGTTTTTAGTTTCTAAACGTTGCTTTTCCCATTGGTGACTTTCTGTACTTTATAAAATGGGTACGACTTACGACTATTACGTTTCTCTAGATGTTACAATTTTAAAATGTGTAGTTTAGTTTTATTGGTATGAGCCACAAAAGAAATACACAGAATTTTACATTCTCAGTGTATTTGTATTTTTCAGACCACTCTATTAGAGGTTTCATGACTCCGGTTGTTCAATCTTACAATTCACAGAATAATACCACTAGGTACTTCAGCTTAAATAGCTGAAGTACCTAGTGGTATAAATAATAAAAAAGAAAACAAAATGCGTTTTTTTAACTTTGAACCCACATTAAACTCAGTCGGCCTGAGTACTTTTTTTCAAGGATTATGTTAACGTGCACCCTCAAAATTTACATAATCTGAAAAATGATAAAATTTGCACTAGCTACTCGTAAATATTCACAGTCGGCTTATCACGTCAACATTAAGTGAAAGCACCTCCATTATAAAATACATTTTTATATCACCCACGCAGGATTTAACTAATATTTATTTGGCACTTAAAGAGTAACAAATGCATAGAAAAATCGACCCTATTGCTTTTACTTTTCATTCATAACTCAACGATTTATATCTACTAGGAGCTATAGATAGTACGTGTATGTAAATAAGATTGAAAATGGAATGTAAAGTACTTCATGCGAGACAGGACTGTTAATTAGTATCCGATTTGCAGTGAACTTTAAAGTTGGATGAACCGCATGCGAGTACGACTAAGCTTGTTTTGCTTCAATGATTAGCGAGCTTGATTAAAGCTTTCTATTTAACCGACATTCTAACTGAAATAGGTATGTTTCTAGTAGGTACTTATTAGTCATGAGAACAACTATTAATAAAATTAGCGATTTCATACTCGTTGCCGAAGTGTGTGCCGTGTGTTTTCATAATAATATATGTGTAAATATTTTTAGTTTACATAATATTGGAACATTGTAAGTTCCTATTTAGTTAGTAAAACACATTTAGAAAACCAAAAATTAGAAATTTAGACTATTGCACCCAACCGAAAACCAGAAAGGTGTAAAGGTACTAACTTTGATGAAATAGGTTATAAAAATTTTTGTAACTTTGTTCTTTTCATGATCAAGCACTATAATTTTTGCAAATTTCACATGATTTTAATAATTTTGTTATTGTTTGTTACAGGTATTGAACAAAGAGTTTTCTAATGTACACGTAAGTAAATAGAACCGATACTTCAGAGTAAGTTTACATTAAAGAAAATGGTTGCATATTTTATCAGCATAAATAATACGAAACAATGATAAAAAATCATATCTAGAAATTCTGAAATATTTTTTAAAGTAGATTCACAAGAATATTTCAGACGTAAAATTTTAAAAAGTGTACGCTTGAGGAATTTAGGTAATAATAACAATTTTCAAAGAATAACGTCTCCGACTTAAGGGTGCGTCCATATCTGACGAACGAGCTTTACACGAGCCGCTCGCGAGCATGGCGCGAGCGGCGCGCGCATTATGGCGGACGGCGTTATTGACACTAGTGCGTTCGCGGCATGCTGCTCGTGAAATGCTCGTTCCTCAGATGTGGACGCACCCTTATATAACCCACCTACGTTGTTAGAGCTATAAAGAGATTCTGACAAGGTTATTTAAAAGAGTTTTTTTTTTTCAAATAACTTAGATTTTTAAATATTTTTAGTTATTTTTAACATTTCGTACAAGTTACTTAACTTGTTAGGTTTCTTTTTAAACGTCTTACTTGAAATATGAATTTAGACGCCTTTTTTCTTTGTATTTTGTTGTTATCCTAAAAGTCGCCTACAGGTACTATCTAGTTTGCGTAGGCTAAGTCAGATTAATTTGTACTGCGAATCAGAATTTTATTAGTTTGTACTACGGTTCAACGTGGTTATCTTTCATGGTATTTTTTCTTAGGTAATTTTACTAAAATCTATTCAAGTACAGCAAAAGAATCTACTACTAATCTAAGTACTTAATAACATGTAATATATTTTGTAAATTAACTCGAATATTTGAAACAGTCCTAAACCAAATAATTAGGAATTATAATTTAGAATTAAATTAGTATCTAGACTCATTGACATTTAAACTTTAAGGTCACATTTTGAAATACATCGTATTTGAAGCTTTTATTAATAGATAGTAAAATTAATTACTTAACTATCATTTAAATGTTATAAGCCTGCTATTGGAAACAAATAATTTGATTATATTCTAAGAATTGAAGTAGAATTTTTGTTTATTGTGTCTTAATTAATATCTACACTAATAAATAAATACTTGGAAAATAATAGTTGGAAACTTGGTATTAAGTTGCGCAGCTTGAAATCATAACAACGTTACCGAATGTTCAATAAGATTGTAAATTTTAATTAAATCACAATAATATTGCTATCAAACATTAGATATTTCATTATAATTTTAATATCGCTGCCAATGTCATTCAAACATTAAGTTAACGTTTATTATATCCTCCTAAATCACATTTTATAGACACCACCTACGTTTGCATCGCTGCATCGTTCGCATTCGCAGTAAAATAGTTTATCGTTTAACAAATTCCAAATGCCATTTCTAAGCAAAATTTGAAAATATTATCTTTAATATACTACTGCAAATTGTAACGACCCAGACATTTGCAGAAGCACAAATTCAAGAAAATAAGATTCCTTTCTTAAATATTTTCGTAATTTTCCAGAAAGGAGTCTAAAATTTTATTTTCTAATTTGGGTAAACCTCCTTAGTGGCTGTTGTAATGAAACAAATATCATGGAATTTCATATTTGAAGTCCGAGCTAGGTCTACTTAGTCCTTTTTTTGTATTATGAATTCTCGGCAGCGTCTCAATATAAATAATCCTTAGAGGTTTCTCGAGGTATGCACAAAAAAGGTCATGTCGTCTGAAACGGCGGCATCCAAAATTTATACGCGCTCTGGCTGAAGGTGCTTTGTTTTCTCATGTCAGCTAGAAGAGGGCTTCAGGAGTTATTGTTTTCGCATGTCATGCGGGAGATATATCGCTTCTCCGAAGAAATGAAACTCAAATTGTATCGAGTTCGGGCCCCAAGTTTTCATTTACATGTTGATTTTATTTACCGCGAATGTAGTCTGCGCGAGTGTGGAATATCAATGTGACAATTTAAATGTATATGATATCCTATCCATATAAATCACACCCCTAAATATTCAGGCTTAACTCCTGTTTATTTTTGCATGACACTTGGTGAAGAGTTAGATTTATGTTTCTGTATATCATTTCTAAGCCTTGCACATACAACGAAACTACACATCTACTTTTTTTTACTTTACAATAACTTAATTTTTTTTGAAGGTTTTCACAACTCTATTAGTAGATTTTATTGATTAATGGATGAGTTACCCAGATAGAGTTCAAATTAAAAATAAATAAATTAATTATATTTTACAACTATTAACAATAAAATGTTTGTGTTCATTTATTACACAATTTATTTAAAAGTTTTAATTGTCATCTACGCCTGTTACACGCGACTCTATTTTTACTCATTTTGAAGAGAATGCGTTTAAAATGTCAAAGTATTTTGAACTTTAGAATAAAAGCCATCGTTATTTTCTCACCTACGCATTTATAACGCATTGTGTAACAAACCAACTTTGTCTTAAATTTTTTTCAAACCGGTCGAAACGTCAAGCCCCAAAAAAGGTAGGTATTTATGCATGTACGCGCTTATTATAATAATATAATAATAATAATAATATTTCGGGACAACTCACACACGGTTATCTGATCCCAAGCTAAGCAGAGCTTGTGTTATGGTAACCAGACAACTGATAAACATACTTATATATTTCTAAATACATACATATTATAGATAAATTACACCCAGACAACCAGAACAAATGATCGTGCTCATCACACAAACATTTGTCCTGGGTGGGAATCGAACCCACGACCTCCGGTATAGCAGTCAGGGTCACTAACCACTAGACCAACAGGCCCGTCATTCCCGTGAATTATATTACTATAAACATGCAGCGCGATAGTTTAAAAGTGTTTGTCTTAGTTTATTTAGTTATGATCATATTACTTTAAATTGATCGTTTTTTTAATAGATAAGAGCAAAAGTAATAAATAGATATGAAAACATTTAATTAAAATAAGTAATTTTCTGTAAATACGAGTTATAGGATTGAAAATAAAAAAAAAATAAGTTAAAGCTCTTTTTGATACCTATTGATTGTCATTATGTTTAAAAAATTTTTATAATGAAACACAATTTTCTAACAGGGTAAAATGTCTAAGTTAAATACAGTAACATCATGAATTCCAATAAAGTATTTATTTTTATTTAAATATTTTAAACTACAGAATGCAAGTAGTTTTGAAAATATAATTTCAACTAACAAGTTGCGAGAACCAACCACGCCCTCATATGAAAATAAATTTGAAACTCGAGTTGTACCTCAAATGCTAGCTTTGTAACTCCCTAACTCAAATGAATCCTAAGCAGTAACTTGGACTTTGATAACCAAACGTACTAGTTCATATCGTAGAAACTTTGTTTGAAAATGTAAAAGCAATGAATTCGACAATGTTTCAGCCACTTGTACTGAATACGATGTTACGTTTCGTTATTGCTACATACAGAGCACCCCTGTTTATGCCTTAGAGAATAACCGCCTCATAAATTTTACGAACTTGGGGGTAATATTGTTTGCTTATTACAACGCGTTTCGTTGGTAACGCTACGTATTAACTGCTCACTACCGCTCGCTGAGAGTTATTTGCATAATTTTAATTTTGTTATATACGATATTAAGTCATTGCACGTAGCTACATGATATGAAATAGGAGAATAACTGTCTAAATATAATATAATAGTCTAAGATCCCGTTAAGACCGACCTTCACCGAGATGCTTATTTAATGAAACGTATTTTATATTTAATTTAATATGTCAATAAATATAATGCATATGGGTTGCCTAGAAAATTTCAGTCCAGAGTATATTTAATTAAAAATTAAAAAAAAATATTTTTTTAAACATTTCACCGGTATGATTATTAGATAAATTCTATACCAATCGAAAGTATGAAGCCCATAGAATAAGCAAACGCTAGGTTGCCTATTCTTTTCCGGTCACAACTATAGGGTTGCCATAGTATCTACGAGTCTATAGTTGTGACCGGAAAAGAATAGGCAACCTAGCGTTTGCTTATTCTATGGGCTTCATACTTTCGATTGGTATAGAATTTATCTAATAATCATACCGGTGAAATGTTTAAAAAAATATTTTTTTTTAATTTTTAATTAAATATACTCTGGACTGAAATTTGCTAGGCAACCCATATGCATTATATTTATTGACATATTAAATTAAATATAAAATACGTTTCATTAAATAAGCATCTCGGTGAAGGTCGTTCTTAACGGGATCTTATACTATAAGGAAGGCACGGGTCCTAAAGAATGGTTTCCAAGGCAACCAATAAACAACGGGCATAAAAACAAAGACATAAACATAGATAACATTCACACTTCGCGTTGGTAGAGAGCAAAAATATGACGAAATGTTCAGGTAAAGAAACAGCAATACAATAAAGAAAACTTAAAATATTCACAAGGAACACGAATAACAAACGGAGGCTCTGGATCGCAAAGTTAGGTGGGCTTCAGTGAAGTAAAGCAGAGCTTGTGGCAAATAGTGGGGCGGGCCGCGACTTGGAACACAGCCAAACACACGTTTAGTGGCCACACACGTGTATAAAAACTACGGCGTTTAACACGCCCTATCTGTTCGAAGCACTATGGAACATTTTATGGGACTTACGGCATGCATTAAACAACGATTATAATTATCTTAATTATGCTAGAGCAAATGTTTTGTTTGCGACCAATGTTTGCTTACAAAGCCTTCGTCTTTAATGAATTTGTAAATTAATTACATATTTTATGAAAACGATTATTACTTTAACTTTTTAGTGGTCAGAAAATGTCTTATAAGTGCAAAAGTAAAACGTGCGTACTACGTTAGTAATAAGATAAATTTTAAATATTTTAAAATTTGTTAGTACAATAAGCCCACAAAAGCACACCTTATACCTAACACACTTGAGTTTGGACACACATGGAGTTTCTTGCCGGTTCTTCTCCATTGGAATGACATTTTGGAACCTGCAACTAGAGTCAGTAATTTAACGTTTTAAAAGAGCTTAAAAAGGCCTACTTGAAATAACAATATTTTGATTTTTTTTTTTTGACACTTGACAGAATTATTTAAAAAAAAAAAACAAAAAATACTACTTATTTCAACTAGTAATATAATGCATGTTAATAAGTAGGAATTCAGGTAACAGGGGAGTATTTTAATTAAAGCACTCATCAATAAATACCTGTAGTTGAAATAAAGCCTAGCGTGAAAGGCGCTTCAATAAATAATTAAATAATATCCGGTAAAGTGAGTTTCAATGAGCGTTCACCGGAAGAAAAGTAATTATTTTCTTATGACGATGATGACAACAGTAAACCCACAAAATTTAAACAACAATATTCATCCAATATTTACCATTGGTACCGGAATGCGCTTTTCAATAAAACTATAATTGAATTTATTCGAATATTGTATGATACATGTAAATATTTGAGTTGGTATGTGAATGAAATACTTTCGACCTAACTTCGACATTTCAACACGAGCCAACGTTATAAGGATTACTTTAATAAATTATTAATTACGCTAAAGTCGGTATAACTATTGAATTTACTTTTACATAACATAACATACCATCACGCCTGTATCCCCGAAGGGTTAGGCAGGGGTGTACCAATGTACACCCACAGTTCGCCGGTATGTTTAGGTCCCATGTAATAGGGGGCGAGCCTATTGCCACTAACCGGGCACAAATCCCAACTTCGACCTACTGAGAATTTCATAGAAAAACCCAATAACAGCTTGGTCGATTTGGGAATCGATCCCAAGACCTCTAGCGTAGCAGTCGCGTTTTGAACCACTAGCAACGAGGTAGTTACAGAATTTACTTTTAACAAATATTAAATAATCATTAATTTCTATGAGGTATAAAATAAAACATTTCGAATAGCATTGCACTGACAGGGACTAAGAAAAGCGGGAATCTTCACCTAACCCCAACACAACACTATCTCACGTTTCTACTCAGGTATTTAAAGACACGTGTTTAACGTTACTTGTGATATATATTTCCTAGTTCTAACGGTCTTACGCTAGTATTTTCTGTGGGTGCCTTTTGCAAATTGTCGGAAACATGAACGTATAATGCAACGACCTTCTAATTTCCTAATCTTTGAGCATGTTCATCATCTTGCATTTTTATTACACGGGACTATTAATGAGATAGGCGAAGGACTTTAACTAAACGTACTTCTCGTCATCAACTCGTGACTTGTCTTTACTCTTTATAATAATAATAATAATAAATGCGGACAACATCACATACATTGCTCTGAACCCAAAGTAAGTAGCTAAAGCACTTGTGTTATGGAATTCAGAAACAACGAAAGTACCACAAACACCCAGACCCGGGACAATGTAGAAAAGTTGGTTTCTACATTGACCCGCCCGGGGATCGAACCCGGGACCTCAGAGCTAGCGACACCTTGAAACCGTTGCATACGCCACTCGACCACGGAGGTCGTCAAACATCGTCTTTATACATATACCAAACTGCCGCACTATTCTGAAATTACATAATATTGACTTAAAAAAGCTAAATCTCAGAAGTCTCTTAAATCTATGGTAAGAAATCCCTTAAGCCACCATTAACGTCTCTGAGTAAGGCCGTAAGCCCCAATTTCTTAAGTGTCGCTATTGTACATTAATACTTACACATGTACCTACTTACGAGTACGTAACCATGCAAATAATCCCCACATTGGTTTCGTCAGCAACTTTGCCAACTTGTACTTACACCGGAAGGAAGCCTGTAAAACTTTGCCATTAGTTACTTAAGCGCTACTTAAGTACTACTTATGTAGAGTAATGCTCTAAGTTAACGTGTCGATGGCAAATACATACCAAGATCGTTCCCATTTTCCTTCAATTATCCAAATTATTGCTCAGAATTTCAAACTTGACGACTAAAGTATGAAGAGCTTTAACAAGTTAAATTCTTTTACAAATAATTAAATTGCTTAGCTTTTACGAAAATTATCTCAAAGAATTCACATAATTCGTCTGTAATAATATGTAAATTCTTAATTTCTGACGGTGTTTCGTGAAAGTGAATATATTAAGAATATATCGCGATACATTTTTGGTTAGCTTCATTTTGAATTTATTGTCTATATTTAAAAAGTAAACAGAGCCTACCTAAACAGCTTTGAATCTGTTTAACAAATTCAGAACAGCTTATGTTTTAGTAACATAACTTTGTCCTATAGCATAATTACTGACCGCAGTTTTCATCACATTATAAGACACCAACAAGCTTACTTATAGACAATATAAACAGCATAAAACCACAAAAAGTAGGTCCACCAAACCTAACTGACCAACAACTTAACAAGAAATACACAATGAAACATTTCAAAGGAGTCTGCGACCAGCTTAACGTAGGTAGCCAACAGGATCGGCAGACAAGAAGTCTTTCTGTGGTCACTTTAACACTTAAGTACCTTCACGTAGGTATTAAGTACCTGCGCTCGGGAAAAGCCTTTGAATTAAGAGGATTCGTTCTAAGTTATGTAAGCTTCCAACTTTTGATGTAGGGGGCGAATAGTCACATTTAAGTAGGTAGGTATTAGGGAAAGATCGATGTTTTTATAATATACGATAAAATTAGACGATATATTAGATGCATACTGAGATCAGTCGATACAGATAGGATTACACAAATTCAAGAGCTTACTAGACCGTGAAACAGAAACCAATTTGATTCCGTTGAGTACTGCACTGATCTTTAGGTTACCCATACTTCGGTACCTATTGCATGTGGTTTCAGACGTTGCCAATGCACAAGTCTGTGGTATCGTTTGGATTTCTGCCTAAATACCAACGCAAATCGTAACCGTTGTCAACCTGATTTCCAGCCATTTTCTCGATCTCAACAAAACGTTGTGGCTACTTAAATAAATTAAACTCAGAGATAATTGAAGCCGTCTAAGTCAAGAGGACGTGATCCAAACAATTGGAGGCTTTTCCTTAAATGTTTATTATGTCTAAAAGTGCTTGTATTGCGAATAATTTTGTTTGGGTGTTTTTTTGGTACGTCGTTGAGCGTAGGCGGGCAATCGTGACGTAGGTCGACATACAATTTCCTGTCTATGGGCCGCTCTGACCGCTGCTCTTTCCCGGGAGATTTAGTCTCGTCTGACAACCTGGAAATGTTCGCCGGATATAGGATGTCAAGTAGCCAACCTTTGCTCCAGGGCTACAGAAATTGCTTCCGACAAAAGCAAGCCTTTGTTCAGTGTATGAGAGTTGCAATATTGTTCGATATTGTGGAAATTTAAATTGGGAACCGTTTCGAAGATTGAAAGGGTAAGCAACTTTTTTCATGAATGTAAAGAAGAAAATTACAGTTTTTATTTTCAGAGTATAAACCATAGACATATTTACAAGATATACATTCTCTCTCTCTCTCTCTCTGTGATCTGTGGTTTTAATTCATTACAAGAAATATTTTTCCTAGAAACGTTTACGTAGGTACATCCACTTTATTCCAAAGAGTCACGATCTAAAACTATTGTAACATAAAATATAATCCAAAGCTCTTTAAAGACCTTATTATACTTTTTCAATTTAGCTACCACGAACGTTACTGTCTAGCTTAGTAATTATGAAGAGTCCGGCCCAGGTACGTCCGTTATCTACAAGAATTTGAAAAAACATGGTTTCTTCCGTAAAGAATGGATAACACGGAAAAATGTGACCAAAGATTTTTATGTAAATGGGAAAAACCTTTAGGCGTTACTGCTGCGAATGAGATTCGGAGTCGATTAAAGTCGGATAATTAATTCTTTTTGCAATTTTTATTGAGAAATCAAGACGTGAATAGAAATGTATTATTCTTCCTTACCTTCTTTCGATATGTAAAGGTAACCTAAGGTCAACTCTACCGATAATTTAGGTACGAATAGTATTACATACTTCATGATTTATGAAAATAATGTTTAATAAATGTTAATAGCAACACAAAGGCATAACCAGTTCGAGTGAAATCGATGAACACTCACACCACATTTAATATTAATCCTCGAATGAACACACCTTCATAAATTATATCAATTACATACGGAAACAACTCGTAACATTTGTTTGTTTATAGCAGCTACGTAAATATAACACTCGAAGCGATATTTTCTTTTCTGCTTTCCCGTGTTTTTCCTGCTAACCTCGGTACACATAAAGTGCTTTCTTATGTTACATTGAACGTTTTCGCAGCGAACATTTGAGCTTCGGATAGGTAAACGCATCAGTGGCAAGCGATATAAATAATGCAGTATCAGATACCATGGCGGAATCCTACGTACAGCAACCAGGTACTGCGATAACTACCGAAATACGCCCATTATGACGTCATGTCGAGAGGTCGTCAACATTTTGTCGGTATAATGATACGAATCGCGCTATTGAAAATATTCATACACATTTTCGCTCGCAAATTACGAACTGTTATGTTCCCACAAAACGATGAATTCACGAGAGCTATCAGGCCAATTATTTTAATTAAATTACAGTTTTATTACAGTTCCAAATCAAATAGCTAGTATTTAACATCTGAAAGAAAGGCGATTGACAAATGCGACCCTAATAGTTCGACAAACGATAATTACAAGTCATCGGGTAGTTTAGGTTCTAATCGTAGGTTTTATTCAAAGATATAAGGCAAGCTAGAAATCCTATCGTTACGTAGCTATATATTATACTTTTTGAAATCGAGAAGTAAGTAAACGGGGGTAACAGCGGGTGGAAAACGTCACGATTGCATTTTAGATGCGGAATCGCCTAATAAAAGGAAGGTGAAGAGTTTTGGATACGAGTATCTAAAGCTTATTGCAAATAAGTATTCTGACAGTGAAAGGGGAATGTGTATTAGGTTACAAAGGTATTTTGTATAAAATGTTGCTTCACTCCCTGAAAGGTAGATAGATATAAGATTTTTTTTTGTATTTCACTCGAGAAGTGCAAGTTGTAATACGCTTTTAATTGAAACCTTCAAAATGATGTAGTTAAAAAAGGAATTAAAAATCAAACTTAAAATCCAAAACACGACACGAATTGGCTTTGAATAATTCACAGCAAAAAAGCTGAAACTGTGGTTCGTAGCGGCTCAGATTTAGTGGCCAACTACCGGTGTAACTGCAATAGATTTTTTTAAAACAATGCCCTGTACTACTGTATCTTCTGTCGTAGATACTAAACACAAATCTCACACAAACATTCAATTTGAAACCTGGTTTTCTTTTGTTTTATACAACTTTTCGTAGCAGCTTTCGGTTATTGGGATACAACAATTTTATCAAATTTCTCGTGGAAATTATGTTAATCTCCAAGCCTGAAATAAAATCTACAATCAACTAGCCGTTAATTTTTTTTTGTTGTTTATTAAACATTTAACATTAACAATGTTACTCAAAAACAACAACATACATATTACTAAAAACACACTTTTCTATCAAAAATAAATTTGTCTAAATCTAAATAACAATTTATTACTTGAATACGGCTCTTATGTTAGAGGTTGCCTAAGTAACCATAATAATAAATAATTATATAATAATAATTGTATAAGCTCCTTATATTATTGTCTGATTGATTGTGTACAATATAAGTAAAATAGACAACTAAACATTTCTATAAACCTTAATATTTAAGCTTATAAAGCAGTAACACAAACTGATCGCTTCGATATTTACTCTCATTGGCGTGCAATAGTTAGTGTTTGATTAAAGCAAGGCATTGTTTATTTTGCGAGTTCATTATTTATCTAGAACGTAATAAATAAAGTTTTATGTTTACAAACATGATAAGTAACATGTAGCTTAATGAAATACATCATTCGTCATAATAATATTTATATATTGTTTTAATGGGTTTTATTATTTTTGTTATTAAAATAAAAATTGGTACAATGAGTCATTATTACCTATTAGGAGCTGCTTTAAATCGTAAAGAGCATTATTGACCAATGGTAAATTATATATTTTACTTTACGTGTAAAAAGTGTTTTATGTATAAACAAAAACACATCAACCTCTTTAATTTCCTGCCCAATTTCATTATATGCGAGCCAATTCTAAAACGTTAAGCAATAAGTGTTTGCTTCATTCCAACGTCCTTTCGGTTCTAGACGCTTCGAGATTACTGGAACGTGTCAACAAAAATAGGTCGAAACCTGTTTGCTTATTACCTCTTTTCCTTCATTGAACATCTGGAATATTGGGACTGTTCAAGAGGTTATTCACAGTTGATATGATATTTGGAAAGTATTCGTTTGACACAACTCTCCTTTCCGAATGTTCTGGGCCTTTTTCGATGTATGCCGTTGACTAAGCCCTATTTTTTGAGACAGCACATCATTTGCAAAAGTAAATGATGTGTAGTGATAAGGGGCTCGTGGCTAAGTGTAAGCCGTACGGTTTGACCTATCGGTCATCGGTATACAGGTTAAGCCGCGCTCGCCAACCTCGCGGTTGGTCCGTGGATGGGTGACCATTTATAACATACTGAGACCCCTCCGTGTTTCGGAAAGCACATTAGGCCGTAGGTCCCGACTGTCATACGTACATCTTTGGCAGTCGTTAAGTCAATTCTGCCAACCAGTCTTACTATGGGATACTGTGTTTCCCAGTAAAATGGTTGTGGAAGTCAGATAGGCAGTCGCTCCATGTAAAATACGATATTCAGCTGAATCCGGTAAGACTGGTAGCCAACCCCAACATAGGGTATATTCCACTTTGTTCACCTGGGTGATATCACCCAGGTGAACAAAGTAGACTTTTGTGTCTCCTCATTTCACCTCGGAATCAATCCACCAAGGTGATATCACCTGGGTGAAATGAGTTGACTTTTTTTGTGTAATTTGTTCACCTTGGAATTGTATCACCTAGGTGAACAAACGCGACTTTTTGAATTATTCTAGTCGACTTATATCACCCGCATACAAAGTGGCAAGATGTTCATTAAATTATATTAAAATTTATTTTTATATTACTGATTGTTCCTATAATAAATACAAGATAATACTTTAAATACAAAAACGATATAGGTACAATGTAAATAAAATTAAAATAAATCGGGTTTATTGCTAAAAAATACTTCAATCATTTTAATAAAAAAGTAAGGAAACATTTTTGGATACTTTATCACTCCTATAAAATAATAAAATGAATGAAATTATAATAAAATGAATATAAAATATTTTCTAGTAATTATTATTTAACAATCAGTAATAAAAAACAAATGTTAATATAATTTAATGAACTTTTTGCCACTTTATATGCGGGTGATATAAGTCGACTAGAATAATTCAAAAAGTCGCGTTTGTTCACCTGGCTGATACAATTCCAAGGTGAACAAATTACACAAAAAAAGTCAACTCATTTCACCCAGGTGATATCACCTGGGTGAATTGAGTCCGAGGTGAAATGAGGAGACACAAAAGTCTACTTTGTTCACCTGGGTGATATCACCCAGGTGAACAAAGTGGAATATACCCAACATAGTTGGAAAAAGGCTCGGGAGATGATGACATCATTGGCAAAAGTCCATTTAGTAGGTAGTCCTGAATTTACTTAAAGCTACTCCAAGTCTTGTAGTCCACCATGTCTAACCCAATGACGAAAAATATAATGATCTTTAGGGCAAAAAAACATGACGAGAAAAATAAATTTGGACGCAATAGAAATTACAGCATCCAGATAAAATTTTCAAGTGTTTATACACTTGAAGCAAAGGTCGGTACTCGTAATAATAAAGGACCTTTGATCTCGAACAAAGCTGACCGCAGAGATTAGCTAACCTAATATCGTGCAAACGTTATGTGAAATGACAGGCAGGTTATAATCAGAAGCAAAGGTCAGACGACTGCTATTAAATTATGATAACAATTAACTTCGCAATAGATGATATTTTAAACGTGATCGAATTCTTTCTATTTATAACTGATATAAGTACTCTATATACCCGGTAACGAAGTGGAAGTCAGATACGCAGTCGTTTTATGTATTCCCGAATTCAGCTAAATTCATTGTCACTGGGAGCCGAACCTAACAAAGCTTGGAAAAAGTCTACGCAGAAGTGTTTCTTTGGGTTTTTTTTTCATGCGGATATTAAGAAACAAAGGGTATTTGCTGCGTAGTGCGACAAATAAACGAACTAAATAACTAGCGTTTTCCTCGAACATACTCTGATTTTCTATTTGTCGTGTGCGTTCATTTTATATTTTTGTTTTTAAAAATCATCTTCACAATCTGATGCCGAATACCGTTAAAAAAACTAATGAAATATTTTCCATCCAATATATTAAAAATGAATGGACACAACAATATATTTTAAATACAAACTCAAACAACAGTTATAACTGTACAGCAAATATTCGTAAAGCTTCCTATATAATTGTATTTTTTTCATCCGTCAGAGGATTGCACCTTTCATTCTTTATAAAATATCATGAAGTTTGAATTATTGTGTAGCTCGAAGTGTCTTTGTTAGCCGTAAAAATAAACGACAGTCGCAGGAAAGGTGTTTCTGGTGTAAGATAGCAAGACACGGTTTTTTCTTCCCCCGCTTGCTTCCGTTTCTTAAGATATAAAAAGAAAAGGCATCCGTCGTAGTCCGTCTTGAGAAGTAGTAACTTTTGTTGTTGTTTTTGAGCTAATACTTGAACGGAATTTTACAGTTTTGTCTTACATAATAATATTTATTTTGAAAGCTACTCAAAAAGGTACTAAAATCCTTTCCGTTAACTATAAGAAAAAGAAACACTTTAAGTCTGATATACAAATAATACCAGCCTATAAACGTCCCACTGCTGGGCACAGGTCATATAGAAAATACATTGATCCACCCTTGCTCATTTGCAGATTGGTGATTTCAGATCCCAATTTAGGAATCCAGGTTTCCTCACGATGTTTTCCTTTACCGTTTGTCAGAAGTGTCTTAGAATGATTAAGAAACTACATATGACTTTGAAAAAGCCACATTGGTACTAAATAATATTTTTTTTAAATTAAATATCTATTTTTAAAAACACTTTTGTATTATAAAGCCTACGGCCAGTTTGACTTGCGTCGTCTCCACACCACAAATTATAAATCCACGTCATAAACGTAACAAAAATAATTGCACATACTCGTAAAACATCAACAACAAAATGTGTAGTTACATAAACCGAAGTGTTTAAATGTTTCACTTCATATATATTTTCCTCAGCACTCGTAACAATAGATACAAACTGTATTTGCTCAACGAATACAAAGCCACTGTTGAAATCCTCTTCGATCCTTTCGAATACACATTTGAAAACATGGTTTCGACTGGGATTCAACACGCTTCAGTTAATCTGACTTTGACGCGATCACTATCAAATCATATCAGAAATTCTGATTCAGAATAGTGTTCGGAAACCAGCTAGTCATACACACTATTTATGTAAACATTAAATAACCCAAAAACTAAAATATTTTACATTTTTAGCTGTCCACCTCGTTTGCATATGCAGGCTCAAAATAAAAGGATGTCAAAACTTGGAAATGAATTCGATCACAATACGCGTGCAAAATTAAATCCTGTCACGAGTAACAATAAACTAACTAGTCACTATTCCCCGAAAGCCTCTTTAATCTGCGTGGTTTGGAGCGAAATACCAATGGCAATATGCCGAATCTGTATTGAACAATTCAATTGGCGCTGATCAATTTTTTCGATACATCAAAATTTGATTATATAGAATTTCTGCTTGCGGAATGTCAGATACATGAAATCCAATTATTCTGTGCATTCAAACTAATATTTAATATAGCCTGTTATATTCTACGTATACTATTTAGAACTATCGTGCACAGACACTACCAATTTTAGTAAATCCGAATTGCAATCAACCTAGCTGTAGTATGTATGTTGGGTACGAAAGTAAAATCGTGTCCTGAATACAGACTATCGGCGTAATAGAGCTGGGCTTTTTAACTTGGATCCAATAGATTTTTTGCTTCATTGTATTTGCGCACATGCTACCATTTCGTTCTGTAACAAAGTAATTTATTGTAAATCGGGCCTTTATTTGATAGGCTGAAATGCCACTGTGTCGGTATAAATTTTAGAGAATTGAATAATCGCCTCTGTGAGCGTGGATGCATTGTTATGTTGAAAGGCACCGGTGTCTCTTCTCCATTGTACATCTGACGTCCCCGTCCGACCTTATTTGAATTGCGAACACCTTTGAGCGAATTCAGAATGGGAGTTAAAAACGATTTTTTTTCTCCTTCATGAATGAGATCAGCGAGATCGGAACATCGTGATCATGGCACTTAAAAAGTCATAAATTAACGTTGGTCGGCCGCTAGCGGGCGAGGTGGGCTTTTACGTGAATAATGGTCCTAAAGCAGTCAGCTGAAGTTATTTGAGTGCCACCTTAATTTTTTCTTGTAATTCTGCAAATTTCGAATAAAGAACATGGTTCGTAAACCTGATTTTGGGAGTAGATAACGCTTCGTCGGCACAGAGTTCCAAAACGTAAATTTTCTGATGAAATTGCGTCATATTTTTTCGTAGAAATTTGCTTCCAAAACAGTGTAAATGGAATTAAGGAGCATTAAATAACACAGCAAGCTCTGCAAGTAGCGAGTATCGTTATAATGTGAGGTCTCGGTCTGTTTCTAGTTTTCGTCCAAATTGCCGCGGTTCTCCATGTCGGAGGCACTTAAAGGGCTATAAATTAGTGGTTGCTGCCCACAAACGGCAAGGTGGGTACGCCACGTGAATAATGGCCTAAGCGATACCAGCCATGTTATATAAAAAAATCCTCAGCAAACATATTATTCGTAAATAATTCCGAACGTGCGACTGAAATGCCTCCATTAATTTGGCTCTTGTCATCGCCCTGTTATTTTAATGACAGCACCATTGGTTTCTGTTAAATAAAACAAACTAAAATAATATAATTGCCGAAGTATTTGTCGGCTGTCGGCTCAATGTGTAGGTATGTAATATTTTACCCAGATCCGTCATTCGGTGTCGATGAATTTCAATTATAGTTTTGGAATATAACAACAAAAGCTTTTTTGCACTGATAAAGAGCTTTAATAACCTAGTTTAATAGTGACCTACTATACATATGATATTATATACGGTATATAATATCTGGTATGTATATAATTTTGAATAACAACTAGAAAAGTTTAAATTAGTAACGAAACATTATTTCTACTAATTAATTTGTTTTTGTTTCAGGTAAGATTAGTTTGGACATACAACTCTGTACTGCGCTTATTTCGCGTAAGTAAATGTACAAACACAGCCATTAATTATAGGTACAGTTGAAAAAACAAATTAAAAATTAAATTAAATGTAGTAAGACGGTAAGAAGAAATGTTAATTGTATCGTACAGAGTGTATCCAGTGATATCGATGCCAAGGTTATGTTTTCACCAAAACAATCGGTTTAGTATCAAAACAAAGAGAAGCGAGTGTCTTGTAAGATAACTAATTAGGTCAGATGAGGGTCAAGTCTGGTCACAGCGATCTGCTGATAACCCAGCACGCGTTATGCGACGTCACATCTTAATTCCTAACACGTATCTGTGTTATTATATCGAACTGCCGTACCAGGGACCAGGCCGTACCGAATACTACGTATAAATTAGATTTGGAAATGTGCATACACTTCTTTATAGATTGACTGTGTCTATATGGGTCGTTGGTTAATGACGACTGAATAAAAAGTGCCCTTTTGCTACAACACGCAATATCGCTAGGTGCGGGATAAAAATATAAAAGAAAATGAAGACGTTACATACTTTAAAAGAATAAACATAGAAATACAACGTGCTAAATACTTAGTTATACTACACAACCTAGACAAAGCTCCAAAAGGATAAAAAAATATATAACACGTAAAAAAATTACATGCATGAATCCGGCCATTGAACCGCAGACCACCACGTAGTTTTAGCGATATCAAATTTACTCGTGGCATTCTCCTACTTATAAGTCTGACACGATAACCTTATTTCTAAACTCTAAAAAATTATCACTACTGATAAATCGATGTCAATGTTAATGCCTGCACAGTCGTTTGTCGTTTTACTAGAAGATTCCAAGTTTTACCAATCATCTCCCGAGCCTTTTTCCCAACTATGTTGGAGTCGGCTACCAGTCTTACCGGATTCAGCTGAATACCCACAACCCATTTTACTAGGAAACACAGTATCCCATGGTAAGACTGGTTGTCAGAATTGACTTAACGACTGCCAAAGATCTATGTATGACAGCCGGGACCTACTGTTAAACGTGCTTTCCGAAACACGGAGGGGTCTCGGTATCAACCGCGGCGAGCGCGGCTTAACCTGTATTATCGGTCAAACCTTACGGCTTACACTTAGCCACGAGCCCCTCTTTTTCCCAATATCCATTGAATTTTTCGTGCTAAAATTCTAGTTTCAATATCCCTCGATATTTTTACGATTTCATGGAAATCTCAATAGTACAGGTACCAGCAGCAGTTTCGTTTGCCTCAAAGCTTTTGACGAAAACGTTTTTATTGGTCCAGTCCAACCTGAATCTTTGTTTCTTTTATCAAGACAAACATTTACTCAATGTTTATTGCAATTTGTATCTAAAAACAAAAGCCGCGCGTTGTTTCTAGTGCTGAGATTTATCTGTAGCTATACCATTCCACACTTGACTTTCTATTTCCGGAGAATAGCGGTATCCTGTGGGATCTTTGCGATAAATGAGGAAACTTGCTTCCTTCGCCTTTGTCTTAGCTAAGTGGGATACTTGGCGATTGAGAGTTCATTCGCTCCCGTTCACAGATCGAATGAACGTCCGTGCGATAATAGACATACTTGGTTATTAACATCCTAATAAGCTTTATACTTAGCTGTTAGATTAATGGTTGGGAGTTTCCCGTATGGGAATTCGTGATTCTGCGATAAGATGATGGAAAGTATTTCTGTATAAAATCTTTATTTTGGTAGTTCAACTCGGTTGAACAGATAAACTTAATGATGAATCATAGCAGATTTACATGCCTGTAATTATTATTTTGAATGTTAAACATTTGAAGGTTGTCTGAAGCTTTTCGTAGGTGACTGTTTTATATTTCGTATTTAGACTATTAGATATTTACCAAAAGTTTCAAATCATACAGACTTCAAAAAACAAAAAAAAAAGACAAGCGATTTAATCAATGCTGAAATCAAGTTATCAAAAGTTAGCTTCAATTAGTACTGATACTAGTGAATGAACTATAATTTAGTCGATGAATGGCTGATTGAATGTAAAGACGAACTTAAGTGCTATACCTGTTCATATCATTCACCTGTTCATAGTTCACGTTCATTCGTTCACGTTCACTCGCTAAGTATTCAGCAGTTATGGGATGATTTATTGGATCTCTCAGCCATCAGTGTCTAATTGTAAGCACTCTCAGGCTCTCACTTGAGTATGTAAGTGACTCTACACTCCCACTTAAATTAATATCTGACACTTGAGAGCTTGTAGATGAAGTGTATGAATTTGAGTTTAAAATTAATTGCATTAAATAAAACTATTGAAGTACTATTTAAATAATTTAAGTATAAAATGGGTTTTGTTTGCTTTGTCAGATGCGCGTCTATATTTTCGTTTTGCAATAGCAAAAATAAGGGTTTTGCTGTAGTAGATAATAATTTTAAAATGTTTAAATTTAAGCCAAAAATTGTTTAGTTACTCATTGTGTGGTTTTCAGAAACAATTTCGGGCGTCGTTATTACCAGATTTTCATCATATATAGATGGTTAAGAAAAGCATAGATCACAAACATAAACATTAATTTTATTTCTTGAGAAAAATATCAGAATTCTATGTCACAATAAAACGTTATTTTACAAAACGTAACTTTTAATATTTAAAGTCACCATATAGGTGTTGCGAGAACAGCAATATTGTATTTCGCTCAAAGAAAAATATTACAATGCCGTTCTCGCGCAATTTCGCGGCCATTGCTATTTCATATGGTGCATATTCCGTTCATTTGTTCTGGTTTTTTTGTAGATGCTTTCATGGCGTGAATATTCATACGCGCCGGTCGTCATAAATATGTAAACACTTTCAACACTCCGTTGAGGTGCGGTTCGAGTTTTAAAGTCTAGAAAATCTTTCGTTTGCTAACAAGCGCGCATTCTCCTAGCTAGGTATATGATGCTTTATCCTTGGCATAAATACAAAGATAATATTTTTGGCGACCTCCGTGGTCGAGTGGCGTACGCACCGGTTTCAAGGTGTCGCTAGCTCTGAGGTCCCGGGTTCGATCCCCGGACGGGTCAATGTAGAAACCAACTTTTCTACATTGTCCCGGGTCTGGGTGTTTGTGGTACCTTCGTTGTTTCTGAATTCCATAACACAAGTGCTTCAGCTACTTACTTTGGGTTCAGAGCAATGTATGTGATGTTGTCCGCATTTATTTTATTTGCACGCGTAGAGTACCTAGTTCTGTACATATTGGCGCATCAATTGTGTCAAATTCACTCATGTCCTCAATAGATAAAACTACTAGGTTCTAAGATGATTGTCCCGAAATAAAGTCTGTAAAACGTAATTATTAAATGGCGTAATATTGGTTGCGAATATGGGTTATCACTAAATTATTAAAAAAAAAGACGCAAAACTAAAATTAAATGTTTTTACTACTTATACTTTTAAACTAATTATACATTAAAACAAACAATCAAGCAACTGAAATCTCCCACATAATTTAGCTTCAAGCAAAACCTGCGATTACGTCACACTCATTTCATTATCACATAAAGAAGAATGGAGCGCGCTTGGCAACTTTAAATAATGAAAGTTTCAGCATAAATTGAGAGTTTCCAAAATAGGGGCGCGCTAACGGCAACTCTATCAGACCACCTGCGTCCAAGATCTGAGAATTTAGATTAGTGCATCACGAGTTGGCGTATTCGCGGAAAGGCAACCTCCTCTCAAAGTTTTCTCCCGCGGAAATCGTATAAATGTTAATGAAAGTCAGACGTCTCTAATGAGATTACCGTTCCCGTGAAATTGGATTCGCGTGGGACTTCTTTAATTTTCATTCAACGCGAAAATTAGGTATATTCAAGCGCGACTCGCCTGCCATGACTGATTCACATTGAAGCCTTACAGGCTAATTATACCTGTTCATAGACTTTAATTCATTTCATGTCGCTCTTTGTAAAGCCATAACGACGTTCAAAATGAAGAATAATACAAATACACGTGCGTTATTATTCCACGTGTTTGGAGTTTAATTGGGAGAAGATTTATGTAATACGTTCGTATGAATAAAGTAAGGTACAATCTTATCTTCAAATTTATAAAGACGGAGTCAACGTGTTCGCCGGTCCAATCAGTCAGAAGTCTCGGCGCACGTCATGAATATCACAGGCCAGGCTGTGCAATATTCACCCCTATATGAAGCTATACAGATACCTATATCTTTATGGCACATTTCCTGAATGATATACAAACCTACCTATCTCAGCGTTTCTTCGCTTTCCAACTTATACATTTTTATATTTTAGCTACCAAACTTTTATATTAACTGCTTTAAGTTGTTGGTTTTTCTTTTGTATTTCACAACTCAACATAACTGTTTCAGACATGCTGTAACTTATTTATGTTCACATTACAATAAGTACTTAATGCTCAAAGAGAAACAAACTTTTTTAGCTTGTTACGTCCTTATTGATGAGTTTATATACCTATTATTTCCTTCTATTGTAGTTCAAAAGGTATATTTCGTTTATTGTATACGTCCATACAGGGTTTAGGTGTTATAAATTAATATGTACATTGTACAGTGGGCACAGAGAAGCTTGGTCGTTGCGGCGGGCGATCGCTCCGTGCGCCACAAATTGAGAGGCTATCGGCTCAGTGCAAATTGAAAGCGCTCCCAAATTGCAGCAGACCTTTGTATTTGTAACCAGGGCCGGAGCGTCGAGAATCAATCAAGGTAATGGGGGTTTGTCCGAATCTGGCAGGATTAGTCGCAGGGAACAACCCCCGGCCACTATGACAACAGACTTTCCAATCGTTCGATGCCGCTCCTCGGTTGAATTGATTGAATGGCCTTTATCCATCCCTTATTTGAATTTTAAGTCGTGACTCCAATGATAATCAAGTAAATATATTTTAGATACGCTGTAAATTTGACTGAAAATGATGGTCAATAGAAAGTTTATTTTAATTTGTAACTCTGCTCACGAACTGCAAATTTTGGTGATTACATATTCAGTTATTACAGTTGCCCACCTGGGTTAGGAAAGTTATTGTAAAAATCTGTTCGTTTAGTAAAATTGTTTTAGCCATTTCAGAGACCTTTTAATTAAGAACGATTTATTGTGAGTCATTTTCTATCTTGTAAAATATTGTATCCAATCAAAGCGCAAAGCTACATTTCACACGAAACTGGAGCATGCAACATTAATAGTCATTGGTTTCGGGGATCGACTGACAGGCGGATCTAAATCTAAATGTTAATGTTGATGTTGATAGCTACGGCCACGTCCAGTTTCCATCATCATTACTAAAATGTTGTCTATATCTTTCGACCACGCTAACCACTTAACCTATTTTTGTACCTAATGCCATCAATTCATTTGAAAAGACAAGTTATAGATGCAAACTGCAGCTTAATGTAGCTCATGTGTCCACAATGGTACAAGTGACCACGTAAGCCCATAACGTGACCTCCACAAAGCATTTACAGATTGCGAGCGAGGTTGCGGTGCGCCGCAGCGGGGCACAAAGCTTTGGGAAATGTTCGTACCCACTGGGCCTAACAATTAGCGTAATAGACGTTTGACCGACCGCCGCTCTTGCCTTTACTGTAAATCACTGAATGCACCATTCGTACGCTACATCTGATTGTATGTTCCACGTGATTTGTTACGTCTTATGGGTAGCGATGTTTCAATAAAAATATAACCGTTGGTATTTTATCATTTTCGTAATACTTCAGTAGGTATATAACTTAATCTTAATTAAGCTAAGAAAAAGTAAAGGCCAAGATAACAGGCTCAATGATATAAAGAAGTACATAATTGTATGCTACGTAGCCGAAGTTTCCTTTGTCTAAAACAATGAGTTTCAGGGAGGCAGCTCGCGTCTGTCTAGACTAGACTAGGGACAGTTGGTATTGGGGACAGGGTAGGTCCGCATACGAATGAAGAATGGTGGACTGGGGACCACACGAACGTATCGCTTTGTCACGTCACCGCTGCGCCGCTTAACGGCAACCGACGATATTTTACACTCGGAAATCTTTCTCGCGAAACTGTTGAACATTAGCTGAAATATATCACGTTTTAAAATAGAGGGCAGGTACTTAGCTACTACATAAAAGGCAAGATTAAAAAATGTATAAAAGAATAATACACCCGTGATTTCCAAGTAAAACAAAGCCGGATGAAATCTTTCGTTAACATGCATCAAAAGCATTTGCTTGTGATGAAAGTACGTTTTTCAAGCAGATTAAAATGGGACAAAATAAAGCAACCCTTGGCTTAACCCTCGCTTTTATTATAAAAAATGGACATTCTACCTTTAAAATACGTCGCAATGCGAGTAACCCTCCTTTGAGAGTCCTTTTAAATACTGCGATAGTGCTAATTAAGTGTGAAATGTTCAACTAATTACCCTTCTATTATAGGAACAAAGAGCGGGTATCCTCCTTTGTTTCACGAAGACGTCAGGCTGCATCTAATTTGTTGCTTCTGATTTATAGTGGAGTGTAGTTATAAACAAAAATTGTTAAAGTTAAGGGATCTGGCTCGCCTTTGCTTGGCTGCGATGCCCAGTTAGAAATTGCGAGACTCTAATACAGCGGGAACTGTAAACGGCGACGCTCGGTGAAAGTTTATAATCAATTCAATCCGGTGACGTTACGTGTTTGTTCAGCTCGTTGTTTAACAACAAGAAAACTTTTGTGTTGGCGTTTTCGCTTCCCGCAAAAATGTCGGTAGAGTTTTTAATAAACAGCATGAGCATACGAAATTCTAATGTAGCTCATACGTTCAGAAATGACTTGCTGTAAATGTCTGTGGGTAGCCTCAGTTTTAGGAAATACGAAAACATGAGTTTTGGAATTCGGGCGCTCGGTTGGAAGCCACTTTGTACTGACATCGGAGTTGCTATGCGAAGTAAAAAGAAATACTTGTTGCTGTGACGTAATTTTATATACAAGTCATACACTTTATTACGTATAAAGTACATTACATAACATCCCGTCCGGAAGCCCGATTCTCTAGTGTTTTCCAGGTAAACTTTTGATTCCATTAAACAAGTCCGGTACTTTTATCCCATACTTTTTGAAGTAATGGACGTGGCAACAAATAATATGAAGAAGTTTTCTGTCCTGTTTCCTTGGTGTTTGTTTTCACACATCCACAATATTCTCGTCGTTCCCTTAATAAACTGGTTGGACGCGTGTTGAGCAGCTACGGCGCTGTCAATTCCGTGGCGAATTTATTGATTGATTCGATTAAGCTGAAACAAAACTCAATTTGTCTTATCCCACGCTTATCCTGGTGATATTATTTTTGTTTTATAAGCTCCTCTGACAGTTTTTTGTTTATTCAGCGGTAGTTTCGATGTTTAAATGGGTTTTTAATTCCTTTTGTCTGGCCTGCTTTTATATAAACAAAAGCTTAAATGTTTTAATTTTTTTAACAGTATTTCGTTACGCATTGTGGTAAGTACAGTGCTAAATAGCAATGAAAAAGGCGTCACGATATACGTAAGAAGTGGCTTTAAGAACATACTGAAGATTATTTCCACCTTATTCCCTACAGCCAAAAGTTTGTACGATGAAAAAGGCAATTGTTTCTGCAGGTTGCCGCTCGAAGCATTTTTACGTTTTCAAAATCAACTCGCTCCTTCCCCACGGGCTAGTCGCGAGAACTTAATATTTTCACTGATATTCTTTGCGACCGAGAACAAAGGACTGTCATAACATACCCAGCTGGACCTTACGTTATATGCACCCTATCAAATTTCAATAGAATAGCAAATAGGTTCAATTTTATCGCAAAATTTAGATTTTTTTTTATCGCAAATTGAAAATCACTTACTTGAACGAAGTAAATCTGGCATATAATTTTCTAGGTAAACTAAATGGAGTTTTAATTGGGTTCAGAATGTTTGATACTAAAGCTTTGATGGAAGAGATACTAAAATATTCACAATTCACTTTAATACATATTAAATTAATCTTCACCCAGGTTCTCTTGCCTAAAATATTGTCGGAATGAATACTGTAACTGAAATCCAATTTAGTTCCTCGTTTCTACAGTAATTTAATTTTCTCGTTGCCATTGAGTACGAGTGACATGAAGTGTTAATCAATTAATTAATGTTCAAAGTTGTTGAAAAGACGTAAGATATGTTCCGACGTCCCGAGTTTGTATCCGTACTAGATAACTGATAGTATACAGTGTGCTACAAAAACGCTTTGCATATTTTTAAGAGCGGAGGAGAGGAGATAATTATATACCCATAAGCTTACCATAAATTAAGTTATAATAAAAAAAAACAAGTACCTAGTGGTAAATTAGCGACTATTAAAATGTTTTCAGCACCCCAATTGTTGTCAATCGGGGTGCTTAAAACATTTAGTACTTGTGTACTAGTTTAGTTAGCCTTCGAGCGGTAAATAAAGAAAGAGCGACAATAAAAACAATTTCAGAGGTAAGTTATAAATTTTATGTAGTAAATAATATCTAATTATTAAATATTTTTTATGTGCTACTTACAGATCTAATTACCATCAGATATCGATTCTGAAAAATCCCTATACGGATACACAGGCTTTTTGCAACACACTGTATAGAATCTCAGAATCTTGTTTGCAAACGTATATGGATGAAGTCGAACAGTTTAGCTTGTTCCGGTCTTTAATTAATTAATACAACTCCTTGGAGCACACAGAAGTGCAGCTGCACTGTGTTTACTTAAGGTTTGATGTTTGTCAGTTACGTCATGTACGTACGAATAATAAAGTTCAGTGTTCTGATAACATATAATGAATAATTATTTAAATAAAAGGAACAATAGGATAAATTAATTATATTTATATTTTTTTGTATTTCTTCTGATATGGGAAGGAGCCCTGCCCACGTTATGTATATTTATAGATTGAAAAAGTCTAGCTTTATTTTACTTGACTTTTAATTAAAACGTAACACAATTGACAATAGATAGTAATATTTTGTTATGTTAGTTTAGTTCGGTGTTTAAAATTGGCATATAAGCAGAAAACGCGCGAATATGCAGTTAGCTAATACAAGTTGCGGAGTTGCGGACAACATCACATACATTGATCTGAACCCGAAGTAAGTAGCTAAAGCACTTGTGTTATGGAATTCAGAAACAACGCAGGTACCACATACACCCAGACCCGAGGCAATGTAGAAAAGTTGGTTCCTACATTGACCCGTCCGGGGATCGAACCCGGGACCTCAGAGCTAGCGACACCTTGAAACCGGTGCATACGCCACTCGACCACGGAGGTCGTCAAAATACAAGCTTGAGAACTACAAACATGTACAAAATAAGGTAACTTCTGCTTTCCATGAAAATATAAATTTACGTTTTCCTATGTTTAATCTTTAGAATAGAAAATATAAGTCCATCTAGACTGAAGTTCATAATATTTGTCTTTTATGTATATATCTTAAAAAAAGAATAATTATTGTTTTGACATTTCAAAGGTACCTTCTTGTAGATTTTGTAATTGTGTCATTATAATCTATACAATTAGAACAATATAACGACAAATAACCTTTCCCCAAAACACAAATATCGTCGATTAATTTCCAAAACTAAAGTCACTAGACCTGCAATCAATACAAAGTTAATAATTAATTAACGCCTGCCAACTATAACACCCATTCTAGCCTAACCAATTATAGTATTGTCATTTGCTTCACTCTTGATTAATATAGATAATTCCTGGCCTTAATTATGCAAGGTTTAGATAGCACTTGAGGTCAGACAATAACATAATTGTGCTTCGATGCCAATCAATAGTGCAAGTGATGCCGTTTGCAGTGGACTTAACAATTAATACTGTTGTTTTGAAGCACTGTTTTCAATAGAAAATAGGTATTAGTGATCATGGAAAGCTTATAATCGGGGAAAACGTTCTCAGAAATAATAAATTTATTCGAATATACGAGTTCGGATTAGGTCTAAGGATTAGGTATGTGCGTAATGAAGATTGTTAATATTTAAAATGTAGTTTAAAAGCTTTCGAATTTGTGGGTTAGAAACAAAACGAAAGGGCTTATTCAATATAAATATCTACCTATTCGTGATGAATATCACATCACCTTATATTACGTCATAACTGCAGAATGTAAAGGGTTTCTTGTTAACCATAAACGACAACAAAGCATTGCACGCTGAGAAGCGGACCCAAACGGAGCCGTTCACGTGGTACCGGCCAATTTATTTGTGGTTAAGTGCACACAATAAATTTCTCAAATGGCCCGTGCTTACACCGACGAAGGCTGTCTGCTATTTATTTCCTAAGTCCGTGGTTTATCGTCGAACCTACGGACGCATTGTACTAGACAATGGGGCTTAGATTTGTCGCGTGATGTGATAATAAAAACCATGTATTACGCTCCATTTGTCGCTGCAATATACGCCTTTATAGCGCTTTTATAGTCGCGCGTAAACGTAAGCTACTGACGACGAAATACCTTTGACCTTTCTAAACAAAAATAATACCGAGGAAGTACGTTTCATTAAAATAAAATACAATGCCGGTTTAGTACTCTGGAAAAGTAATTAGCAAAAAGATTGCAGAATGGTTTTTTGTAAATCCATAATTGTTTTGACGTTCAATCCGATGAACCAATTCGGTAAACAATTAAGGATCAGTAGAGAATAATAAACAAGGCAATGGCGTCTGCGAACAACTGGATTATTAGTTGGTAAATAAATCAGATCAAAACAAATCAAATTATTTATAAATAAGGCAATAGGCAAACACAAATGCGGTCAAAATTTCATAGGACATTTAAATCGATAATACTTTAGTGTCTTATGAAAAGTCGTGGAGTCACTGAAAATACTTATTCGAATGTTTTCTGACATTTACGTGGAAAGTTATTCGATCCAAGAAAATGGAATAAAAACTGAGTAAGCTTGAGAATAACACCTGCAGCGTCGGGTTTCCATGACGCCAGTGGATGTCGGGCTATCAAACTGTCACGACTGTTGCACTGCCGGTTTTAGCTTTAAACCCGCAGCGAAGAAAAGTGAGGATTTAAGAACGAAATACTTTTATGTCTTGTTATATTTCGATTTTAATTCTGGTTGTTATTTAGATGAAGGTACTTTAGGGTTTAGTTAACTTTACCTCTTGGTTCGGTTAAAAAAATGTGGTTCCCTTTTTTATGTTACAAAGCATACTCAGAAAAATAAGTAACAAATTGGTTAAAAAATTACAGCCTAAAAATGCGACGAAATTCTACTCAAAGTTCTACGTCTCAGAAAACAAAAGAAAAACAGAAAGGGTAAAACAATTCGTTTAGCAAGTGTTCATTAATTTTAAATATTATGCAGTTCCTTCTTATTACCTGTTGGCAATAAAAATAAGGAGGGGGTTCACAAAACGTTAATGGCCGGTGTTAACGTCCGTATTTATGCACCGGCACGTTAACAAGACAACATTACACTGCAGTGCAAACTTCGTGTCTCAAACTTTATAATTAATGCCCCGTTTTATAATTTGCCCACCGTGTGCAGTATTAAAGTTGAGGTGATATTTCGGCCACGCGGTACGTTGCTCCGTTGGTACTAGATTAGGATAAACTTTTCGAACAAGCGCAGCACGCTGCTGTTCTCAGTGGTAGCCTCGCTCGATGTAGTCCAATGTAGCGGGTAATGGTACCTGCTTAGAGGATTAAGTAAATTTCTAATGCCTAGAGTTAGGCGTTGTTGATCGAAACGTTACTATGAAAGATACAGAGCGATTTGAAAAAGTATTGTCCTATGACTAAACTGGGTACTTTTGCAGTTTGGATGTAGGTATAATCATATTATTTATACTTGTTTTTGGTAAATATTTAATAATATAATTCGGATAATTATAAAATTCCCCCTTTTGACGTCACTGCTGCTAAAGCAGCTGTACCTCTATTTTAATTTTGGTTACATATTTCTTATTGCGGACCCGTAATAGAGTTTACTTGGCTAAGTTCGCAAAATTTTAATGACCTCTGTTAAACTTATTTTATATGCGCAAAATTTAATTTTAGATTATTTTAATATCGCAACGTCTTGCAGCAATTTACCGATAGCAGGTTACCGACCGATTTTAACCATAGGTATATTCAAATCAAATACAGCATGTAATTGACGTTATTTGCACTCAAAGACAACTCTCAAACACCAACATCCGAAAATACATATCGTATAATGCTGGCCGTACAGAAAGCGGCAAACATGAATTCTAGTGCTTCAGTGCTCGCTAAAAAAACAACACTCAATAAAATAAACAAAAGGCTCTCAAATTGGAAGTGTAAAGCTTTGAGCTGCCGAACTGGTCCAAAATTGGCTGTAACTTGGCTTGTTTTTTAACGTTCCTACCAAAAAACACCCTGTATCTGTGTTAATTTGCTTTAGACGCGGACCGTTACTTCACTAGTTGGCTAGTTAACGCCTAAATGATGTTAGTATGGTCACAAATTTGTTTTAACTGCAATTAAGTAGCCTTTTTATTCAGACTGAAATTTACGTGGAAACTATTTTTTACCCATTGTTGTTTGGTGACCAATAAAAAAATGAAATAAAAGCATTGTTTATGTTGTGTAGGTTATTTTTAAGTTAATTTAGTATTCGTAGTTTAATGCTACAAACATGATGTCAGTTACAGACTACCAATTTGCACAGTTGCGAACGTAAAATTAAATTATATAAAAGAAACTTATGTTTCCAAAATAATGGATGAAAATGACTATACATAATCTATATGTAACTCAAATTTTTATCTCAAAAATAAAATCAAAATGTAAAAAATATATCAGACTAATGTTTTCTCGGCCACTTATCCCACACGCCATTTATGCACATGAGTAGATAAACGGAACAGAGGGAAAGCTTCTTAAGAACGTGCAAAATTGTTACCTATTTTGTTAGGGTTGTCACAATAGGTGAAGACAAATCAAACAAAACGTTTTTTAAATAGTTTTAATAGTCAGTATAATAGAATATATAATAGTATGATAGAATAGTTTACAAATTACTTACTCTAAGAATTTTCTTTTTATAATTTTTCTTTTTTTTTTAATTAAAAATACCTACCGTGTTGTACAAATTACTCTCTTCTTATTATAAAAAGGATCATACAATAAAATAAAGGTACTTGCTTGAAAAAGTAATAACCAAATATTTACTTACCTAATTGTACTCCTTGGGATAGTTAAAGTATGATATATTTTTGTTTTCTCTATTATTATTCATACACACGGTACAATAAACAACCATTATTATTAATATAATACCACGTTTTTACAACTAAACTTATAAAAACTTAAACTTGCAACTAACAAAACAAACAGCGTGCGTCGGACTGACCCTTAGATTGTACACTGGCTGTGCCAGCGTAAACTGTTTTTTTCCAGTCTCGCCGCGTATGTGACAAGCGGCCAGTGGTCACGCACACATGCCCCGCGCGCTTGTGTGCGTGCAACCGATTCGAGCGGTTGTTCGAAGCTTTGTCTCTGTTCCGTTTATTCATGTGATTTATGTAAGCGTATTCTTAGCATTAGGCTTACCAACGTAATTTTATTCAAATAAGCGATTTTTCACAATGCCTAATGGTACGTAAGGGGGCAATTTACAAATCCTAATAACTGACGTCATGTGAAAGCGCACTCTACTTTTCCCGCAGTTGGAATCGAGGGTTCGCCATTTTGAAGGCCCACGGGAGTCTTTTGGACGGCAAATTGCTCTAGATGACTATTCAATGCGGCCTGCCTTCGGCTCGAAAGTCTCGAAACTGCCTGTCAGTAACTTACATAAAGCGTCCATTCTGAGTTGCGAGCAACTTGTGTAAGTCCTGAGTAGACATGTTCGTGTAACATGGGAAGGAAGTACACAGGATTGAAGATATAGATAGTGTTCTGCTGAGCTAATACCTACGATAGATGCGACGGATGTTTGGGCATTGCATATTGCTATACAGTAAGCTAGAGGTATTTGCTTCATCTAAGAGTTCTCTAGCTGCATTATATCATAATGGCTGCTAAAGCCCCTCTCAAATATAATGTGAACATAATGACCCTCGGCCACACGGCACCCTCAGGATATTAATCATAAAATCAGGCGTCTTTTTACCGAACAAATAACTTCGGAGCCCTAATTGCCGTAATTTGGTGAGGTTTCCCAAGTTTTTATTTACTGAAGAAATCATAACCAAACTGTCGTTTTCATAAATTGACGTCGATTTACAAACAACTGCCGCGAATTCGGCCAAGTAAATAATAACTTTTTATTCGATTCTCTTTATTGTTTTGAATTTATTAATTGGTTGAAGTTCGGAATGGTTGGCAACCGCGACATTTTGTAAATGACTCGTAGTTACTTGAAATACGCGATAAGTTTTTGGATCCTAATTGGAAATCAACTATGTACGTTAAACAACAGCACTTAACCGATGTTTGAAAGTTTTGAACTACACGCCTCGTAATTTATAAAACAAATTTTATTATTCTCTCATTAGGTATATTCAACAACAACACGCGTTAAGCCTGAAAATGTCAGAAACTGACTTTGAAATAGGTTTCTTTAATTCTGCTTAAGGCGGATTTTAAGACAGGTATTAGAAATATTCCTACGCAGTGAGAAGATATTGTCGCTATTCGATATTGATATACTTTTACGCTCTTCTCTATTTTTATATTTAGTATACTATTACATTTGTTTAAAATAAATGGTTCACACCAAATGAATCCACGTCTTTGAAAGTAAGTAACTTATTTCTAAGCGAAATCTGTTTTGATCAATCTATTTTTAGATGCCAATAAATCTTAAATTCCAGTTATGATTATAATAACGTCAGGTGACTCATGAAAACGTGTGGGCGTTATGAATGAGAACTCGGAGTAATCAACTGCTACACAAAAGCCAGACTACATCGGGAAAATTCAATCCAATTAGCATAAAACATCTGGCAAAGAATTTAGAGTTGGCTAGTTAGAACGGGATTGGAGACAAATGAAGCGGGACAGCACTCGAGTCGGGGACTCGGGTGCTATGCCCCGGGCACACGGATCCACTGATGAAATTACACAAATGCTAATGAAAGCCGCTGCTCCAGCGAGATTAGCGTCGTCGCTGTGAAATTGGACCTGTTTAGAGGCCAATTTCACTCAATCCGGGAATTTGTTTCAACGTTTTTATTCTCGGAATACTGCCGCGCAGTCATTACTCGTCTGCACTAAATCATTGACTCTGAACTCAGATTTAATAAACAAGACTATTTAGCTCCATAGCTTATATGTATATAGATGTAATAAAGACGCGATAAAATACTATGTAGTGTTATATTTCTCCAGCATAGTTATTAAACATCAAGTAATTATGTTTACTTTATCTTTTGACTTGTGTACGGAGATCGTCGCCCACTAAACCTCGTATCTCGTGTATAATTACATGCCGAAATAAATTATATCCTACGTAAATAATACGATATATTTATGTAAACATGGTTATATTATAATGAAGGTCCTAGCGTTGTCAGGTTTCAAGAGAATAGAGCTCCAAGTGTGTTTTGATAGCGTGGCTATAAAATGAGCTATTGCGGTCCCATCGGAGTTGTTACATCGAAGGAATATATTATATTGCATAGATCAAATAATTTAACACACATATTGAATTATACTGATATTATACAAAGAGATATAAAATTTAGTTGAATAAAAAACCAGAATTTAATTCGATTTATGAAAAATATTTTTCTTTGCCACATAAAAACACAAAATTATTTTTTGAAATTGCTTTTTTTACTTTAACTTTAAGTGTAGTGCTCTGTGAAGCTTCAAATAATAAATAAAAGTAAATCATTATTCATCCGTAATACAAGTGAAAATCTGAATTACAGCGCGCATAAAGAGAACGTGCTCCTCTTCACGCGAAATTAAACATTTCGTGACGTTTCCCGCCACTAGGCGTAAATGATACACAGAATATGATGGCGTCTGTCTAATCTCCCATCCCGGGTTCCATCCCGGGAACATCCCGGGAACCGTCCCGCATCCTAATCCAACTCTATGACCGTTTATTTCATATTTATCCGTTCTGTCCCCGCCCGCGCTAATGAAACTTTTCTTCCCTTTGTTTTCATTACACTTGTATTTACCCATTATTATGAGTAGTATTTATGTGGGTGTTGTGATTGTCTAGCTGTTTTGCTTATTGAAGGTTCAATGAAAAGTTTTGAGGAAGAGGATGATGTGACATGACGTAGAACCTACCAAACTTATTTCCGCAAAACAGTTTTTGAAATCTGACTAAAATAAAAAGTCGTATTTTTTTTATATCATACCACTCTTTCAATTATTGTATAAAAACACACAATTACATCTTTTTTTATAATTGGGATGTTGTAATTATCTACTAACGTTATCAGGTCAGTTATGCCAAAGTCTTTGACCCTTAAAACTGTCTGGAGCTGATAGTACCATATGGATCTCGAAATGAAAATTTCTAATATTGGAAAACGAAGTCCAAAAGTATACCCTTTATATTTCTCAACAATAGATGACTTTATTGCGACAACTTTGTTACAGACAATATTTAATTCTATGTTTGCTGAGTTAAAAGGAAACAAACGCTTTGTGTTGTTTTTTGTCGACGGTTTCTAGTCTCTTTAAACTTCCGTTGGCTGTGCGAAGCCTAACACTAACAAAGATTATTACGGAAGCTATTTCTCCTTGCAGGGCTGTAAAACATTTTTGCAAAGGTGTAGTATTTGGTTTAAAGCTATTAAAATTTTCCTCTTTGTTGTTGTCATTTACAAACATAAAATTTTACATGAGTGAGTAAGAGCAAACAGTTTTATGTGATCTGTCAACTATACATACCTAACTTATATCTGTTACATATATTGTAAATTTAGATTTAATTGACTGTGTAATGCGATTGACTGACCAATTTTCCTGCAGCTTAAAAAATCTGAGGAATAACTTGAACATTATTATGTAACTATATTACATTTCATTGTATTCATTCTTTCCATTAAGCTAACTAATAAAAGTGTCATATAAAGATGTGAGTTTTAAGATACGGCCAAAGTACAGTCATGATCGAAGTAGATACCTTGATCACCACGTTTGGCGAACGGGTTTATCCAGTATGTTTTGACAAGACGCCTCTAACGATCCACGGATGAGGGGTGGCCTTTTCTCCGCCAAACCACACTTGAATACCTATTGTGTTCCTACTTACTTCAGCCAAGGATAATGCCCCGACATTAAGCAAAAATTGGCTTTTATTTATTGGGAATAAGAAGGTAATATATGTACTTAAATGAAGCAATCGAAGCGGAGCCTAAATGAACCGAAAAAAGAGTACGTGAAATTGCCTAAAATTATTTGAGAAAAGTAAAATGATTTCATAGTTTTTTGGATTGTATTATAAAAAATAGCTCGAGTATTAGTTAATCAAGGAATCCAGTTCTTAACATTCTTGGCCTTTGCTAAGAAGCGAAGCAAAGGCGGTACGTGCTGGCTCTAGCTTTTTTTACTTGTATTAAAACTACTAAGAAAACTTTTGAATTCTAAAAGAGTTGACTATCGATTTTTAAACTTATATCTCCATAATTAGTTTCTTAATTAACATATTAATGTATTAAACATGGCGCACTAATGCTTTTGAAACTGTTAATTTACTAGTTCGACAAGGTGCGTCTTACACGAAAACTAAGAACGTATCAAGGGGTCAATGAATGAGATGACATTCACGAAAATACCAACATTATTTTAGGTACCTACGTTAATATTTGAACTTGAAGATGAACCAAAAATTGCTTTTCATTAACTTTATTACCTGTGGGTTGGACTGTAATTCTTTAAACCAACGTTAATCTTTAATGGCCTTATTTTGGGAGGACCTGGTTATTTATTAGTATCACTGAAGGTTGACGAACGACATTGCGTAGGTGACACATTAGAAAATTGTTTTCGATCTCTGTGTTGTTGGAGTCCCGATGACTCATAAAACTTTTGACAGACTCTAGATTTTGGACAGGTCACCTAATAAAATAAGTGATGGGTGTACGAAAATAAATGGCGAAGCAAAAAATTATCATATTTATTATTTGTATTGTCATGACCCAAAAAGATTAATGAATTGTATATTACGAGAATTTTTCAAGTATATGATATTTCCAACGGTAGCTGTTTAAGTTCACGTATTGTTTACTGTTACCAGTATAGTACTAACAGCGGTTAAAAGCTAGCTTAAAGAATCTTTTACAGAAAATACAATTTATCTTCTTAACTCCCGACTTGAACGTGATATACAAGTCTGAAGAAAATTCTAGTAAACTGTAAACACGTCACTACTAACACAAAACTCGCTATGTTATTAGAGATAGCATTTCTAAGAAGACTTATAATGTATGGATTCTTACATTTATACATCTTCGTATGTCTCTTGTTTGCGGTACGAGCTTGAACAAAAGTGGTACGTCGGCGAAGCCACATCCCGCAAACGCACGACGTGACGTCACCAAATAAAAGCGTTCAACTTAAAAGACAAACGTGTATGATTTCCTCGCCTTTTATTTTCTATTCATGTGGAAATACGATCTGTGTGCTTTGAAATATGAGACTTAAGTTACCTATGTTCTGTTTTATAGTTAGAATGAAGTTTGATCTATATGCTTGGAGTTTCTTGTTACTACAAGTAATATGATTAACCTTCAGAACAACTTAAAACTAATAGGGAAGCATTTAACTAATTTTGATAATCTTGAACCAGTTAGTCAAGATGTAATTGTGTTATATATAACAAACAAATGTGATCAAGGTTGTACCTTGATTTTTGACCTCTGAAATATGTTTTACAGGAAGATATTATTTAAGCAACGCCGGGTCAATGACGGTTCTTATATAACGAAAGGTTAATGGTAACTTTTAAACTATCGCGCTGCATGTTTATAGTAATATTATAAAACGGGGATTAGTGCGTACGTGCATAAATACCTTCACTTCTACCGTGGTCGCAAGCAGACAGTCTGCTTGCGACCACGGACTGTGTAACCCGGTCGAAACGTCAAGCCCTAAAGGTATTTATGCATGTACGCGCTAATCCCCGTTTTATAATATTACTAGAAAGGTTAATGGATTAAAATGAGTGTGTTGACACTAACGGACAAGTACACAAGCGATATTCCTCAATGGTCCATTATCTTGATTTATTACGACTTGCAAACTTTGTTTTCTAAAATATGATAAAAATGTCATGAATCTCATATTTCAAAGAGTTATTGCACCGGAACGCGGCGCACTTTTATCGAAAACCGTTCAATATTGCAAGTTACGTGCATAAATTCAAGCTTAATGATGGCAATATGCATGTAATTAAAAGTTAATAGTTTTCATAAATCAATGTAAATGTTTATTTTGTCGGGCTGCAAATGGGATCATTCAATAATATAACTTATCGTGTGACCAATAAATTATTCATTACTTTATCTTATTACAGCAATAAATGATTTCGCACTTCTGGGTGAAAATGAACGCTAATTAAAACGGAATATAATATACACGACACACGGTTGACCTTCAAATAATTTTGGCTATATGTTGACTTATATAATTTTTTGAAATTATTTCGAGAAAATGTTTCGTAAAAGTACAGGTCAATTCCTTTCGACTATTTATCATTATTAAAATGAGTAAACACGTACTAGAGAGTGAGACAAATAAATTCATTTGTGGAAACAAAGGGCGTCCAGGCTTGGCTAATGAAGAAGGACGTCTTGTTTAATTACCTTTTGTAATTTTTCTCCTAAGCGGGCCAACGTATAAATTAATTTTCTTTCAGTAGCTCGTCCATGAGCACCATTATGAGGCACTAAGTGAGCCCTCTTTTGTGTCTGATATAACCTGGCGGGCTTGTTGAAAAGTCTTTAAAAATCTTGCTTACAAGGCCAATTTACGACGAGAACACTATTTAGGGGCTTAGAATTTATGTTTTCAATTTTAAGCTGGAAATTACAACAACATGTAAACAAGAGATTCTAGATGTTTTTAAATGTTTATGTTTTACACAAATATTTACTGATTGTTATTCAACGTATTTTTATCATTTCATCACGCGTCATATCTAATGGACGTACGAGTAGACATCTGTATATATGTATTTATGGTTACTGGTTGTCAACATAAAAATAGGAAGTGTTATTGATTAGACAAAACAAACGAACAAACAGATAATAGTAAACAGAATATACTTTTAGAGCCGTTATATAACCGAAACCAATTTTTAAGTGTTTCTTTTTTATTGAAATTGTAAAACTCTGTATATTTTTGTTTTCATCTTGAAAATACGCTACGACGTATCAGTCTGTTTTCGAAACATCAACTAAATCTCCTCAAACATCATAGGCTTCGTTTTAAGAGCTCTCGACGCAAACTTTTCCAATATTTTTTTCATCACGTTTGTCAACTTTCGCGGGCCCGTCTCACGTCAACAAACAAACAATATTTCTAGCGGTGACACGAGTTTTTCAAACTCATTTCCATTCGCGAGCGTGTTGCGAAGAATTTATTGGCTCCTGCAGTGAAACTTGTCAGGAATTCAGGAGCTAATATTTTGCCGGCTTTTTCAATTGTACTTTCGCTATGTCTTCGTTAGCGGCGCATCGGTTTTCATTAGCTCTTAACAGTATCGAACTTCTGTTATGTCAGAGTCCTCTCTAACTTATCCGAAAACTTTTTGTGGGTGAATGTCCTAATCGAGTCACTCGGGAGTATTTCATAGATATCAAAACACAATCTCTTAGTTTATATTTAGCAGAATATTAAAAAAAATATAAATCTTGGGTTATAGGGCACGTCTCGCACTTAGACATTTTATGTGAATGTTGCATCAGAAAGTCAAATATATTTTGACCCTGCAACATTAACTTAGAGACCGCGTCGTAGTTTTGTAACGCACCGATACGTTTAGCATAAAGTATGTCATCGTTTTAGTTATAATTAAAGTCGGTCAACTGTCTACTCTAGGGCTAGTAGAACGAGTGTCGAGTATCGCCGGCGCATTTGATAGACACAGATATAGATAGGCAGCCAGTAAGTGGGTCGTGCGTATCCGGAGGTTCGCTATCGGCAGATATTGTCGCTATTAGTGCATTAAACTGTTACTGTTATTGCACTCTAGCTATTACAAAACCTTTATTAAAGCGAATTGTACGACTCGGTACCGATTGTCTTTTATTGAATCCCGAAATGAGGACGAATATCCGAGAGTGACGTTGTTAACACTCTTTGTGACAATGAAGTTCCCAAAGATAAGATAAATGTATTTAAACAATAACGACAAAAAAACGCGGAAATTGTAATTTATTTTTAAAATTGCACGGCTTCTGTTCAAGACAATATAAATGTAATCACGAACAAAAGCTCAAGTAGTTTAAAGGAGATGTATACAAACGATGAAATCGCTTAAAACTTTTATCCGCCGCGACGCCAACAATAAAATTAAGGTTTTATGTCCCATTTAAGGTTTGAACTTTGAACGCATTACATATATATTTCACTGAGAATAAAAGTCTAGCGTCGTTTATCTACAATGTAGGGGTTCGAGAGAGCCTTAATAGTTTTCATTTTCTATTCGGAAGTCTGCGCAAATCTTTGGGGAGCTACGCTGCCGACAGCGGCTGTCCTTAAAATATTAGCGTGTTACTGGAAATGACAGCCAAGTCTCCATCGAGCGCATCCATTAATGATTTATGTGCATATGACAGGCCTCATCGATTTTATAAACACAATCTGCGTCGGAATCATGTTAATCTAATTTCGGGGGAAGCAAAGCTAACGGGGATTAAAGTCTGTATTATATCCGCTGGGATTCGCAATAATGTACGAGAATAATAGTGTGTGCTTTGTGTGATAACCAAAGCTCTATTATGATCCATATCATAATCACACCAGATTGGGTTCCAACATAAATACACTAATTGTAATTAAACGCTCATGTTATATACACATACAATATTTATTCATCAGTACATTTTTGACTCATATGCTTTTATGTCATTAATTTACAAATCTTTTTCTTTTTCCTTCCAAAAATAAATGTATGGTTATAAAAAAACATAAACATTTCAGGACAGAGACGTAAGCTTTTAGACACGATGAAAGCTAAAAGGGGTTAAAGAAGTCGTAGTTCTTATGATATTATTTCCTCTGTCACATCTAGTTAGAATAAATCTGCGTTACTGTCACACTAGACGTTTTTATCTCAAATGTAAACTGTGAGCAATAACCGTTCCCAGTTTAGAAATTGTGAGGAGCTATTTCGTAGCGTGGCTCTTGAATGGGGTAGATGATGTATGAAAAGACGAATATTTAGTCCGACAGTTAGATAATAATAAAAAAATGCTAGACACTTATTAGTACTTTTCTATTTTTTTTTAAATATGAAACGCTCTATATAGATACAGCCAATCATAGTTTAGGAGTACTGGGTAGTGACGTCATGCTTACGCACAAAATGTACAAAATTATGACGTTAGGCAACATTTCGAATTCATATTTCGTCGTGAATTTATAGTTACGTGAAAATAGAAAAATATAAGACTAAAGTTTTTAATTATCCATCTGAAGTACAGTTAAAATTTCGTCTACCTCATAGTCGTACTTTATATTTGCTTACAGGATATAAGATTCATGTTACAAATTAACGAGAGAGTCAGTCAAGTGTCATGTCGTCGGGCCTCATTGCTCTGGAGTGACGTAACGTATGCGGCTGACATCTACCCTCAGTTTGATCGGTGTAAACACCACATTAGCGTCACGCTTCATCTGTCGAAATTCCTTGTTATAGACTGACAGCGTTGTACTGGTTGATTCAAATAATTATCGGATTAACGGTATTGATGTTGATCCTTCGTTACTAAATTACCGAAACTTGAATAAATATGCTCTTTATAGTAGATGTAAATAAATCGAAAATATCACAGTAAATTTCCACAAAAAAGTGTAATTTCATATTTTAATCACAGAAAATTTTCCATATCCCTTCAAAGGAAAAGCTGTCTTTACGTGACTCGTTCATATCTAAAAAAAGTCAAGTCTCCCGAGATTTGCAAAGCCAGCATAATTTTTGTTTAGAGATACGCGAGACGTAATAACAGCTAGGGATATCATTCGGTGGCTATTTCCCCGATGCAATTTTCCGCCGACATCGATAAGATACCTACTGGTTATTATTTAGACGCAGTAAAACACAGACAGATGTTCATCCTGTTTATATTTATAGATCTGTCTGTGACGACTTATTTTATTATCAATTCCTATCATTGATTGTTGTAGCAAATACTTAATTTATTTTGCGCAATATGTTCGATAATTGGAAATGAAGTGTACCGTTATGAATAAATATAAATCTAAATAAATAGTTTTGAATTAATAAATATTTACTAAGACTTAACTGCGTTACAATCCTCAAGGCATTTCATCGTAAATATTGTCTTAAGATTGACATACCAAATTCTACTATGAGGCATCAGATTTGTACCCATTAAAAAACCCAGCCACACTGACATTTTTAATGCTCTATCTAACCTTAATGTGAACTCAAGAAGGCAAAAGTTGAAGAAAACTTAAAAAAAATGTTTTGCAATTACAACCGTGTGGTCAGTAATGTCCACACATACTAAGTCAATCGAATACACATTAAACTGTAATCTGTGCAACAATGTATCAGTGTCGTTTGCCGCGATTATAATGAACTAATGCGGAAAAATCCGCTCGTTATCGAACGACCTACCGCAAATAAATTATAATAACCACGATGTAGATAAATAAAGTAATTACGCATTAACGTTTCACGACACGTCAAAGAAATTGCTAACTTTCTATGCGCGTTCAAAATTTTAGAAGATTTTGCAAAAGTGGTTTCGTCAACTTAAATAATTTCCTGCGGTGTGTGTTATTAGATCTTTAAAACCACCTTATTTATGTAAAAAAGGGCACCCTTTGTCTTAAAAAAAACCGATATAGAATAGAATAAATAACACTTTCGACGAACGAGTCGACGTTCTTTAAATTTTACAACCTTTTGCATCTTTGATAAATAGCAAAGTAAGCTCTAAAGCGACTAGAAAAAAAGTCTCCTCACAAAAACTAAATTGAAAATGTTGGCACCATATTGTTTTCAAAGTTGCGCCGAAGAAGATTTCGTGACTGTTTGTATTAAAAATATCGCCAATAGCATTTTCATGTTCAGTTTTTACTCGATCTATTGTAAAGTTTTGTGCATTTGACAACTTTTATTTATTTTATTAATAATTCAGTTAAGAAGTAGTAAGTACCAGTAATTTATTTTTTATTAACAATTCATTGATGTTCAATTATTTTATGATTTTCAATGTAAATGCAGATACATAAGTTCTGTCAATATTGTGGAACCTGTATTAAATTTTATGACATAACATACTGCAGCGTTGGCAGACAGTCGTAAATGTCAACCATCCGTGTTAAACGCCCAACATTAAGGATAACCGTTTTTATCATATCTTTGTTTATACACGCCTTTGCGGTTTTTCTTAGGGCAACCTAACGATGTTTTCCTTCACGGAGAGCAATACTATAAATATATTTTGTAGACGTTTCGAAACTCATGCCCACTTTCGGTTCGATCGTTAATCACTTTAACGTTTTTAGTGCGCGTACACGGTAAGTTTACGTTTCCACTTCGAACTTCTTTTACTAAATCATTCATTTGCAGTTGAACTTTTCTGAAAGCAGAAATGGAAAGAGATGATAGGTGCATTTTTATTATTATTACTAGCGATGCCTCGCGGTTTCACCCGCGTTAATCCCCCTACCAATAACCGTTTTTGTGCTTTTTCGATGTTTTTTTTATTGAAAGCTATATAAATGTTCTGTGATTCGGCGTGGAGACGAAGCCAACAAATTAAGAATAGAAAAATTGGTCAACCTATTCTTGAGATACAAACGATGTAACTAACCCTTTGTTTTATTTGAATGACGACCTCCGTGGTCGAGTGGCGTACGCACCGGTTTCAAGGTGTCGCTAGCTCTGAGGTCCCGGGTTCGATCCCCGGACGCGTCAATGTAGAAACAAAAATTTCTACATAGTCTCGGGTCTGGGTGTTTGTGGTACCTTCGTTGATTCTGAATTCCATAACACAAGTGCTATAGCTACTTACTTTGGGTTCAGAGCAATTTATGTGATGTTGTCCGCATTTATTTATTATTTATTTATAAAGATGTTTTACATAGTTAATTTTAATTTCAATTAAAAGCAAACATCTTCACGTAATCGTCAGCCATGTTTTGTATTAAGCATGCAGTTTATGTAATGTTACCATGAACTGGATCCTTTAGATTCGATCCGATGATTATACTCGTCCCACTAATACCTACAGTAATTAGAGAAAGCTAAGGACTCATTCCAATTAAGCTAAGGACTGTTCAGCCGGTTATTAGCTGGGAGACGGTACCAGGCGGTACCTAACTCGGTAAAATAGGAACATTCTCATATATGTTGGGACAAATCCTGAAATTTTCACGGAACTGCTGTTTCGGGAAAACGGGTATGTATGGACAGATACAGAGAAAATCCGATGTGATGGACGTAAAACAAAGCTGTTAGTTATTACCGAGAATTCGTATTTCGGAATAATTAAATGTTGTCTGGTTTGGCTATATATATCTGAATGATGCCTCATTTACAAGTAGAACATGTTCTGGTATTTCGCATAATATTATCAGAGAAGTATCTACCAACAGATGGAGAAAATAAGGGAAAGATTGCGTAAATACTCTTTTCAGCCCACGAAGCCAACAGGCAACTTTAATCAAGATGGTTATAGAGTAAACGTATGATTTAATGCGTGGAGCCTTTTTACTACTTACATTATTTATGAAGCTTATATTTTATATGTAATTTAGTATCAATGATCAGTTTTAGTAATTTGAAACCTAAAGTAAAAATTCCAAGACAATCCGATTTAGATTTTGAAAAGTAGTTTTTGGAAACAACTTCATGAGTCTTAACGCTTTTGCAATAGGTTTTCTGGAAATTCAAAAACATAATTGAATATCATTTTTCTATTTATATCATTGAGGCTCAAGTTTTTCAATATATGGTAGCTAACTAGCTAAAAACGTTTTTTCTAGAAAAGCACAGAACTTCTAAGTAATTGCGTTAGTTTTTAATAAACTAAATTCTAAAAAAATGGACTCCATACAGGATTTCTGCGTAAAGCTAGAAAATGTTTCTTAGTTCATTCAAGCCAATGCCCTATCTACTGGTGATACAAATACAAGGAGCTACGAGTATGTGACATTTATTTCCTTTCTGCTATTACTTTTTTCTGTTTAGGTATACCTAAATTCGCATGAAACAAAAAAAATACAATTGCGTTTATAAATTGATAAATACCAAATGTAGCAGGGGTTTTTTGAATATTTAATTGCTAAATTTTTTTGTTTAACTTGGTTACCTCAAAGCAAGATATGAGCTGTCTCTTAACTTAACTCACAATATATCAAAATATCAAACATAACCTCATTGGAAAGGATCCGACAGGTGTCTTAACTGATGCAATTTAAGTTGCGGTGCAGTAAGCAATGCGCGCGCGCCGAGCTTCGGTCAAATTGCGTGCCAATAATTATGGGAAAGGGAACGAGTGTATGACGTAACAAGTCATTATGTCGTATCAGTTGGTGCTCGCTTTTTGTGCGTAAATTGCATCAGATGCGTAGTATGTGGACTATGAGCTTGTAAAGTTTTGTATACTTGATAACTTTGTATTTGTATGTTGTTTTGTTAATATAGTATTTGTTTGATGTATTGTTTACGTTCACGCTTTTACTATGTATCGTTAGAAGAGGAACTTGTTTACGTCACATAGGTTAAGCAATTAGGATTTTCACCCACACCAGTAGCTCATTTTTTTTTCTAAGTCTACTGGCTAATGGTTTTGACTCTAGATTTTTATGTCAAGCCACATAAAAATTCTGCATACTTTTAAGTTGCTGACTATTAAAGTACATTACGAAGGTCAATATATAAAAGACCTTAGCCCTGACTTATCAAGTTATCACTTTTGTACGTTAGCGAACAATGCCTCATGCCAACGTTTTCCGCCGGGAATAAACTCATTAAGACAACACAGACACTTAGTAGACTTACTGAATACCAATAAATACTAGAAGAAAATACCTAAGACATATTGCAAAAAATGGATATACTCATCATATAATATTAAAAGGAAAATAATTATAAAATAGTTTAAAAAAAAGCTTATGATATTTTTCTGCGACAGTAATTATGAAAATAGACTTTCTCCAGTTATATCTTCGACTAATTTCTTCGAACTCCGGATTTATTTTAAAATGAATCCGACCTCGCTCTTTAATGGCATTTCACTACACAGGGTTTCCTTTACAAAGCTTTTAGTGGCGAGAAACGTTAACATTCTCGGTCGCGACACAAGTTGATTTCGTAACACCTAATAGGCGATAAAGCATCGATTTTCACACAAAGAGAGGTTAGTGGCGCAACATCGACCCCTTTTCAATAAAATTCACATTTTCTTTCACAAGTCGGGTGTTGGTGCCTGGGTAACATTCATGACGGAGTTTAGTGACTTCCGAAGTAGCAGGTTATCAGACGTGGGGGCGCGGGGGGCGCGGGGGGCGCGGTGTGGGCGCGAGAGGGGAGGAGGGGGTAAAGCTGGATGCTGGTGGAGGATTCGCGCCCCCGCATTCAAGTCCCAGCGCTCGGCGCGCTCGCCCGCGCCTCTTATCCGCGCTACTCCGCTTATTTCGCGTCGGCTTCTTATTTTTATTTACTAACGCATCGACTGATCGCTCTTTACTTACGTGTGACGGAGGTTTGTTGTGACTTACAAGTGACGGTGTGATTTTTACGGTTCCTTTTGTCGTTATTCTGTTATTATAAAATTTTTGGTATTTCATCTACAAATTACTTTTACATTTTTTAATTGGATGTATTGCCAACATGAACTTAGTAATAATAGTCATTAAAAGTATTTATGCTATGTCGCTTCGAGTAATCAACGAAGCGTTCCTACAAATAAATATTAATTAGTTACTTTTACGATAACCGACACTGTTAATATTATTTTTAAAGTGTTTATTTTGTAAACAGTAGAGATATGTATTCATAACCAACCATAATTGCCGCAGAGCGCTTGTCAATGTTATCACGATGTCATTAAGCAATTTCCTACAAATTATGAAACCATTAAAATTGCAGTTTATAAACATGAGGCTAGACGATATCTATGCGATATATCACGTTTATACAGGTCATTCTACCTCAAGAGAAACGCCTACTTTGATCGACCAGTCTATTTATACATATTTATTAATTCATAAATAAACCTATCCAATAGTTTGTCAGTATCAGGCAGTAGTTTTTATTCGGATCCGATTTGTATTCATTGCAAACAAAATGAAACGGCCCTCGCCAATGTATTCAGTAGGCCTACAGCGTGAAAAATAAACACAAACAAAAACTAAATTACGTTTCCAATGAAAATGTATCGGACAATGACATCAGAACAAAGACATCCGTAATAATGTATTGATAGTGTTAGTTTTACAAACGAATTCTACCTAACATTGTACGTACGGAAATTTTACGTAAACTGATTTAATTTAATTGAAACGGTTGAATAAAATGGTTAAAAGAAAGTAACAATGGAAGATATAAATGTAAAACAAGTGAAATAATTAATTTTCAACCGTAACAAAATATAGGTCGCGACCGATGAATTAAACATACTGAAGATTTATTGTATAAAAATGTAAATTTAGCAAGGAGTACTTATGACCAAACATTCTTGGCGGAAAACGTACATCAGTTATTTTGTTTCCATCAAAACTGTTTGCTTTGTCAAGGCAACGAAAGTAGTATTTCTAGAAATGTGTTTATATATATTATATATATATATATATTATATATATATAATATATATATATAATATATATATATAATATATATATTATATAATTTATATATATATATAATATATATATTATATTGGGTATTTACGGTTCGTTAAACCTGAACCATTACTAACTGAATAATTAACCTCTCGTCTGTCGCAATAAATAAGACAATATAATTCAATTGTGTCTCGCGTAGATCTGCGCTTCCGACATACAACGAGTTAAATAAAGAAAGACGTTACTAGATGATTAACCTAATTAATTAACAAAACCTCAGAACTTGACACGTTTCAGCTAAATCTAAATTAAGTCAACTTATAAAATGTTTGTGTGACAGCATTCCAACAATATGTGGCTGGTCAATTAAGTTAAGCATTTAGTCAATTACCCAATAAATTAACAAATTCTATTCACTTACAATTATTTGCATACATTTACACAACATTCCAATGTCTATGCTTGAGAACTTTGTAGTTCCACTTGTCTATTACCCTCCTGTACTTAAACGAAATTTAACTAAGTAAAACCTATCTGTCGCTATAAAAGTGATAGAGAAAGCATGATACTAAACAGAGACAACAAATGGAATAGTATTATTTGACCAAATTAATATAACTTGAGCAATTTCTAATACATTTGTTAGTAAATAAAAAAATCTCATACTCACACAAAGTACGGGAAGATACAACATAGATTCCTTAGTTTCCGTCCTACTCTACTTGTCGGCACTCACGCAATGTGGCCTTACGGCCTTACGCCAGTAAAAACCATAAAACTGCGCTTTCGATCCGGACCCGCGAGTTTCTATCTAGGATAGTACATTCACGAGCAAAACCCTTAGGCCCTTTATGACGCCGCTTGATTGAGTGCGCGATTGTACTAGGTTGGTTTGTTTGTGCAATTAAAGGACTAATATCTGCGAGTGATTTGTTGCTCCCTTCGCGGAAATAAGGCAAAGGTTTCTTACCTCTTTGCACAAAATACTGTATGCCAAATTAATATTTGTAGATTTTGTCTCACTGCTGGGCTGGCCTCTCTGCCTTTCGCAAGAAATTATTTATTTTGAAAAAATAGAATAAGTTAAAATTGAAAATTCTCGGTTTATTTTATCCTATTACTTTTTAAATTCTTTATATACTACGGGATAGTCGAATTCGTGTTGTAAGTTGCATTTAATTAGTCTACAGAACTAATTTACATGATACCGTAACAAAAGCTGCGTCCATGTTTATCTGTGTGTTTGTGTCCAGATGTTTGTGCTTTGGCTTATAAATTCTATCTTCTTAGTAAAATAAATTTGTGGAAGCAAATGTTACAATAGTTATGTCAAAGCTTATTAATTTTATTTGAAGAGGTTTAAGTATTTAATATTTATTATGCATTTACAAGTGGGCGTTATAATAATACTGATAAACTTCATATCCATTTGTGTGAAGTGTAGGTAAGACTTATGTGCTAAAGGTTATAATTTCAAACCAAAAATAGCCAATGTCATAAACTACAAATAGTTTGTACTGTTTATCTAAATCTCGTTAATATTTACAGTATCGAAACATGCATGCTCATATTGCTTATTAAAAATGTCAATCAAAAGAACAACTTCCAGGTGTTAAGCTAAAGACTTCGTAAATTGAATTTTGATTACCTTTATTATAATAATAATCAAGTACAGGTTGTTACAAAAAGAATTCTAAAGTTTTGAATATTAAAAAATATATATAATTTCTTCTAAAGTAAAGGATAAAGTTAGAATATTTTAAAGTTTGAGACGTGACAAAAATTTGAAAGCGTACTTCTTAGAGACTAGATAAATCGTTGCTACAGTACTTTAAATTTGAACTTCTATCTTAATGGCGCACATCAAAATTCTTGCAAAATTTGATAAGCGTTGTAAAGTTTTCCTTCAATTTCATTTTAAAACGACCGCTTTGCTAAATCCTTGAATAGTGAATGAGTTTCGAGAGAAACGGTACCAATCCTTCGTATTAAAGCATTGATAACTAGCTGTGCCTGCGACTTCGTTCGCGTGGATGACGAAACTTATCAATGAGTTTTTAACCGCAAAATTAAGTTTGTTTTTTATTGTGTATACTTTTCCGGGATAAAAACTACCCAGTGTGGTGCTCAGGATAATAAAGAATAATTATACCAAGTTTCATCGTAATCGATCCGATAGTTTTTGCGGGATACCTGAACAAACAGACAGACAGACAGACAATTTTTTATTTTTTCACACTTTTGGTTTCGGTTTCGGTCTAGTAACACCTCCCGCCATTTATTTTTTTGATATTTTAAATGTACAAAATTTTCACTTCTACAGATTTATTATAAGTATAGATATAGATATTATTCACAAGAAAAGTGCTTCTATGAAATACGATTGCGAGCCTAAACTGGAAAGTCAACTTTCTTAATACGTCTTTACACTCCCATAGATCTTGAGGTCTGCTCTCGCCACTTATATACGAATATATTATAGAAAATAACTCCCGCGGCTAATAACCGATGCTACTAGACAGTCTAACTACCTTTTAATAACGATCATGCAATATTAAGATTGAACAGATATTGCTTAGTAATAGCTATAGATGCTGACATCGTTTGCGTCGGAATTGATTCTGAACTAAATTTACCCAACAGTATTTATGATGATAATAAGTAACTGATGATTTTATTAACCTCTTATTTTCTCTCTATTCAATATAATATAATCATAATCAGTTCAGCTATAAAAGAAGAAATACGAGCGACAAACAGAATTACGTTCACATTAATAATAATTACTTAGAAGGTATCGATTTTATTACTTTGTTTTTATAGCAAAAACCATTAAATCGGAACGAGATTAATTCAAGAAGGGATGTCGGAAGATCGTCTTATTTTAATACATTGTTCAGTAAAGTTGTGAAGGATAGAATTCTAATCAATTTCGACAAGCTCTGTACAAGTAATCAGATTTTGGATAGCTACACAAAGTTGCCACGTAAATAGATTACAAGTATCTAAAATCTCATGTTTTTACTTTGCAAAAGAGCTTATAATTTAACTATTTAATAAGGTTTCTTATTATAAATCGGATTACTAATAACTTTCCGAGGTCGGACATACAACCGAGGCTTAGAATGGTAAACTGGAATTAATTTGCTTATTTTTTTTTCATTTTATTTTTAGTCTCATGTAAATCAATATGCCTTTACCCAAATTTAGCCTTAATATACTTTGTTTAGGGACCTATGTTTGAAATTTAAATTGAGCAGTTTAAATCTAACTTTAGAATGGAGAAATATTAAGTTCTCAGTGTGGGCGAACCTCAAAATTGGATAATTTTGACTTCCATCACTACCTTTAAGTAGTTTAAATTGCAATATCAACTTACACTTTATAATATCAGTACACTGAGAACACTCCCCAATTAGTATATAAATACATTACGCATACATTTTTGACGGGCCTGTTGGTCTAGTGGTTAGTGACCCTGTCTGCCATACCGGAGGTTGTGGGTTCGATTCCCGCCCAGGACAAATGTTGTGTGATGAGCATGATCATTTGTTCTGGTGTCTGGGTGTAATTTATCTATAATATGTATGTATTTAGAAATATATAAGTAAGTTTATCAGTTGTCTGGTTACCAGAACACAAGCTCTGCTTAACTTGGGATCAGATAACCGTGTGTGAGTTGTCCCAGGATATTATTATTATTAACATGCTAATACTATAGATGCGAAAGTAACAGTCTCTTTGTTACGCTTTCACGGCTGAACCGCTTAACAAATTTTTACGAAACTTGGTATGAGGTCAGGTTGGATCCTAAGATACGTAGACTGTCTTTTACCGCGATGACACTCTCGCGCTAACAGCTAGTCAATTAATAATAATTTTAAATAAACTTAAGTCTTATTATAATACGAAGACAAATAGCATTACAACATTTAAAAACATTAATGAGATTTGGGGCTTACTGTTACATGACATTATTAGTGTTTTGTAATTACCTTTGACAAACGCAAGGTCCTATATCTCTATGGATTGTCACATTCATTAGCAAGGACATGTACCCAAATATTATTCATGTATGCATACAAGATGCGCCAACATATACATAGGTAAGGTACAAAATCGAATGTAGATTCGGGACTAAGGAATTCAACGTCTTTGACAAAGCTTCGGTAAAGCCTTATATTAAAATATTTTCATTAAGCAAAGGAAGTTTATCATCATCGACATGTACCTCAACATTTCTGGATTCATTCTTGTGGGGAACATTTAATCTATGTGGGTGTTAAGAATCAGCTAAATAATATCCGGTACACAGCGTGGGCGGGCTTTCGTTATTTGACGGGACGTAGGAAGGTGTGCTCATAAACCTTAAATAAGCGTACCTTCAGATGTTGACGCTAATATTTGGACCCATATTAGGCTGTTAGTAGTAATCAATGATTTTATTAAAAAAGTTATGAGCTGTTAATGTATCACAGAAAAATGTTTTCGCCTATTTTATTCTTACACTCATTGAAGTAATGAGCATGCATTATAGCGCTATATAGGCTTTGCCTAAAATAAAATAGTAGTTTAAACCAAATTAGTCATTTACCTATTGGATTTCGATTTATCTAAGTACATATTGTTTGCTAACAAAAAAAATACTTTAAATGTTTAAACTTTTCATGTTAAATATAACATATTTAACATGAAAAGTTTAAATATATTAGTTAGGCATGTAAATCAACAGTCAATATAGTACTTGTAATATTAAAAACATCATAAATAACATTATAATCACGGATTACAGAACAAAGTAAATAAGTTTACTTACAATGCTATTTATAATTCAAGTATGCGTCTACAAGCCACAAACATAACATAGGTCTCAAGTTTAAACGTCATTTGAACTTTGACATTGACATTCTAAAAACGGTTTGAAATACTCGACTTTTAAGACTTTGTTTTAGTTAATCTATTTCAAAATATGTAAATAATTTAAACATTATTTCTAATGATAACTTACTTATTACTTTACAAATAGTAATTAAATAATTAATTTTGTGATATCTTTTTAAATCTTTTAATCATTAAAATTAGTTGAATTTTTCTGTCATCTGTTTATTATTGTAAAATGAAGTGACTTTATTTTATCAATTTTAATGTAACAAAACAAAGTGGAACAAAACCATTCGTACGACCAATATGATATCGGATGCAAATGAATGCACGAGTGATTTGCATACTGTAAAGGGATTGAATGGTGACCAACTGACCTCTGACCTGAAATTCTTATTTTTAATTGAAATCGACTATAAATTGGACGTTACCTGTACACACACTTGTTAGGAAACGATTTTATGTAATATATCGGACGACAATATTTACTTAGGTCGGAGTTTTAAAAAGTAACGAAATTAGGGCTAATTTAAAATTTGGAATGCCTCTTTAACTAAGGCAGAATGAAAAAAGTATCGAAAATAAAAGCAGAAATATGCTAACATTATAGTTGGAAAAGTTCATGTAAAACCATCGAATGATATGTAGGTTCACTAAATTCACCTGCCTGCTTATTTATTGTCCAGATATTACATCATACTAACATTGTTAGAACAGTGCAAACTAACGTGATATCCTTTTTACCGGCGGGAAGAATAAATCGATCCTTCGTCTTAAGGACAAAGGCGGACACTTATCTACTCAAAACAGTATAAGGACTTAGTCCCTTACCTAAGTCTTATGTTTTTAGTGACTGACTAAAAGATAGGCAGCCCTTAAAATCTTCGAAGAAAATAAATTCAAACTTCGAATATAAAGGCGTATAATTCGAACCACTCGATCACCATTACTTCTCGTCTTAAATTTTTCTAGGCGCCTGTAAATGACACCCAGTCCTGTTCCATTCAAATGAGTGAATGGGGGCGTGGCTTCAGAGACGAATGGGTGTGAATTTGACAGAGGTTGTTAATTATATGGTCGTCAGTGTCGATCGGTACTCCTTGCGGTTTCAAGGAAAATTACGGCGCACGTACATGCCTCGTTTAACACGCGTACAGTTTAATGAAGTCGTAAAAAAGATTTAAATGTTGGCTGGAAAGATTTCTTTCTCGTGGCACATGAACCGCGTATGTATATTAGATATTTATTTATTTATTTTAATCATGGAAGACTTACAGCTATTATTAACGTCGTTCTAGCATATAACATGTAACATAGTCAGCAGAAAGCCAATTACAAATCTTCGCTTGTAGATATTATCACGAATAGGTGTTTTGCATATTTTTTAGAAGTTCTTTACATTATTTTGAGGAATTCCTAAATATGTGGACTGTCTTTTGATTCACAACATTATGTTATACGTCTATGTTCAAGCTAGACTTAATCATAGTTTTCACTGATCACAAATTAGGCCGGTTAATGGTCACCAAGAGGCTCTCTTGGGGTCAATTTCAGCAAAATATACTCAATTTATGGAGCTTAATTTCAAAAATGTAATCTAAATTAAGATGTAGTTTAGAAACAAAAAGAATTAGAAGAAATAAGTATTTAAGTCTGAACAAAACGTGCCATGTCTAGAAACTTCACACAATTTTTAAACGAAACTTTAAAAGAAAAAGTTGCGAAAGCGGTTTGTAGAGTCCACTCATTTTATTTTACACTAGTACTCGTCGAGTACTTACTACGTATAATACAATTCCAATTAATTGTCTGCAAAGTTCCACTTAATGTGTTTTGTTGAATATCTCATTGTTCCTCATTTTTCTTCAGCTTTTTATGCTCGATCCGTAAACAATTTTATAATAGACTATGTAACTTTTAAGTAGGTACAGTCGTGTCCTTCCCAAACACAATTATACATGAATTACTTTTTGGTGAATATAAAACAGTAGGTACCGACTGTAGGTACTCTGTAGCAGGAACAGTGATGTTTAGTTGTTCATCATTTGTGCGAATAAATGCGTTTAGACATGATACCTACCGTCAATGTGGGGAGTCGGAATAGAATAATGGTGCGGTGTAATTGACGGGCCCCAGAAGTTCGCGGTAATTAATTTTCGACTCGCTCCGATCTATCAGAGTTTACACGGAATTAATAAGGATTTGAAAAGGGCGATAAGCGAGCCTTTTTGGGAGGCTTCTACACTTGCGCGAGTGGTTTCGACATCGCGGGCTCGGCTTGCGAAACATTCCTAATTTACATGCAAAACTTTTCATCAAAGTTTTATTCTACGCCGCAATATCCAGGCGAACAAATCACTTCTGGGTGTTACCTAAATAAAGTAACACGGGTTAATAGGACTTAATTATGTACTAGGAAACTGGTAGGCCTATGCGGGAAATAGGCAACTGTTTTATCTTGTTTATGCCCGCCATATAATTAACGTACATAAAGGTACAGACTTCCATCTTTGTACTAAATGTTTAACGTAAATACAGTATATATGTATAGTATACGCTTATGTTTAAAACACGCGTTACCCTCAAAAAAACATATTTCAGTAAATTAAGTAACGTTATTAATGAAGAACACTTATAAATATCAAACAGACTACGGCGTCAAAATTAGTCGTCGCAAAAACAATGGACAATCACAGGTCACAAACGCTCATTATAATTACCGAATTACACGTACTTATAACAAGTGTCATTAGCTCCTACTTTACCGACCGCTACAAAGCAGTGTCGGTAAAACAGTAGTCTTATCAATCCGATTAGCCAATCACACGCCGGAATGTAACCGGTACAAATTCCTGGAATGATTAATGCAATAAGTAGTTTGCTTTGCAATTAGGTGGGCGAACCTTAATTATAACTGAATGTGGTTGTTAGTTTACATTTCACCTGTGTAATTACCAAGTTGTTTTAGTAAAGGTTCGATTTCAACTTTGATATTGACCCGATTAGTAAGATATGTACAGGCAGTCGAGCTTAGTTTTGAATTAGAAATGCAGTTAATTTAAAATATCACTGTATGCTGACTTACAAAAATGGCAAAAGCAATTATAAATTTACTTCATCCAAATTTAATCCGCGTTTATATTTCCCACCGAAATAAATATGTTGCCTACTGTTTTCTTAAATTGCTTCTCTTTTAGTTTGTAATCTAAAAACATTTTAGGTATGTTTAAGTATATGTATAATACAGCATAATAAAGCTTTTTAACAAAATCATGACCAAATACACAATAATTTTATATTTTTTTCGAAAATCACTGTACCTACACGATACATGTATCCTATATGTGTACCTAAGCTTTGTATTACTCCGTTAAATGGTGAAAAAAGTCATCTAAAGATTGTGTTTACTCAGTTTCCGGTCCCAAGAGAGTGTAGAGTGCACTCGGAGTATTCAAGTCTACGATTGTCGGAACACATTTACTTATCTGGCTCTTGCATTACTAAAGGAAAAGCCGGTCAAGTGTGTCTTAACTTAGTTCCGTGGTTAAAGCATCAAAGCGTAAAACTCAAACGCTCCATGCATACGTGTATATAGCGGTCAACCAGACTTACATCTACACTAATATTATAAAGAGGAAAACTTTGTTTGTTTGTAATGAATAGGCTCAAAAACTACTGGACCGATTTTAAAAATTCTTTCACCATTCGAAAGCTACATTATCCACGAGTAACATAGGCTAAATTTTATTTTGAAAAATAATAGGGTTCCGTAAGATATTTGGGTTTTTCGGACACAAGGTGTAAAAAATCAACCAGAATAGTTACTTTGCGTACGCTGCCTAAACTATAAAAGATAGAACCATAAAATGTTCTAATTATTTGTAGATCTTATAAATATCTACAAAAAAGTCCGCGACACACTATACCTATCTATGTCGAGTGAGGCACAACAACCATTTTTTTATCTTGAATTTCTTTTAGACTACATTTAAACGCATTTATTTTACTCATGCTATAATCCTTATCAAAATAAATTATTTCATCACTAAGTACGGTTTATGTAGATAATATTTGGTCTTTGAATGATTAAAATTGGACGTTTTGTTTTGAAGTTATGGCGAAAAATTTGTAGGAATTGATTTACAAAAATAATCTACATCTACACTAATATTATAAAGAGGAAAACTTGGTTTGTTTGTAATGAATAGGCTCAAAAACTACTGGACCGATTTTAAAAATTCTTTCACCATTCGAAAGCTACATTATCCACGAGTAACATAGACTAAATTTTATTTTGAAAAATAATAGGGTTCCGTAAGATATTTGGGTTTTTCGGACACAAGGTGTAAAAAATCAACCAGAATAGTTACTTTGCGTACGCTGCCTAAACTATAAAAGATAGAACCATAAAATGTTCTAATTAATTGTAGATCTTATAAATATCTACAAAAAAGTTCGCGACACACTATACCTATCTATGTCGAGTGAGGCACAACAACCATTTTTTTATCTTGAATTTCTTTTGGACTACATTTAAACGCATTTATTTTACTCATGCTATAATCCTTATCAAAATAAATTATTTCATCACTAAGTACTGTTTATGTAGATAATATTTGGTCTTTGAATGATTAAAATTTGACGTTTTGTTTTGAAGTTATGGCGAAAAATTAGTAGGAATTGATTTACAAAAATAATGTATCACGGGTCGGGGCTCCCGACCATCAGTATATTTTGTTACCTGAAAATAATTTAACGTCAAATGTATTATAGAGAAGTTCTACAATAATCGCTTTAGTTATCTATCCTAAAACAACGGGTTGCACTCCGGGACTGCCGGCAGAAGGGAAAACTTAGAATTAATAACATTTAAATATTTTCATCATTAACGACTTTAACATCCATATAAAGACAATCTATGCAGCCTGCGGATAATGACTGCGTCGTCGATGTTATTGTCGGTTTCTGTGAATTGACCTGGGAATCATTTTGCTGACCGTGTCTTTCCTGGGTAGGCTTTTTGCAGCGGTAACCGACATCCACGCGGGCGGAGCCGCGGGCGACCGCTAGTATTAAGTAAATTAGTGTTAATTTGGTAACAACAAATATACCTACATGGTATGGTATGTAGTAGGTACCTAAAAGACAGAGGAGAGTGGCATAGACAAACAAACCTATGTTCAGCAGTAGGTCATACAGGGCTGAAAAAGGATCATTATAGCGTGTCGTATTATAATAATTATTCATTTTCATTAAAGTATTCATTGGTATTCCCATATAAAACAAAATGACGTCTTCTAAGTTATAGCCCTGAGTAGAGAGGAAATAGTCTCCCAAACTTTGTTTTTTATGTAACCTATTAAGTGTCCCACTGCTGGGCAAAGTCTCCCCCGTCTCTAGACTTTTCTATCTCGAGCCACATGACTGACACCAATCACTAAAGAAGCGATCGATCCCTTTATTCGATATTAAATGTTTTAAGAGGTTTAGTAAATATAGGTCTAATCACAGCACCTAATCGAAAAAAATAATAGGTAATCAAAATCTGACATTTCTTTAAAAATAAAGCATGACAGATAATAAATTGTGAATCAGTATGTACGCCTGAATTTCCCAAAGGGGTGAGCAAAGGTATACCGTTGTTTTGTAGTCACAGTTTGCCAATAACGATTTTAAATTCCCAGCGGACAAGCCTATTGCCAATTATGGACTTCAATTCTAAGCCTTGGAGTACCTCAATAATGTTTAGATTTTTTATTGGCTGTTATTCTGTTATGTCTACGAAATACGAGTTATAATAATATTTGTATACTGTTAATAATACCTATGCTTGTATCTTTCTTATCGTTAGATCATCTGTAGGTTATTAGAACATGCCGTTGAATTGATTAGCTAATTAGTCCATAGCGCTATAACAAACACCTATTGATCACAGATGATTTTTGTTACTAATAATTTGTAACTTTTGCCGACATTTTTTTAACGGGTTTCAAAAGGGGCTCTAAATCCAAAGTAGATAGAAAAAGAAATGATGACTATTTTTTTTTTATTAAATTTTTATTTAAATCTAAATTTAATAAAATCAATTATTTTGTTTTGTTCTATTCTATTAGTAAAGAATTCCAACGTCAAGAAAACAATTAAGTAGGTACAAAGAGTAGTACCTTGTAGAGACAAAAATAATACCTAGTCATCATTCGAAAAGAATATGGCTATTGTGAGTTTATTTTTGTCCTTAGAAAATACTACACAAGGCAATTACTTAGATGTGGCTGTTTTTTACTTTTACCGAAGGAATGTAAGAACGTAATAACTTCGTACAATACGATATCTTTATGTACGTTTTTGTTAACAAAAAATACTGATGGTTGAAAACAGTTGGCGTTCAACTAATAATGAAAAACCGTAATGTGTGTGAAAGAAATAATAGTTCAATATAGAAGATACATTTATAAAGAAATACTTTCTCGTATAAAATGAAAGTTTCATCTTAACAGTTTTCACCTATTTTTATCATTACCTTCCATTCTGGTATTAGAACGGGCGGAAATAGCCATTTTTAGATCCTTTTAAATAGCTTTGTTTGTCCTTCGATATTAACCCGTTGTATGTCGGAAGCGCAGATCTACGCGAGACACAATTGAATTCTATTGTCTTATTTATTGCGACAGACGAGAGGTTAATACCTTCTTAGTAAAATATGCTTCGGAACACCTAAGTGCTATGAAGCATATTTTATTATTGATATATACTCTAAAATAATACTTAATGGCCAATCCATCATCGAACAAGGTTATAAAGTAGTTACTAATTTACCAATGCTTTATTTTTTTCACAGAATTTGGCATTGATTTCAGTTATGATTACCTTCACACACATCCACAATTACCAGAGATGTCGCGTAAAAAACAAACCGTTGAATAGAGAGGGCCCCTCTTCTCTCTTGAATCTTGAAGTCGGTAAAAAAGACGATATTTTATAAAATAGTACCCATATAAACTAACTAAAATAAGATACTCGTAGTTACTAAATCACGAACTAAGTTGCGTCGTGTCATTGTAAAACAAACTAGGTATACCATACATAATCACTGACCTATTTCGGGAGCAACCCTCGAATCATAAATAACAAGGTATCACGTTGTTCGAAATCACGACGTGAATGAGGAAATTTATTGCAGTCACATAGAAAAATAAGTGCGTCATTACAGCTAGAAAGATATATAATAATGTATGAGATTATTTGGAGATCAGTGTTTGGTAAATAGGTGTTTTCAAGGCAATCATAGTAACTTCAAAAATAAAACCACTACTTGGCCTAGCTGAGCTATATGATTAATTTATTATAGTTATTTGTACGATCTTTTACAATATATATTGATAGCAAGCTTTCGCCTACGACTGCACCCGCGTAGTGTTCGGATAAAAAGCGGTATCTCCTTTTTTGGAATTCCAACTAACTCCATACCAAATCTTAAAAAAAATCAGGCGTGTGGTTTAGTCGTAAAAGGTTGAACAGACAGACAGATTCACTTTCACATTTACAATGTTAGTAGTACATAATGAAAATAATGTTCCACATCTTTATTACACATCATAAAAAATACGTCTTAATTTTTTAAGCAAAAATAGGTACTACAATTGTGTACGCATAAAGCTCCTTAAAACTTGCGTCAAGTTTCAAAGAACCGCTTCGATCCCCGGCTTTGTAAATGGAAGCTACTGTACACATTCCATCTGTCTACCTGAACCTAAGTCTAAGTCTAGACACCTCTACGTATGTTTAAAGTATATTATTCAAGATCAGGATCCTACGTATATGCACGGTAGGTACTTATATAAGAAGGGATTGGAAAATGACGCCAAAGGAGATTTTATTACAAAATGGAAAAGCCTTGAAAATTTTCAGGCGTTTTACTGTTAAACTGTGATCGAACAACTTGCTTTATGTATTGTGCCATCACAAAAGAACCTAAATGGATATATATCTATACTTGTAATAAATCTGTAGAAGTGAAAATTCTGTACATTGAAAATATCAAAAAAAATAATGGCGGGGGGTGTTACTAGATCGACACCGAACCCAAAAGTGTGAAAATAAAATTTTTTGTCTGTTTGTTTGTTAAGATATCACGCAAAAACTACCGGCTCGATTACGATGAAACTTGGTATAATTACTCTTTATTATCCTGGGCACCACACTCTGGGTAGTTTTTATCCCGGAAAAGTATAAACAATAAAAAACAAACTTAATTTTGCAGTTAAAAACTCATTGATAAGTTTCGTCATCCACGCGAACGAAGTCGCAGGCACAGCTAGTATTATAATATTTTTGCAATAAATATATTGGCAAATAATTTATATTGTTATAACATGTTTACAATAAATTGTGGGTTTCACAATGTTTAATAAATAGGTACATAACAAAGCTTTAAGCGTTAAAACCATTTCGAATAATCCTGTGTTTAATGAGATTAGGTATTCAACTGTCATTTCGGTTAATCCTAAAGCTGTTTAATTGCCATTTCATTATCAGTGTAATGAGTTATTAACTAATTAAATTACGGAGTAAATAGAACTTACCGATATGGAAAAGGTTAAATATATAATATTTAATAAAGATAAATTTAATTGTAAGAATAAGCACAACAAAGATGTTACAATAATTTTGGTCAAAAATATTCTGCTGTTTCCGGCACACAAATATAGTAAAAAAACGAATTATTATAACAACTAGTAGTTATTTTACTACATGAAATAATATCAAATCAAAACTGCAGCGTATATGTATCTACTACATAAAATAACTACAATAAAAAGAGTCTACACTATCAATTTAAACAATTAAGTATCCAACATTTCCGAGTTTATTTTACTCTTGACATCCGTAAGACAAATGGTTCTTAGGATTATCCTTAACGACTGTCTTTAATACAGGTGGCTCCCGGTGGATTCATAAGTTAACTTTGAACTTCATCAGTTACCTCACTACTCGCTCTGTGAGGTATTATTTGTCACTTGATATCTGGTATAAAATATTGGTGATCTAGGTACTTTAAACCTTTTTATGTACAAGTATATTATGTATAAAATATTGATTGATTAGAATAACAAAAGCATTATCTTTCGACAGACATATTTACATTAAAATTACAGTTTTTCATGTATAGTAAGTTATACTACAATAACTTTTCACCATAAGTATTTCTTTATGATATTTAAAAAATCTATAAGCTCATAAGCACATTGCATCTGCAATGTAAAAGCGAAAAAAAATGTTAATATAAAGTAATCTCTTAACATGAGTGTTATGGGATTACTCTCAGCAAACTAGGTCTAGTAGCAAACAGCGTATAAATACCTTAGCGGTACTCGCATCAGTCGAGAACCTCGTTGATTTTTAAACGGGTTGTAAGCTAGTTATCTCCACGCGGAACGTTAACGACATCAAAAGGAACCGTATAAATCACTGAATTTTACACGAAAACGTGTTTTTTGTACGTCTAATAGTTTTTTACGAATCTACGTTTTATTTTAGTGTGGTTTTGATACTCATCAAAGGATTGCCTAACATGGCGCACTCATGGATAATTTGGCTTGTAGCAGTCGTAGCACTAGCTGTAGCGGTCGACGCTACGCTCTACGACGACGACTACGACACCTACACAAAAGCTTACGACTACAAAAATGCAGGTAATAACAATGATTTACTGTACTACGAACTGTAACTTTATTGCGACCAATTTGATTCCCGGCCGTTATGTCTCTCAATCGGACCGAATGGCGTCCCCTCAAATTGAGTTTTGTAACGAAGCCTTTAAGGCAATATTCGCAGACTCTAACTAGATTTTCTCAACTGCCCAGAGAATAGATTTGTACAATGCTATATTAATGTCTCGTTTTATAGTCCTTTGTATAAACAACTTGTGAATACAGAAATTTACAGCACTTATTATCACTGATCACCGAGAGTAATTACGCCCAATTTAGGAGCAAAATTCTTATATCGTAGAGAACATGAGTGAACAAGAGTACATGTGAATAATACATGTGTTCGAGTTGTCTCGTTAGACTAAAACACTAATACGCAGCTAAAACGGTGCTCGGTAGATTGATTCAATACGTTTTAGGACGACCTCCTCTGTTACTTAAATATAAACATGCATAATACATTTTGTGTAATGAACAGTGTCTGAAATATAGAATTCTGATAAATATAATATTTTTTGCTGTTCTTTGTTCTGTAACATATACAAAAGTTGCTTGAAGTAGTAATATTTACCTAGATATGAGACATGTAGCATACTGTACATAATTCATAAATACAATATCGCAACAACACGTCGACAATAAGACAGAACAAGCAGTAAAATTCGTAAGCGATGCGCGTCGTAGCACCATGTGACGCTTACCCGTATCCGTAGCACCGTCGTAGAGCGCTACGCATGTAGAAAACCAATCTCTAACTTTTCTACAACTTGGTTACGCGCACGAACTCATTTCCTTTTAGATGGGTCAACTAGGTGCCGATAACAGTTTTGCTTAGTTGTTCACCTTAATGCGGTCGACATAATAGACACTGCGAGCAATATGCGAGCTGAGAGGCGAGTTACATATGCAAGTGCCCTCGAAAACTCCCAGTTACGTCGGTAACGAATGCACTCATCGCTGTTGGCTGCAAGTAAGGCCCGGTAATACAATTTCCCGCTGCTCGCGCTATTGCCATCTTGGGGACAATTTGGCCTAATGCTTGTGCATCTCGCATTCACAACGAACATTGTTTAAAATATGTCGGGTATGGTGGCGAGTTTTAAGAAAATTGAATCTTTAATACACTGTTTAATACGTCAAGCAACACAGTGACAGTTAATTTTGAACCGCAAACATATATATTGATCTCAATTAATTATGTATTTGAATAAAAACACTCACATAATAAAGTCAAAGAAATTTTCCTGGTACAGAAAAAATAGCTCTGCGAACCCGTTTTGAATACGTGTACTTACATAGGTACACAGTTTGTTACAAAGCTCTTTTGAAACATAAAACCCTTGTTCAGTCACCTTTATTCTTTTGAAGCTTGCTCATAAAATCGTGTGACTTTTGGTAGAAAACAGGTAAAATATCATAAGATCAATGTGGAAAACTACCTAAACCTTGGTTTATATTTGTGGATACTTATTTTATTTTTACTTATTCCTAGAAGTTATCATTATACATACAATTTTAATATCTTTGGTCACAAAATATGATGACCTAAAATATTTATAGAGATTCTGAGAAAATTAAATAAATGACAAATAAATTATCTTTTACATAAGCTATGATCGTTATCATAAATTGAGATACATTACATTACATTTAATTATTGTTAACCAAACTATCAATATTTCAATGTAATCACAACGGGTAAACTCCATTTATGTATTAATTGCATTTATAATGTTGACCACATGCAGTTATATTGGTACCAGTAACCACAGCTCAAAATATAGTATCCTTATCTAGATGGACTGGCATCACTTGACAAGTTCGAACACAATTGTTATCGAGACCACGAACATTGAGTGTTGGGACACGATACGTCATTACATCAATGAGGATCACAAATACCGAGGGCTTCAGAACCAATTTCGCGGACAGCAATTTTTGTCGCCATTTCGCGTCAGAGTGATTTCATTTCGAGAGACATCCCGTCGAACTAGCTTATCTTACGGGCGCAGCTCAACGTATCTCCCATTTACCTACTTGTCGAGTGTAAGGCTCAATAAGACTCCAGCCTTTTCCTGAACCCGATTAGTGATTCGCATCCCTATCGGTACAACAACTGCGTGCGTAAATTGCGTCTGACAAGAGCGCTCGCCTAATGGGACCGTACCCAACGGATTAATTAACTGTACACTGTCGAATAATCTCTTTGTTCTCTAGTAACGACTTGTATGGATACTTATACAAGGTTAATCAGCAAAATTTGTCGTAATAATTGCTTAAATATTTGATCCTATTCGTTAGAATTTCTAATTGGCTGGGTATAAAATGATCCGTTAGTAGATTTCGTTTCTAAATTAAATTTAAATTTAAAATTTACTAAAGTTGACTAGTTTTGTAGCTGTTGCTAATTACGTAACAGTTGGTATACCCACGTAAAACATTAATGAGAAAGTTGGCGCGATAACCGCAAGCTTCAAACAAGGATTGAAGCAGGTCTGAGAAGAAGCTGCCATTAACATTCCGGCGTGGAGGAGGTAATAATGTGGGTGTTAGACGGCGAACGTTTCACTCGAGCAAATGGCCGCGCTCCACAGGGATATGGGTATTCTGTTACGGATAGACGGAGCATACCGCGCTGTTACTGCTATCGAGACTCCGAAACATCTATACTATAGTACGAATAGAGTAGACTACCTATACATATACTTTGGTCTAGTGTATACTATACCAAATACGGGTGGGTACGGCCATATCCTTTTCAAATTGAAGAAACCATCTCAAAAATACGCTAGCAATTGTTTTGTCAGACTAATAATATTCTACTTTATTTGTTACCTATGTAACATGTGCATTGCAGTCATAAAATGAGCCATCAAATTAAAGTTACTAACATTTCTGAAAGTAACTAAGTTTAATTAGATTTAAGTTTTATGAATATTAGGTATTTTTAGTTAAGAAAGTCATGAATATGATTATTGAAATTGTCCCGAAACTTATATAGCTACTTAACGCTTGAAATTATAAGCTAGGATTAAAAAGTCAATTTGGTACAAAAATTTAATGAAAGTTAAGGGGTTCTGAGAATATTTATACACAACATCATAATTAATAAGATAAAATTCATTACACGTAAGTGCTTTATACATCGTAGAACAAAGATATCACAGAAAGTTGAATACTTAACATAAAACGTGAAAAGATTATAAAGATGAATATAAACCATAACGAGGAGACTTGTATAGCGGCCCGCCGTACTGCATACAAACGTACCGAAGTTATAATCTCATATTGCCGGCGAACACATAAAGGTAACAGTAAATTCTAAGATAAAATTAGTCAGCAGTTTGTAACTGAAGTGAATACTTGTTAGTGGAGTTTTTTACGCGGAGTGCGGTGCGAAATACCGCTTTATACGTTTCAGCAATCTCTGATGGTACACTTGAATTTATGGCGCGGGTTGTAGTAAAAGGGCTAGGTACTAGGGCGATATTATTCGGTGGGGGTGCGTTTTGTTTACAAATTGCTTGGCGGCGCGTGCCCGCTGCCTCGGCTCGAATCACCTCGAGATAACCGGCGGCTGCTACCGCCGATAATTTTCTTCAACCTTGTTTTATACGCACGTTGAACGGTGATTTCAGCCGTAAATGGATTGATCCAGTTTACGGCAGCCCCTGGCTAAGGAAAATTAGAGCGGAGCTGTGAGAAAGATATAGTAGTGGAGTTTTCACAAAATATTGGTGAATTATGTTGGTTTTTATGAAAAAATAACTTTATGTGATTGTGTGTACAAATAATGATTGAAATAGGATCTTTACTGTTACGTATCCTTTCACCATAAAACTGTATCATAAGGAACTTGGGAGAAACTTCCGAAGTACCTATATGAACAAATAACTAACTAAAATTAGCATTATATTCAAATCTATGTATAATATAAATATATAATACCTGACAATAGAATTCATGTCAATCAGTATTTCAACCACAAATTAAAAGACATTTTTGCTAACGTACTTTGATTTGAACGTGCTTACTAAAATACACGTTTTATTATTGCCTGTATAAAAGTTGAATGACCTACCTTGGTTTAATATAAGTGGAGATTTAAGTCCCTCGGAAGAGTCAACATGTTCCCCGTCACATCTTCCAAATAAATTAAAAAGGAGTGAGATCCGTCTCGCGGTGTCACCACATTAAATATTAACATCTATAAATACTTGCTTAGGGTTCATTTTACTGTGACTTTTAAGAGTCACGAAAATATTTATCAGCAAAATTGCGGTTGGCCGAGATGTAATGAAAAATTCACCCTTGACGCGACCTGTTTAACTAATACCTTAACAATATTGCTGGATAACTTTGTATTATATTTGATTATATTATATTCTTCTTGGTGTGTATGTATTCAATTAGTTTAATGTTTCATTACAGAGAGTCGCACTTGCACGCAGTCAGAGTTCCGCTGCAAGACAGGAAGATGTATCCCGCTGTCCTGGCACTGCGACAATGAAAAAGATTGCCCCGATGGTTCAGACGAGGAGCCGGGAACGTGCAGTCAGTATAAACCTTTATTACCTACACTTGTCTGACAACTACAAACAAGTCAGAACAAGCGAACTTAATGAATAGCTCTTTTAGGTGCGGTTACGGAAATTTAGCAAATAAGTATGAATCTGGAATTTAATATTAAACTTACTTCAGGCAGTGTAAACATAAATTAATTAAAATATCATGAAACCGTAAAAAAGATAACAATGTAAAGTATATTATGTTTGTAAATAAATTCTAATAATGAATAGGTAGGTATAAAGTTTTCTCTGAAACATTAAAAGGAACATGAAACGACTTCGCCTGGCCGCCTATTTAGTATTTGTATACTTATGTATAAAATAAAGCAAACACTGTTATTTTAGCAAATTTACTTTACTTATTTAGGGTCGAGTTGGCAGTGACTCGCTTATTGTTTAGACGTAGAACAATGAAAAAACAAGGTCGCCAAATGACAAAGCCAGCGAGGGTATGAAAGCTGGACGATCCTGTGATCCCGACCCGAGTTATCCCTTGTTAATAGAAACCGAAAAACTTATATGTACCACAATTCTGATTTTAAACATCTGCCTTCTATGGCAATCAAAATATTTCATTCATATTATTTTTTGAAGTTAAACATTGTACTGTTTTACATGAGAAAAGCGCTTCGATATAATTGGTTTGCGTGTATTTATGGTAGAAAAAGCCGATATCATTAATTTAATTAATTTTGTCAATATTGATAGAGCAATCGAGCTAGGGTCGGTAATTTTTGTTGTCCTTATGTTGATGTGATTGTTTGTGATATAGTATTGTTTACAGAAAATGAGAGACCTGCGTAGGTAGCTACTCTGTACCGTGATAAGTTAAAATTTATAGGTATTTGGGCTAAATGATGTCGTTTTCCGACCCACAAAGTATTGGTGTGATGATATATCCTGTAGTAAATTTTAATGAGTGCCCTAATTTAACTTATGTAATAATATTTGGCGCCAGGCGGTCAGCCTAATAGCATGGCCTCAATTCAAAATCTGAAACCGTAAAAAATAATAATCTAACAATTTATGAGCAAACTTTTGAAATACGCGTATTTTGTCCTACTCGAGACCTCGAAGGTAGATTAAAATCTTAATTACGACCAAGTTTTCAGGATTAATTTTATAATCTTTGGCCCCACTCACCTGATTCTAAGACTAATCAAAACTTGGGATCACATTTCAATCAAATTGTTTCAGTAATATTTTCAAAACAGTATTTAATCAAATGCTTATACATTTTTGTAGATTTACGAGTAGGTACTTTTATGTAAAAGTCATTACACGAATGTAAATATAGCCTCCTAAGTAAGTCGGTAAACGTAATGTGAAAAATGCGAATATTCACGAAGACACGAGGGTCGCCCCAAATGAATTTTTGCCGAGAGCCTGCGGTATTTAAATAAAACACGTAATACGAATTTAACCATTCCACGGGGTGCGTAGGATCGCGTTAATTTATTTATGGTTGACACATGAGAAAGGGAATGTACTGACGCAAATTAGAGCTCGTGTCGAGTTTACAACCAATGACAAACTGAAGATCCTTAAATGTCGTTAAAATAATTGGTTGATGAGGCATCTAACAGCTACCGCAGAAATCTCTCTCTTTAAATTACTTTAACTGTAGATAAAAAAATAATTTTGTATTGTACTTAAATGCTCACAAAACTCTCATTTTAAAACCTCACATAAACTAAAATTAACAAGAAATTTCCTGGTTTTAAATTGCTACACATAGGATGTTTAAAAACGAAAACGTGCCCAAAAAGGACAATGCATGAAATAAACGACTGCCCACCCCATTATTCAAATGTGAAACGAGTAGAAAATTACGCGTTCGCTTTTTTTACGTTTGTCGATCCATAGGAGGGTCACGCTATAAATCGCGATTTTTATCACCGACACTTTTCAATATAAGTGACCCGTAAAATTAACATGCCTTTTACGATTCACGATATACATGTAGATATTGTGACGAATCATGTCCGCGTCATCGATAAATTTATTATAGGACCGATAAATTGCAGAAGATTAAAGGCATTGTTTTGTAACAATGAGTAATTTACGTAAAATATCAAGAGATAAGTAGATTATTTTTCCAAATATAACTTTATTGAATCATTATGTGAGTCAGCTTTAAATTTATCAACTTTTAATGTTATGCAAACAAGCATTGTTACAAAAGTACTTATAAATGAGTTCATCCAGCGTCAAAGGGACTTTAATTCCTTGTTTTTCTCAAACTGCAACGGTGTGTATAAAAAGCTTGCAAAAGTTTGGGAAGGTTTTATTCGAGCGGGGATGCGGAGGTGGGGTTATGGCTACCACGGACGCGTAACTTTGTACACTTAGAGCCACTGTAAGTCGTCCCACATAATGGAAAATCCTTTTTTATTTGGCAGAGACACGCAATGTTTTGTAGGCGACAATGTAGATGCTGGTTATATATATCAAGTTTATATAGGTAATCTGGTTTTGCTGTCCCTGTTGACAAATATATTTATCACCCAGGCTTTAATGTTATTTTCCGGGATAAGTAAGGTTTATGGTGCCATGTCCCTCGTAGAGAGTAGTCCTAAGCTTGTGAATGTAAGCCTTCGTGATAAATCTCTCTCACAGATTTTTATTTACCAACATTTTAAAAGCCAGTCATATAGAACCCATATGCTTGTTTGTAAATAATTATAAAATTAATAATATTATTAAATGGGTTTTCTGAAATTACAAAATAGTTTTAAAATGTTCAACATTTTGATTGAATAGATGTTCTTGGTTACACAATTCTGGAAAGGTGTATTATTAGAACTACGATAAAGCTAGCTTTGTTTCAGTGCATAACGCTTTTAAACTAAATATGAGACATTCGTAGTATACAACTGCATTTAACACAATAACACTGACGAATTCTCCGAAAACTTTTCAGCGAGTCACCAAAGCTTTCTCAATTGGCGTCTGCTGAATTTCGTTAGAACCTCGCAAAACAACATTACACAGTAATAACGGGACTGTTTAGAATCATTAATTACATTCTAGTCGTGCTATGCTTAGCATTACCATTTATTATTACGCTTCGCATTTTATACGTGTTTGCTTTGTCAACTTTACTTGCTACTGATAGCGTCCTTTAAGCCTGTTAATTTCCCAAGATTAATTACATCAGCGTAAATTGTTTATATAGCTAACCCCCTCATTTATTTGTGTCGGATCGCAGATAGTTGGGATTCTATTAAACTGTTTGCTTTTAAACTAAAGTCAAGCAAATAGTTTACAAGTAAAGCGCTGAAGGCGTAATTTTATCGGAGCTTAATATTTCCGAGTCATTTAGACGGCTAGGATAATCAATTCGATATCATAAAGTAGAGAGGATAAGCGATAAAACGACAGTATTATGAGAAAAATCCGATATCAATCAAAATTTCGTATACAGCTACGGAAAGGCGTTGTCCTGAACACAAATTCGTGTGCACCACTGGACAGTGCATACCGATCTCATGGCAATGTGACGATGTTGCTGACTGTATCGACGGTTCAGACGAACACCAGTGCGGTAAGAGCATGGTTCTCGTAGGGGAAAGCATGAACGAACAATTGGCATGTCGGTTACCAGATCATCATAATCAGGGCAAAAATACATCATCGTCACAAAAACCAAAGCATGTGAGGATGATGTGACAATTCGCGCAAAATTATAATCTAGTGCTAACAAAAACTACTTAAACTTCTTTATGAAAAAGAAGTCCCAACGTTTCAATTATTTTGTCTCCGAAAAAAACTGAAACACAAAAGAAAATACTCAATTACGGTTAGGATCGTTTTAGGCTTACGATAAATAGGGACAAAAATAAATAGATTATTTCTACAAGGACCTCAAAGTAATTGGTGTCCTAGTTACGAAATTTTTCGTAGCTTTTTACAATAAACAAATGGTAAAAGAATTCAAGAGATTAGTTAAAAGTAGGTAGGATGAGAAAAAGGATCTTGAGATGTTTCTTAGGGGATTTGTATCATACTTTGTCGCGACTGTTATTCGCATCGTACTTAGCATGTGCATGAATGGGTTGACAGAGGTGAAGTCGTGCGGGCCCGAAGAATTCACTTGCAGAGGGAGAGATGGCGAGTGCGTCCCTCTCACTTGGATGTGCGACGACAATGCGGACTGCTCAGATGGATCTGACGAAAAAGCATGCAGTAAGGGATAACTTTCAGTACAATTGTAATTATGTAAGCTCGAACGATCAAAGTTACAAACTTTTTCATAAAAATGATTAATTGTATATTCCGCCTTTTTGTTCTTGTCCATTATCGGACTAGAAGAATGAGAACGCGGCATACAATAACACAAAAGTAATTAATTAATTTCGAGCAGCTGGTTTAAGCGAAGCAACTTTTCAGGGTGTATGTTCGCCGTACATAATTACTCAGTTATTGTTTTAAATTATTTCATGTTACATTACATTTTATACCTGGGTCAGCATATGTGATACTGCACATTTTCAAAATTATCATCGGAACATTTTTCAATCTCATTGGTAACATCAATGTGGTATCTAAATTACGAAATCGGCTATTTTGTTACGAAGTGGAAATTGCATGATGCCGACCTAAATATATTATCTATCTTCTATGTTAAGATAATGTAGTACAAAGAGCACATTTTGATTAATTCCTTGAGTACTTACATATATTTTACGTTTCGTTTGCTTAATTAATTCATTGAAAAAGTTATTACGTCATAAACAATTGAGTGCCGGGAGTTAAAGGCGTTTGGATTACGTAGTATTATGATCCGAAAGCAATTTATTTGGGAATAAATTTGACTAAGAAGGATTTACATATCATGAAGACTTTTAGCCATTAGCATTGGCAGATATATAGTGGCGATCAATCAAGAGGGTCAGAACTGGACTAAACTCTGTATTCTATCAACGCTCTCATCCATCTATAAATTCTTATCTACCCATTCCGGGCAGTGGCGTGAGCGATGACGTTGCGTGTGTATACACGTGGAGCCGTACATCCGAAAGCCTCATAAGGATTATGTCATCGTTTATCTTATTACTTCATCGTGAAAAACTACCGAAACAACACACAATCCCAAGTATGTCACATTTTTACAAGAATATAATTTCTGTGTGTGGTGTCTCTTAGAATTAATTAAAGGATAAATGAATAAAAGCTACTAAGAAATGAAAAAAAATTAACTCCTCAAAGAAAATCTAAGAATAATAGCTTTTATATCTAGATAATGAAGTACAACGAAACTAGCGAAAGCTTTTTTGCTTCCATATTAAATTAATCCCACTAGTTACTTAGATCAACTATTTTAAAAGAATTTTAATTACTCCTGCATTTTGTGCTCAATGTATTTTTCTTTTGATGTGCTCTTCGTGCTCATTACTACATAGAAATACAATGTAACAGCAAAATGGAAACATTTATGTTTTATTTAAATGTAAATTATTTCTACTGGTCTACTGTTTCATGAGAAAGTTAGTGCAGTATGAAATATGCTTCAGTGTCAAAGTGAAAAAAAAGTTCAATATCAATATGCTAACCACAAGTTCCTCTATTATAAATAATAGAAGCACTAATGTATCCAATCTGTTGTAGCATTTATTATTGGAATTATTAACATTTGAACGATGTTATCGGGCCACAGTAAGTGCTGTATAAACACGTTAGAAATAAAACAGTTCGTACACACTGGCTGAAAGTGATAACATAGTACAAATAAAAAAAAAGAAAACCAAAAAGGTTGTAACTAAACAAAACATACCTATAACATCAGATGAGACGTGTCGCTCGGACGAGTTTACTTGCGGCAACGGCAAGTGCATCCAGTTGCGATGGGTGTGCGACGGTGACGACGACTGCGGTGACGACAGCGACGAGGTGAAGTGTCCGGCACCGACCTGCCAGCCGCAGACACACTTCTCTTGTGGGAACGGACACTGCATATCGGCGTGGTGGAGGTGTGATGGTACTGAAGACTGCCCCGATGGGAGTGATGAAGTGGTGAGTTTTGTTTTAGTGTGAACACTTTAAAAGATGAAGTAATACAAGCAGTAATAAATAAGTTACTTTGCAAGAAGTAGGCAGTCGAATGATAATTTGACAGAATGATTAGGTGGGACGAGAAATGGTGGAGGAGAGAAAAATATTGTGCTGACTTCATTATTAGAAACTAGAATCTGACATTAAAGAATCATTATAATATTATGCGAAGCATGTTCCAAAACTTTTAAAGAATGTTGTTACCAATTGCGAAATCCGATAGAAATAAAAACGTTCTTACTTTCATTGAATTTCGGAATTACAAGGTTAATTAACTAACATAATAATAATATATTTAATACAGGATTTTTTTTTCATTTAGCTTAAACTTATTGGTTCCTATCCTGGTAAATGTTTTTTGTTTCTAAACAAACCCATTATGTTTCCAGGGATGCTCAGCGACTCCAAAGGTTCGATCACCATGCATATCATCCGAGTTCGAATGCAAGGACCGCATGACTTGCGTCCACAAGGCCTGGGTCTGCGACGGCGACCGCGACTGTCCTGATGGTGGGGACGAAGACCCGCAGCTGTGCCGCGGTAACGTCACCTGCAGGCTCGACCAGTTCCAGTGTAAAGACCATAGCTGTATTCCCGGGGCGCTGTACTGCAATGGAGATAAGGACTGCCCGGATGGCAGTGATGAACTGAACTGCAGTGAGTATTTATTTGAATATTATACCACATAAACACAGATACAGCTAATCAGTTCAAATAGATACAGCTAATGGTTTGTCTGAACCTAAATCTATGTTTCTTACCGTACCTACAGTTATGAAATGTGAACCAGAAACTTCATCTTTCTATTAAAAATAAATAAGTTAACGCTCAGTTTTCGACATTAGATTATTTCTTCACAATGTTTTCCACATCAAAGTGTTCCTAACCATGCAATATTTTCCTTGCGAGAAACTCAGCCAATTAATCTCTTTTTTGTTTTCAATTATTTTTCAGCACTTCTGAAGACAGTATGCGACAAGGCGACCGAGTTCGACTGCGGCAGTGGCATGTGCATTCCTCTCTCCAAACTTTGCGATAAACACCCAGATTGCCCCAACTTTGAGGACGAGCCGCGAGACAGGTGCGGTGAGAACGAATGCGCGAAGAACAATGGCGGATGTACTCAGCGATGTGTCGACACTCCTGTTGGCTACTACTGTGATTGTGATAAGGGATACAAGCTCGTGGATAATAGGACTTGTGAAGGTAATTTTACTTGAAGCTTTTGTAGACGTAGTTGTGAATAGTTGCGACTTCAAAAAGAGTAGGTTGCCAATTCTACTGTATTTTTTTTCGTATGAATGTTACGCGGTATCTAAGGCAATTTTTTATTTATATGTTTCACCTCAGATCCATATTATTATATTTAATCAAAATGGATGTAGTACTTTTTTTTAACTGTTGTCGTTTTTTTTACTTGTATATGAAAATCAATTATTTCAGAACGCATTATTTCACTACGAGTTTTAATAGTCCACTTAAAAAACACCTGCAAATATTTCCGAATAATATCGGATTAAAGTTGTTTTTCTATACAAGTGTGATTAAATTCTAATTATCCCCATGGTTTGACAGTAAACCTAAACTATTACATTCCTTCTTGCACGTAGCGATGTAAGTGTAGATAGAGAGATAGTAGTTTTGTGATTGACATAATCTCTAAGTATTAGATTGTAATCATAAATTACCCATACCTACAAGTGTACCGTCTTTTACGTTTTTTTTTAACGTCGAACTGGATCTAAATCTAAGATTTTGGTTAAGAGAGGGATTTTACGAATAATATTTTCTGAAAAATCTAACATAACTTAGTCATGTCATAATGCTTTCTGAGATTTACGCGAATGTTATAAATTTAAATAAAATATTTAATCGAATTCTCATTTTTGACGGGCCTGTTGGTCTAGTGGTCAGTGACCCTGACTGCTATACCGGAGGTCGTGGGTTCGATTCCCGCCCAGGACAAATGTTGTGTGATGAGCATGATCATTTGTTCTGGTGTCTGGGTGTAATTTATCTATAATATGTATGTATTTAGAAATATATAAGTATGTTTATCAGTTGTCTGGTTACCATAACACAAGCTCTGCTTAGCTTGGGATCAGGTAACCGTGTGTGAGTTGTCCCAGGATATTATTATTATTATTTTAAGCTATATCATTAAACTGCCATAAAGTAAGGAATAAATCTCAGCCAGAGTATATATTAACATCGTTCTTCATTGTTCCAGATGTGGACGAATGTTCAGACCCAGGCGCATGCTCCCAAATGTGCATCAACGAGAAGGGTACCTTCAAATGCGAATGCCACGCAGGCTACGCTCGCGACCCCCGAGACCGGACCAGGTGTAAGGCCACTGAAGGCCACCCATCTCTACTGTTCGCCAGACGCTTTGATATCCGCAAGATCAGCCTCGACCACCATGAAATGGTTGCTATAGTCAATGATACGAAGTCAGCGACGGCGTTAGATTATGTATTCAGGACGGGAATGATCTTTTGGAGTGATGTTACCGATGAGAAGATATACAAGTAAGATTTTGATAATTTAGTAAATAGCTCGTGACGAGAGAAAACATTTTTCAAGCTAGCTAGTACTATATAATTTGGTAATAATTTTCTTTAATTTTTCCATGTTTAAGTTAATTAGTTTTTTAACTTTTCCTTCTTTATTTTAATTAGTTATTTAAGTTTTCCTTATTTGTTTAAGGAAAACATTTAAATAGATTATGCTTATAGATAATTTAATCTTAATAACCTAGAGATAACACAAAATTACATTTTCGAACGTAATCTAATACAGTAAATGTTTTAAATAATATAAAGACGAACTCGACACCTTCGTGCGGAACTGGGCCCTGTTAGCCTTGGACATAGAAATAGAGAAGGGAGACCATAGCCCTGCAGTGGGACACTAATGGCACATAATAATAAAGTAATTGTAATTTGTAAAAAAAAAGTCTTTTTTAATTTTTATCAGGGCACCAATAGACGAAGGTACACAACGGACAGTCGTGATTGGCGACCAGCTGATCACGTCAGACGGGCTTGCAGTAGACTGGATATACAACCACCTGTACTGGACCGACACCGGCAAGAACCACATCGAGCTGGCCGACCTGCAGGGCAACATGAGGAAGATCCTCATTAGGGACCAACTGGAAGAACCTAGGGCTATTGCGCTTAATCCGCTTGATGGGTAAGAAACTTAAACTATTTTAAACACTTCCATGGGTAAAATTTTCAATGATAGTGAACATGAAATATGAAAATTAAAAGAGTTTGGCGCCATCGTCGTTTAAAAATGATAGAAGTTTTTAGGTCCACATAATTTATAAAATATTTTTTAAACCATGAAGACACTCAAGGCGACGACGGTTTATAAAATGGAACGAAAGATGACATGTACGAAATGTAAAAAAAAAACTCTTCTTCTGTAGATAACTGTATCGCACCATATCACTTGTGACTTGCAGTATACTGCGTAGTCAATGCTTGGAAAATCCACATAATATGGGATTTCTTCCTAAATCAATTGTGCGTTCAACTTATTTGGAAAACTAAGTAATTTTCTTTTCATTTCCTTATTTTTTTATAAAACTAGATAATATATCCAACTTATTTATTGAAATATTTTTACGACTTTTTGCAGTTGCCTTAAGATTGATATTTATCGAATCTCGGGTGCATGGTCACATGCTACATATTGACAGCTACAACAAATATTTAACCTTTAAACGAGAGTTTATTAAACATGACAACACTAAATGACATTTGTATGACGGCAAATTAGATCAATTGAAGAAAGAATGTTGCGTTATTTCGGGTCGTTGCTTTGAATTGCAAAAGGAGCTAATAACAGTTGACGCAATAGAGAAGTGAAGTAATTGATTGATGTTCGCTTGAAACACTTCAAAAACCATGCGTGCTATAAACGGCTACATTAGTTCGTCGATAAATGATTAGCTTTAGCTAAGTAAGAATGGAAGATTTCCATGTCTAAGTGTTAGCATGAACGTTCAAAGTACTGCCTTGTTTACGTTTCGCGTGATAATAGTTACTACTAAATGTTAATGAATAAAAACATTGTTTTGATTTCGGGACTGCCTAATTTATAAACTGACGCTGAATATTTTTATCTTGTGTGTTATATATTAGCAGCTTTCATTCAATATTTATACTACGTTATCTATAGCTATATTAAAAGTGATAATTAAAAGTAAATATCTCTTATAGCGCCATCAGCTGCACGATAGTGGTTATACGAAAATCAACCTTTCGTCCTTTGTAATAAAGATTATTTTTCTTAGATGGATGTACTGGACGGACTGGGGCCAGGTGCCTAAGATCGAGCGGGCTGGTATGGACGGCTCTCACAGACAGACAATCGTGTCGTATGACGTCAAATGGCCGAACGGCCTTACGCTAGACCTTGTGCGCAAACGTGTTTATTGGGTAAGTGTTTTTCTACTATTTAGAATAAGGAAGCATATTAAACGATACAAATTTAATTAGATCAAAAAAGCATGATTTATAATATATTTTACAACATATTTTTTCAGGAGAGTATTTTAAGTTGTCATAGGTACAATAATGTATAAGTATTTCATAGAAACTTTACAAGGTTGTCTAGAAATATAATAAAATAATGTAGGAAGGCACTTATAACACGTAGGTACCTACGTAGATTAACATAAGCAAGCAGACAAGTTAGTTACTGTACTAAGTAAGATTTACCCTTATACATTTGTTGGTATTCTATTTCTATTTTAGACAAATATCTTAACGTGTAAATTCTAAAATCATAATAAAGGCAGTTCAGCTCAGTTCAAACTGCTCTTATCTAAAGAATTTGGTACCTTGACATAATCAGTGACGTATATACGTAAATATTACTATAGTATACTACCTGAGCAAGTAGTAACTGTAGTAAGTAAACAGGCCCACCACACCTCCAGACATGCCAAATATTTAAGGCGGAAGACTTATTTGATGGATGGAGAGGTAAAACATAACTATGTTTATCACGATCAATCACTATGTCATTTCTTCGTAAATGTTTTTAAGGATTTTTCCTAACCTATATTACTAAGAGATCGACGTCACAAGAGTATAATATATAACTTGCCGCGACCCGCGGTTTTTCTCTCAAGGTAGCGTGATGTAAAATAACCTATAGCCTTCCTGAAGAATTAACCTATCAAAAAAAATATTTTTGATATCCGACTGGTAGTTTCAGAGATTAGCCCGTTCAACCAAACAAACTCTTCAGCTTTATAATATTAAATATATATTATATACTAGCTGTGCCTGCGACTTCGTTCGCGTGGATGACGAAACTTATCAATGAGTTTTTAAACGCAAAATTAAGTTTGTTTTTTATTGTTTATACTTTTCCGGGATAAAAACTACCCAGTGTGGTGCCTAGGATAATAAAGAATAATTATACCAAGTTTCATCGTAATCGAACCGGTATTTTTTGCGTGATACCTGAACAAACAGACAGACAGACAGACGTAATTTTCACACACTTTTGGTTTCGGTGTCGGTCTAGTAACACCCCCCGCCATTTATTTTTTTGATATTTTCAATGTACAGAATTTTCACTTCTACAGATTTATTATAAGTATAGATAATAATGCGTCTTACAGAGATAAATATATTAAATACTGCGATCATTAAAGCTACAATTAGCGTTCTTATGTTCTTAGATTTGTGAATAACGCTTATCAGAAAACATGTAATTAAAAAACAATGAGACCTTATACAAGACTTATGCCTAATATAATTGTATAGAGTCATTGTTCGACAGATTTAACAACACAAAGCCTATTATATTAAGCCAAAATGTAATTAATGTAAGACAGTGCCTTTATAATAAATTATCGTGATTTAAGTAATGTTTAAAATGTTTGATTATTCTAATCACGCAAGCGCCTCGTGTTATCGTAACTAATACGTCATTAAGAGAATCGATTGTAATATTTGTGATTGATTATAAATTAGTTTTAGAAATAATTGTGAATGAATGGAGTCAGTGAACCCCTTATTTTATACGCAGTATATATATAGTCCTAATCGATTTCAATAACGGTTTCCCGATTATTTTTAGAAATGAATTAGTTATTTTTAGAAGAAAAGGTTAAGTATATTAGAACACACGCGCTCTCCCAAGTCTGTGAGGTTGGTTATAACCGGATATGTATGAATATGTTTTGGAGTTGATACATAAGGTTTTGGGTGATGTTAAAGCTCTAATACCCATAGCTTTCGAGTCAACCCCTATCATTAAATGCCTTATCACACATACAAAATAGTTAACCCGAAAGATCTATCTAAGCATAACTTAAATAAAGTTTTGGGACGATTTTCCGCAAATGAATAATGATATTGCATTCCAAATGTCAGGCAAAACCTTTCTTTATATCTCCTTCCACTTTTTCATAACTTTTTTATTATTATACAGGTTGATGCCAAAATGAACATGATATCATCGTGTAACTACGACGGGACCGGGCGCAGGGTGATCCTCTACTCCACTGACGTGTTACGTCACCCGTTCTCCATCACCACCTTCGAAGACTGGGTGTACTGGACCGACTGGGATAAGGCTGCCGTGTACCGTGCGAACAAGTTCAACGGAAAAGATATTGAACCTATTACTCCTACTCATAACGTAAGTTGTACTACTTTTTGTTTTTAGTTAGAATGTAGAAGTAAAAATTGGTATGAATGGGATAAAACAAAAGATATACCGTCATTTAATTCGATGTTTCCGTTTAGAATACATAGTGGTAATCGATGGTCGCTTTTTAACCGACTTTAAAAAAAAAGGAGGAGGTTCTCAATTCGGATGTTTGTATTTTTTTTTTTTTTTTTTATGTTTGTTCGCGCATAACTCCGTTGCTTTCCAACCGATTTGAAATATTTTTTCTTTGTTGGAAAGGGTATACTTCCCAAATGGTCCCATAGTCACCAAGTCGGAATCTGATGATGGAATCTTGGCGAAATCGAGGGAACTCTTCAAATTTTATAGGAAAACGTACAGCGATTTTGGTATTTTCTACAACAAGTGAAGCGTTTGCGTTCAGTAGTACCATTCGAGTATCAGATCTGATGATGAAGCCAAGATGACCTCGTGAATGTAGCGGGAATTCGTTGGATGTGAGATGCGTGGCACTGGATTTCGTTTGATGGAAATTATCATGAGGATGATGAAAGGGTCAGCTGAAGGCCTACCCATATTATCTAAGATTAAAAATATGTCACTAAAAATAAACAAATAAAAATTATTTTTGCAAAAAAAAAAAACCGACTTCAAAAATCGATAAAAGCACTAAAAAGTTAAAAATAATACTATAACCTACCTATATTAATAAACCTTACCTAAACTACGATTAACCTAAAATACAATTTAACATTTTTTTGGAGTCGGTGCCAAGCTAAGTAATGAAACGACTGGTAATTAGTCTGTAGGTATATAGTGATTAAAGTTTTGTATATTGATTGGCACCAACTCCAAAAATTGTTAAATTGTATTATAGGTTAATCGTAGTTTAGGTAAGGTTTATTAATATAGGTAGGTTATAGTATTATTTTTAACTTTTTAGTGCTTTTATCGATTTTTGAAGTCGGTTTTTTTTTTTGCAAAAATAATTTTTTTATAAACATTTTAAGTAGTTTTATGGACAAAAAGTTGACTGATGGTTATTTTTGGATTATGTAATATTACTTACAACACTAATACAATACGTACCTACACAAGTGACCATTATTTTATATTACCATAATCTTATTTTATTAAGTAGGGTCACTTATGGCTGTTTTTATTTCGAAATTGGTCATCATATTTTTTCAGCAAGACACATAAAGACAATAGATTTTTTTAAACTGCTAATTTATTGAAATTAGCAGAATAAAGCCGACAAATTAACTTTTTGAAATAAGACTTTTTTATAAAACCTTAAAGATTAACATTTCGCGAATGGCTTATAATATAAAATTAAAGGTTATTCTTTAAGTTTCATGAAAATTACTTAGATCAAAATCATATTACTCCTAACGACATTAAATACCTATGCTATATAAAATAAGCCATCACAAAAAAGATCAGGTTGCATCAATCATGATTTCACTGATTGAACCTATAGTCAACGAATTCTTAAAAAAGTTCCTTTTACCACCAACAGCTCCAAAACCCGATGGTGATCCACGTGTACCACCCATACCGCCAACCCGACGGCGTGAACCACTGCGCGGCCGTCAACGGTCACTGCTCCCATCTCTGTCTGCCGGCGCCCCGCATCGCCGCCAACGCGCCGCGCGTGTCCTGCGCCTGCCCCAACGGACTCAGACTCTTGCCTGACAACCAGATGTGCGTCGAAGACAGTAAGTACACGGCTTTTATTGAAATAGGCGCCATTGGGTATTTGACCGTGTTGTTACAACCTTATAAGTTATATCCGCGTTTTAAGATCAAAAATCAATTGACTATGTCACACGGGACAGTCGCCTTTTTATGTCTGCAAAGTTACACTGCAATGGAGAAAACCGTTTTAAAGATAAGCCTAAACAGACGGACAAACAGATTTATGTACTAGTAAACAGATATTTCAGAACGATAACAAACAAAAAGGCTAACAATAAAATGGGACTATAATAATTTACCTAATTTAGCACATAGTGCACAATGACAATGCAGTGTTAATCATCATGCGGTACATACGTGGGATGGCAATCGGATCATGAGTGCGATGAAAACGAGAGTGAATTCCATTTCACAGGAATTACTTTTTATCTAGCAACAGTCTTCTTTTGGCTTATGAACAGTGTGACATTTAGAACAATTAGGTATAGAAGATGGTTACATAATAACACCTACAATAAAATCATGCCCAAGTGATATCGTAAATAGTTGATTCTATTTTCATGCACAAGCTACGTTAACCGTCGCGCGTCGTCAATGAGCGCCTTGAAATCGTATTTTTTTTATTTCCTAGTCATTATTTGGTAATTTATATTTAAACAATGATATTGTAGTTATGGTAATATGCGTTCACTAGTCCGTCCAATCACGAATTGGAAACAATCATACCCACTGGATAATGGTCAAAAATAACCTTGTGGAAAAATTATACAAAGGCTACCGTATTTATTAGGAGTGCGGTGTAAATGTACGGTAAACGTAATGTTTTGATTGATTGCCTTCTTTATGTGACAGGTGGATAGTTCAAGATATTGTGTTGTTTTATACTTCGAGCTTAGTTTGTATCTGTGACATAATCTACCGTTGTCGTTTGAAACATTATGGAAACGACATCGTGCGCACATTTAGTACGCTTCCTATTTATATCCAAACTGTTTATGTAAGGTGTGTTGTTTGCTAGTATAAATTTAGATCGTCGGACAACACGGGGATTTATTAAACCGTAAAGACATCTCAGGGTCTTATAAGAGTACAGTTCTAAAATCTTAGTTCCTAGGCGATTTGGCGAATTATCAAGTATTTTCGATAGCTGGGTAATCAGAGAAAATGTCTGGGAAATGTCTATGCGTAGTAAATGTCTTTAGAATACTATTACGTATATTTTTTCTTTGCACTTTATTGTACTGAGTGTAAGCCAAGTTTCAAATGATTCGAATCCGTGGCGTGTTGCGCATGAAAACAATGTAGTAATACAATAACAATGGAGACAGTTGCTCGTTAGTGGTTCGATTGTCTATAGGTACCCATGTACAGGTAGAAGGTTTTTCTTCTGGCCATACTATGGTGTCTAGTTTGACAAACTTCACACGGTCAACGTCTAGGATACCTTAGCTCATAAAATAAAGCCGCGGCTCTTGGCGCAGAATAATTTATGAAAGAAACTAAAAAAAAATGAATCAATCAAAATACTTTGAAAATAGTGCATTTAAAAATTGCGTATACGCAGAAATAACGTCAACAGTCAACATGTAATCATGTTTTTCCTCTTAACTTTCTCATCATCTCGTCATACATTTTCCATCAACTTTTTATTTTAACTTCTCAACTCATTAAATTTTTAGTTACAATATCTGATATCTGCGACCAGACAGGTATTTATCGTAATATGATTTATCACATACAATTTCCAATTACGTAGGCAAATCAGGTGTAATAAATATCCTTTATCTAAGGCATATTATATTAATGAATAAGGGATTAATTATGATTGAAACTGACAGATTTTTTATATAAATTATTAGATTATTCATTCAATCATTATTATATATTGATATTTTTATTTGATAACAACACTTGTGGCAATGACGTTAAAGCTTTTTGTTTACAAAATATTACTGATTTTCATGCGCAGTAAAATCGCATGTCGATAGATCATTACATCATTAGATGTTCGTAGGTACACGTGTTTGAAGACAAAAACGCTCTTTCAAGACATGTGAATTTATAAATCTTATATAATTATATCAACATATTAATAATTATAATTATGTATGTACTATTTATATGCTGACCATACCTAAAGCTAATTCATCGTATTTGCATTTCTATTGTTTAGTTTCTTGATAAGAATTTTTGAAGTTCAATCTCAAATCTTAATTATGCTTAGGTTGGAATTAACGTCAGAAAGAGTTAGTGTTCTAAAGAGTAAAAAAAAATATGACGTCTTAATACAGGCAAGGGTATCCTTTAAAATTAAATAACATACAGTCAATGTCATACGCCATTTACATTCTAACGAAATAGAAAAAAAACTCAAATATCTCGAACTTTTGGATTTAAAAACTATGAATCAGGAGTTTATCGAACGTAGATAATATGTTTTACATGATTAAACTAATTGATAGTACTCCATTACATACTAAGTTACTAATTGGCACGTGCAATAACAATTACCTTATAAATTGAAAAACAAATTACCCTATGAGTACGAAATTACGAATATTTGTTTTCGTGTAGCTACGTACGTAAGGAAGGAAGTTCCTAAATTAAATTGATTGTTTGGAATTCCTTAATAATTAGGAAAATTGCAGAAGGGGTAATACTCTGTTTTGAAAGCTGTTATTATACAATAAATTAATTATAAATCCAGTGTTTCCCACTTCGAGAAATAGGTTGTTCTAGCAGGAACAATTGAGCTAAAATATCGTCAACGTGCGTAAATGAATCAATTAGTACTAGCATAGCTACTTATTTTTTACCGCATTTACCTATATCATTAAAACATACAATGTGCGTAGTCTCAATTGTTAGATCTATTTTTTTTTATCATTTATGAGGATTTACCGGTCTGCATAGGCCCTTTACAATGCATGTAGTGCCACAATTCTTGGGTTAGCACAACTTTAACTTTTCAGACTTTGTCTTAGGGTTTTACTTTATTTAAGAAAAAATACAACTATTCACAATATACTTTTTTAGTTATATTAGATCCTATTGCAGAAAGGGCCTTTCTTCTTCCAAACCTCTTCTGTCTTTTGCGATTTCTGTCCACGTGCGCCCCGCATTACTGAATAGATCATTACACCACCTTCACCGCGAAGGTTCCAACGTTAAACTTTTCGTCAACAGCAAGGTCATACCTATATTAGCAGAGAACTAAAACCACATTCGGAATTCTTTTCTTTTATGCTATGCCTACTTTGGAACACATTCTGTTAAGTACTTAATCTCAATAGATGCGCCAAGAGTCATCGGTTGATAAGATTCAGGATATTCTGTTTTTATACCAACACGCAAACTTCAAAATTACATAGGTGCTGCATTGATTTTACAGGCAGGGAACAAAAACCTATGAAGTTAGGTTATTACGAAAATGAAATTCACTGTAATAGTATAGTGCAACAGCGATCATACGATGTATCGATTGATGGGAGATAACGATAATAGATAAAACAAAACATGAATTTCCATTTGTCCAAAACCATAATGGCAGCACTTCCACGAGTAATTTATGTTTTTTTTAACAAAATTTTTCGAGAAACTTGTACTTAGCCTAGATTGCTATTCTCGAATCTTCTTGATTTTTAGACCGGTAATCGCTTTTTAATTGAAGATAATAATCTAAAATATTCTAATATAAGTAGGCCATCAAGTAACAGTCATCACACTTATGATCTTAAATCAAGATAGCCGAGTATAAGGACGAAGGTTCAGTATTGGTTATTCCCCTTTTGATATAATTATTGAACACGCGTTTGACTAAATATAGGAATAACTGAAGAGAACTTCAGGGATTTCCTCCAACCGTTAGATGGGGCAAGGAAATTCACAAGACTAAATATTTATTGTATGGGAATATTTAAGATGTTTATGTGATGTAAGTCCATTCATTGAATACATTTATCTTTTGATTAGAGTACAATTGAATGGGTCAATGAAAAAGACATTTAGTACGATTGGTAACGTTTAGTAATGATTGATTGAACTGGCATGATCAATAAGACGCTATATTCACTGCTTGTTGTGCAGTGTTTTTAATCAAGGAAGTTGTTGTCAGTACAAATTTGGAACGTTTTTACATTCGTCTTTTATTTTGCCGTGTAAGTGCTTATTAATGGTGGTTCTTGCCTGCATAATTATAAAGAGCCATAAAAATCTCAAGGTTACGTATAAGATTTATTATAGTCATCAATAATTTGAGACCTAAGACACAGATTACTACTGCCTAAGACCTACAGAGTTATTTTACGACCGAACGTCTTCGGTTGCTCGTTGAAACCGTACGCCGATGGCTCGATTTCTTTTTATAATTACTCATCAAATTCTAATCACATCATCCAGCGATTGCGTCAGATGTGGCGCGACATTAGAAGAAAACAAATAAGAACCGTAAAAACGGTCCTTGTGACGATAGTTTTCGTAATATCAATGTAGTGGCAAGGCCACTAGAACATTAATGTGAACTTTAAAAATACTTGGCCGAATCAGTGGCCTACGGACACGTAACGCCACGTCACTGCATGACGACATATCGTACGATATTTTTATTGATGTTAAATTTTAGTATGACTGATACTTAGTCAGAAGTTCCATGTTTTGGTCGGAATATACCGCGGCTGGGCGTTATCTCATAACTTTAATCAATTAAATGAATCGTAACAGTTATTACTCATTGTTTATACCTAATCGAATTGTTATCTTGAGGAATGTTTTACGAGTACTCGTATCACATCGATTCGCATTTTGTATTTACCTACCTACATAAATCACGCCACGGAAATACATATTAGTGGGTAATTTGTGATTGGGGGATTTATTTGATAAGATATTTGCGGCATTATCAACTGACAGTTTTCTTACTGGCTGGCAAATTGCAAGGTCGGGAAGTATGACAGTAAGAAATAGCCACAATTTTTACTAGGTACTAATAAAAGTAAAGTAAGATAAGAGTGAGCGTCGCAGGTAAAAATAGCTAGGATTTGTTTACAATACTTTGGTAATCATACACTCTATATCAATGAGTCATGACGACATTTCTTATTTACCTGTGACCTCACACATAAGTGCTTATGCACCGAACAGACCCACTTGATGTACTAGCGATCGTGTGGAAACATGGCACGCCCAATAGTCTAACAGTTGGCGAATAAGGCGACGTGACGTCACGGCATCACGCCACCTTTTGTTCAGTGGTTCTACCCGCGATCCGGCACGACGCATGCGCATGCAAAGCAACGATGTTACCTCATACTGGGTTTCTTATTTTAATATGTATTTTGACATGTACTAGAACGTATTTAATGCGTTTAATTATATTGGCCTTTAACAATAACATAATAGAATATTAAGGAATACAAAATAGTCAAATTTATTTAAATATCAACTAGTTAATAAACGAACTAAATAGTTCAAATCAAAATTACTTAAAACACCTTATTCAGAAATATATTACAATCGATTTTAATCAAATAATAAACTTAAATAAAATAATTTTCATAAATGCATCTACCAGTTAGTTTTAACTGTTGTACGGTTTCCAAGCGCGAGCCGGATCGCGCTCAGTTAAATTGACAGAAAGGCCCGGTGGTGGGACGTCAATGGCGGTTACACGCGACCGGTTTTCGGCCTGTCTCATTCCATATCGGAACTCCGTAAGAGTCGCGTGTGCCGTGCTTACGTGTAAAATTATTTCGCTGTGTGATCAATATACAAGTTACTACCCACTTACTCAAATAGAAAACAAGGATTTGGAAGCATTTTTAAGTTGTTTATTTAATAAAATCTACAGATGCAATAAAACCAGATGTGGAGGTGCATAATAAACCGACTATTGGTTCAAATGAAACTATAGTAATCGAGGAAAAACCTGTAACCAGTGAGTATTTTGGAGACATACATATAATTATTGTTATACCCGTTTACTCCTTTGATCTGTCTCACGTGAGTGTCAATTAATCAGTTTCGTGGCGTTCGGTATGTTACATCTAAACTCAAGTTCGTCGGAACGAAAGTGAACGTACTTAGTTTACAACTGCAAGCAAGGTTGCTTTCAGATGTGTTTTAATTTATTATCCATAGTTTCAGTTATTATTGTTTTTGATCGAACGCCACGATTATGATTTGCGATTGCTTCATGGATGGGTTGAATCACCTAATCACATCGTTTGATAAGATAAATATTCGCCCATATAAACATAAGGTAATGGGTATCGAACATCACTAACAGTCATACACGACCATCAACTAACAACAGTTCATTGTGAATGATCAATCAATATCTGTGTGTCTTCAACTTGGGATTCCTTGACTGATTTGCAGGGCATGTCAATCTGCTAGTTGTCAAACAGATGTATTGCTATTTTGAATGCGAATGATTAACGGGGAAGCTTGAGACATATGGTGAATTTAAAAAGAGAAGGGCTAGGCCTTCTCTTGAAGTTGGGACGTGGGCTCTTGAAGCGTGACGGTCCAACTGAAGCACCCGAGGAGACAGAGGCACCGGTTACGACTAAAGTGGATCCCGAAGCTGAGCCAATGAAGGCGTATTGGGAAACTGATAAACAAGATCTGGGAAATAAGAATCAGCCGTTCATAGACCTGTTCCTGAAAGGCGTGGCATTGGAAAGGATACCAGACGCCACAGAGAAACCCGTCAAAGAATCTCATTATAATTTTGAAAAAGTCAGTTTGGTTAATTTACCAGACGCCCTGAAAAACTTAAATCTCGAGGGTAACGTATTATAATTTTATATAATTTTGTGCTAAAGTCGGAAACATCACATTTGAGATGACGGGAAGACACACAGATTCATTATGAGCTGGGTGCATGTCGCATAATGTTTCGTTTGTGATTACTAATACTATCTAACAACCAATGTCTCAACTAACATAATATGGCAATAGTTTAGCTACTTAGCAATAAGTATTACTTGAATTCAATATCAATACATATAACACAAATAGTGGATATCTAAGGATCTGAATCAGTTTATAAACCGCATTGATTAAAATATGACTTGGTCATTCAACACGAAAACTTGGTACCTAGGTATATAGGTGCATTATATTCTAATTTATTGAATCAGAGCTATGTTTTGTTATACAAAATACCAACTATCCTGTTCTATTTTATTCTGAGTTGTCAATTAAGATATAATGATTTATTATACAAACTACATATGTTATGTGAAAGTAGGTTAGGATATTTTAGTTAAATAGTATTCGTTGGCACGTTTCATTGACACCAGCTTAAAATAGAATGTCTAGTGCGATCGGGTTAAGACGCCCGCGCGTACATAAAGTTAAATTGACAATTAGATGTAAGGAAATTGAAGATATTTACGCACTGTGCACAGAGATGTGGAAATACGTCGATAGAACTGTCGTCATTCTTCTTCGAATGTTTCTATTAAATTGTTGACAACGATCTACAGAAAACGGACATTAAATAAATACTATGGTATATACCAGGAAAATTTGTTCTTGTATCTACCTAAACATGTTTAATTAACCAAAGCCAATATGTATTTTGTATTAGTTTGCACCATTTAGTTAGTTGATTTAACAAGAGAAGGATTTTTTCATTTCTTCACTCGTTTTTGTTTTTCATTTGTTTTAACTTTGCTTTCTTTAATTTAACATTTACTTTCGCAAATCATCTTTCTTCACTGCTTTTTGGTGGAAGATTTTCATTGTTTTTAAACCCCCCGATTTAAAATTGTATACACTGTTTTGCAACGATATATAAAACTTTGCAAAGTATTGTTGTTTATTTAAAAAGACACTTTCTATGTTAAATTAGTATAACTGCATCTATTGTTTATAAACACTAATTATTTACATTAATTAAAATTATCTAACTTTCACTTTGAATACATTGCAAGGTTTTGTACTGCAATACGTGTCATTTGAGCAATTAATAACGATTGTCTTTTTCTCATTCTAGGTATCCCAGAAACTCCCAAGACTGGTACAGGAATCTCAAGTAGCGGGCGCGATGCCGGCATGGTGGCAGGCATTGTCGTTGCTGTGATCTCAGGAATTATTATATTGGCAGGACTGGTAAGTAGACAATATTATAGTGCCTTACTAAACTTTCTAGTGCCTTCCGGTCTATTCTCAAACGGTATTACGGCTCAGGTAAATGGGACGGCCATTTGCAAAGCTACTGCACACTAATAAAGATTAATTCTAATAGAAGTTATAAATTAGGTATCTAATTCATTTCCGCTAATATTAGTCAAGGTAACATTATAAAATGACTTCTGCAAGTTATGTCATGCATTTATTTATCATTCTAAGAAACGTGTGACCGTAAGCATTTTTTTCTTCAACATTCCGATACGTAGGCCCGTTTCTCTTTTGTTAATTGTTTTTGATATCTGTTCTGTTGAATGCATAAGTTTTATTTCATGTTACAAAAGAATAACAAAAGTATTGTTTCGGCGAACTCGTACCTTAAGGTTTTGCATTCTTTTACATCAAAATGATTATTTATTATGTATGTCTGATATTAAGAATATTTTTTTAAACACAATTCACTACATACGTCAAAGTAACGGTTGATAGATGACCAGCGGAATTTATCACTGTTTAAAAATAAGCACTTATTATGTATAGAACCTATTAATAGCTCAACTTATTTTTTATCTCGCCGAAGGCCTTTAGGCTGTAATTATTATGATTGATAGTCAACATAAACAAACAAAAGATGCTATACTTACGTAATACCATTAAACAAATATATGATAATAAACACATTTAAAAACATTTACCGAAAATTCGAGAAACTTTGCACGTGTCAAAAACGCCTATGTTAATTTCAACCTAGAACAAGGCACCATGCTTCGTCAAGCATATCATATTACTATGATCCTAATTGATAAATAGTGTCGCTTGTATGTCCTAATGACGTCAAATTACATCAGAACAACCGCTCTAATAGACATCAATTGCGTTTGCTCTTTGATGTACTGATCAAGTTTTCGGCCTTCGCGAGTCATTCCCAACAGTACAAAGTAGAAATAAATAAATGCGGACAACATCACATACATTGCTCTGAACCCAAAGTAAAGCTAAAGCACTTGTGTTATGGCATTCAGAAACAACGAAGGTACCACAAACACCCAGACCCGAGGCAATGTAGAAAAATTGGTTTCTGCATTGACCCGTCCGGGGATCGAACCCGGGACCTCAGAGCTAGCGACACCTTAAAACCGGTGCTCACGCCACTCGACCACAGAGGTCGTCGAAATCACGTGTTAAATTAACGATAACTACTCGTTTCAGATCGCAGTGGTTATGCACAGACATTACGTGCACCGTAATGTTACATCAATGAACTTCGACAACCCGGTCTACCGCAAGACGACAGAGGACCAGTTCGCGCTCGAGAAGAATGGCTACGCTCCGGGCAGCAAGCTGTACCCCAGCACTGTGGGCGAAGAGGTGAGAGCACTCACGGCTATGGAGTGTACGCTTAACATACAAAACAGTCTTAGATAAGTCGCACAAGGACTCACTACCCTTCGCCAAGCCAATTAACGAGTTAGTGCCTCATAACACTAACTCTAATCTTAATTTTTCGTATCATATTCTGACTGTAAACTAAGAACATAATTTTAAAAATCACTTTTAATTCTTGTGTACAATGAATTATACCCCGTAAAACTTGGCCAAAATGATAACGTTGTAAATATCAAGGTGAAACTAGCATTATTTTAATATAGTAAATATGATAAGGTCTGCCTAAGACATTTTAAACTTGATGTATTTAGAATTATTATATGTATTTACTAGAGATTGTTTTAAGGATTTATAGGAAATATTTTCGTTTAGATTTAAAACATTGTGGCAATTTATAATGTGCCAACATTTTTACCGCATCAGTATTAAATAATAGTTGCCAAATTACTGGCCCTAAGTGGTAGGTGTAAAATGCTGTAAATAGTCCCTTTTTAAATAATAAATATGATTTTTGTAATCTGCCTATGCTTTAACATAGACTAACTGATGTTTTACTGCCGATACATTTATTTTTCATGCGTATACATGCGAGGGCATTATTAATGGTAAGTTCTAGTAGAATTAACGCAGCCGCGTATGTTTTAAAAACGTTTACATCGCAGAGCAATTTAGTTGCAATTTATTGATTGATCTTAGATCATAGATGTTGTAGTTCAAACCGTTGTAATTATATAAGTAATGAATCATACTAATGTTGATTTTATCTTTGCAGGCCCAAGAACCTCTCAACACGCCGGGTACAAATGAGTTTGTATAGTGTACAAGCCGGAAGTAAATACAGTATAATGTCATTGAATGTGAAAAGAAAGAGAAGGACATGTGATACTTAAAATAGTGTTATCCAGTGAATGGGACTTAAGCTAACATTTTTGTAGAAAACTCTTAAAATAGTTAGCGTTAGTGCAGTGAAGTGAAGCTTATTGGAACAAAGTTCTGTTTGCTACCATGCCTCGCGCCGGAATGGATCTCAAAATTATGATTAATTTCATCAGCTGTCATATCACATTCGTCGGTTCTGTACGTAAATGAGATCTTGGTAATGCTTTTGTACTATTTGTATCACATTAGACGTTAGAAGGGACATGTTTGCTCTAATTTTCTCTTAAACTGTGAATAGTATAAACATTCTAAATATTGCTTTATAAAATGCCTGGTGCATTGTTATTATTTATATAGAGTTTACAATTTTTTTATTCCACTTTAGTTGATAGTAATAAAATACACCTGTAAGAGCAATCGTAAGCAAACTAGATTTCCGCATTCAGAGAAAATAAAAGCTCATGTTTCATAATGAAATGTACTTAGTTAGTAATTTGTCATGATTTCCTAAATATTTTAAAAAATTGAACTGATTCTGCATATATTTATATAATATCCAGGTATCTGACTATATCTGGATTGTTTTCAATATAAATTATTGATTTTATTAATGCGATTACACATTAGATAATGTAGGCTAATGATTACAGAATAACGTGCCAATTTTAGTAAAATTTACAATTATTGTGTCGCCAAATTTTATTGTACTATAATACTTGATAGTAGTTGAATTCTCATACAATATGTTTGTTGCGTCGGTAATTTATTTGTATTATATGAAATTGTTATTATTAGCATAGTACAGTTTTAATATTTATATTTTATGTACCAGTTGAGTTGTAACATCGAACATTTTTATGTATTTATCTATTTGATAGCAATGAACGCATAGTATTTGGAATGTGACTTTGTCAAGCAAAATCCTGCCAAATCCTTTTAATATAAATTATTACTCTATTTGTAATGTAATTCGATTACATTGATACATACTTGATGCACATTTCATACAATATGCCTAGCTCAATAAGTGTGGTCACTAAAATAAATTATTGTGTAAATATTGTCAGTAAAATATATGTAAAAGGTGTTAATATAATGAATTTTATTTGGTATCAAACAATACCCATACTGCACCCCTAAAAACTGCCTTAAGTATAAATAATAATAATTATAATAATTCCAGCCTATAAACGTCCCACTGCTGGGCACAGGCCTCTTCCCGCATAGAGAAGGCACGAGCATTGATCACCACGCTTGCTCAATTGCAGATTGGCGATTTCAGATCCCAAATTTTGGAATCCAAGTTTCCACACGATGTTTTACTTCACCGTTTGGCAGAAGTGTCTTAGAATAATTAAGAAAGTACATATAACTTTCAAAAAGCCACATTGGTACTTGCCTGGGTTCGAACCAGCAACCTTGTGCATACAAATCCATTCATTGAACCGTTAGGCCACCACGACATTCCTTAAGTGTCTTGTGTCTTGCCTTAAGTTCTTGGGTTCAATTCCTCAGACAATATTATAGCATTTACGTGGAGAATGCACGGATAAATATATACTTCACATTGTTCAGGCTGGTCCTCTTTAGATTATTTTTCTTTTCTGCCAGTTCCATAAAAACACGAAAGAAGTAAAATTCTACTACCTAATTGCTTCCGGTGTAAGTATTATATTCGAGACGGATAAAAGACTTACCCTAATCGATTATATTGCAATTTCAAATTAAGACGTAATTTGGCAATGTAAGCCTAACCTAAAACCGCTATCAATCGTATTGATCTTAACATACGATGGCCTTATCGTGTCGCATTAGATACATAAATGATTGTAATAATCGCGTGTTTCATATCTATTGAGATATCAAATATCGTGGGTGCGCGAATGTTTGTTTGGATGTTTGTTGCTCTTTCACGCAAGAACTACTGAATGGATTTTAATGAAACTTTACAATAATATATGTTATACATCAGAATAACACATAGGAATGCTATAATTTGTGAAGATAGTGTGTGAATGGTCCAAAATGTAGCATATTCACGCGGGTAAAACCGCGGAGCACAGCTAGTATAAAAGTATAGCTGCGGAAATAAAGCAGTGAGAGCGCTTTGCACAACAGCATATTGACTATGCAGGATAGGTACGATTTGTCGCCGCAATGTTCCGTGTGGTATCATCCTAAGTGTCAAATTTGATGAGCCAAAAAGGCATAAAAAGCAACGTCGATTGCCGAAAAAACAATTTCTATGATCAACAAAAAGTTGCATCACCCAACATGATCATAATAAAAAACATGCAACATAAAACACGCCATGTTTTTTCCAAACTATAAAATGACGTGTATCAACAGCCTTGTATCAAAACGCTATGTCATGTTTTGTTTCAACTTTTATAATTGACTGGCGCTATGATTGCCCAAATAAAATAGCAGATTTTACAAGACGGGTAAGATAACATGTTTGGACTATGATCTCTTATTCATATATCTTCACACTGCAGGGCAAAGGTCGATTTTTCTACTGTCGAGACCTTGACATTTTATGCTTCAAAAAATTTGTATGATGACTTAAATTATCTTGACCGACTTACAGACTAGTTAGAAGGAAAAGATTATTTATATCTTAAAATTATATTTAATTGTACTATTACAGTAAAGCTACATGTACGGTACACAGGCGGAATATATACGCTATAAATATTCAACACGATTTATCTATTTTGGGTAGGCAGGTAACTACACTCTAAGCTTCACTTAGCGTTACATCTCGTTAGGAAATTCTCACTAGAAATATCGATACTTTAATCGAATCATGTAGATGTTATCGACACAATCGATATGTTTTTAGGTGGGTATACATCTGAAGCCGTTTTACGGCTATATAGAATTTTCTGTTTTAGAGGATGAAAGCTATTTAAATACAGAGAGTACGAAACGTATTAACATGGTCTGGGTCTTACTAAAATCGTTGCAATTATATCTAGTACATAACATCATGCTACGTAGGCTTTCTTATCAGAACTAGTGAAAATGACCTAAACATCAAAGTCGTTGTTTTGTCACTTAATATAAACTTATTTAAGACACCCAGTTTTAAGAAGCTAAAGAAATTTAAATACACTGGTAAAATTTAAAGATGGTGGATTTAAATACAACAACATTGCGCCGACCCCAAATAATTGGGAACAGGGCAGGGAGATGATGATGAACAGCCAATCCCATCGGCTCGTTTGAAATCAGACTGATTGAAAATGCTTATAGAAATCGAGACAATTCTTATAAATACAAATAAATAAATATAAATAATGGTTTAACAGTCACACTGTAGTGAACACGGTTTTTTTAACATACCGTACATTTTATGCGAGGTTATAATTAACGTTTAATTATTATTTAATTAACCACTAAAATTATAAAACAAAAATTAACTATTAATTTTAACTAGGAATAAGCAAAACGTCTTGTCGTAAAACGGAATAAGTATACAGCACCAAAACACCAGAATTATTTAAAAAAATGCAATAAGTGATCTTTTTTCAAACATGACACATTTTCGAAGCACACAAATAGGTAGCGGCATTTTAATTTAAATATGGAACAGTTTTTTTTTCATGTTGTCAAGCAACATATTATTATGGCCATTTATAGAATAGCTACTAAAAGAACTATGCTGGTCCCTAGCTAAATTCAACCTCCTTTGCAAAATATAAGGCAACCTTGGTTTGGTGAATGAGCAAAATTCACATATATACAGACAAATACACCAAGCCAAGCATATGAGGTTTGACAAATTTGTGATTGAGGTTTGTAAGTATTGAGGAGATATTCAATGTAAGTCAAGACCCGTATTTTTAGTAACTACTAGACTACTTACGGTTAAACCCGTTTTCTATTTCACTATGATATTATTATTGTTGCTTACAAGATTGAAAGAGATCTTACTTGTCTTTTGTTGAACTAAAATTTTGCATGGACACTATCGTTTTGCACCTACTTATTTGATTTAATATACGGATTTAGGTACCTTTACAATTCTAAACTAATGAAAACACAGTGTCATATTATGTAGAAACAAAACGCAAGCTGCGTAAGATGCTATAGTACCTATGCTTAATTATTGTAACAGTAGCACACCAATAGCAACGAATTCAAAAAGTTGCGAATCTTATTCATTACGAACTTTAAGTACACGGAATATTAGCCAATCAATTTGCACCATAAAAAATTGGTCTAATTTATAAGAACATCAAAGATACAGAAATGTATAAATCCACATATTTCAAATTTAATTATTGTTTAATATTAATAAGTCTAATTCCGCGTGATTTGAATAATTTTGATATAGATTGCAAAAAAAAAAAAAAGTCTGGATTAACTTCACTATCAATTGACAATGCAAAATTTCCTATTACATCAAGGTCTCGATAAGGCATAATGCATTGGTTTTTAGATACTACAGTTCCGCATTGATTCGTCTTGCTTTGCAGAACCCGACCATTATGACATAAACCGTAAAAAAAACAAACTGACATCTAGTCAAGGCACTAGGCAAGTAAGTATGTCATTTAAATACAAAGAAAAATGTTGCGTAAACTTAAAAATACGAGGTATTAAAAAACACTTGAAGTGTGTAAAAAACAAAACCCGATTATTAAGGCGGCCTCGCCATACAAATTTAACCGAAAACGATTAACAAAAAAATAATTTAAAGCCAAATAATTTAAAACAATTTAAGATCACAAAATCAGTGTTATTTTTGGTTCTAATCACATGATTACACTATCACAAAATAACATTGGGAATTATTAAAAAAATATCTAGCCTAACAGACCATTTTCACCTGTAAGCGACACCAGGTATATTCAGATATAACAATGCACTACAGTGTAACAATAATTGAAATATAAGCTCTATTTCAAGCGCCATAAGGCTTTATTTAGACTGTCAACAATCTTCGCGAATCAAGTGAAAATGGTCTCTACAATTACCACCGAATTAAAGTTCACTTCATGTAGACGGCCATCTTCATTATATTAAAACAAATGTTTAAATGTTGTCAATTTGTTGTCAAGCAAACTTGATGACATGCGTGAAGAGGAGGCGAGTCACTGTCCAGTAACAAATACAGACAGAAGTCGTGTGTGTTGCGCACTGCGTGATACGTAGCTCACTTCACATCCATCATTAGGTTAGAATCGTACTATACTATCAATAACAAACTCGAAACACCGCCACATGGAGCAAATAAACCCGACATTAACACTACGCAAAATTTAAATAATTAGATAAATTTAAATTATTCTAACAAAGTTACGATAATACTATAATTAACTACCATTAACTACTTTAATAGTAGGCATCTCGTCGTCACTCACTTTGATTTTCTTCTTTATTTGGGTGATACCGTTGAACGGTTTGTCTGATTGGTTATTGTTAGTGCCATTGGATGATTCGTATTGTTTGAAAGCCTCGTACTGTTTCATTATATGTTTCTTGTATAGTTGGAATGTGTTCGCAGCGATGTGTTGGCGGGCGTGAAGAAATAGCTGGTCGAAGTGGTGGAGGTTGTGGCTGGAACCAAAAAAAATAAATATATATTATTTTATTGCTATAAGTATCAAATGCCTATTAGGTTATTGAGGTTTCATGGTTGGTACTTATATCAAAATACGACATTCACCTAGGTAGAATTTAATCATATCATTATTTGAAGTTCATAGCACAAGGAGCGGCAACAAACCGATGCAGTGATGATTGATAAAAAATCACATACAAGTCTCACTCAAGGATACAAGATGCATGTTACCATTTCCTGGCTACTACATACATATATAAAGAGACAAGTACGCTACAAATTACTCTTGACGCCTCAGGCGACCGATATAATTACAGCTATATGGTAACATACGGTCAAGGTGAGCAAACACTGTAATTTCTTTGTTTCTGTGTTTATAAGAGTTGTTCTTGTTATACAAGACGAGTTTAGTAAATTAATTACAACCTGCATGAAAAGAAAACAGGTCGGAAGGGTGGTATGGAGACTGGTTTTCTGTTTTTAATTGCAATTAAAAACAATGTCATCGAATAGAAAAGGTTGTTTCAATATGACCGTTAGCAATTTTACCGCCTGAGCCGCTTGCAGCAGGTCGTGTGCGAAACATCAAAAAATAGTTTGTTGATGAGCTTTGAAAGCTGAAGCGCCAGTGGCGCCAACTGGTAAGCATAATAACAGTAGCCCTCATTGGACAAAGCAGTTACTCTACTGGTGTACCATAAAAAATATTATATCAACTCAATAGCTTAGTAGCTATCATAGTTTAATAACAACGATCTCTAGTTATAATGTAATACTCACATGCTCAATAAAACCGATGAAAGCATCTCCCTTGTGTTCAAAAGATGTCGTATATACGCCCGCGTATGTTTCTTACAAGTTAAACATTCACAGCCAGACAGAACTGGCGTGAAATCTTCTTTATACCTGGAAAGAATAATAAAGGTAGGGTAAATAGAAATATTCTCACACAACATGTTGAATAGATATTATACTTTGGAATGCATTATTGTTGGGTCTGTTGTTCTGTGTAAAAATACATAGGTAATGATTTAGTTATCGTCAATTTAAACTTTTAATATTATAGCATATGGGGGATCCCTAAGTAAGTGGGTATTAAATGTGCCAAAAATGTATCATAAATTACAGTAATGAACTATTATGGTGATTTACATAACACCATCGCAAGAAGACACTACTCTCGACTCAAAAGTGAAAAAACATACCATCTAAGAACCCACCTTTCATCATTCAGATCTAAAATACACAGATCCCGACTCTCACTTCCCGTATAAAAGTTAAGTGTTAACGCGTGACCCGCGTTGCTCAGTTTCGTGGCGTAGGCACCGTCAAAGAGGTCCCATCCATGTTCTATAGCTATCATAACGAGAGCTGGGTTCCAGCAACCTTCCACTATCCTTAAGAGATCATTTGGTATCGCATCCTGGAAGTAAAAAATAAAAGAATTACGTATTACTCCTGATAAAAAAGTCACCGCAATAAACAAATAAGCAACAACGACACAGTTTTCGGCAGGCGCGTGGCGAATTTACGGTCATAATAAAATTAATTAATCCGTTTGTGCCCAAAAACTGTCGGACATAATATTTAATATGTTACCTTGAGCAAAGATGTGGCTGTTTTAACAGTCTTGCTCAAGAAAAATTCCAATGATCCCTAAAAGGTAAAGACAGCTTTGATTCGACTGCTTTGCGCTAAGCCTGCCTTTATATGAAAAAAGAACTGACTATGCGAGGACTGACACAGTCACACACATACCGGAGGTAAAACTGATTTGTGGCTCGACTAGGTAAGGTTAAAATGTTCCTTATAGTAGATAGAGCGAGGAGAATATTTGTATATTTTACACATGGTCTTGAAATTGGGTCCGAACTTTTTTATCCGATATTGAATTATGGAAAATATGTATTCAAATAACTATAAAGTGTTCAGTTTTCTACAGATTAAGTCCCGTTACTTGTCAACTGTTCAAATACAACTCAATGTCAAACAAGGTTTAAAAAACCACGTGCGGCACACAAAAATACTGCCGTATGTGATAATAATTCTGACGCCATCCAAATTACAATAGCATTGCACGATGTATATAAACAGAGAGATTACAATAATTTCATACGTGATATTTCACGGTTACGTCGAAAGAATTAATGTTTATGTAAGTGACGCACAATTTCGTATGCGTAGAGCCAAGGTATGACACTGCCGTAATGTAAATCTGTTCAATATATGTATTATGAAAAATCTTCTGAATTTATCTACATAAAAATCGCTTGGGCATACAAAACAGTGACACAAAACACACAAACAGTGACACAAACAGTTTTTGTGATATTTTAAATTGTATTAGTTATATAAGTTTTTAAGTTCGGAATAAACAAAAAATGGTCAGTTCACATTCACATTTCTGTTTTATAGCTATTTCTTTTTAAAAAGAGTCAAATTGAACAATCCGGACAAATATCAAATATTTCTTATCTGCCCACTTTTCAATACAATCAAGAGACATGGAAATGTAAAGCAAGGCGTAAATAACGCAACTATGGACAAACAATCTTCTATTATCACTTTAAGACGAATAATTATAAGAAAGCAGCGAAAACTACAATAGCTGATGACTCACCTAATCCTACACTAAATGTATAGGATAATCAGCACCTGCAATTACGTCATAACACAAAAATGATATTCGATGTAGGCGTTACATGACGCATACCGTATTCGTCTTACATAGGCTTTAAACTGTGATTCATAAAACACCTTTCCATTTAACTGTTAATTAATCTACATAGTATCAAGTCATTATAATTTACAGTATCACTATAAGTAGTATAGCTTCATGTTGTGGTTATAATTAGCACAGCACAATGGCCCAATCAAGAGGCTAAGTGTGAAAAAGCCCAAGCAAACAAAGTGGTCATACTTTTTTAGTCTAAAAGTATAGACAGAACTTTCCTACCTACCTATATGTTTTTCTGAATTCTCTCAAATTACTAATAGGTATATATACTTACACCAACAGTTTGAAGTATATTGTCTAATTTATTTGCTGCTAACTTATTTGCTTCTTCGGTTCCATCAGTCAATCCTGCTAAAGCTACACCGCTCAGGGAGTCTTTGTTTTTCAGTATGTGATTGAGGCTTTCATCACGTTTTTTAGGCAACCCTGTAGCCACTACTACCCCTGAAAATTCAAAAAAGAAACATAAAAACAATTATACTGTCTGTATTGCAACAATGTCGCCTTGCTGTTGTGTGGATGTTGTGACAACATCTAAATAAACATACAAACATTTATAAATACTGATAAGAGCAAAGATAAAAATTGAATACAAAATTTGACGCCGGATGCTCAACAAAGTATGATGACTTGATAAAACAGAAACAATAATTACCGTATCAGTTCAAGGTTATCAAATCTTGAAGTTTTTGTTGAAATGCGTCATAAAATAAAATGTTTTTTTTACGTACCAATGAGGGCACTATTTTGAAGCAGCTTTGAGGCCTTATATCGACGCACACAGGTATCAAACATATTACAGCTTCTATCCAGTGACTTTAGGATTCGTTTGTACCCTTCATTAAGTGCTGTACGGCCATCTGCAATCGCCAAAAATATTTCTGGTTTGTACAGTTCCATCAAATCCATATACCTGAAATTTTATTTCTTTAGCAAAAAAGAGATATGTAGTTGTAGTACTACAAAAATATATTTATGCACAATACTATTCTAATAAAATCAAAATGACAAATTTTTAAAATTCAAATTTGTTTTAAATGAGGATATAAACCAAAAATTCTTTGATAGTAACCTTTTTTGTGTTATAAAAATAGCTATGATCAATATTCATTCAACATTTACATAGTGTAGGTCATACAATACAGAATACCTATTAGGAACCAATACAAAAACTTAAGTACTAGGTATCTAAACAATTTTTAATTAAAAACAATAACCAAATCTAGGTATCATTCTATATCAAAATCAAAGATTTTCTTATTAGACCTTTTTAAAGTAATAGTATTTGTCATTTTATGTTTAAGATAGAAACCTGAGTCTATAGTTAGATATTAAAAAACCTCAATGCAAGTGTAAATAAATATCAACAAATAAATAAATCAAACACAACTCACTCAATAAAATCCTTCTAAGATCCTTACCTGTCCGCAGTTATCATTTTCTTTCCATTCTTAGTCCACAGAGGTACTTTTTCCAGTTCAAAGTGTCCCGGTGGGGTTACCTCACTCATGTTGTGTTGCGTCACACAAGTTATGTGCTCCGATAGACCTGAAAACTTGGCCATACCTTGACCTTGGGCCTTCAGACCTGGTTCCATTTGCACAGAGTTGGAGAGTGGCACCCACAGCAGTTGTGGGGTTGAAAATACTTTAGATAACACATCACTTGTGAGGTGGGTTACGCTGCCTCCCTGGAAATAATAAAAAAGAATATAAACATCAATGTTGTTTTGCTTAGTACAGATACATAGTGAGTATAAATGCATAAAATTTTGGAGTTTCGTAATATGGGTGATTATCTAATTCATGAATTTAAAATATGTACTGTGAAAATACTAATGCAACATTTTCATTGTTATGTTCACCAATATTATGAAGAATAACATCATAAAATTGATTCTGTAATTGACATTTTGTTAAGGTAGGTACAACATACAGGAAAATAAGCAACTTAAATGCTGACTGGCGTTTTAGAATTTCCGACGACGACATTACTTTTTCCATTAGATTCATTTAATTCAAGCATTTTATTATTATTAAAATTCACTACACACAGTGATCATCAATCGAAGCCAAAAATAATAAACAAAAACAATCTGAAATTTCAAATACCTGTGTAAGTAAAGCAGCAGTGGGTGTCTCAATCACAGTATTAGGTGATTTCAAAAACCCTGTCAGAGTGCCGACACGCTCACCACTTAAATTTGTTTGTTTAATTGCAAAACGCATTGTAGGTTTTAAGGGAATGTTGTGATTGAAGAAAAAAAATGATAATTTATTCTTGTTTACGCGCTTTTCATGCGACACTCTGACATGACATAACCTAAATGTTTTCCGTTTTCCTTCCTTTGCCGGGCAGGCAGATGATTGAGTTGCCAAGGCACAAAAATCATTGTATTTTTATTGATTTTCGAAACATTAAACATAAAGACAACATAATATATACCTATGTACTGAAAAAAATAATATACATTTTTCTCGATCACATATTGCTTAGGTTGCATATTAATTGGCTGTATTCACAGTGTTAATAAAACGTCTTTCTTGAAAGCAGAAATAGAACGATGTTTTTAGTTTATTTTATTCATAATAGTACATTGGATACGAAGAGTAGGTCTAATAAGTTGTAAGCTATTATTTACTCATTTGATTTGATTTTTAAGAGCCACAAATTTTGGACGGCTATTGTGGACACCGAGACACCACGAAAGGAGTGAATCAATCAAATAAGATGACAAATTTAAAAACTGAAGTCATCCTTTCAGCCACTAACACACTAAAAAAACTTTTCAGAAACATGTTACGATAATAACACTGAAGGTAAGTACCCTTTGTTTTATTCCTTGACTAGGTAAGTGCCTAAGTAGGTATTATTTCCTGAAAAAGAAATAAAAAAATTCTAAACCATAACTACCAAGGTAAGTAAGTACTTAGGTAAGTTGGTACTTTGAAGGATATGTACCTTAACGTATTTTTCTTTCATAATATAGACGGAGAGATGAAGCCATAGAGGGGTTTCGTTATGTAAATGTATGATCACATATTCATAATAATATAATAACCGCGGCTTAAACTTAAGATTAAATCAGTTCAAATTTTTTGTCAATATCCACAATTAATTTCATGGGTTTTATTAAATTCATAGGTTACTTTGCCGTAATTATTAATTATGCCATTCACATTATAGGCCTTACAGCGACCGTTATTGTAAGTACCCTACGCTGGGGTAGCCCTACTGAAGTCACCCTTTTACATTGCATTGTTTCAAAGAATGTTGCGAGATCTAATGGATGTATTAATTAAGTTTGCTCGTTTATGACTGAGGATACTAGGTACTTTAAAGCATTAATTATATCTGGAAACCCCCTTTGAATAAGTAAGAACAGGAAGTTTATTTTTAAGAACGGCAGCGGAACTGCAGTTCAAAATCATTTAGTATTCCATAGCTTCGGGCATTTTCGTTATTTATTAATTTTCATATCATTTATACTCCGCTGCATATTGGGGGGAGAAAAGTTTTATTGCTGGAAGGTATTTTGTAGGGTAATTTTCCCATAACGTCACTTTGCCGAATAAAGTAGAACTGTGGGTCGGTTAATAATGGTGAAGGTAACTCGGTTATACCGTTCCACCGGCTTTGTTGTTTAAGTGTAGTTAGGTTTTTTTTATAGAAACCAATAGATTGCGTTTTAAGTAACTAATACGTTAGGTATTTAATTAGGATGTACTTATGAAATTATTTCACTTTAGGTAAGTAAACCAAGTAAGGCCTCATCAGTTAAGACTTAATATAACGTAGTCCGTGACCTAGGCTTATAATTGGCAAAAATAGCAGGGAGGCTCGGTAAGCAAAAGACTGCCTGGTACCTACTTACTTTGTAGCCAATATAATGAGCTTTAAAAAATAGTAGATCGTCCAGAAATGTTGGACGTGGGAATCGGAATGCCCCTCGAGGGTGCTTTTTTGTAGACCCCAGTTTAGGTTAAGCTTGAAATAATAAATAATTCTCCCGACTAAATTGGCACTAGAACTGACTGCTATGGCGGTATCATTACCAAGCAACAGTAATTTATTCATAACCTTTTATTTAACGTCAGACCGTTTACTGAGCTACCGACGCGGACGGCTAGATATTAATATTAAGCCTTAGGTTTAAGTTAAGTGACTGCTCAAAAGCTTTGTTAAATACCAAGGATTTCTTGTTATGGTAAACTTTAATAGCACGACGACGTTATGAAACTTGGTGTTTTACGAGCATTTCGATGGCAGTATAAAATTGTGTTACCTAGGCAGGGTAATCACGAAACCTTCCGGTATTAAACGCGAGGACATATAAAAAAGAAAATATAAGTTTTACCGTACATGAAACGTGAGTAAATTTCTGCGTCAAAGCGCCAGCTGCACTTTTTGAGAGACATGTGAATTTTTATGAAACCTTAATATTAGCGTCTGCGTACTAATATGTAAGTCACTCTCGGATTTTAATGCGGTTTTGAGTGGAAAAACCTAGTTTACGGTAGGAAAGCTGGTAAAAAGTTGGCATAATAGTTTCTCGTATGAGTAGGCGTGGTCATGCGCCGCCGCGCGTCGGTGCATTAATGCCTTACAACTTAATGCTAGCTTGCACGCGGACCACTCGTGCCCATAACGAGTCTTTGCAAAGAATATGTAAAGCATCATGTGGTGAGTTATTGCCGGGTTCTATAGCTCCTTCCTGAAGCTGTCCAAATTCTAGTATCCATACTATGATTGACTTACCTTCTAATTGTAGAAGCTACCAAACATACAATCCTCCAAAATGACCAATGTGGTAGGTACTTTGGAAGATTGTAGGTTTAGTAGGTATTTCGTTACATTAGAGTTTCCTTTATTATAACGGTAAGACAATAATCATGGTAATTATATTGGAGCCCTTTAGATATTTTGAATCAACAATGTTAATTTTTTCACTAGTAAGAAAGTTAAGACATTTTTTCAATACAATCTGAGTAGATAGGCACTTAGTTATGGATGTTCTTTTTTTTAATGAGCTAAGGTAATGTAGGCATAAGTAATGTTGTGTTATAAGAATTATGGAAAAATGGTCACATCTGCATAAGTTTATCCAAAGTCTCTACTCTTCCGGCAGCTGGTGGCTAAAAGTCTGAAAGCCTTTGTGCCTCGCTGGAATCTAGGGCCACTTGCACAGCATGTGTACTCGCCTTTATTTGTACACTTTTATATTATGTATGCATATATGCATGGATTGTTTTAACGTGATGCTTTGTATTCTTCTCGCTTCACACACGCTAATTTATGGAAAGCAAGGTGACGTGGCAGAAAATTTCTCAGCGCTTAGAGTTCTTTTGTTTTTGTACATAATTTGCGGGTTTAAGGAAATGAAAAGCTTTTCTCTTGTTCTAAAAATTAAGACGAGGTTTGCGTTTAATAAATTTTCGTAAAATATTATTATATATTAGATAATGCAATTTTATTTCGTTAATAATGCTACAGAGGCATATTTTATGTAGCAGACCACATTAAATAAGAACGTTATTAATTCATCTCAATTTAAGCTAAGTAATTACATAATTTTGGAAATATCTAGGCTCTAGACGAAAAATAATAACTATGCTAAGAATATAATTCAGATTGTTCCTACTTAATATTAGTTATTTACAAGCGTAGATCAAAAGCACTACTCAACTATTCAAATCCTCTTTAGGTACCTTTGTGTACTGAACTAACATAGTACCTAGTGGAACTCCAGGAGACAACAACCATTGTCTATGACGGCCATACTTGTTTGAACAATGACGTATGTCTTCCCTAAGGACGAATACAATTTCCCTTTACATAATAAAGCAGATTGTAGGCTGGCCACTAATTTCTTTACGACGTAAGTAGCTACATACTCTTTAGTAGGTACTTTGTCGTTAGGTAGGTACCTAGGTACAGTTGTCACGCACTTCTCACAAACATTGCTTGATATTTCACTCGCAAGAAAACAGTCCCCACAGGTAATATATGTAACTTTATCAACATGTTAACTTGTCTCCTTATTTACAAATGTAATATTCAACGTTTCCCACGCGGAGCATACGCCATATTTAAATTACTTCTCTCAAAGCGGGATTATGTTTAGCTGAGGTTAAGAGGCAAAATTTCACTTAATGCTCTCCCACATCTTGTAATTTCTTTAGCTTAACCAACACGGCCGGCTTTGCGCTGCATTAATATAAATATCGTCATATTAACTTACGTTTAAACGACCCAGTTACATCTTAAAGCTTTAAGAAATGTTATATTTATTTACATAAGTAAGAAGGTGTGTTGCGTTACATTTAGATTGCATTATAAAGATAACTAGATTTTGAATCATGTACTCTGAGTAATTTCTGTCATTTGGATACAGTTTTTTAAAAACATTTATTACAATACGTAGATATTAAAGTTTATAAAAGTGTCTTGTTGTTACTTTTGACATGGATAATGTCTGGATGAGAACAAAAGATACCTGGGCCGGTATGGAGAAAAGTGTTTGGATAAAATAATTTCGACAATAGTTTCAAATTTTATAAGCTACGTCTGCTTAGTTTCTCTAAGGGTAGGTAAGCCTTAAAGCAACTAGTTTGAAATTTAAATGTTCAGTTGTTTTGAAAAGAAAACCTTGAAATTGTTATTTAACAACTCATGTTGGCTTTTCTTCATTTTGCTTAGGTACCCACGCAACTTAGGTTTTACTAGGAACACAAAGAAGTAAAATTTTCAAAACTTCCATTATTCATATTTTATTATTCGGTATTTCGGAATAAAGTAAGTTAGTATTTGCTTAGTTTAAAATATGCAAAAAATAAAATAAAAATGTTAAATAATTACAAACATTTAAACAAGACAGAGATTTTTCTGCATGTATTTGAATAAAACGTGAAAAATCTTAAAAGTCTTTATTTAAATAATACCCCGTATTTATAATTATTCATGACACTAAGTTAGCACTTTACGCAGACGTAGTTTACATAAGGCGAAAGCAAATTAATTCGTTTCATGTAATTCGCTTTTTTTTACGTATTTTGCTATTTCGCTTTTAGGTATCCAGACAATATTGAAGTTAAGTAACAACCTTATCGTGCTAGCTACCGAAATTTCTAACAAATACTGAGTCAGCAAAAATTTAATTTTCTGATGAAGGTCTTTCATGGTCTGGTACCTTTCGGGGGCATTCATTAGAAAGATTTTTGGCAATAACTTTTTAAAATTTTGATTTTAAATGCTTTCAATAATAATTTTAAGATACAATAAAAAAAAAATAAGTATCTACAAATTGTTCTAACTTTGATATTGTTTACAGTTTGCTAAATGATTGTTTCATTTTAAGTTTTTCTTTTTTCTGTTACGTTACATAATAATATATATTATTAAACTAGAATAGCAAAACGTTGTATCTACAACAGACACACCGTTTACTGAAAAAAAAAAACAAATAAGAAATACGATACAAACTCTACACTGAAATAAAATTATGTTCCATAAAACAAAGGCAAAAAATACATTACTATTAAAAATGTACCCAATGGAAAATATATTGGCTAGCTCGACCAACCAACTAAATATTTTATTCCCATTTATCACGAAGCGTGTTCCATAAACGTCAAAAAAAAAGCTTCAGTGTAATACATAGGAGACACGTGACGTCGGTCGTCAGTAACAGGACTCGGAATCCCGGATCGCAGATAAATCATGTATCTTATACATGCGTGAGCTACTCTCTGGTTATAAAGTAGAAGTCAATATGCGTTATTATTGACTTACTTAAAAATTAAGGGACCAAGTTGGTAGATATAGGATGAACTGATTTTGTTGACTACGACATTTTAGATGTCAAAAAGTGGTTCATTTATTGTGACTATGTAAGATGGCCGCTTGTCTGACACACTCCTAAGTTGCCAATGACTAAGTTTAAACTAAAAAAAAGTAGCTAAGTACGTATGTATTATTTAAAAGTAGAAGTAAATTTGACATTAATTTGACTTACTTTGATCATCAATTAGATGGACTGTTATAGTTGTATTCTAAAACAACATGTTTTATACAAAAAGCGTGGGTTCATCGACTGCAACATAAAAGATTAAGAAGACCGCATTTGTATTCAGTAAAATAAGGTTTATTTTACGAGAAAAAAGTACATTAAATTACTGTAAGTACATACAATAGCAGCCAATTTCTCTAAGAGGTTGGCGTCGAATGCGTATACAAACTCAATATGCTTTATGTTACTCATTTCGTATGCCTAGGAAATGTGCCAAATGCCCTTTCTTACTGCGAGACTGTTCTCCGAAATCTTACTAAGTGAACGAACATTGTAATATACTTTTAAAATATTACTTGTTATTTTTGCTTTCGGTACGCATTCGAAGAGAATAAAATCTTAGGTTTTATGAGGATTTTTTGTAGTGTGTTGAGAAATACAAAATAAAGATAAAATAAGATTTCGTGATGAAATTATTAAGATACTGCTGAATATAATTTTTCGATTTATAAGAATCACGGAATTCTCGTTAAAGCTTAATTACTTTTTCAAGACAACACATAAATAAATGAACATAAATTATTTTAAATTACTTAGTAATGTTTACTGCTCTACATAAGCTTGGAACCTCAAAAACTTATTTACGCACTGGTTATCTCATTTCGCAATGATGTCAAACGACCGCAACCCGATATAAAAAGGTAAATGGCATTTTTGGAAGTAGGTCAGGATTTGTGAATAAATCTAGATTGGGCGTAATGTGTGTCGACATTACCGTCCTGAGGGAGTGGCAGTGGTATTACGTGTTTAGCAAAAGCAAAGCAACAGCAATGTCACAGCAAAAAAGTGGACTGTTTGCTGTCAAATTTTTTATATATTTTTTAATATGTAAAAGGCATGTGCAGAGCCGCGAGGTGTTTATAGTCCGATACAATTTTATTTGATTATCTTAGGTCGATATGTAAAACAAATTATTAATTTTCAAGCAATGATTTTACCAATATTGCTTTCGCCTTTTTTACAAGATACGTAATACGGTCCTGTGGGAGCGGGTCATGTCTGTTTGCGGCGATAGATAACATTAGACTGCTGTGTCGATGGGAATAAATCTGATAGTAACACCATAATTGCAACTATCGTTTAGAGTTTGGTTAATGTTCTAGAGCTGTTTGCGGCTTATGGCGTTTTCTGCGTAGCTTTATGCTACGAGCTACGACGCGCTACGAAAAAAGCCCATACTTGCTAAAACCGTGTTTTTTTTGTTTCTTTCCTTGTATGTCCCTAATATTACGGCTATGGATGGAATATCATGAAGAATGTACATTATTCCATAATATTATGTACTTAATTATACTTTTAGGATGTATGAAAAGACTTAAAGAAGGCATTTGTCCAGCTGTGGTATAATGGACAGCTGAACTTTTTAGTGAATTTAGTTGTTTTATAATTTCATTTACGATAAAAACAGATATATCACACGCTTTGTCCCCATAAATCTGTAGGAATTATCTAAACCCCAGCTAACAAAAACAAATTAACACTTTAAAAACATACATCAATATTAAACCGTAGCGAACAAGCATCAATCAATGTTCCCAATAAGTTACAAACCCGATCATTTGTCACGGGAGTACATCACGAAAGTTTGTCGGACATTTATACACACTGCCAATAAATTAATATCGTCATGATGAAGGGATACAGCCGAGAACGAAGAGGTTATATCCGGCCCATCCGTCAATGTGAAAGTACTCGATTACGACGTACGTGCGATTTATAACTTTACATAACCACATTAATCATTGGCAGGTTTGACCTAGTTTAGAGGTATGAATAGTGGTGATACTGTCGATGTACTTTTGATTACGGTTTTTTCTTTTTATGTTTTATGGCTTTCTCGTGAAAACTTTTGTAGGGTTGTAGTTTTCAAAACAGAATGATACTTTTTTCCGTGTATCGGTTTTGTAAGTCTGCTTTTGTTTAATTTGATCCTTGTCGTAGGCAACATTCTGAGAAATGACAAATATAATCACGGTTTGTACCGGCGGTACTAGGTACGTCTCTATTTACATACAACCAAAAAATAGTATTGATAAAAAAAACATTGATTTTACCAGAGAAAAACTTTTGGGGACATTGGAAAACTTCTTTTAGATTTAAGTTCAGATTTTCACGTAGGCTAATTTTAAATCCATCCACAAACCCATTCGACTAGTGTCAAAATATTTGCAGTTGACACTAGTTCACTTATCTTGTCATACATTGGCCATGTTTAAGAGTGCATTAGGCCGTGATTGAGCTAAGTGCGCGACGCATTAGCGATGCGACGCGCGACGCCGGCGGACGTCCGTTCGCGGTACGCTCACTTCACGTTTATGTAATGTAAACATAATAGAAGCCTTTGGCTATTTGACAACGATGTTTATTTGAATAGAGGTCCCCTTTAAAATGGTTTGTTATGGTTCCGTTTGTCATATTCTTTCCTTTTTATGCGAGGAGGCAATGTTTTGATAGAGACTTTTGGACATGGTGTGTTTTTATGCTGAGCATGAGACCGAAACATTATTTGATCATTAAGTACCTACTATAATAACTTTTGGTTATTACAGTAGGTAAAAACTTTGAAATATTTTGGCTTTTTGAAAAAAATATGTTTCTAGTAATTTGTTAATGCTGACTCGTTTAGTTTTAAAACCCTGTTTCGTACCTTTTTTCCGCATCTATTTACCATGCTACCTGCATTTATTATGATTACGCATACCACAAAAAATCTAATATGAAAACGAGGTTACGCAATTAATATTTCTTACCAGCAAAACCACTTGTAATATCGGAAAGATTGTGAAGAATATGAATGAAAAAGTTAATATGTAGGGCCACGCGCGTGCGGCCGAGGAAAAAAAAAAGATGGATGTTCGTGAATAATGTTCGGTCGCGAACTGTAGTAATGGACAGCACTAAATATTGCACCAAGGGAAAATAAATTACACCACTTTTTCAGACGCACAAAAAGAACTCTTCGTTTTCTCTTTCAGCGGAGCGGTGAGTAGAAAAAAGTTTAATATGTTACGCCGGACACTGATTATATAGGCCGGTGGTCGGTGGCCGGTGGTCGAGTGTGGGAGATGGGTGGTTTAGTTTGTGGATCTATGTTTGGTTTATGTAACGTAAAAGTGATACGCGTTTATGTATCATTGCTGGTCCGAGTAAACTACTATATTTTACGTTATTTTTATTATTCATTTAATATTACTAAATTTTACGTAAGTAATCTAAGTAAATGAATTTTAAGTGTAAAAGGTTTTGTTATAAGAATATTAAAATTTTTCGTCTGACATTTGTAATCGAGTTTTTTTTTAAACACAATATAATTATTTGTCAATAAATATTGCTAAATGTATACACGACAAAAAGAAGAAAAAAACTATAGAGGACAAAACTGCGCTGAAATGAAAGACAAGTACGGTACATACAGGAGGGATGTGGAGTGGTTATACAATCTGCCAAACTCTCTGGTAAGTATTGAAAATCATAAATATATAGGAAATTAATAAAAAATATGACAAACTCACTCACTCTCGCTTATTGTATAAAAATTAACTCGAACCAGAATCAAATTTACAAATTGTGTAGTCAAACTAATTTCGAGTTAATGAGGTTACGGACAGCTCCATGCGAGTGAGAAGTTTAAATTGGTTCACGACCATTGCCGCTTCGGTTTTTGTCAGAGAAATCAGCAACCCCTTCAGCGTTAAATGGATTTATTACCCTGCACCGTTCAGGTGTACTCGTAATTACTCTTATTGTACAGAAGCGAATTGTTTATTGTTTGCAGTCGGAAAATTGCATCATATATTTTATATTCGACGCGCTCGATGTATGAAATATTACAACTGCAATCCGATCTATAATTGTATCTCATATGGAATTAAACGAGGATATGTGATTTAGAATACTGATATTACCGACGTGAATGTATTATGTAGCAATTTATTTCAGTGTACGTGGTTTTGCCTGTTATTATTTAACGTAATTGGTTCATAGTTTTACTTTTCCAAGAGAAAGGTACTAAAATTTCGATTAGCGTTCGGCACACCGAAAGACAACATATAGACTAGTATATAACTAACCTAACATGTAATCACAATTTCAATTACTTCATTATTTAATTCAAAATTCACGAATGCTCTAGTAATGTTCAATAGAAAATTACAAACAGTGTACAAAAGAACATTGGAAGACACTGGTCAAGCTACATGCATACATCAGTGGGACCCTTTTAATTAACAATTCAATTCCAGATAAAATATTCACGAGTCAGTGATGAACCAATCTCGTTGCTTTCAACTGAGGTTCAACCGGACAAAGACACTTTGTGCGTCTATACCCGACATATAAGGTGATGTATTTTCAAGAAATAAATATGTGTATTTTTTTAAGACATTATCATGTATTTCATTACTCTGTACATTTAAATAGGTAAGCATAGGCTATGGTAGGCGATAATATATATTTAACCAATAATGTACAAATAATTGTAACAATTTAGTTTTTAAAAGAGTAACCTATGGAGTTTCTTGCCGGCTCTTCTCCATAGGAAGGACACTTTGGAACCGAGCAACTAGAGTCAGTAGATTTCACGTAACGTTTCTTGAGCGCCTTTTTTATTTGGTTTATAAGATATAAAAACATTTTGATTTTGATTTTGAAAAAACAGTAAGTCGGTAAGGTATGTGCAAGAAAGTAAGTCATAAAAAGACAACTACACGGTTATGCCGTAGTCCGTAAGACTACGGTACGAACAATCTAGTTTTTAAATATAATCAGTTTTTTTTTATAACTTTCATGGTTCAGTTTCTACATTACCTATAACGAAAATATAAACTTATATCTGGCACAGAAACCTGTACAATTAATTACTGAAAGTTGTAGCACAGCAAAAATAAAATATAATCGAATCGAATAATTGTGTATTCAATTTATATCATATAAATTATAATTAATACATATTTTTTTACAGTTACAGAGCTTCACATCACCCCTTAAACAAAAAATCCAGTCAGTTTCAATTTAAATATCCTAATCCTCGTTGTAGTTGCGGGCAGTAATCAGTCGGCAGTAAGCGGCGTCCGAAGGGATTTAGTTTCAATCACGTTGTTGGCCGAGAGCTTGTGATTAATGCATACTAAACAGGACACACAGACGATTTCCAGATAATTTTCTTTCCAGTATAATCGTCTCGTACGTTCCGGTTTAAAGTTTTTCAATTTTGCAAGGGATGCGGTAAAGCATTTTGAAATGGACGGACTTTTTTGTTTGTTTCAGGAAAATAAGATAGCCCGATACTGTCTGTCTTAGAAGATAAATTACGGGAATAATGAGATTTTTAAGCGTAATTTTTTACAGAATGCTGAACAGGAATGTAGTTAGAACCTAAGTATCTATGTAGGTACTAAAGTATATTTACTAAATACACAAACTTAATGTATTATTTTCTACTACTTATTTTTTTTTTTAACTTTTGTTTCGATAAAGGGAGATTTTATAATACCATTAATTTGGTGTACGGTGTAGTATTTATTATTCTGTGCTAAGTACAAAACAGTAAATATTTTATTTTTAGAATTACCTACTTCCTTAACATTGAATATAAAACAATTATAAAACTCAAAGCAACGTTCATAACCACAAAGTAAAAAGTAATCCAATTTAAACATTTTATTATTTTTGTTTATAAAGAATTCATTTTATAAACACAAGTGGCCAAATAAAGCGTTGTTGATGACAAGTGACTGACTGGCGGGCAATTAGCGAGTGGGCAGGCCAAGAAAACAAAAGGGCCTCTTAGTTTCACTTAATTAAAAAAGAGGAAGCCGGCGCGAGGCAGAGAAAAATTGCTGCAAAATAACGGAGACCTCGCTTTGCGTCTGTATGCGAGACCTTGTGAAGATATTTGTTCCGAGAAAAAACGAGACAAAATGCCTACTTGACTCCTGTTTTTAATTACTGCTTGTCTTCATTTAGCTTGACAAAGAACTACCACTCTTTAAGTAGTTCACAGAATTTTGTTATTCTGGATAACATTAACTAACACTTAAAACTGTTGGGATTTTTGGTTACACAATAAGTATAATATTTCCGCGGCGCACTGCGGAAATTTAGTTTATAACAAGCTATGTAACGTCAAGTGTGTGAGTTCACTCGAGTGCAGGAATCGTTAAAAATAATTTACAATTTTTCCTGTTAGCATGCAAAAAATCCGTCGGCTTGAAGTTTTCAGCGTGTGAAAAACTAAATTGCTCGTTGCCAGCCGACGCGAAATTTCCAAGTTTAGTTACTATAATTTTCCGGAGTCCATGAGCCGGGTAGAATGCAACGCCTGCAGCCATCATTAAGGTGTGTGTGCGCCTCATGCCACGTCTTCCATTCATATTCCCACTTCTCGAACTTTCCGAACGAGTGTTCGGCGCTGAATTCTGATACACAATAAACATTCGCTAAGTATTTGTCTGAGAAAATAAAAGCAGAGTGCTACGGGTATTCACTATTTACGTCAAGAAAAATAGTTCCTTTTTGCGCGTTTTATCAAATAAGTTACTTACGTAGTGTAACAATACAATATTTTTTTGTTATTGAGATGTATCTTAACAACACATGTGCCGAATTTCGTCTAACATTAGGTACATTAAGAGCGATAAAACATAAATATTATTTAAGGTACTTTTAACGTAATCAATTACGGAACGAAATGTGAGGTTTGGGTTAGAATGAATTTTAACAGTCACGGTTCTATACAAATCTTACGCTATAGTTCAGTCTTGTATATAAGGAAACTACTTAATGACCAACAGTTGCCTACTCCTAAAACTTTCTGTTAATGGTCTCGGTAAAATGTAGGTACACCAAAAAGCTTGTTATTTAACTTCCTAATAGTATTGATTTAGTGGTTGTTTCTAGAGACAAGTTCGTTCTAAGAAGTTTATTTCAAACAATTCTTAAAGCGTCTGTAATGCGTTTCCTGAAAGTAAAACATTTTTTATTTATTTATTTTCTGTTTAGTTTTGTATGGATAAAGTCAAGTTGCAGATTTCGTTCTCAAACAGAGACACTTTTTTAAAACCTGAATTATAAACCTTAGAAAAAAAAAATAGAAAAAGAGAAATGAAAAGATATTATAATAAATAAAAAGCTTAAGACATAATCTTTACATCCAACTTTTATCACTCTACTAAAACTAAACTATTCAAGCAATGCTCAAACATGCTGTATATTAATTAGGCAAGCATGATTTTATCTAGCCTTTTCATACACGTGCCTATTTCCTTAGAATAAGCTCATTTTTGAGAGGCAAATTTACCGTCGTTTAATTAGGGAAAGACTGACTAAGATCTGCCCTGAAGAGTATTTGTGTTTATACCGCGATGCTCCCTTTTATTGTTATTACAGCACAGGAAAATGAGTTCTGAGAATAAGGAAGTCAAGGAAGAATTGTATTGAAATTTGAATTATTTGCATGAGTAATTCTTTTATATTACAATAAATAAGGCTTTCTTTTTTAGCTATTGTGGTTTTTTTTATAAGATTTAATATGGTGCATGGCCTCCACTAGATAATATCCTAAATTCACAACTACTTACAGACACCGTTATATACGGTACAATCAAGATTACTAATATAAGTCCTGGGTCAGAAGAGAACACACAGTAAAGAGCCCTTAGAACGCGTTGAATATAAATGAACGTCGCCTGCGGAGAAATTGAAACTCATCAAGTCGGATAGCCTATCAAAAGTTATAATATCAGACAATATCAGTATGCATTAAATGAACCGTGTGGTATCCGAGGCTTCCAAGAATTAAATGCTGAAGATTTTCGTGCCAACGGCGCCCCCTCACCAAACAACCCCTGCAATTAAAACGCACCCGAAGGGTTGCACCGCTTTCCAAATTGCAAACACGTCCATTGTTTTAATCTACCTCTCCCAGAATCCTGGGCATAATACTGAAGGACTCCTAGTTTGTTCTGACCTCCCGTCTTTTACACTTACGTAGAAAAAGGTTCTATATAAGGGCTCTATATTAACTGGTCGGTTGCAGCGAGAAATTTAGGGTTGTCCACTTGATTGAAATAATAATTTCGTTGACAATATCTTATCTTGTTTGATCATTAGTAACGAATAAAAAGTAAAGTAACAATTTAAAAAGAAAAAAAAATGCTTCTGTACATTGAAAAGAATATTACAAATAATAATACGTACATTTACCGTCGTGCATAAGTGTATAATTATATCATACATGATAGAACAAAATTGGTTTAAAAGAACGGCGTAATAGAGTAAAATACATAATGACACGTCTTCGTAATATTTTTTAAATGGAAAAAAATACATTGTATTGCATATTAAGGTGCCTATAAAAGGACGATACGTTATAACTTGCAATTATTTTGTAAAACGTGTACGGTTTTCATAATCATGCCGACGGATCAGTCTAAAATGTTTGACAGCAGTATTTTTACATTTAAAGTTTTTGGCATATCCATAGAGCGAAATCCGTCAAAATTCATCAAATTCTACACTTATATCTATGTTCTTGTGACATTCTTTATCTATAACTTTCTGCTGACATTAAATTTATATTATACGCCACGAAAAGTTGAGCTATTAATTAGCGAAGTAATCTTTTATTTCACTGAAATATCAACTGGTTCTAAAGTTATAACTCTTCTCTTTATGCGTAGCCAATTTATGGATGTAATTGATTTTGTCAACTGCGACGAATTTAAAGGCGATTATAAAAATAAAGATGGACTCTTATACAAATATACTGACAAAGTTTACAAATTATGGAGGAGAGTGTACACAACATTTTCGAACATTGGGTATTTAATTCTGGTGTTTTTTCCGACTTTGTACTTGATACAAGGAAAGGAGTCCGAATTGCCAATATGCAAATATTACTTCTTGAGTGATGAACTAAGGGAGACCTATTTTACCTTTTGGTTCGTTTATCAATCTTTTGGTGTCTATGCACACATGATGTACAATGTGAACTTTGATCTGATTACTGGTGGACTGTTCATATTCGTTATAGTTCAGTTACAGTTGCTTTATAATAATTTGTCCAATTTAAAACTATCGAAAGAAGAAAGTTTGTTACCGAAGGAATTTCAAGACAGGATTCAAATTGATAGGCTGAATCGCTGCTTGAGGCACTACGAACTTATTTTAGAGTAAGTTTTGTTATGTATGATTTTCTTAGTGTTGGTATGAATATGGATTAAGTAATTTATATGTTTCATTTGTTTTAGATTTTGTGATAAAATCCAAGATGTACTAAGTGTGACACTATTCGTTCAATACGTCTCAGCGACCCTAATTATATGTGTAGTTTTGTGCGGATTAGTTTTCGTAAGTACTAAACTAGTAATAACTACATGTAATATTTTACAATAAATTATTTTTGTATGGAGTATTGTTAGGTATACGCATTTTTTTTCGACGAGTTTAAATCTAAGGAATAAATACCGATATATCCTTTCATAAATAGTATATTTCTATTTTTACCCAAATAAATATTTTTTCTATACATAAGTTATAACACTATGTTAATATACCTAATATTTTACTTATTTGATATATTTTCAGAAATCATCACCAGACACGTTAATTTTCATGATGATGTATTTGTGCAACATGATTTCGGAGATTTTGGTCCCTGCGTTTTTGGGTAATGAACTGACTTACAAGGTATGATTTAGAAATGTTATGCTGTTTTTTAATGCGTAAATAAGTATCATTGTAACGCTTTTAAGGTGAAACTAATTATCCTGTTTTGATATTACTGTTACGCAGAGAATGTCCGTTGGTTACTTTATCCACTCCTTGAGATACATGATAGTGCAACAATAAAACAACTTATAGTCCTTAGAATGGATGCATGTTTTTTTAATACATTTAAGGCCGAATAGTGTTTAATGTCAGTTAGTTTTAAGACGCCTGTCTCATGCTGTCTCTCTCAATTTATGGTATAAAAAAGCGACAGGTATACATATAACGTTTTAAAGTTAAGTCGAATAAAAAATAGATTAATGTAGACACTAATAGCCGCGTACTGATTGAGCGAGCAGCCTCGCGAGGCTGCCTCACGAGGCAAATCCTCGGTCGGTCAAGACGTGCCTCGCCCGGGGCAGACGCACGCGCTGCCTCGCCCGAGCGTGCCGCGGCCCGAGCCGAGCGTTGTCGGTTTTTGTCGATGCTCAAAAGCGCCTCAGTACGTTTGCCGCGCTCACTCAAGACGGTAGTGTTTTGCCTCGCTTATTCGTTGCGTGTTAGTTGTGCGTCATGGATAAATAACAGTGTCTTAAATTAATACAACTATATGGTGAATATAGACGACTTTGGGATGCACAATGTCCTGATTACACAAATAAAGGACTAAGGGAAGATGCATGGAGAAACGCGCGGTCTCTATTCGACTTCAAGTTAAACTGAGCGTCGATGCTCACGGTAGCTCGGCCTTGCCGCGCGAGGCAGCCTCGGATTAGAAAAATTACAGACCGAGGCCGCCTCGCGCGGCATGCGTACTGCGGCAAATTTCCGAGGCTGCCTCGCGAAGCCGCTCGCTTGGTCAGTACGCGGCTATTAACGTACATTGCTCTGAAATCATAGTAATTAGGTATCTAAAGCACTATGGAATCAGAAACACAGACACAGACCTGACTGAATGTATAAAAGTGGTTTATATTTGGGGGCTATCTAATTAATAGTAATCTTGATTCTAGAGCCAACAGTTGACCACAGCGGCCTACATGAGCGAATGGATACCTCGATCAGAAAAATTCAAGTCTAGTTTAAAATTATTTGTAGAAAGGGCGAAGAAACCAATTATATTTACAGGACTCAAAATATTTTCGTTGTCACTTGTAACTTTCATTACTGTATGTATTTCTCTAAGACAGAAAATAGATTTTGTCTCGCAACTGCTGTTCTAAAATATTTGTAATTTGCTTTCAGATAATGAAGACTGCTTACTCTATGTTTACTTTGATCAGAAACGTACAAGACGTTCAAGAAAAGCAAGTGAAATGATAAAATCTTGTAAAAACATCGCACAATTTATATTTTTAGTTACTAACACATAATATAATAAATGCTTACTGTATCGCACTAAAATAAATAGCAAAAAGAATAAAATGTTCTCGTTCACGGTCATTTAGCCAACCCATTGCTATTTTACATAACTTTTTTATTTACTTTCCGGCTGTCGTTAAAAGACAGCAACAAAAAATGAAAACAAACCATTCTGCTTTGGAATAAAGATACTGCCAAAATGTATATGTACTCATATACGTTTATCTTAACCTATATTAATTTCTGTAACTTTAGTTCAAACAAACGCGTACCAACTACGGAACCATTACATATACATTAACGATTAACGAATAAGATTCCACGTATCGCTAATAGGTGGCAGCACCTGCGTTGAAGACATTAGTGACGAAACTTCAAATTGTCGGCAATTAAAATAACTATGATTTCAAACCAAGTCAAGTCACGTTGGGCTTATGTGAATAGCTAACACGTGAAACAGGTAAAATGTATACTAATTATGAAGACTATGCCTACGAAATAAATAACAACGGCCTATATTCATGGGCTAAGCCTAGCGCTGGGCATACATCACTACACTTGCTCTTTGCGGGTTAGCGATGTCAGTTTCCAAATTAAAAAAAATCCAGATTTCCTCATCATGTTTACTTCACCGATATCAATGATATCATAGTGTTAGTATAAAGAAAGTAAATAATTAAAACTATGAAAAAGTCACATTGGTACTTTCCTGTAATGAGTTTGAACCTAAAACTGATTATTGGAGCAAATAAAATATCTAAACATAACTTACTCTTACTTCTCTTTTTCAATCCCTTACTTTTTAGGGTTCCGTACCTCAAAAGGCAAAAACGGAACCCTTATAGGATCACTTCGTTGTCCGTCCGTCCGTCCGTCTGTCAAGACCGTTTTTCTTAAGAACGCGTAGAGGTATAAAACTGAAATTCATATCAAATACACTGGTCTATAATACCTTTAAGCTGTAACAAATTCAAACTTTTATGTCAACGCAATCACAAGAAATAGCAATTTAAGCCGCATATTGATCGCTACTACTCGCGAGGGAAACAAAACCTAAAGGGTACTTCCAGTCGATCTAGAATCTTGAAATTTGGCATGAAGCAATGTTTAATAGCACATATAAAGGAAAAATTCCGAAAACCTTAAATTTTTTGTTACATCACATATTTTTCTACAGGTTTGTACGGAACCCTCGGTGCGCGAGTCCGACTCGCACTTGGCCGGTTTTTATAATGGCCGAATATTTTCGTTAAATAGGTACGTAATAAGATTGTGGAATTTAATTCGTAATTTTTCTATTACTTTTTAATAGGTCCATAAAGTATTTTTTTAAACTTTAATTTCGTCGACGACTTTAACTTCACTTAAAAATAAAAGCTTGGTTTATGGTTTAGTGAATTTAAATAATGCTTTAACAGCAGAAAATAATGAACCTTAAAATAAAGTTATGGCTCTATTCTCTGAAGTCGTAAATTATTATAAGTCGGGAGGTTTTCATTAACATTTATCGGAAAGATTACACCTAAGCACTAAAACATGCAAAAAAACTGTAGCAATATATACTTAAACAACATAAAACTGTTTGTATTAGTAGTATATAATAATTAGTTTGCTACTCAAACAAAAAGTAAATTCGTTTTATTTTATTTTTCTATGCAAAATTTAAGCATAATAAATAACTGCAAGAAGACCTTTATATATCCGTGCGGACAGGAATTCTATGCGATACCAACTCAAATAAAAATGTGACCGTATTCAAGTCCGCTTTAGAAGTACTTACAAGACATCATACAAAACGAAAAGTACAATGGACTGAAAACAATGCGGAAAGTTTGTTTATTCACTGTTATCAACGTTGCATCGTCACACGGAAGATGTCTGCTAATGGCGGGGCTCATTACACTACACCCATGTATCTACTGTTTAAGATAAACTTTTGAGCTTTAGTGTTAAACGACTGGTTTAAAAAGTTATGTAGTAAAATACATTTAGTAATATAGTATATTTAACTGCATGGTTAAATATATTAGTAAAAAAAGTGTTAAAACATGGATGGACCGGACACGCATTGCTTTGATACAGGCATGCAAATGCGCGTGAGTATAATGCTTTTTTAAGGTAATTAATTTATTAAAAAATGTTATTAAAACAACTACAAGACCTAAAACCCTATACCCTGTGTTTTTTTTACCCCTGGAGCTGTTTTTAAATTATATAGATCCTAGATTTTCGTTTTTGCGAAATATTTTAAATCATGAAGTCTAATCTTTGTTTCGTTTACAAGGGCACAAGTAACCCGTAGGGCAATCTAGTACAGAAAATGTGTTAAAATAATAAAATAAAATGTACACTGAAAATAGTAAAATATAACATCACAAAATGTACAAAGGCGTTATAATGTAAAGGTATACATTGTATTTATAAATCAAAACATATTTCTCATTGTCTTGTCTTATTCACAGATTTTAATCTCCAAAGCGTTTCGGTGCTTAAACAAACTCATTTTACTTGCATTTAAGCATAGCCTACGTATATAACGGCTAGACATGGGCACTCCAGTTAGTGTTAATGAGCTTGGTCATTACCGAGCGTGCGTGCCTCGGAAACAAGTTTCTGCAAGGAAACTTAAACACCTCCTGTAGAATAAACAGGAGAGAAGTCTAAGAAATCATAAAAGTTAAGGTGTAACTACCGCGTAATGGACGCCTCTGATGTCTTACAATGTGTTTAGAAATGGAGCCACATGGAATGTGTATATGACTAGTTGGGCATCTACAATGATTATGTCGTGAGTAAAGCCGTTTTTAAGACAAATGCCACTTCTTGTTATTCTCCAAATACTCAGCGTCAAAATGTCAAAAAACGATATGAATTTTGACTTAATGGGCGTTTGCATTCGACGCAAAATAATAATATAAGCGAATAGCTGCTAAAGTAAGTATTTCAATAAGAAATATAAATAAAGAAAAATGAACCAATTTTCCACATTTGGTCATTAGATGTAGCGTCGTTCACGGGTGATCGACATTTTTTTTTAATCACTGAGTATAAATAAATATAACGATTTGGTCAACCCTTAATCACAAATTGAATACATATATATTATAATGGATATTAAACAAATAACATATTACACTTATCGAGTACTTTATTGATGCTAATGATATCAAAACAAAGCGGTTGCAGCATTCAAATTACTTTGTTGATTAAACAATGTCAAACTTCGTTAGTGCAATTACAACAAAATTGAATCTGGTGAGTTTGAATTTGCTAGTTCGAATCCAAACGATTTAATTACAATGTGCTTACTTTATTTGAGTTCATAAAATGAGTACGTACCTAAATGTTGAAAATACTTCTTGTCTGCCTACAAAAGTTAAAGGTTGCCTGGAAGAAATTGCCAGATGCAATAAAGCCGCCTTTTGCACATGTTCCTTCTTATTTCTTTTCATTTGTATTTTTTACCTATGTGCAATAAAGAAAAAATAAATAAATAAAAGTTTGAATTTGTTAGAATATATTAAAAATATTTCAATGTATTTGATCGTCAACTGTTACTGTTTCGTTTAAAGCAAAGATAAAATTCAGTTTTTCAGTCAATTTTTAAAATTCATAATATTTTAAAATATTCAGTATAGAGTTCGAGTTTCTAGAATGATATTTATTTGTCTTGCTTAAACTTTGGAGAAAATCGAGTGCTCTCATACAAGATGTTATTTAAAAGTTATGATCACTGTCTCGTGTGAAAGCGGTGACTGAACAATGTAAGTTTGCAAATATAATTTTATGCACTTAGTTAAAATTGTATTTTTTGTATATAAGTAAATGTTGAAGTACAGTACAGATTTATAAATAAATTATACGGAAAATAGATGACAATAAATGTATCTTATAATAATTCGGTTATATCCAATTTACAATATTGTCTTAATAGGTATACCTACATTATTTTCAGTTAAATCTTCTAGTAAAATGTTCAGTTAAACAACAAACACTTGTTTATCCAATCCTTAAGTTGACGTTCAAATATTAGCAATTCACTAATTTAACGAATTGAAAACCGAGCGCGCAATTGAAAGAAAAACGTCGACTAAGCATAAAACAATAGAACACTCCGCTTCCATTAGCACAAAAACAAAAGCTTTTTGCCCTTCCAACAAATAAATCCGTTATCAAAATAGTTTACGTACCCAATTAATTTGGAAAATCACAAGTCGCATCCCAGCTTTCAAGTATAATTTAAACATTACAGTGAGATTCCCGACGGGTTGTGGATTAATCACTCACTGGTTAAAAATTCAAATTATCCCGTTCTACGTGGCTTACTTTCTGAATTCAGACGGAAAACGAGAATTAATATTTAAAATTTAAGTCGCTAAAACTTCGTTGTAAGCTTACTTACAGATCTGTGGAGATTTGTGTGTGGTTTGTTTATGGAAAGCGTTATTAATTGTTGATGCTGCGCTAGAATGGGATAGGATTTTGTTGTGTCGTGGTTATAAATGGTTTATGTTTCTCGTGAGTATGTATTTTCAGGAAACTGTTATACGATTTTCTATGAAAAAACGGAAATGCAAAGAGAGATTAAGGTTTATTGCATAACAGATTTTTTTTTCTTTGGTTTAAATGGATTACTAAAAAAAATCATATACCTCTTGTGATACTATCTCACTATCAGTTTAAGTCTACGTCAAAAATAGAGGATTTTACAAAAAATCTTTTCCTCATTAGCGACATCTAAACAATACATTCACACGCTCACATCGCACCATAAAACGCAATACAAAACGCACTTCACATCAGGTAGCCCTCTTAAATCTCAAGTGAAACAATAGAGGGAAAAGCCTTCCATTCTCCGAAGAGGAATGATGCGCGCACGTAACGAAGGCCCCGAGGCATGCCTTATCCGCTGAATAAAAATAACACCCTGTGTACACAATCAGTTGATGCTACCTATAAATGGCTGCCTTCGGGGCGTAATGTTTTGCTCAGACGAATAAACAAAAGCCTATCAAGGTTTTGAGGGGCTCAATATGAAATTAGGGTTTGTATACCAATGTTAGGGTTTTTTAAGGGTGGTAAGTAAGATAGAGTACCTACTGCTTATACGAATTATAACCCTATATTTTTAAAGCAAAGATTTATGGTGTAAATTGTAAGTTTAACATAATATAGAGTGTATATAAAATGTTGTATACACTGGTCGTAAACAGATGACTCCCATCTTGGTTCTTGTAGTAAAGTATACGCTAGGTACTCTTTTCTAAGGTTGTATATGCACATGTCATTGTAAAACAACGTGACGCCATTTATCTAGGAATAAAGTATATAGCCACTACACTATAACTGCTACTAGGAATAAGAAAATGTATGAATTTTAAGAAAGAAAAAACATCGTGCAAGATATTTTGCATTTCGAGCAAGTTTGCGAATATAGTTAACTAACAATATCCGTCAAAGTAAATATGTATTTTATCATCAAGATAAGATTAAGTGCGATAAAAAAATCTTTATGTAGAGTTATTATGTGTTGAAACGTCTAACATTCGAGTAAACCTCAGAAAGCAATATAAAAATCATTATGTTATGATGAACTTATTCTAAGACACTTCTGACAAACTGTAAAGGAAAACATCGTGAGGAAACCAGGATTCCAAAATTTGGGATCTGAAATCGCCAATCCGCAGAGAGCAAGCGTGGTGATCAATGCTCGTGCCTTCTCTATATGGGAAGAGGCCTGTGCCCAGCAGTGGGACGTTTATAGGCTGGATTATTATTATAATTTTTTATTATATTATGATGAACTATATGATTGCTTTAATTATTGATTTCGTTCTTTAAAACAGGTATTTTACTGAGACAATCTGGTCTTCATTTCAGACGTAACGTGGATTCGTTCCCACAAATCCCGTTTTAAAAACCAAATTAATATTTTTGAGCCTTCAGGCTTGTTTCCGGTATACCCAATTATTGGGATTTCATTATTGTTCTTATACATTTTTATCCGTCTGTTACCCTTGTTTAAAATTCATGGTTACGTTAAGTAAACTTCCATGAGTTTTATATTACATGATGTTTTGTTTGGCGAGTTTATTTATAGAAATTATTATGAGAAATTAAAGCGGTATATTTGATGTTGCTCGCTTTAAAATGTTTAATAGGATAATCATTAATTACATATGCAATACGAGGCACTTAATTGGATAATTATTTGATAAAATATTAATCGTGATTGTATTGGGCACGTTATTATAACAAAATATTTAAATAAAAGAGTTTATCATTTAAGTATTGTTACACGCTAAAGTGTATCTAATGTTTTGAAGTGTAAATAGCTAATGTTTTGATAGTGTAATACATTTTTACATTCGAGCATATTGTATGATGCTATTAGAAAGTAGCAAGTCATTTAATTCTTAAGCGTTCTTAAAATATTTACAATTATATAAAAACTAAGCCTACACAAGAAATAAGAAAAATTATAAACTAAATAAAACTAAGAACTAAAATAAGGCATCACGTCACGTCACATAGCCACGTTGTATGGCAATGCTTATTTGCTGAACTCGTTTTGATAGTTGTTATGTAATCATTTTAAACTTAATTCCACTCAATTTTGGGCATAAAGTCATCAAAATGAAAGCTTCTCCTTAATTCGTTTTAAAGCAACAAAGTAGGGTCTAATAAATAGTTTTAAACTAGCTTTATTTTATATAAAGGTATAAAAGGTTTTAATAATACTTTACAAATTGTGGGCACACGGTATAATACAAGCATGATACCAATTACCAGCATATATCTTCCTCTAATTTAATAATAATTTTGTCTTTAGGTGTCGAATAATTTCTGCGAATTTTTAATCAATTAAATAATTAACTAGTTTTGCACAAAAAAACTGAAAACGGGCTCAAAACCAGATGTGCTTACTCAGGAAAACCTTTTTGTTAACAGCCTGGACCATAAGGCAATGTGTTGATAACAGTTCCTCAAATCAGTGTCCAAATGCCAATATTTTCTATTATTTTTTCCCCTAAACAGCATAATATCTACAAGGCCTTATACATACACGTGGAATCAAGTAAGTACTCATATTATCATTTTATTTCTTTGAAAATGAACTGCAATTAATAGTTTTACATTCTCTTTGAACAAACGTTATTATACAGTATCAGTGTGAATCTCTCTTTAATTAAAAAAAGAAAAGCATTTTGTTGTAGAAAAGTGGTGAAGGTCAAGATGGAAAAAAAGTTATGGAGTTTCTTTAGGCCATGTAAAAGTAGAACGAATAAATAGACTTTTTTAAACCAACATTATGAACTGTTAGTTCAAAAACCAAAATCAACACAGAAATAAAACGAAATCGCAATTGGATAGAGGTGTAAATAAAGAAACATAAACCCACCTATGTGCCTGTTGTAAGCAAATCCGTTTCATGAAAACCACAAAAATATAAAACAAGTCGGAAAATAAACATGTAACATACTCCACTCCATTTTTCATTCTGTAAGTCTAGGCAACTTTGAAATTACACACCTATCAGATCAACACAACAGACGTACAGAGACACACGCATATCGAGAGATCATAGGCTCTGAATGCAACAATTTGGATAATGGAATTGCACCAAGTAGACTGTTTTAAGCTAAACATAAGATTTTGGAACTTCCTTGGTATATGGCCCTATAACAATTCCGGCCGCTCGTACAAATGCTTTTCAATATTATTCATTGGAACCTTTATTATTCTTCACAATGTCCTATTTACTACTAACTTTTATTACCTACCGAGGCAGTTGGATGTTTTTATAGAAGAATTGATATTCTATTTCACTGTGCTATCTGTATTTTCTAAAGTCTTGACCTTTATTTTTATGCGCAAGAAAATAGTGGAGCTGTTGAGAATTTTGGAAAGTGAAATATTTCAACCAGACGACGATGAAGGCCTCGCTATAGTAACGAAGGCTAAGAAATTTAACAGGACGTATTATAAAATTTTTGGAAGCATCTGTGGCACAGCGAATATTGCTCATGTCGTGATGCCGTTTATAGCGCATTTTATATTTAAAGGAGAACTATTGCTTCCTGTTTGCAGTTATTCATTTTTTTCTGATGAATTCAGGCACATGTTTATTTACTTCTTGTACATCTATCAGGCCGCTGGAATTCATATGCACATGCTGTACAACATAAATATTGACACATTCTTTTTGGGGTTAATGGTTCTTATAATAGCGCAATTAGAAGTTCTTGACCGAAAACTGCGAAAAGTAACGGATTTTAATAGAGATAGCGAAACCAGAAGTGGAAATTCGAAGAACTTTGCCGATACAAGCCAAATACCTGTAACTAATTTGAACAGATGTATTATACATTTTAATGAAGTAAGCAAGTGAGTACTTTAAAATTTCTATCACATAACAAACATTTTTTTTTTAATAACCTTTTATGTGTCCCACTACTGGGCAAAGGTCTCCCCCAATTCGCTCCAGGCTTTTCTGTTTCGAGCCGCCTCCCACCAACCCGGCAGATTGTAACTTAAAAATAAATATATATCTTTTTAGGTTTTATTTTTGAAATTTGGTGAACTGTGATGAAAATTTTTATATCTTTGGCATTATCCGTTACAGAAAATTTTATTGAATTTTAATAATTTCAGATTTTGCGGTCTAGTTGAAGAGGTTTTTAGTGCTACATTATTTTGCCAATTCAGCATGGCTTCTTGTATTATATGCGTTTGCCTCTTCAGATTCACATTGGTAACAAACAATTATTTTGTATTATCATTGAGTTAAGAATTATCTAGATTTGTCTTGCCACCATTTGAGCTTATCTTAGCACGAGACACTCGCGTGGCGCAATGGATGGGAAAACAAAAGTGGATGATATATAAAATAATGTACATGCTGTCCGTACCATGCGATGGGTGCGTCCTCATGTGACGAACGACCATTACACGAGCAGCTTGCGAGCATGGCGCGAGCGGCGCGCGTACATTTGGCGGACGGCGTTATTGACACTAGTGCGTTCGCGGTATGCTCGCGAGCGGCTCGCGGTGCAAATAGCCGGCCTGCAATGTTCTTTATTTGAGTATTTTTTTTGGTTTATTTTTATTGATTCTGAGGATGTGTCCAGATTTGGCGCCCACGCACCAAATGGCCAGTTTGGAAGATCTAGAACTTGAAATGCACGCACGCAGCGGCGAGCAGTTCACGAACGGTTCACGAACAGTTCTCGAGCTGCGCATTCGGTGCACGTTCGCCAGATCTGGAAACACACTTATTTACTGTTTTCAGCCAGCAGAGGTCCGTTTTTACATATTTCTGGCTGCTTACATGTCTGCGATAATACTTGAAATAATGGTTCCGTGCTGGTTTGGGACTAAGCTTATGGTGAAGGTAGAGAGCTATTGAAATTGCAATAGTTTATTGTTTATTTTATCACTGAGACATAATAAAGACGTTTATGTAAATTTTCTATTCGCAGAGCAACCTCCTTGCATTCTCTACGTACGACTGTGACTGGACTCCGAGGTCGCGTCAGTTTAAAAGCAATTTGCGTCTCTTTGTAGAGAGAGCTAACAAGCCGCTCTCTATAACGGGAGGGAAGATGTTCTGCCTCTCACTTGCCACTTTTACTTCTGTAAGTCTGTTTTAAGGTGTGATTTCCAGAACAAATTATTCTTTGCGCTTAGAAAAAAAGTGATTTCTTTTTCTAAGTGCGAAGTAAAATTTTAACAGCAGCCGTTACCTGAAGATCACTTGACGTCTTATTTTTTATGTTTCGATTCTCAATACATTTATTTTTGTTTCAGATTATGAATTCTGCCTACTCCTTCTTTACACTTCTGCAACATATGCAATCTAGAGAATAAACAGTATCATTTTAAGTAAATAAATCAAGCTTTTATTACTCAAAATTTTCATTATGTATCTAGCTTCAATCTTCATAAGAATACAAATACTTAATTCACTGTTTATCTAGATTTACCTCTTAATTAAAACTATATTTAAATTAAACTATTAAGATTAAATAAATAAATAACGCGATGTTTTATTTTTTACCTATGTTGAGACCATCTGACTAACTCATCAACGCTAATACAAAACCCATAAACCTAGAAACCTGTATTCCAAAATTGGGATCTGAAATCGCCAAACCAAAATTGAGCAAGCGTGGTGATCAATGCTCGTGGCTCGTGCCTTCTCTATATGGGAAGAGGCCTGTGGAACCTGTTTATGTGGGACGTTTATAGGCTGGAATTATTATTATCTTGTATCTCTTTTAGTTCACGGGCTATCCTCAGTATGAGAATACCCGGAAGGCTTACATGGAGACACAGGTCCAACACGCAGCGGCCTTGGTGAGAACTTTAAGATGCAATGGGGCATTTACCCGGGGCCATCCACCCCCGCTCTATGGGAGAACAGATATGGACGGCCCAAGGTAGATGCAGGACTATTGTAATTGAATGGGATATAAAAAAGACATGGGCTATTGATTGGTATGTGTTAGGTGGATCAGTTCCTTATTATTATTATTATGTATCTCTTTATATTCACGAGATATCTTCAAAAGAACAGATCCGGTCCTTTGAAAGGCTTACGTGGGGATTCAGATCCAACACGCAGCGGCCTTATTGAGAACTTTACTCTTATATGGGATGGGGCATCTACCAGAGTCCAGTCTTTTTTTTCATTCCATCTCTGCCCTATTGGAGAACAGACATAAGCGGCCCAAGGTAGCTACAGAACTCTCATGAATATAACTATTATTATTATTATTAAACCTCATGGCGGAATGAGGAAACTTCGTACTTTTTACACGACTGTCCAAAAAAAGGAGTATTATGTTTTTAGGGTTCATGTATGTATGTATATTTGTGGAACATACGTATTGAAATCAGGGCCTCACAGCTCGACAACTCTTTTTTTGCACTTGGGGGTGTGAGCTGGTAATATCAGACTCATACTGACTAAATCTAAACCACCGTCAGCGATGATGACGGTGGTGTGGTCATCCCCGTTTCGTTTTGATGCATGGCAACATGAAGCCCAACATGATGCAAAGTTTGACCTCCGTCATAATATATTGATGTAGTGGCAGTTGTTTGGGGGCCACCTCGTAAGCCGGCGCTACCAGACTATCATTTAAATATTGGTAAAGAATTTGGAGGGGAGGTGACATTGTATAACGTCTTTGTTTATTTAAAAAATACGGAACCTGCAACTTATCGACATCCTTTCACATCGAACTCTGTTCCAATAAAGAACTCGTATTGTCATTTTGTTTCTTTGAAGGGAAACTGGGAATTAATAGTTTTACGTTTTCTTTGAACAAACGTTAATGTAGGGTTGCATTTTGCATTTCTCTGTAATTAAAAAGAAATGCACATTTACTAAAAAATTGTAGAGAAGTGGTAATAAGTACCTGAAGTCATGAATAGAACAAAAGTTATGGAGTTTCTAACATGGTATTTATTATTTCAAGCAGATACCTACTTGTGGTATAAATTCAGAAAGAAGAATTTTATTTTATTTATTTTATTTGGGAAAATAAACGGTTACACATTACATTTTTTTTTTTTTTTTTTTTTTGCGGGGTGAAAATCTAATGAGTTCGACCCACGTCGAGGGCACGACGTGGGGATATGTCGGACTTGCACCGACCAAAAACACCCCGGTCCCCTTCTCGCCTTTGCTGGAGCCGCGGGATCGCTAAGCATTCTCAGCGCAGCTCCGGCAGACTGAAAGACACATTACATGCTATGGTACAGAGTTTAAAACTAAAAAATAATAAAATCAATGTATAACCAACACCATTTTCAAACATAAACGGCGTGCGACATAAAGTACTTTACCTAAAAATTAGGATTAAATATAAAAGTAAAACTAAACTTAAACAAGAAAAAATTACAAAAAAAAAGAATACAATATAATGGAATATTTAGATTGAAATTATGATTTCAGAATTGCTGAGCACTTAATTCTGTTATAACTTTATGAGCAATAGTTCTAAATTTTCCAGTTGAAACAGCAAAGAACTCTATATTCTGGAATATCTTGTTGAACTGAGCAGTAAGTAATCTTTTTTTACTATTGCTACACTAAATACTCAACACGGCAATTTTGCGGTACCACACAGATATAAAAAAACTGGCCAAGTGCGAGTCGGACTCGCGCACGAAGGGTTCCGTACCACCGTCGTATGAAAGCCCCCCTTAAATATTCATTTTATGTGGTTTTTAGTATTTGTTGTTATAGCGGCAACGGAAATACATCATTTGTGAAAATTTCAGCTTTCTAGCTATCACGGTTTATGAGATACAGCCTGGAGACAGACAGACGGACAGACAGACAGCCAGTCTTAGTAATAGGGTCCCGTTTTACCCTTTGGGTACGGAACCCTAAAAAAACGATAAAAGAAAAGACTACGTGTAACAACCTCTCCACTCCACTCTAAACGATATTATCTGTTCGGTAAGTCCAGGCTACTTTGGAATTACACTTCTATCAGATCAATTCAACGGACGTATACTTTATTCGCTCGGAAAACAACAATTTGGATAATGGAGTTGCACCAAGTAGACTGTTTTAAAATAAACATGAGGTTTTGGAAGTACCTTGCTATTTGGCCCGATAACAATTCTGGCCGCATGTACAAATACTTTTCAATAGTATTTGTTGGTTTCTTTGTAATTTTTTACAATGTCCTCTTTACTATTAACTTTTATTTCCTACCCAGAAAGTTGGACGTTTTCGTAGAAGAATTAATATTTTATTTTACTGAACTAGCTATGGTTTCTAAAGTCCTGACATTTATTTTTATGCGCAACAAAATAGTTGAGATTTTGAGAATTTTAGAAAGTGACATGTTTCAGCCGGACGATGCTGAAGGCCTTGCTATAGTAGCAAAGGCTAAGAAATTTAACAAGACGTATTATACAATTTTTGTAAGCATCTCTGGAACATCGAATTTTGTTCATGTCGTGATTCCGTTTTTAGCGCATTTCATATTCAAAGGAGAACTATTGCTTCCCGTTTGTACCTACTCATTTTTGTCTGATGAACTCAGGCACAAGCTTATTTACTTCTTGTACATCTATCAGGCCGTTGGAATGCATTTTACCATGCTGTACGACGTAAATATGGACACATTCTTGTTGGGGTTAATGGTTCTTATAATAGCGCAATTAGATGTTCTTGACAGAAAACTGCGAAAAGTAACAGATTACAATAACGATATCGAAATTAAAAGTAAAACATCGAGGAAGTCTGCTGACAAAAGCCGAATATGTTTATCTAATTTAAACAGATGTATTATACATTTTAATGAAGTAAGCAAGTGAGTAACTATTAAGTTTTTCCAAATTAAAATTTCTGAAAAACATGTAAAAATTCTGATCCTTACTATGTTAAAAATATATTTTCTACTACCTGGCGCGCGTATCTCGTATTTAACGAATGTGTAAATGTGCGGCCGAATCTTCCATGGTGTTAAATTTCGTACCTTCGAAATGATTGAATGGATTTCGGAAATTAAGGTATACATCGTTAAAAATATTTCAAATTCAAAGTGACTAAACAGAGGTGTTTTGACAAATAATTAAGGAGTCTTCCAGATAAATTATATCTCATAATAATTTTTTACCACATTTATCGATTTTGGTATCAAAATAAAAGTTTTTTTTTTAATTTTATTACAAAAAATGTAACTCGTAGGCTCAAGTCTAATTTGGAATGAGAAATGCTAAAATTAATCATTACCACGGAAAGCCTAGCTGAGTTTGGTTTGTTTATTTTTACTACAAGTTTCGTCGTAGCTTCTACATATAAAATGTCTCAACCAATCTTTGTGCTTTTAACCAGACCATGTAATATATTATTATACTAAAATTGTTACATTTTCAGATTTTGCAGTCTAGTCGAAGAGGTTTTTAGCCCTTCATTATTTTGTCATTTCGGCATGGCCTCCTGTATCATATGCGTTTGCCTCTTCAGATTCACTTTGGTAATAAACAATTATCTTTTTATAATTATTTAGTTGCGAACATTATAACTTTGCAATTCCCATCTTCTGATCACAATTTTATCTTATCTTAAAACTAGTTATTGGAAATAACTTAATTTTTTAATTAAACTGTTTCCAGCCAGCAGCTGTTTGGTATTACACATTTCTGGCTACTTATATGTCTGCGATGGTGCTTCAAATAATGGTTCCGTGCTGGTTGGGGACTAGGCTGATGGACAAGGTAAAGAGCAAAGCAAAGCAAAGCAAAGCTTCAATAATTCTAATGCCGGCTCTGTCGCTATTCTAAGAAAGCCTTATTCTTAAGTTTCGTTTTAGCATTCGGGGGTAAGATAATAAATGGCCACTTACAGACCTGCAGAAAAATCAAGTTTTATATCTTTGTTTATTTTAAATTTAAATTGTTTTTTTAGTCCTTTATGTTGTACATCTTTTTTATATTTTATTCGCAGAGCAAACTCCTTGCATTTTCTACCTACAACTGTGACTGGACTCCGAGATCGCGTCAGTTTAAAAGCAATTTGCGTCTCTTTGTGGAAAGAGCTAACAAGCCGCTCTCTATAACGGGAGGGAAGATGTTCTGCCTCTCACTTACCACTTTTACATCTGTAAGTAATATTTATAACACGAATCATTAATTAAAATATGAAGGTTGAACGAGGAACTACTGTAATGACGAATAATATTTAGATTCTTAAAACATTTATTCTCTTGTTTCAGATTATGAATTCTGCCTACTCTTTCTTTACACTTCTGCAAAATATGAAATCTAGAGAGTAAATTTCTAAATAATTATGTCTCAAAATTTTTATTAGTAGCACTTATTCATTAGAATTTTAATTAGTAATCTAGCTTTTTCATTTTCTGAGTACTTATACTTAATTCACTGTTTACTTAGATGGACATCTCTTTATTATTAGATGCTTTCGACTTATCATGAATAAATAAATTAAGTAACACGATGTTTTATTTTTAATCCATACTTGTATATTTATTATGTAGAAAGAGGCAATCTGACCGACTAACTGACTAGAAGGATAAATTTTGAAATTGACAGATAGAGCTCATAATATACTACTGAACCTAGCGGGTCAATTTAGTAGCTTATTACCTGCCTTCGGTGCGCAATGGCAACTAATATCAAACAAAAGCCTATATGATTTGAAGAGCTGGACACATTTGACTTTCTAGAGTCATATCACTAGGACGCCATGCCATGGCAGCAACTCCAGTAGCGACACTTACCTAAATGTACCTAACCCTACCTCACTTGGCGACGGCTTAGTGTCGACACCAGCCCGAACGATCCCTGTGCTGAGGGTTTTATCGGTGTTGTGGAGAAATGGTTATATATCTATACTAATATTATAAAGCTGAAGAGTTTGTTTGTTTGTTTGTTTGTTTGGTTGAACGCGCTAATCTCAGGAACTACTGGTTAGAATTGAAAAAATCTTTTTGTGTTAGATAGTCCATTTATCGAGGAAGGCTTTAGAATATATAACATTACGCTGCGACCAATAGGAGCTAAGCAGCAGTGAAAAATGTCACAAAAACGGGGAAAAATATTCATACTTGAAAGCTTCCGTTGCGTGCGCTGCGTAAACGGTTCGAGTTACCCAAAATATATGTATGAAAGAATTGTTCCTCTTTAAATGATCTAAAAAAATGTCTGCGACAGTATATGTCTATCTTTTAAGATTGACTCACTATAACCTTTTTTAAGGTAATCATTTGGTCGAAATTAATGCATTATTGCCAATTATATGCTACAGAGATTTATCAACATAAAATTAACTAAAATTATCATTTACGCAGAAATACTTTTTTTTAAACTTCTTAATCGCTGTCATAATAACAGAAATTGACGCGGACGAAGTCGCGGGGATCAGCTAGTCGCTTATAAAATTTTTACCGTTATTTAGTTTACTTACTTATTTCTAAATGCCATGACTTTGTTTTATTCGGATTTTTAGGTATACCTACTTTTTGCATGAAACACATGACACTTGATAAAATGTAAATTCATCACTGAGTTTTTGTTTTCATAGAAGAAATTCGAAGACCACTTAAAATAGACTAAGAGATAGATTTATATAGTCAAGGAGCTAGTTTTATACAGCATGTGACTCCCCACGTCGGTGTTCCTATGATTGTTGGCAAACAGGAGAAACTGAAGAAAACTGCGAAGTACGGTATTCAATTTATGAATAAATATTGATATGCGAGGCGGGTGGCCTGAGGCGATTGATTGCGGGCGACGCCATCCAAGACATTTTGAGCGCACACGAAAATCAAGAACAATACGGAAATATACGGAAAGGTTAAATATTCTTGTTTATTTATTATTCAGGAAAATATATAACTGTTATTCTGTTGATGATGTTAGGTACCACGAAACCAAAACAATACATATTTTTGGTGTCAACTAATTGATGTGAAAATTTGCTTATTAATTATTTATGTTACTAACTATAGGTATACCAGAAGTATCCCTTTACCCTTTTTGGATTGATTATAAACCTTAACATTGCAATATTCATAAATATCACAAGTAAAAAAACACGATGATGAAATAATTAATGAAACTACATTAAAAAAAAAACAGAATTCAGCTCAATCCGATCCCAGCTGAAGACTGAAAGCCGATCAAAACATTCTAGGGAAAAAGGATTTTCAGATGAGTCCAGTTTTTATCTTATTCAACGATTAAGGAAAACTATTAACATATTAAAATTACTACGTTAATATTTAATCATTATTACAAAAAAGCTAAAAATGTCCCACTGCTGGGCAAAGGTATCCCCACACATCTTCCACTTGTCCGTCTCTAGAGCCGCGACTGACCAGTTGGATAAAAACGTATCTGGGTCATTCCTCCATCTCCGCCCGTAATATTTAATTACATGCCTTAAAATAAATAAATAAAAGATGAAAATTATATTTAAATTTTATTATAATAATAAATAATATTCCGGGACAAATCACACACGGTTATCTGATCCCAAGCTAAGCAGTGCTTGTGTTATGGTAACCAGGCAATTGATAAACATACTTACATATTTCTAAATACATTTTACATTTGTTCTGGTTGTCTGGGTGTAATTTATCTATAACTAGCTGATCCCCGCGACTTCGTCCGCGTCAATTTCTGTTATTATGACAGCGATTAAGAAGTTTAAAAAAAAGTATTTCTGCGTAAATGATAATTTTAGTTAATTTTATGTTGATAAATCTCTGTAGCATATAATTGGCAATAATGCATTAATTTCGACCAAATGATTACCTTAAAAAAGGTTATAGTGAGTCAATCTTAAAAGATAGACATATACTGTCGCAGACATTTTTTTAGATCATTTAAAGAGGAACAATTCTTTCATACATATATTTTGGGTAACTCGAACCGTTTACGCAGCGCACGCAACGGAAGCTTTCAAGTATGAATATTTTTCCCCGTTTTTGTGACATTTTTCACTGCTGCTTAGCTCCTATTGGTCGCAGCGTAATGTTATATATCCTAAAGCCTTCCTCGATAAATGGACTATCTAACACAAAAAGATTTTTTCAATTCTAACCAGTAGTTCCTGAGATTAGCGCGTTCAACCAAACAAACAAACAAACAAACAAACTCTTCAGCTTTATAATATTAGTATAGATATGTAATTATAGATAAATTACACCCAGAACAAATGATCGTGCTCATCACACAAACATTTGTCCTGGGTGGGAATCGAACCCACGACCTCCGGTTTAGCAGTCAGGGTCACTAACCACTAGACCAACAGGCCCGTCTTCTTGCTAGCTCTATATGAAATTCAGAGCTACTAACATTGAAGTCGTAAATCAGTATGGGAAATAGGTTTCTTTGAAAATATTCCAGAGCTATTGGCAAGCTGTTTACAACTGTTGTATTTGTAAGTCTATGTTCCTTATACATTATTTACAAATATATTCTACTTAACTTTAAGAAGTGCTTATTCCAAGCATTTATCTGTAATCGCGTATTGGAAAATGATTTACGTAGAGTGAAGTTCCTTAATGTATTTTTGTAAACGTTAGTGGATTCTTTGGAGAATATTTTTATTATTATATTTAATATTTAACCTTGCCTTATGTTACTAAGTTATGGTTAGCTTCCTTGGTTTTGTTTTCTATATTACCCCATTAAAACTATTATCTCTTATCCAAAAAAAATGAAAACATAATTTTATGAAAACATACATCTGGTCACCGCGAGCGGTGACCAGAGCGCGGCTTCCAGCGTTGGTAGGTACCTACAGCAACTGCAAAATAAATGACCAAGCAGAGACTTTGAATTCTTCTTCTTTCAGTGAGATATGTTAGTAAGGCAACGTGTGAGCTGATTACAGTGCATCATATCCGTATATCCGCCCTTACACCTGCAACCATAAAAGTAGTAAAATCCATAGAAAAATTAAATCTCCTTTTATTAACGCATACATTTTTGATACAAGATTTTGTCAAAACCGGCAGAATACAAAGCCCTACTCAACCCATAATGCAGTATCACAGCCATTGATTATCAACACAAAATCTTTTAATCAATAACCTGTCGAGTTGCAAAAAAACGACAACAAAGGGGCATAGCGACCATTATATTTTTTTTGGACTTACTTCGCCCGACTGTTAATTAGAATGGAATTCCGGATCCGTTTTGCGGGCGAACGTCACCTTCGCTAATTGCGTCTCATTTAAAAAAATACGGAACCCGCAATTAACCCACATCCTTTCACAATGGTCTCTGTTGAAATAGAGTAAGTACTTGTATTGTCATTTTGTTTCTTTGAAAACCAACTGGGAATTAATAGTTTTACATTGTCTTTGAACTAAGTTAATATGTGGTTGCAGTATAAAGCTCTCTTTAGAAAAGAAATGCATTTTTTGTAAGGAATTCTAGTAAAGTGGTAATGGGTGGCATAGGTCAATTGAAGAACAAAGTTTATGGAGTTTCTGTATATTATGTACATTATTTTGTCAGGTAACTTAATCTTTAAGAAGAAGAAGTTCAAAACTAATATAAAAGTAAGTTTGTTACTGAAGAATACATTACACATACATAGAAATTTAAAATTATCAGCACATACTTCATATACAGGTGTTACCGAAAGGGTATATGTATCCAAAAGGGGTAAACTGTACATTGGGTTCAGAAACGGTTACTAAAATTTTCAATAGCATATGTAGGCCGAATCTGAAGGGCTTTAGTCTTAATTTCATTAGACCCACAAAAAAATAATAATTTAGAAATAAATTCGTAACAAAGGCGACACTCCACTGCACTCGAAACGTTATCTATTCGGTAAGTCCCGGCTACTTTGGAATTGCACACCTATCAGATCAACACAACAGACGTAGAGTAACACTCATATTTTATTCGCTCGAAATACAACCATTTGGGTAATGGAATTGCACCAAGTAGACTGTTTTAAAATAAACATGAGGTTTTGGAAGTACCTTGCTATTTGGCCCGATAACAATTCTGGCCGCTCGTACAAATACTTTTCAATAGTATTCATTGCTATCGTTGTCATTCTTTACGATTTCCTATTAACTATTAACTTTTATTTCCTACCGAGACAGTTGGACCTTTTTATAGACGAAATGATGTTTTATTTCACTGAACTATCTTTGCTTTTTAAAGTCTTGACCTTTATTTTTATGCGCAAGAAAATAGTGGAGCTTCTGGGAATTTTAGAAAGTGAATTGTTTCAGCCAAAAGATGCTGAAGGCCTCGCTATAGTAGCAAAGGCTAAGAAATTTAACAGGACGTATTATAAGTTTGTTTTAGGCATCTCTGGGACATCAAATGTTTTTCATGTTGTGACTCCGTTTATAGCGCATTTTATAGTTAAAGGGGAACTATTGCTTCCGGTTTGCAGTTATTCATTTTTGTCTGATGAATCCAGGCACATGTTTATTTACTTCTTATACATCTATCAGGCTGTAGGGATTCATTTGCACATGTTGTACAACGTAAACATCGACACATTCTTTTTGGGGTTAATGGTTCTTATAATAGCGCAATTAGATGTTCTTGACAGAAAACTGCGAAATGTAACAGATGATAAAGAAATCGATAGTGAAAGCGAAATATTGAGAAGTTCTGCTGACAAAAGTCGAATACATGTAACTAATTTGAACAAGTGTATTATACATTTTAATGAAGTAAGCAAGTGAGTATCCCTAAAGTCCATTATTATTATTTATTATCAAACGGGGAAAAATTAATCCTTACTAAGATTAAAAGATGTTTTAAGTTTTACGTGAAGTGTGATCAAATGTCTTAACCTATCTTTGCTTTTAGTAAGTGATAGGAGAATCCAAATACTGAGAATATTAACTAAAATTATGATGATTTCAGCTCTTGCAGATTAGTTGAAGAGATTTTTAGTGCTACATTATTTTGCCAATTCAGCATGGCGTCTTGTATCATGTGCGTTTGCCTCTTCAGATTTACTTTGGTAAGAAAAAATACCTATTATTATTATATTTTAATTTCGAACGACTTATCTAGCTTTGTAACTGTTGTCCTCTTTTTAGATGTTAGAGAGCATTTCGAGCCATTTAGTTTTTTTTTTTCTATTTCTAGTGAGATTAAATGGGTGGAGTGTTATATTTTAATCATCCAGGACATCCCACAGCTGGCCATAGGTCTCGCTTTTTTCGTGCCATTCACGGTCAATCACGTCATCACGGAATAAGGCTCATCTAGATTCGACCAAAAACTTTTATTATGTCATCTTGCTACCGGACGACCGATGCAGAAGAGAATGATTGGGCCTCCAATAATTCACTTTGAAAACCATATTCGTAAAAAAAACTAAGAGGTACTATTTTTTTGTTTCCGATAAAATAATGCTTAGGCACAAAACAAATATGTAAGTGTAAGGTACTTATATCCAATAGATTACATTATAGGTACATTTTCTTTTCGAGCTATCCAGAAATCATGATGAAAACATAAACTTACGGTTCTATTAAGTCACTACTATTTCTTTTATAAACATTCGACATCATATTTATTATCACAGCATGAAATTCAAGCATCGGAACGGATTTATTGCAATAGGTCAAGCAAACAGGATGCTATCATTCTATCCTCTTGAGAATCTTACGCTGACCTCTTGACCCTGTTCTCATTGCATAGAGGTCTCATTTTAAATCATGTATTTTCTTAAGAAACATTTATTACCCTTTCCATTCATTTATGACAACATTGCTTCATTTTTTAACCGACGAAAAAAACGAAGGAGGTTCTCAATTCGACGCGTATAAATTTTTTTTTTTATGTTTGACCACGCATAACTTTTTACAGAGTAGTCCGATTTTGATAATTCTTATTATATTGGAAAGGGTATACTCCAAAGTTGGACCCATATAAATTTGGGAATTCCCACCCTAAGGTTAGGAAAACAGGGGTTGATTGATTGTTCACTCACTGATTGTAATGTATTATGCGTAACTTATTACAGAGTAGTCCGATTTTGATAATTCTTTTTTTATTAGATAGGGTATACCTCGAAGCAGCCACAAAAAAATATGAAATAAAAACTTTTTTTGCTTTTCAGTTTTTTCGGCGTTTAATTTTTTTGTTAAATAGTTTTTATTTAAATCTGACGGACCATCACGTTCTTATGCCTAGTAATCTGTATTCTTTATTTGAACAAGTTCTTTTTTTGGTGATTTGTATTTATTCTTAAATTTTCTGATTCCAGCCAGCAGTGGTCCGGTATTACATATTTCTGGTCACTTACATGTCCGCAATGATGCTTCAAATAATGGTTCCGTGCTGGTTTGGGACTAAGCTTATGGTTAAGGTAAAGAGCTGTAATTGGTACTTAAATCATCATTCAATTTTAAATTAATAATATTCGTAATAATATTCCGGGACATTGGAAATTGCCGTTTAACTTCATGCTGGTTGGCCAGCATCTCTAAAAGATAAAAAATAAAAAGTGCAACAGTTTACTGTTTCTTTCATCGCTGACATATAGCAGAGACGTTTATTTAAATTGAGTGCTTAGTCCTTGTTATCATTTGTGTACACTAAATAAAGCTATTTTCGTTCGCAGAGCAACCTCCTTGCATTCTCTACGTACGACTGTGACTGGACTCCGAGGTCGCGTCAGTTTAAAAGCAATTTGCGTCTCTTTGTGGAGAGAGCTAACAAGCCGCTCTCTATAACGGGAGGAAAGATGTTCTGCCTCTCACTTACCACTTTTACATCTGTAAGTTTGTATGACCTATCCTTAAGAATTGATTGTTTGATTTCAATATAAACCATTTTAAAATTAGGATTGATTTTAATGGGCCGTTACTTGTAAATTATGACATACTATATTTCTCTGATCGACAAATAACTCTGAAAAGACCACAAATGTTTACTAAACATTTGTGGTCTTTTCAGTTAAAATAACCGCCCAACTACCTAAGCCCAAACTATTCGTTTAATAAAGGGTTTGATGATTTTATTAAAAAAAAAAACTAAAATAATCGATCTGCAATATAAGAAGATTTTTTTAAGTTCTGATAAATAATTTCGGTTTTACCAATTTCCTGTTCCGCGTGTCACTTCAAAATTTCCATTTTTTCACTATTTTTTCTACTGCAGGGTGTTCCCATATTTTCATCTAAATAGACCTAATACTATTGTCCTTTTTTTAATTAAAATCGTTTTTTACATTTATACGGAAATCAATTATGCCTTTTGTTTCAGATTATGAATTCTGCCTACTCCTTTTTCACACTTCTACAACATATGCAATCTAGAGAGTAAAGGAGTAACCTATTTACTTTTACGAAAATATATCACATAATTTTAGTTTTAATCACAAAATGTTTAATTAACAATCTAGCTTTTATCGTTTTCTGAGTACTAATACTTAATTTACTGTTTTTTTAGATTGACATCTCTTAATTAATACTACATTCAAATTATGTATGATTGATTAACCTTTCAAGATTAAATTAATTAAACAACGCTATGTTTCATTTATAATGTATATAGCGCTCAATTAATTCGTAGCACGAACGCTTAATTATAATGTAAAATAAATAGATACAGGTATAGTTATATTTGGAAGCCTAAAAATACTCGATTCCTAAATAAACATAAAATTTTCAAGTGTAAATTTAGCTGTTATAGGTAAATCGTTTAACTGTTTAATAACATTTTAAGTTTCACTAAAACATATATTATTTGTAATTATGATTTATTATTTAAAAGCATTTTTTACAATATAATTTATGCAATCAAACGCTAACGCCAAATAAAATTTGTAGGTACCTGAGTACGAAAAACCAAATTTAAATTAATAATTAATATTTCGGAAATCCCGGAATCTTAGCAGCGCTTGTTAATGATGGCCTAAAATTATTTCCTGAATTATTTCCTACCTCGACGAAATTCACTTTTTCTAATTGCATCTCATTTAAAAACTAAGGCGCCAGCAATTAACCTACATTCATTAGAACCTTCATATATTTCTCACGAACATAAATATTTCAACACGTCTTTGAAACGCCTGTTAATTCACTTTACACTGAAATGTAAATTAGAAATTTCATGAGTAGAGGGCAGGGTGCATTTCAAACACCTTTCCTTATTAATTAAGACTATACTTCGGTTTTCATGTGGTGCATGTAATTACAGGCCAGTTGCGACTTTTCGTGTCCTCAAACTATATAAGACCAGAGTTCGCGTTTATACGAAAATGTGCTGAAAACGTCAGTTCACATTGAACACGCGTTAGTCAGGAACTGAGCGACAAAGAAAAATTGAATAATGGAGTTTCATCAAATAGATTGTTTGAAAGTACATTTGACGTTTCTCAATGTTCTTGCTATTTGGCCTGGCGACAATCCAAGTCGCTGTTACGTCTATTACTCAAGAATATTTCTTCTAATATTTGTTGTTATTTTCTTAGTATTGTATACAATCAACTTCTATTTCTTGCCGCCTCAATTGGAGATTTTTGCTGAAGAAATGATATTTTATTTTAATGATCTCACTGTGGTATCAAAAGTTCTAGCGTTCGTTTTCAATTTGGACAAGTTTAAGAGGATGCTCGATATTTTGGAAAGTGAAACATTTCAAGCTGTTACCCCTGATGAAGATAGGATAATCAAGAAGGCAAAGCAGAATGCAATACTGTACTGGAAAATAACTGCTGGTATATCCATAGTAGCTAATACAGCAAACGTGGGGATACCTTTCGTCACGCACCTGATTTTCCCGATTGACTTAGAATTCCCAGTATGCAGGTATTCCTTTATCCCTGATCAATATAAGGAATTATTCCTCTATCCAGCGTATTTGTACCAAAGTTTGGGAATCACGTCCCATATGCTGTACAATGTTAATTGCGATACCTTTCTTTTGGGAGTCATGTTTTTGGCCATAGCACAGCTGGATATTCTCGATGGGAAGTTGCGAAAAGTGACTGGTGTTTGCAAAAGTGGAAATGTTCGTGGATTCTATGATAAGTCTATGAATGATCGTAAAGCTGTTTTGGAAATTAATAAGTGCATCAAACATTATGACTTGGTTTGCAAGTAAGTAGGTAATCTATTGCTTTGTCATTACCAATTGCTAGAATTTTGAAACTTAATGACTTGATGGTGTCCTGTCGTGTTTTGTTTTAGGTATTGTAAATTAATTGAGCAGGCTTTCAACGAGACCATCTTTGTTCAATTCAGTCTTGGTTCATGTAAGATATGCGTGTGCTTATTTCGATTTACTTTGGTAAGTTATTGTCACACATTTATCCTTTATATTTTGAGTTTTTTCCAGATTATTATAAACTTTTTATTATTTTCAGCCAGCGCCAACTCAGTACTTCATATTTCTTTCTTTGTACATGGTCGTTATGATTCTTCAAATAATGGTTCCATGCTGGTATGGATCCCAAATAATTGAAAAGGTAAGATATGATAAAGGTATCATAAAAAAAAATGCTATTGTTAATTAATAACAAATATTTTTTCACTGACGTATTCGATAGTTTGCTTTAAGATAAGGGAGAAAAACTATTTATATTTTGCCAAACTATTGATTATATCCCTTTCTTTCAGAGTCGACAAATATCTTTCTCAGTGTACAGTTGCGACTGGACGCCAAGATGTCGTAAATTTAAAAGTAATTTGCGACTGCTGGTAGAAAGAGCAAAAAAACCCATAACTATTACAGGGGGAAAGATGTTCCTCCTATCACTTGGAACATTCACTGCTGTAAGTAGAAAAATAAAAAGTAGTAAAATATTGTAGATAACATTTTTCTGGGAGGATGATGATTTTTAAATGGGCAAAAAAAATTGATACTGAAAGGTCATTGCACATAATCTGACCCGGTTTGTGAAAACTGGTGTATAAACCAAACAAAATTTAAATTCTTAAGTTACCTCACTTTTAATTTCATATACTTTATTTTTATTTTTATGGCGGTATTAAACATTAGAAGGTCAAAGAACAATGTCACAATGCTGGGCAAAGGCCTTCCCCATATTTTACCAGAGATACTATTCTGTTGCGTAACTTCCGACTATACCCACAGTAATGCAACCCATACTATCGTTAACTAGAGACATTAATCGGTCTATTTCAACTTATTTTGTTTCTGTACAGCGTGGGTATTGTTTCCATACTAAGGTGCCTTTGGAAAATATATTTTAATAGATACATCATTTCAGTCTCTAAGAATTATACTTACTCCCGTACTCAGAGAAGTTTATGGTTACTTTAGAGATTATTTACTGTACATTTCTACACAGAAATCAATCCGAGTAAACCAACAGTCAGAAGTCTGGAGTTGTAAATAACCATCAACGTCTCTAAGTTATAGATAATGTTTTTAATATACTCATGTTTTTTTTTTGTTTTAGATCATGAATTCTGCTTATTCCTTTTTCACTCTATTACGTCATATGCAGTCCCGATAAGCATTAGAAACGTTTAATACATATATTATATCTTGCTTAATTAAACCTTGACGCTCCTTTTTACACTCTCCGACATATATTTTAAATTGCTTTAGATTTCAATACTGTGTTTTTATTTCAGTGGAGTATTGTAGAGTTCCAAGAATACACTTAATTTATGAAACTTGTGTATTTGTCTTAAATAAAACTTAGTATTAAATAAAATTAAACAATAATAAAATATTGACACACGGATATCCGAAAAAGGTTGCGTTTTATTTAGGAAAAATAAACTAAAAAGAGTTACGCAACTCCTATAGTTTTCCTTCCTTTTATTTTACTTAACACACAGCAAAATAAATATAGTGTACACATGAATAAATAGTCGTTTCTCGACGAGGGACTACAATTTTTTCTTCGCGTCTGTGGAAACGTCACACACAAGGTCCGGGGACAATGGTACCGTTGAGCAGTTCATCTGTTAGCCGTTGGCGGTAATAAGGCGTGTTTTTGCCCGAACACAACGGAAAAGGAAACAATGATTTTGCTCGTGACTAGATAAATAAGATGTCCGGACGTGACGAGGGTACCATTACAGTTTTTATGGATTCTTTCAGTGGGTATAGCAGCCCGTTCCACCTGTCTTTGTTTAGGCCTCAGTACATTCTTAATGCACGGAGACAAAAATATCGCGGATAGTACAAATAGGTCACTAGTTGTTTACCACCTAGTAATGTTAGTTGTGCTAAAAATGGGAATTGTAATTATGTACACAATGACAATGTATCCATTTGTTTCCATCGATGAAAAATGGATAAAAATTGCGCCCGCACACGTCCTTCCGCCGCGGCGCCGCCTGCAAACGATGATTTAGTGGCGATCCCTGGATTTATAGAGCGGCCCGCCCCGCCCAGCGACTTCAATGAATAATAAATTGAAGATCTTTTTCGATATTATTGATACTTCGGGTATCTTCGCGTGATGTATGTTAGGGTGAGAATTGAAACCCTTTTATTAAAACATATATTACAGGACACGGCCCGACGGTGACACTGAATAATACGCTCCTTGTTGCGACTATTCTTGCCGGAGCTCTCTCTTATTTCGGATTTTATTACTCTAGGATTATTTATTGCATTGTCTGTATACCTACTTTTGTAGAGATTCGCCGAACAATAAATCGTGTCTTTATTATATTTCGCTAAAGTGCACGACAAATGGCACATTATGTAACTAAGTTGTAGTGTTTAACCTGTTTTTCTAGTGTTACTCAGCTTTCAGTAATGCAGTAACAAACTAAATGTATTAAGTGGAAGCTGCAGTGCAAATGTATTTAGAAAACCTCATGCACAACATTCAGTTTGAAACTGCGGCGGGTAATCAGGACTGTACGTTAACTTGGTGGCTCTCAAAATTCTGACAACAGCTATCGTCGCTAGTTGTCGTACGAGTGAAGGAGTTGGGTGTTTGAATTTGCCGAGCTAATTCCGAAGGGCGTACGTACCAGTTTGTCTTGCCGAGTCGCGCTGCCGCCATGCCGGGACGCGCTCGCCTGGATGTACCCACGACGGCGGCAACGCAAACATATGGTAGTGGGGTTAAAACTTGCCCCGCATGTAAAATTAGTTAAATAACTCCCCGGGAATCTTCACTCTCTATATGGAAACACGTCTTTGCTCTAAACCCGAGCAAATTAGACTAGCGAACTTGCACACATTAAGCTCGCTTTCTAAATTAATCTACGTACTGTGGCTAATTAAGAAAAAACATTGTTCGTAAACTCGAATTTATACTTGTTTGTGTTGTAAATTACAAAAGCATTGTTATTATTCAGTGTTTTGTTGGTCTGTGCCAAAACTACGTTAGTGTATTTAGCACACTTCGTTTTGTGGACTGCGAAATGTAACCTGTTTTTTATGCTTGTTATACGAGCATAATGGTTTTACAGCTTGGGAGTAATCAGCTAACATAAAAATAAATACCCTTGCTTTTATTTAATTTAGAAGACGTAAGAAATCGAATGTCTTACTTATTTACTTATTATTATACCTGTTGTTATTTTTGAAGCCTGGATAATATAAAGTCCATACCAATAAGGCTTTGATGCTATTTTCCCGTACAATACTAATCACTGCTGTTGAGAAATTAATTAACGACAAACTTTTTCGTTTGTCGTTTCGCTGCCATTGTGACCTGAAAAGCAAACAAATTTTAACTGTGAGTGGTTTGTTATTGTATTTTTAATTAAGCAAATAGCATAATATCATAAAATGAAAAAAAGGCACATTGATATTGACCTGAAATCGCAAACTGGCGCGGACGATTCCGGTATTACTATCCTCTAAGAGCCTAAGGTATAGGATCTTCTCATCGGAAATGAAAAATATTATTATAATTAGACTAGCAGTAATCCAAAAACATTAATCCAAATTCTTAGCCTTTAAAGTTTTAAGCAATTAATAAAAACAAACGTTTCTGTTTACGTCATTATTGTTTAAACAAAAATATTTTTATTCTTATATCGTAGCCGTTGATTTCAAAAGCCGAAGATTTTGAGCTTCAGTTTTAATTGCAATACAATTGAAATATATTTATTTCAAAGTTAAAAGCACATTTAATCAAAGACGAAAATTAAGTTCAACTAAGGACCACGAACAGATGCTTAAACGATTGAGAGACTTGAGAATTTCAATGTTCCGACTGATTCTGGTCCCTCAAAGCGTCTACATGTTTGTGTTATTTGTGTGACTTGCTCCTAAACACTTGGGCGGTTAATTTCTTCGGCTAGCCCTTAGACTGCTCAAGCGTATTTAATGTGGAAATGTTTCATTATAATGTAAAGACCTGACTACGATTTTGAGGTAGTTCAAATTTTAATGTGTCAAGCGCATTTTGGTCAGTCTTGCGATTAACTTTACTTAGTAGGCCAACTCTCCGAATTCGGAGATTTGGCTTACTTAAATCAATTACAAGAAATACCTTAAGTCACCTTTAACGTCTCTGAATACAGTTGTATCCCATTTAATAAAAGGTAAATGTTTATTTCAGTTGTAGCTGTATTCGTTTACCCAGAAAATGGCACCCAAAATAAAGTATTTCTTAAAACTAGTAACTTATTTAGAGATTATTGTAACAATGCAGTTATAATTTATTCGTCTGTATACACACAAACCTTTTCATTTACTTACAGGACATGACATGTTGAGATAGACAATAAGATCCATAAACAATATATTTAAAGCAAAAAATCGATTGATTTTAATAGCAATCCTTAAAAACTTTGTATAAAAACACGTACATTTAAACGGCGATGTGCCGTACGCGCGCTGATTAGAAGCGACCGACTGCGGTCGTGCGGCCGCTGCAAGTCTGCTCACACTCTCATGGCTGGACAGTGGAAGCTGCTACAGAGAGTTGGCTGTATATGGAAGATGCACTCACGAAAGTTGTCTAAAAGATAGTAAAAAATAAGGACTTGGGCTGTTAAGTACTAACACTTAATTAATTGAACAGTCAAAATAAAGAAAGAAAGAAAAAACGTTTATTGGCACACGCCACAAATGCACACAGTTTAGTACAAAACGAAAATATAATTATTTTATAAATTCGGAAGAGTTAAATATTATTGATTGACCGGAAACCCATCTATAAGATTCCTCAATTTTATGATGTTAATGGGCTGCAAATTAAGTTAACTTAAAGCCACAGTTTAAGTTGAGTAGTTGGAAATTACATGTAAAAAGTTTTCTCAATCATTTTATTTCAATTTAATTAGGTAAGTAATAATAATAATAATAATAATAATATTGCGGGACAACTCACACACGGTTATCTGATCCCAAGCTAAGCAGAGCTTGTGTTATGGTAACCAGACAACTGATAAACATACTTATATATTTCTAAATGAATACATATTATAGATAAATTACACCCAGACACAGAACAAATGATCGTGCTCATCACACAATCATTTGTCCTGGGTGGGAATCGAACCCACGACCTCCGGTATAGCAGTCAGGGTCACTAACCACTAGACCAACAGGCCAGTCGAAGTATATTTTTTATGGGTGGTGTAACCTTAAAGTTACAAACTGAGAAAAAAGAGGCAAATTAATATTTAACTAGTTGGGAATAAAAAATAATTTAATATAACTATTTTCTCTATCTTTAAGTCTTCCCAAACATAATCTGATTTTCTTTGCTCCTTCCAGCACCATCACATTCACGGTCACATTCGCCGTCGACTGATCGCCGTCCAGTTGAAGGGAATGAGTTTTCTATTTATCTAAAGAGTCAACTAAGCTCAGTCGTTAGTTAGCTGTGGCAGATGCTTTAGATAGTTACAATGTTTGTCCTTTCATGAAGATGACTGTTCGAAATTGGTGACGGTTTTGATTGAATGCATGTTTGTATATAGACTGGTATTTAAAATAGGTATATAATTACCAGATATCTATAGATATGTCTATTGATCAGGTATAATACAGTACATAATAATTCCTCACAGATACAGAACATTATCACATTGTCTTTGGTAATAAAAATAACATTAGGTTAGCAAAAAGCAATTCCTGGTCAATAATAATTCGTTAAATAACTGGATTTATTTTTATCTGCGTTTTGAAGTAGGTTATACAAATAACTTTTATAGTAAGGATACCCGAAAACTGCATTACCACCTCTATACATCCAACAATATAATCTTCAAATTCCCACAATTCGGAAAACTATAAAGTCATTCAGCATCAACTTAAAGAACTATTTAAGCTACCAACCATAATATAAGTCGAACGCTAACATATTCCCACAAAAGCCATTGAACAACTCCATTTATTCAATGTTTTAAAGACACATGGTCTTGAAACCGTTCAGTAGAAGAAAGGCTTTGAGTTGATCCGTTTTACTAAAAGTTTTCAACAACAGTTCAAACATTTTGTGGCACGAGATACAACGTTCCCCTTTCAGTAGTAAGGTCTTTGTTCGATGCATTAGATCGATGGTTGTATGTTGGCAATTGATGTAATGTGTTGCACGAGAGACGACCCAATTGTCTAATAGTTCTTAACGATGTACGTAGACTGTTGTGTTTTTCAACGAGACTGTTAGAAAGTATAGCTTTCTTAGATTTAACTTAACTAAAATCTAAATGTGAACAGAAAAAAAATCCATAAAAGTAGTTTTATTTCACTGTTAGAAAATGTTTGATAAAAGTATGTTGTCTTAAAATTTAGATGGGGTGAAATAATACCTATTAACGCTAATAAAGCTTAAGTCATTCGTAAATATAATCAAGCTGCTATCAACAGAATTAGAATAAAGACCGTAATAAGTAAATAAACATTTATAATGCCAACGAAACGATTAGCAAACATCTAAAATGCCTATAACAATAAACAAATTATGTCTTTGCATAATTTAGTCTCGAAAATTAACTTTAATTATTCTATAAATTCAAACGGACACCCTTCACATTATTAGCATTCACAACGTAACTACAGACGAAATAAAAGGGTTCAAATATTTCAGGTCAACTTAATTTGTACGAAAATTGCAAGTTTAATTTGTTCCTGTTAAGAGTCCATTTCGACTGTCCTCGGTTCGGCTTTGTCTTCACAATTAATTTAGTATGAGGAAATCTCCATTCCAATGTTACAGCATTTACTTTTCTTACTGCCGCGACTTTCATTTATATTTCAAAGGACTAGCCGTTCTAATGAAATTGTTTTAAAGGCCAGCTTATGATTTATTTATTAACATAAAATCCGGTGAATTATGTCGTTCGCGCCTAATTCAATTGCGATCAAATAATTTTGAAGTAAATTGTTTTGTTTTTTGATGGAGCTCGCTATAATATCATTTACATTTCATTCCATGATTAAGATATTTGAATGACTCAAATAGTCAAAATGTTATGTTTATTTAATAAATTATCTGGTAAATAATATTTAAACTAAAGACTTATTTATCTTATAAATAAGTCTTTCGTTTAGTAACGTGTACATATTTAGAACTAAAAAGTATAAATACTTAATTACCTGTTAATACATTTATATAGGAAGCATTGTACTCAAACATAGGATACATACCTCTTCAGTTTTTTAAATAACCACCCGGTTACAAATAACTAGCAAGTGTGCCACGTAACTAATTACTTTAAACAAAAAACGCGAGTAATAAACTGCACTATAAAATTCTTAATGGTCAAGCAGCAAACAAAAAAGCGCTGCATAAAGCGCAACACTGCGCTTTAATGTAAATAAAACCTAAAAGCACTCTATTATTTTAATGGCGGATCATTTTTCCACACTCTCCCCTCGGTTCATGTTTAAAGAAATAGCCGTAGTCCACTACTAAGGTTTATCGATGAAAAAGCTCACCCCGGGTGAGTTGACCTGTAGCGCTAGTTTTTCAGAGTATAAATACGATTCGCAACGCCCTAGGGAGTTATTCATCACGGTTGTGAGTAGCTTCTAGTTCTCTCGCAAGACAGAAAGTATATTATAGTTAGGGACTGAATTTTCTGGTTGAGTTATGAAGCTTGGGAGCGAGAAATGCGAAAAGCTTATTATATGATTGTTCAGTTTTATTTTAGAGGGGATATGTTTATGTGTTGTGTATACGAATGTTTCATGTAATGAGAATGTTAACTTTAGGATTTTTTTTAGAAAAGGATAATGTGATTGGAATTTTATTTTTAGGTTGGTTCCAAACAAAACCTTTTGTTTCAAACAAAAAGGTTTGAGTTCATTGATTTCCTAACTTCAAATTTTAATAAAGTTTTTATTAACGAGGTGCAGGTTAACATTTATAAGGTGTAGTATTTTCGTATTTTACAATTTTAAAGAGAAGGGCCATTGATTGTCTTGATTTACTTGTAGTGGTATTATTTATAATTTTCAAGCTACAAAGATAAATAGTTTTAGTAAAGTAATCTATGTACAATTATGAATCACAATAATTTCAACGATTAATCATGGTAGCCTAGTTCAAGATTAGTTTAAACAAACCAATTTCACGCGAATTGGAATAGAGTAAGTAAATACCACAAAATTAAATACTAACATATATTCGATCCGAACAAGTTTGTAATCCAAAGTAAATAGCGACGGCCTTGTCACCGTTCGTTACTAATTTATTATGTAGTTGTTTATTTGTAATTAATGTTTAAATTAATTCAAGGTTTTGTTTTGGCCTAAAGATGGACTTTACTGATCACAGTTAAAGGTAATCTCAGTTCTTACGATAACAGAATTTAATAAACTAAACGTAGTTTAAAAAAAAACAGGTAGTTTGGTATTAACGTTCGAAAATTTTAAACTCGTTTACGGGGAACTTATTTCCGAATGATGTTTAATTAATTGATGTCATCGCTTCTAAGGAATTAGATAAAAAAAGACTAAATTACTTAGATTTATCTAATCGACATATTACATTATATTGATGGCTGGCTGATTATATTACTTCTTAAAAACGAATCAGCCAGGATTATTTGGTAAACAAGTTTAATCTAACATAATGTTAGATAGTTCACCCCTAAAGCTACGAGATCGCAGGAACGGAAAGTGTTTGCTCTACTGAAACGCGATTGCTCTCGAAACACACCTGATGTCTTCTGTTTCAGATAAAATACAGTAGGTAGGTACTGTACTATTCATATAACAAACACAAATATATATATGAAAACAGGTAAAGTTACTCAGAGTATTTGTTGCTGTAGTTTATTTTTGTGTGTGTGAATGACGCAGTATTTGGTTACTTTAAGTTGGTTTTTCTTTTTACAATAAAAAATGATCTACGAGTTTTGCTATGCTTATTTATTATCCCTTAGTTTTCAGGTCACCTACATTACTTCGTTAAATACTAAATATTTCAGTATTCAGACGGGCCTGTTGGTCTAGTGGTTAGTGACCCTGACTGCTATACCGGAGGTCGTGGGTTCGATTCCCATCCAGGAGAAATGTTTGTGTGATGAGCACGATCATTTGTTCTGTGTCTGGGTGTAATTTATCTATAAAATTTATGTATTTAGAAATATACAAGTATGTTTATCAGTTGTCTGGTTACCATAACACAAGCTCTGCTTAGCTTGGGATCAGATAACCGTGTGTGAGTTGTCCCGGAATATTATTATTATTATTTATTTGTTTTTCGGATTCCTGGAGGATTGTTTTCGGTTTTGAGGAGTTTTGAGGTCCTGGGTTCGATTCCCAGATAGGTCAATGTAGAAAACTACTTTTTGTTATACTGATTATTTATATTTAGATGCAAACCTTAAATCAAATTTTCTTTAAAACACAGTATTAAACTTCGACCACAAAATTATATCCATAGTAATTTGGAACGAGTACTATTTTCTATAATGAAACACGATTGTTCCCTGCACACCTGATGTCGCATGTTTTTCTTCACAAAAGAGAGGCATTTGGCTGAGATATGAAAATGTTATTCTTTATCCAAATCGGTATTGTGTGTTTGTGCTGAGTACAGTAGTCAGAATAGTTGGCAACTATTTTTTATATGTTTTTTAGTTTGCTTATTAGTTGTTTATCGAGAGTGAGAGAGCACTGTGCATACTTTTAGTTAAAATCTTGAAGGTTTTTTAAATAGTTTGATAATAGACTTATTAGTATCAGGCCGTTTGCGTTGACGAAACAAAGTCAAATTGACGTGTTCTAACGGCTGGTGTGCCTCAAGGCGGCATTCTTTCTCCATTATTATTTTCTATTTTCTTAAATTTTGTCACTCATAATGTTCAGTGTGCGTATCATCTGTATGCTGATGATCTTCAGGTTTACACTCAGGCACGGCCGGAGGTTTTGCATACAGCCATTGACAGACTTAATGGGGATTTAGCTGAAATAAATCGATGGTCTAACCAATTTGGGGTGTCAGTTAATCCGACGAAGTGTCAGGCTATTCTCGTAGGTAGTCCTCTAATGGTGGGTAAGGCGGATATTGTTAACCTTCTCCCGGTTTTGCTGGATGGTGTTGCGATTCCACTTAGCTCCAATGTCAAGAATCTCGGACTATATTTGGACACCACGCTAAGTTGGCAAACGCAGGTTGCCAGTGTTAGTAAGCGGGTAACGGGAACTTTGCGCCATCTCAACCGGTTGAGAAACTTTTTGCCGCCGAAGACCAAAGCAATGCTTGTGCAGGCCCTAATATTTCCCATTATTGACTATGGTGACGTGTGTTACTACGACCTCAATTCGGACTTGCTCAGCAATCTTGATCGACTCATTAACAATTGCATAAGATTTGTGTTTAACCTGCGGAAGTACGATCATGTTTCTGAGTATAGGACCGAATTGAAATGGATGCCCATTCGCCAGAGGAGATCGCTACGTGCTTTAACGACCCTTTTCTCCTTACTCAACTCTCCCACTCCCCCCTCGTATCTGATTCCTCATTTTCAATACCGATGTTCCGGTCACTCTAAACATCTCCGCTCTTCTCACAATCTTCTTCTTCACTGTCCTTCTCATACTTCTGACACTATCCACTCTTCTCTCCATATCCAAGCTATCCTTTTATGGAATGCGCTGCCCTTGGAAATCAGGAAGTCCACTAATAAGCAATCTTTTAAAACTGCTGTTTGGAAATTTATCTTCAAGAAGAGATAGATAGAGAAGGCAGAATTATCATCATGATTGTTTGTATGTTTATTACAGATATATATATTTATTTATATATTTGTATGTATGTATGTTAAATATTTGTGTATGGATATTTATGTAGGTATATATTATTAAGTAAATATAAGTAGTGTTCAGTTTATAATATTTTACTTCACTAACTGTTTTTTTCAACTGAATGCACCTACCATGTTATCTCTGCATCACCTTAAGGTTGACTGGAAAGAATGCCTGTGGCATTAAGTCCGCCTATGTACACATTTGTTGCATAAAGTTTAAATAAATAAATACTTGCTTTATTATGTCACTTATTCTTTCTGTTGGAGTTATTTTGTTTTAGATTTGAACAGCGCAAAGCTAAGCCAATTCGATCGCTCTATCAATAGCCCCTCTTAGGTTATCTGCTGCCGCATTTACTGGGCATCTGGAGCAATACACACTTATGTTTTAAAACTAACTGTATGGACTTTAGTATACGGGAATAAACGAGCTAATCTTTTGGGATTCAATCTTATACGCCACACAAAACGTTAGTCAAACTACGCTATTGATGTAACTTACCGTTCCAAAGTAACAACAAAATGCAATTGCCACAAAAACGTTTGCTGTAATCTTTTTTTTTTTTTTTAATAATCCGGGACAACTCTCACACGGTTATCTGATCCCAAGCTAAGCAGAGCTTGTGTTATGGTAACTCGACAACTGATAAACATACTTATATATTTCTAAATACATACATATTATAGATAAATTACACCCAGACACAGAACAAAATAATGATCGTGCTCATCACACAAAGATTTGTCCTGGGTGGGAATCGAACCCACGACCTCCGGAATAGCAGTCAGGGTCACTAACCACTAGACCAACAGGCCCGTAATTGCTACAATACTCATTTTATTCCATATTCCTAGCATACAGTGAATCAAATTTGTTGGACAAACAATTTCAGTTTTAGTTAGTGATTTATTTGAAGCGCGTTCTATAATTAGATTGGGCCATGTCGCACAAAACTGAACAATTTACGTATTTATTTACGCATGCGGTACTGATCTAGCGATATTCAGTTATTCAGAATATAAAAATGTATACCCATAGTAGTAACTCGTTATAGTATAAACGAATGCAATAAAAAAATTGAGTACAGATAAAACATAATAATATGAACGAAGAATCTGTTACCTGTTAGAATCCAATTCCTTGTAAACATTTACAATGCGTGTCCATTTGCCGTCGCATGTCCATTAATATATTTATAATAGACAACCCGATACCCTTACTAATCTTGATATCTTAATCTACCTAACTTGAAAATATTATTGTTAAGATTGCTAAGTAAATAAGCATCATATTAAGTACCGACTTAAATAGTAGCTAATCTAAAACATACAATAAACAAGATAACATTATCAGTCATAAAGGTCCATGTCATTATATAAACCTCGTCCATATAACGAAAACCTCACCATCAAAATGACCGTCCTAAGCCTAACTAGTAATTCCTAACATCTAGTTCCCAAGATCTAAATGCGTCATCACATTGGTGACCGCAGGCTGAGAACATTATCAGACGGAAGGCGTTGGGCACGTCGTTAGCGAAACACTGTAATGAGACTAAGGATAATATGAAGATGTTGGGTGAAAGTTAGGTGGAATTAATTTTGTGGATGAGATCTATTGTAGTTTTACCTACATGTAATTATTGTATATCGTTGCTGACGAATCGTATTTTTGAAATTGGCATGAAATTCTCAAAAAACTGTAAGTAATCTATTCGAGCACAGCTGGGTAGGTAGGTACTAAAAGTAATATCAAAATCGCCAACATTTTCCTCCATTCGTGAAATCATGAGCTAGTTGTCACAGAGACTTAAATGATAGCGCAGTCTAAAGATTGATGGTAGACCCCCAGAATCCAATTTGTCTCGGTCAATTTCAGTTGTTTGATCGCAGGCATGTATACCTATAATTGTAGTAAATGAAGTATAGTGAAACTTCGATTGAACCACAAATCTAAAATATTTAAATATAAAATGTAAGGGGCGAATACTTGAGGCGTTAGCTGTCATTTTGGCGCCGCCCGTAAAATATTAAAGTCTACTTGACGGCTTCGTAAACTCCAATATTAATATTATGTGCGTATATAACATTCCATATTTCCAACTGACTGATATTATACTTCCTGTGCACTTTTATATTCACGTACAAAATGTGATATGTCACAGATTGGGTCACAGAAGTTATTTAGTTATTGATACAAACTGCAAATTTGGACTGTCAAATGAAAATATTTATTGTATTAAGTCTGACTACAGGATTGGTTTTCAGTCGAGCGATGCCCAGCCAAGCGTCGATATTCTTTTTCCCCTACAATAAATTGTACATAAAGGCACCGCGTACCGGTCACGCATAACATCTCATAGATTTATATCCTACACTTCTCTCCAAATTTAGATTTAGTGTTATGTTTAGCTATAACTCAGCCAGCGCTTAGGGTTTTAAGAGAAATTGAGAAAAATTGGATTATGCGGGCAGTAATTATTAATATTTTATAACGTTGCAACACAAATTGAAAATAATAAAGCTGCCCGTCGCAGTTCCACGGATGCTGCGGACGTTTTAGATAAACACTGCAGTTAATTTATATCAAGAGTAGCAGTTGCCTCGTGTATAATGTTTTATAATATAATTTCCATTTTCCCATAAACTTGGGTCTAGACACTGGGCCATATGGCGTACAATAAAAGCGCTTACGAGTGCGGCACCTATCAAGGCAAGTGGACGAACAAAATTCTGCGGATTCATATTCCGGTATAATATCCTGCAATTACCCAGCTTTCCAGACTGACGGAGGGGCTTAATACATCCAGGGGTCCGCTGTAGTTATTCGTCGCTCAAACCGTCCGCTCACATATGAGTTTTACGTCATTTGGGCAAATTTTTCAAAGCGGAACAATTTTTCCACGAAACGAACCGACCGGCCGGTTTAAATAACACTCGTTAACTTTTCCGCACAGTAACGGGCTACGCGATTATTTTCGAGAATGCGATTTTTTAACGGGTTGATTAAAACGAGCGTTTTTTTTCCTCTGAAGCGCAAGTAATTTTTCACGTTAATGCACGGCTGGGCTAAATAGGCACTTATTATGTTAACTTTGTTTACGTCGAGTTCAAAACCCGAGTAATTAGGTTGAAAAAATATTGACGTTACAATATTTGTTTTAAGGTTTCAAAATGAAATTCATGAAAAAATATCCTAAATGTATTCTTTGTACAATAAACATGGTTATAATAGAACTAGCTGTACCCGGCATGCGTTGCAATGCTACTGAATATGCATATAAAATTTCATAAAAATCGGTCAGCCGTTTCGGAGGAGTATAGTAACTAACATTGTGACACGAGAATTTTATATATAAGATAATAAAAGTCAATGTTTTTCCATTATGGATAAGGGGATTAAATGTCAAATTAGTATTCAACAGCACATCTATCGAAAGCTAGCTGGTACCAGGGAAACAGTGCCCTCGGGAGGCTCCGGTATCATCGCTCGGCTATGTGAAAAATTTAATTCATTGCCAGTAAATTTACTATGCATACCGCGATTGCAGTCTATTAAGAATGCACCGTCCGCCGCCGACGGGAGCTCTAAAATAAAATGGTCAGCTTCATTTCATCCGTCATACCTATTGAGGGTTAGAAATAAATAATTCGTTTTTCCGACTATTGAGTTTGTGTAGAGCTTTTCCGTTTCTTGATAGTTTTTATTTTCGATTTCTATAAACATGTTTTAGTTTTTAAAATTGCTATACACCGTTCTAAAAATTATACACTACACGTGAAGTTCAGGCAGGAGTCATGAGTGTTATTTGCAAAAAAATCTACGTAATGTTTTTCCTTATTGTAATCATCATTATGCTTTATGTTATGTTTATGCATATACCGTAAAGTTTTTCCATCTGATCTTTAATAAATGCTACCTACTACCTACCTACCTAATGTGCTTTAAACGAATTATAGTAGTAGAGTAAAATACTTCACAATAGTTCCGAGTTTTAAAGTCACTTAAGCATTAAATTGAGAAATAATAAACCTAAATTTATATTCCAACATTCACAGCTAGAAAGAGCACCAATCTCCATAAAGGCAATCGCCTAATTCCAGCCAAATGAAGCACTTAAGTACTAGCTTTACACGAGAAGTTGTTTTATCCGATCTCTTACAAAGTAAACGTCGGGTCTCCATGAAATATGCATTAAATATTTACACAGCCTCGGGGCAAGCCATTCCCTTGAAGTTGACTGAACCGAACAGATTTGCAATTCACCGAACATCCTTTAGGAAAAAAGAGCTACCGAACAAAGGTTCGGAAGTCGAATCGAAATGAACCACTAAATATCAACTGGCTAAGTGTTCGCTCGCCGAGAAATGCCTCATTGTGAGACCTTTTGTTTTTTACGACTATTTTCCTACTGTTGATACATTTACATGTTTTTGAGGGGTTTTTTCTGAATTGGCTTTAGGGTAAATAGAAATCGAACTTAAGTGGGTTTTGTTGGTGACATTTATTTCAAATTGGATAACATTATCAGCTTTTAAGTTGATTTGAATATGACTCATCTTATGATTTGTCTTAAAAAGATAGTTCGGTAAGGTCATAACGAAGATACCTTTAATTTTATAGTCAGCAAATTACCTACGTTTGCGAGCTGGCAGCTCACTTCAATAAAATAAATATAGACACAACTACCACACAGAATACACAACACTAATTTATTTACCCATCCGCAGCTACAGATCAACATAAAAGAACATTTTAAATTCAAAATAAAATTCTTAATTTGATTCTTAATGATTTAATGCGTCGTAAAGATGAGCATAACAGTTGCGAACTAAGTGAACTGCTCGTTTTTATGGCCATATTGTACGGGAAAGTTAGTTTTACGTTGCAGTATCCTTGGTAATTTTAAAATCAATGAAAACTTCTCGTTCTATTTTATGTTTAAGGCTGGTCTTATAATAATTGCTGGCTAGCAAGCATAGAGGCACGTGGGTCTTTACGAAAAAATAAATCAGGATTTAATAAACAGATTGCTTTATATTAAAAATTAAGTCACAAAACATATTATAGTTCTTTGTTTCATCATGGGTGATTCGACTGACATCAATTGACTGACTTCAATGTTTCAGTTTTTATGAAAAATATTTTCATATTCATCATAATTTTTGAAATCATTTTATACAGGCAATATTTTTTATACAAAACAGGTAAATATAATTTGTTGTTATCAAGGTGACGCTTCAGCTTAAAGAACAAAAGCAAGGGTTACGTAACTGAGTCATTACGATTTCCGCGAAATAATAATTGTGTTTCATTTATTCCAATTAACGAACTTTTGGCCTGGAATATTTTTCAGTTACATAAGAAGAAAATAAAATTGTTCTACCTCATTCAAATTTTTAGACGTAGTTAATACATTCAGCATCTATTTAATTTATTTTAGTGGTAGAAGTATTTTTGCTGACTAATTAATTTCTGTCTACATTTTTTTTTATTTTTATTTACAATTAAACTCCTCACATCGGTAAATTACCCGTCAAACAAGCTCAATGATCGATTCAACATAATCTCCGAACGTTACTCTAAAAAACGTCCAAACGTATCACCATCAACGAAAATTTCGCCGATTCCGTCGAAATCGGACAGGCTATATCTGAGGTAATAACTTTGATTTTTCATATTAGATCGGGAACGATTGTAGGAGACATTAAAGAATCGCTCGAAGACTGTTACGTCCCCGCAGGCATTCTAATAGAGTTCGCTACTGCCTGTGGGATATTGATGTAGAATCTTACAGAATACGGCTATTTGGATAGGGCTGGCAAATTGAAAATGTAATTTAAAGTAAATAAAAGGATCTTTTTAAAATTGATAATAGTACTGAAAAATATTTTCTCTATTGTTATGTGACTGGTTTGGTAGTCTTGAGTAACAAGCTTGGTGTTGCCAATGCAAAAAATATATAAATTTCTACGTTTTGTGTTTTTCGACATCCAGTTTTGTAAAATATGTCTCTGTAGTGAACACCTTATAAATAATTAGTTCTTAGCTCAAAGTTTAAAACATCACACTGCTATAAAAACGATCCCTCAGCAAGTTCTAATCGGTTCCCCACAAACTGAAAATAGAGGATCACGTCACAAAATTAATGTGAACAATAAAACTTTCTGCAGCATCGCACTAAAATATCGATCACACGTCGCAATGTCCCATCCAGTTCTCAGGGATCCATTTAGGAAACGTTCCCGTTATTAAACGCATCAATTCGAAGCCGACAAGAGATAAGGCGTGCACTCACGATCCCAAAGCGACAGTTATTACCCTCTAATGTAATGCCAGTTTGGCACATCCATTCAATTACAGCTTAACTATTTGTTACTTAACCATCGGAATTTCTTCAGCGACAGGACAATACATTCCCGAATAAGCATCAGGTACGTAGTAGCTAGCGCCTTTGAGTATTTAATATGTAACTATGGAGGGCGCATAACTGAGTATGAACTGTTAACACCAGTATGAACAAGTGTCGTCGTCAAAAAACAGGGTGATTCATTTGATTTCCCTAAATATACTTAGGGCACCATCAATATTTTTACCTTACACTAAATAACCGAGTATTTACGGCCAAAAATTGGCTTACGGTCTGCACAACGGGTTTCTAGTTATGTGCGTACTCTATGCTTGCTTATGTATACTCTCAGTCTAACACCTGGGGTATGTATATAGGTTGTTCAATAAATTATCTGGGAACATTCACAGGTTGATGTTAATTTTGGTATTGGAGTGAATTGATACGAGTAAGGAGTTCATTGCAGCAGCTACAGCGCTATTTAATTTGATTGTCATTGAAGGTCAAAGGCCGTAAGTCAGTTTTGCAACTTAATACGTAGGAAATATAATAGAATATTGTATTTTAATATTAATTATGATTCATTTCTATTTACGTACCAAATCGGTTTTATTATATGGATTTGGTTCGGATATAATTTTACAAGTAATTGATTCTTTATCACTTACTTTGCAGTCAGATTTTTACATTTATGTGTAATCAATTACTTAATAATATTTAATATTAAACCTTTACGATGAAACTTTAATAATCATCGGTAAAACGTTTAATGACTTCAGTCGTTCTAAACGTTTTACAATTTAACTTGCGTGTGGAATTTCTCGACGATTACGGATTACTGAAATGTGGGATTAGCAAATAACGCCTTTATTATTTTATGATATAAGTAAACTTAAATTGTTTAGTTTGTGCTTACATAAGTATCTTGTGGCTGTTTTTCCATTGAAATGTTTTACATTGAAATTTTACCGTAAACCTATGATTATCTTGTTTATTAAACTTAAAAGATAAAATCATCAATTATAAACCGAAAAACACAGAAAATTATTATTTCACACATGTTTTAGATTTTCAAACAGGCAAGTAATATAGTTTATTTTTTTTGAGTTACCTACCAGTTTTATATTATAAACATAAAACTTAAAAGTGAAGAACGAACTTTTATTTATTTGTATTAGTAAAATTGAACATAGAGTGCATATAGTAATTGACATTGATTTCGTAATACAATTTCGGATAAAAATGTAACCGAATCCTCACTGTAAAAATACAAAATGGGATTAAATAAAAACGTTGAGCATACATTATTATTTATAAAAAGAAAACAGCGTGAACAAAAAGTAAAAATAACAAAAGAAAGGCGCGATGTTTCTCCACAAACAACACATAGTATTTTAGACACAAAAGTAATGTGATAAATTATCTGTAAAAAAAGTTGTAATTGTTTTCTTTGTTAGATGTTGGATAACATTGTTTCAGGCTGAACTTGGCGCCAGAGCCTTGCTTTGTTAAGATAATCTTCGCGTCCGTGGGGACGTCAACAAAGAAAATTGGATGGGCAGACAGCCAATAGCTTTTAATCCTCCATTCTTTTTGACCCTCCTTATCTACTCGTACGTTGTAATCACGTTATTTTAGCAGATATGTGAATGGGCTTAATTATCTTTTAACCAAATAATTACTTTCGAACTATTCTAATCAATACGTGCACGTGTGTGAAGTTTGTATAAGAAATATATTCTTCACTTAATTATATTTTAGTTGTAGTTCAAAGACTTTGATAGTCATTCTTAGCTTAGTGAAAGCTGTGTTTGGAACTGCGTTATATAAAAATTATTGTGTTTTTGTTCATTTATTAATTTACTGATTTTCAAGAATAAACACACAAATGGTTATATTTTGTTTTACAAATCATAGAGTGCCTCCACATCTGACAAACCAGCACCGAACGAGCATTATAGTAACAGCTCGCGAGCTGGCTCGCGAGTCTGGCGGACGGCGGCGGCATGCTCGCGAGCAGCTCGCGAGCGTTTACTGTAATGCTTGTTTGGTGCTCGTTCGTCAGATGTTGACGCACCCTTACATTATTTTCTCCGTACAGAAAGTAGGTATTTGGTATAGCATTTTAATACTAAATTGATTTCGTGTAATAGTATTCATATTACACTTATCATTTACGGGTATCGTGTTCATATCTGATATAATATTGAACAGTATCTACATTTGAAAGGCAAACCAAAGTATTCCTAACTTCGATACATAAGAAGCCTGAACCCTCAACTGGTAATGACCGTCCGACCCGGTTATAATGCGACTGTTCTCTAACGAGGCCGGTCATTCCAATACCCTTAATATCAGGATAACATTTGGGAAGTCACTATCTGCTACTTGGTATGTCGGCGATATTATGTGCTAGTACCTACACTTCTATCTATTACTTCTGTTTAGTAAATCTTGCTTAAATTTTGATAAGTTAATGAACTAAGAAGACTAAGGTACTAGGACTCAGAGGTGTTATAAATAAGTTTTTTGAACGCCACATTTTCAAACGATTTTGGAATCTTTCAAAGTATTCTGTATTATGTAACAATATTATACAAGTATTATGTAACAATATTGTTTTTTTTTACCAACACAATTCAAATGAATTTGATTACCACCTATTCAAGTTACATTAAATAATCTATATCTTAGTAAAGCAAATATATATTTAGTTTATAATATCTGAAGATTTTGATAGCAAGTCGTTTTTTTTCTACTAAGTTTATAAACCTTTAAATTCAATACACACGGTGCCAGCAGTATTCTCGTCCGATATCGACATAAACTATAGATTTCCGTCGAGTAATACGTTTGCTTTAACGATTGCATGTATCACGTACCTAATAGTGTAACGGCACAACTTATTTTTTTTATTTTTATGTACTTTTAAGGAAGGTTTTTTTACCGAAGAAACAATACCTACTAAAAGATGATATTATATTGTAAGGTTTTGGCCAGCCTCATACTGCTTATTACAGTAATGCATAAAAAAGTCCTAGTTTCAGTTTTTCCTAATAAATGAGTTGTGAAGGTCAGTAAATTAAAAAATCAGTTTATTTTAAATTTACCTGAAAGAGTTTGAGACTGAAAGCAGGCCTAGTATAAATGCATTATACTTATACTAGGAAATGAATATATTTACATCATCATCCACAACCCTTGTCATTCCATTGCTGCCATGGCATCACGTGCCATTCTCAACGTTTTTTTGTTTGTTCTCAGTTTACCTACTTTGAAACCCATGTTTAAAAATTATAATGAAAATGTTCTACCACATTTAAAATATACAATTTTTCCTGGTTATGCCCTTTCTTTTCGCAGTAGCGAATATAGCTAGCTACCGTTTTATGGGCGCCGTTTGACTGATGTGACGTGCAGCATTTGGCGCACACTTTTTTGGGCGAACGTTAGCAATTTGAACGCGAACGATTTTTTCCGATTTGCTTTGGGTTATTGAATTAGTTTGCTATATCTATATGATTTATAGTATATTTATCTGTTAGGTACTGCGTTTTAAATGGAATAAAAACACTTAAGTAGTAAAGGCATAAAACTTAATTATTTTAAAGTTAAGACGACAAAGTCTTAAGAAAAAACGTCTTGTTCGTTATTAAATTTCAGTCATTAAGGGTTAATTAAATTAGTATAATCATATAATTAAACGTTATATACCAATCTTCCCAAGTAGGTATATTTACTTAACAGAATAAGTTATGCTTCTGCCAATAAATTTTAGGTACAATTTAAAAATGTTAAACTGGCTTTATTTGATAGCTTTTCATCTCAAAATTCTATTCATAGCTTTTCAATAAAGGCCCTTTTTAAATACACTGAATGTATTCACACGATTGTCTGACCGTACCTTTATAGATAACGTTATTGGCTCACAAAGACGAAGGTTAGAGTTCAAGATCGGTGAATAAATAACATTCAATTATATTTATTATTAGATAGGTACAAAAGTTGGTTACCGAAATTATTTCTTCTGCTTCACATACCGTGAATATCTCAATAATAACTTTGGGTAACTCTAAGTAATCTGAATCAGAATCATTAATGTGGAATATTTTGGAGAACTTATTGAAACATGTAAGTGTTTTATTAGAAATTTTGATGCTTTCATATAAATTGCTAAGCTTAGCAATTTATATTTGTGTAATAGAAATTTTGTGTACAGTTGTACATTACATGCATTGATAATAATTGTTCTTCAATTACTGTTTATTTTTCGATGTCCTAACTAGTGCCAGTTTTACTAATTTAAATCCCAGTTTTATCCTGTCCAGCAATTTTGAATGTGGACATATAATGGTAAAGCATTGTAGAGTAGATAATAGTATCATTTAACCGATTTATTTACCTATTGCTTAGAACGCGTATTGATAAGATATCCTGGAAACCACGTAAAGTTACTCAACATAAAATAATTACTCCTTTCATTTAGCGACTACCTCACACATTTAAAATATCTACAAACAAACATTAGCTTTGTAGGCGTATCTGCACTTCCATTAATTTTCTCAAATGTGATTAATGTTTAAAACAAATAGGCATGAAGTTAGCTGTAGTCTCTCCTCATCACAATTTATCATTTCATCTAATAATAGAGCTGTGTCTTGTCGATGCGCAGATGTTTGTGTCACGCTGACCAGTGCGAGCTCATTTTTGTGATGATGAATTTTGGATAATAACGAGAATATAGTTTAGTAAATGTTAGGTGACATGTTGATAATTACTGAAGTGAAGTTGATAGCGTTTATCGATATGTTTTGTAAATAATAAAAATATGTACATTAGGTATATCCAATAATATACCGGGATTGCAGTCTATCGGATGAACTGCATGTACTTAGCTAAACATTAATATTTCTCTTGATTTATTCTTAATTATAAAGTTTACAAATCAAATTAAATATTGGATACGAGAATTTCAATAACTATACTAATTGAAAGGACTTTTATTGCGAATAAAAAACCACAAAACTAAACAACAAAACCCGATACGCAGATTGTAGACGACTAAAAATGAAGATGCCAACTATAAACAAACAATAGATATCATAGCAGATAAAAAGATGGCAAAAAGACACTTCCCTTATAAAAACAGCTACTTGCATCTTTAAGGTAAATTGCTTTGAGAGTTTAGGAGAGGCGAAGCGATAGCATTTTCATTATCCTTAATTTTAAATCGCGCTACAACTTTGTGCACCGGTGTTGCTCTTGCATGGTTGAGTGGATAGTTTTATATGTAAAAAATCCTTGTTCAATTTTATGAAGTTTATGGCATGTTAATTTAGACTTTGGAAGACTTGTTTAAAATCCCTATACATGAAAACTGGACACAGTAAAAAATAGTAGCATTTTTTTCATTTAAAGGTTCTTGAATTTCGTTACGCTTGTTTTGATAAATAATTAATACTGTTTTGGGTTAATATGATTCTTTTGTAACTATTGAAAAAAAAAGGCATTTTTTTAATTTATAAAATTTACATTGAATCAAATTAAGATAATCATATTTTAAATTAAAATTTCGATAGTATCTAACCTGAACACTAGACAATATACCCTTCTAAGAATAACCTACTACCTAGCTATTAGATACCTAATATATTCAAGTATTTCAACATACTCGTAGATGAGAGGAGATAGTTTGAAATTCGTATTAGTTTGAAACCAATCACGGAGCGATGAGGTCTCTCCAATTAACTAATTACATGTCGTTTAAGTAAACTCTGCCGACTTTGTATCACCCTTTGAGTTACACGTCTAGCTTGTAGATACTATGTTACATGTACTAGTACTTTTGAAGTACATGTAATAATGTTGAACATTATTGAAGCCATCAATCTGCTTGTAATTGTGGCGATGACGCAAGTCTAGATATGAATATAATTCCCATACTATTTAAAGTGCGTTGCTTTAGTGAAGTAAAACAGAAAATTTGATAAAACGTGCATTATCTATGAACATCATTATTGAATGATATGTACACATATACAGGAGCGAACATACAGAAAAGAAACTGAATCATTGGATACTCTTTGTCAGTGACAATTTAGATATTGACATGATTGAATTTTTTTGATGTTTTATTTTGGATTTGAATAGAAACTAATTAAATAAATAAGTTTAAATACAACAACTGCACTCAAAATATTTATAGCAACACAAATATGATAAAATTGCACAGAGTTCGTTCGAAAATTTCGGCTAATTTATGCGAATTCTGAACCCTAATATTTATTATATGAAATGCACAATAAAAACAATTAAAGCATAATTGCCTCAATAAACTATACTCAATTAAGAAAACAAGTACCTACCAAATCGTTAACCCTTTACATCCGGTGCAATCCACCCTTAGTTTGGTCTCGCCGTTTCGGCCCACTTTTTCGAACAAACTTTACAAATATGCGTGCGAGTGGGGTTGTCACCTGCACCGAGTTGGGACCTAATGGGACATTACGCAGGAAACGGGTTAGACACCGCGTGTACGATACAAGGGTTAACACCAACTTGTTTTCAATTAATGTTTGGTGTCGTTCTTGTGAATTTATTAGTTTTAGGCATTAGTTTTAATTTAATTTGTTATTTTAAGTGTAATTTAATATTGCGATGTATGACCCCTCTACTAATCTTACCTAATTTGATCCGTTGTTACCTAGTGTTTCAGATACGCGATTAAGAACCAAAAAATATTTCGTTCTGTGCTTTACTGCCTATCTAGAAAATGACTCATTAAATGTTTTCTTTGTGATGTAGATTTTTATTCTAAAAACTATCCTGCCAGATTTACTTAATTTAACTATGTTAACCTTATATTTTATTGATCCATACACGAAAAAGTTTTATAAAGAGGGACAAAACCGGACAATGTAGTACAACTTAGTTTTCTGGTCATAAGTAATTCATGCCTAATGGAATAATTAAACGAACATAGCATCACGCTTCTTTCCCAAGGGATAGGGGTAAGTAGAACTACCGGCCAGGAGTAGCTTTCATAATTAAACATTGTTATGCTACAGAAAATATTTGATAAGCAAAAGATTTTTTATGTAAATTATTTTATATAGCTGTGCCTGCGACTTCGTTCGCGTGGATGACGAAACTTATCAACAAACCGCAAAATTAAGTTTGTTTTTTATTGTTTATACTTTTCCGGGATAGAAACTATCCAGTGTGGTGCCTAGGATAATAAAAAATAATTATACCAAGTTTCATCGTAATCGAACCGGTAGTTTCTGCGTGATACCTGAACAAACAGACAGACAAACATTTTTTTTTTCACACTTTTGGGTTCGTTGTCGGTCTAGTAACACCCCCCGCCATTTATTTTTTTGATATTTTCAATGTACAGAATTTTCACTTCTACAGATTTATTATAAGTATAGATCAGTCATGTTTTTGTCGAAAATAAACTTATTATTCGTTCAATAGATATATGGCTACGTATGTTTTCTATCAATATAAGTAAAATAAAAAGGTGATATTTTAATTAAATATAACAAAATACCAGTCTGTATTGCCCACAGCTGGACAAAGGCGTTTTCCCGAGAAGGAATAAGCGTTGACCCACCACAGTTGCTCACTTTCTTTCGAGTTGGTAATTTCAGATACCAGTACAAGTTCAGTAGTCTTCAAAATATATTTTTTTTTCTTTTGAAAAGGTACATATTGGTTGTACTTGCCTGGATACCAAATTGCATCTACTAGAACAATGAAAATAACATTATGTCATCGACACACAAGGCAATAATCAAAAAGTCATCATCATGATTATAAATATAAACACATGGTTCCGAAGATAACCTCTTAAATTGCAGTTTCTGCGTTAAAACATAATTAATCTTCCTATACCATGCTTTTTACCCGACTGTTTTATTTATTCATTTTCTTGATTATCAACTTTATAAAAGCCGTTATCGAAGTACTAGGCGCACAGTAGACACAAGGAGCTTCGTTCCACACTATCTACATAACAATAGATGCGTTGTTTAATATTTACAAATGCAAGGCACCAGGTGTGAGCGACAAGCGGTCCCTTCTAATTTGTGAGCCGACACTGATCCCTTATCACGTGACGTCATCTGATTCCAATTACACTACGTAGTTGTTACGAAATAAGGCATAATATTTTCAAATATGAGTTTAATATTGTAGTTAAATTTAGAAAGTAATTTAGCTATATTTAGAGATTATTTTCGGATTTAGTATTGTATCCATGGATATTTCTTTACAATACTAGTTACTAAGTTGTAGTGGAATAAAGATTTGGACAATCAGTCTATCATCCATCATCTTACTTTCGTAAAAATGTATTGGCTAGTACGTTTATAGTTCATTGACCTTATTTTGTGTATGAAAAATATATGCTATAAAATATTTATACCATATATTTTTTGATATAATTATTTAAATAGAGTAGATAGTAAATTCCGTCTACAAATACAGTTAATAAATATATCGGAATCAATCAAATACGATCGGAATAGGATAAAACGGATTAGAACTAAAATCCCCCAACAAATCAAGACATTTCATTCAAGAACCACCTAAATAATATCATTTGGAACAGATACTTGGAACAGATACGCGTACCAGGCAAACAGATCGTTACTGAAAGTCGTTTTGTGGGAACAAGACTCATTTATCGCACGCGTTGCACTACCCGATATTACGGAGAGTGCTCTTATAGATTTTATAGCCGGCGATCATTGCCCATGGGGTACATCTATCAATGTACACATCTATATAATTTATGGAGTGGATAATGATGTTCAGTTAAGTATATGAGCTGCTAAAAGGATTTTTATTGGATAGACGTTTATATACTGTGGGAATTGAAAATGGATTGGTAGAAGGAAGTTAGATTAAACTAAAATAAAAATATTCTCTCAACAATATTCAGCAATAAATAAGCGTTTTATTTATATTATTCAAAGAGCGGGTTATAGTCTTCACTTCTTCAGCAGAAAATAATTAGCAAAACATCATCAAAACACACCTTAGTACACTACTGTCCATACCACCTGCCAATACTAACCCACATTAAAGGACGCGGTCCGGGCCGTCACTCCCAACAACTATTAATTAGGAGCCTCGGGTCATCATCCGGTAGCAAGACAGCTGTCTACCCGATGTGCAGAACCCTCCATGTTGCAAATGACGGGAGAGGTTTTTTTGGACGACCGATAGGCTGTGCGTCCAGTAGTTGCGATGTAAAAGCTATGAGATATGTGTTTGACGTGATTAAAGCTAAATAAACAAAACAAAAAACTAATGTTAAAAAGAGAGCTATGTAATTGCAACATGATCTTAGTATAACGAAAGATATAAAAAAAACAAATGGGAAACAGGTTTGTTCTGAAATATTATTTTGTATCATAATTTATTATTGGCCAGTTCGGTTGCCAACTTGCCACATAATATTTAGTAAAAAAATAATTACTGTTTTAGTTGTCAATGTAATTGTGGCAATCAATTAAAATGTTTAAATGATGTGAAACACATTGGGAATCAAGAGCGTCGTCGACTTAAAAACCTGTTTTTTGCCTTAGTTTGAATTATATATCTTATTTCAACACAAACCTATTTAAAAATAAGTAAGTATTTACTATTTCCTAATTTAGAATTTATAATTCAATAAAGAATTGTTCACTAAATTTTTCTAAAACTGAATAGTTAGCTTTATCAAAGCTTTTTATGGACTGCCGGCTTTAGGTTAGCCAGTATAAATAATGTTAAATGGAAAACAACGATCGTAAGTTAGGTACGTATGTAAGGATGTATATTCACCCACAAACCCATGACACAATTAATGGAAATAGGCTTGCCATTTCGAGGACCACATTGTCATACATACACTTTCGTGGACAGCAAAAACAGTACTCCAATATGAATCGAAGATATTTGTATTTTTACATTTTTATGCATACAGATATTTTTATATTTGATACATTCACCAGTTATAAAGAATGGCCAAAACTATGTAAAGATATATAGAGATAATTTTCACAATAGAAGTTATATTCAATTACATGTTCTTTAACAGTCAACTTACCCAGTATACCTACCTATTATTTTTATATATAACCTATAGGACAGTCAGCAACGCGACGAAGACAAAACACAATCTAACAAAAAAGTAAAACCAACACAATTTTCTATTACAGACCGATGCAATAAAACCCGTCGCATCTTTCAAATATTTTACTGTAACTTATACGTATCGAACTAATACGTGACTAGATAAAACAAATTTTTGTTATACTCAATAAAGGTGATCGTACAATGTTTGACGACTCGAAACAATGTCTCGTGATCCTCCCCTATCACCTTTGACGTTCAGAAATTCGCAAAAACATGTAGACGATATCAAGCGTACGTGTTATGATGTTGGGGGGTCGATTCTCGAAGTGAGAGATAAATGAAGATGACTTTTTAAAGAAAAACGTTCCTTTGTTTAGTTTATTTATTTAAATGTGTTAAATAACTAGTTTTTATAAAAAACTTTTATAAATATACAGGGCCATTATGTAGCAGGATATACAAAAGGTCTTACCGAATACACATTTTTACCTATTTAAAAATTACTTCTATTAGTTATTTAAGCATTAAATTCTTAAGATCACAATAACTAGAAACCTATAATTAACCTTGACAAGGATCAAACCTTACTGAAATACTTATCGCAGACCCCGAGATATCGAGCGCTACCAGAATAAGCCGCTCCGTCGTCAGCTCTCCCGATTTCGCGCGAATTGCTTGTTTAACATATTTTTTCGTTTCTGTCTCGTTTACGTTTAACGTAACGACTTCGTACGCGTTATGTATTTGAATTGGAAGTCGGCCCATTGTGATTGCTCTCTTTTATAACAACGTCTTGTACTCAATGCAGATTTTGAGAACACTCCAATTTTTCAAGTAAATTTATATTTGTAAATGTAGCCAAATGGGCTTTGATTTACAGTTAATGTAAGTACTTTGTATCTTGTATGGTATGTAGTATTAATATTCCGGGACTACTCTCACACGGTTATTTGATCCCAAGCTAAGCAGATTAAGCTTGTGTTATGGTAACCAGACAACTGATAAACATACTTATATATTTCTAAATACATACATATTATAGATAAATTACACCCAGACACAGAACAAATGATCGTGCTCATCACACAAAGATTTGTCCTGAGTGGGAATCGAACCCACGACCTCCGGTATATAATAGCAGTCAGGGTCACTAACCACTAGACCAACAGGCCTGTCAAGGGTAAGTATTATAGGCCTATTCCTATTTTTTGATAACATACAATCATTGATGTGCCCTTTGTTATACAAAATAGTATGCTATAATAAAATGATTTTTGTACATCGGATTTATTCCTGAGATGTTTTCCTACCTGACTTTATGACAACCATGACAATTTAGAACAGTGATATCCTCTAGACAATACTTGCGTATGAAAGTGAACCAAACTACTTACGTAAACGATAAGTAGTAGCAAACTACGTAAATCATATTCAAAGCGATTATTCACGATACTGATCGCATAAATTATGCTAAACTTAAGCAACCAAATTTATCCAAGACGTTCAATGTCTAACCTAATGGATTAACCCCACTTTTATCTAATCATATGACTCGTAAATTAGTTCAGAGATAATTAGATAATCTAGTTATTATATGCGGCCTGAAGCGAACTGGCTAATACAATTTCAAACAATACCATTGTGCGGTACTTCCTGTCTAGTTCGCAGCTACTTTTGCTCTTTTATTTATTACTTGCACACTGAACGTGCTCAACGCGAATTTGTTTTCATAATATTTCTCACAAGCGCCGCTTCTGCGTTATGTGTTATTCTAACAAACAATACTCAACCCTAAGACTGCGACATAAGCTCTGATATTGAATGTTATCCTGTTGAGCATGTACATTTGTCTCTTTATTTACTTTATTGCGACGTTTTATAATATTCTACGTTTGGCGCGATAAGGCGCAAGACGCTCAACCGTTACAAAGTGCTTCTTGTTTTGAAATCACAAGGAGTTTTGCGTGAAAAGTTTTATTGTAACTCGTTTTTTTGCATTAAATTTTCAGAAAACATGAAAGCGTTTCTGCTAATTAGAACACTTAGACTAGACGGGTGGGAAATTAATTTAGGAGAGTATTTAATAAATTAAACAATTGTTTATAGGTTAGAAGGAAACTTACGCTGATATTAATTAAGTTAGATAACGTACCATATAACTCGATCTTAATTATTTTGCTTGTTTGTCGTGTTGGGGTAAGCAGAGTCGTAAAAAAATATGTATTACATAACAAATAGAACGATAAAAGTGAGAGTTGAACATCCTATAAATTTGTATAAAGTCTTAAAATCAATGATCAACCTAATTTTTTCAGCTATTTGTTCTTAGGAATACTGAGCAGTTTTTATTTAATTATTATACCTAATTATTTTAATTAATATTTTTGATGAAAAGAATCGAATTCATAAATCGCAGTTAGTAGACCGAAGTTTAACCTCCACCTGTTTTTATCCCAGACGCTTCAGCTTTCGAACTTTCCTTTTCAATGAATGTTTTGCAATCTTTTCACTTTGTTATTGTTTTCGATTGCTAAAGTTCAAGGAAAAGGCTACGTCTGGGGTCATAACAATCGACTTAATGTCGCCAATAACGTGTTCTTTTACAATGGCATTTGTTAAAAAAATGTTTGTAACTACTGTTTTATGGAGTCGACTTACTTGCCTCTTTCTAAATATCGTTCTATTTTATGTTACTTTCTATATACACCAGCTGGATGAGGGATAAATAGCGAAAAAGATATTAATAAAATTCTTTCGTATGTGCCTATGCAACACATTAAAAGAAAACTACTTAAGATGATATCAGGCCGAACTCATGAAATCTATGGTCATTATGCAAAAAAAAAAGTAATTGGTTAGTATTATAGTATTGCGGTGTTAATGGGTAGGTAATAAATAATGGAAATAATATTTGATTATTTTTAACTCAGCTTAAACATTATAAAAATACTAGCTGATCCCCGCGACTTCGTCCGCGTCAATTTCTGTTATTATGACCACGATTAAGAAGTTAAAAAAAAAAGTATTTCTGCGTAAATGATAATTATATATAATTAGTATAGATTATGTTGATAAAACTCTGTAGCAAATAATTGGCAATAATGCATTAATTTCGACCAAATGATTACCTTAAAAAAGGTTATAGTGAGTCAATTTTAAAAGATAGACATATACTGTCGCAGACATTTTTTTAGATCATTCAAAGAGGAACAATTCTTTCATACATATATTTTGGGTAACTCGAACCGTTTACGCAGCGCACGCAACGGAAGCTTTCAAGTATGAATATTTTCCCCCGTTTTTGTGACATTTTTCACTGCTGCTTCGCTCCTATTGGTCGCAGCGTGATGTTATATATCCTAAAGCCTTCCTCGATAAATGGACTATCTAACACAAAAAGATTTTTTCAATTCTAACCAGTACTTCCTGAGATTAGCGCGTTCAACCAAACAAACAAACAAACAAACTCTTCAGCTTTATAATATTAATTATATAAAAATATATTGACCTAATTATAAAAAATAAAACTCCAGTAAAGTAATTTCTATTAGCACATAACACAACACAATCTCAATCTTGTGTAAACAACAGCAAAATAATTAAACGGGCCGACGCGGACGTTGCGCTTGCTTACTTCCTATAAATTGTACTGAAAATATGAACGGTGTCGCAGTATTTCAAAAGGCTATTACTTATTAAAGAATTATGCACACAGTGTGGGAGCTTTACGTGGCTTAAGACCCCGCTTATGAAAAGAATTTAATAATAATGCCGCATTTTTATGCCTGTGATATCGTTAAATTAGCTTCTGTGGACGCGTTATTTATGGATATGCACTTTAAATAATTGTTTTTTTTATTTCTTGTCTTTTGCCTGCAACTAGATGGGATTAATTATTGTAGATATTTATTGCGTAAAGTGTAAAAAATACGATATAAGGCACCAGAAGACAAATGTCTTCATTTTAAGGTGTTGCGCTTAATTTTAATCGAAACAAGTGTGTAACGATCGTAGCTAGTGGATAAAAGTGATCTCTGCCTACCCCATATAAGGGAAAGATGCGTGATTATGTGCATTGCATGTATTTATGCGCTTGTGCTGTACCTACCTTTGGATTGACACATTGATGTGTTTTTAAGGTTATATCTACCGAATAATTTCATGTGGCTATTAGATAAAAGCAATTTAAAATTCTTGCGGGAATTCATTTTTATGAACAGTGTCATCCAATATCGCTATATCTTCAAGATCTTGTTTCGTTGCCGACAGACTGCCAAAACGTTCGACTAACTAAAACAACAAAAGCGCAAACAGTGAATGGCCTTGCCAAAGATCCTTGTCAACTGGATTAATTCTGTTAAACAAACGCCGCAAGTAAATGCTTGCAGGTTAAGGTAGATAAGGCCTCCGGAAATTGCCTTAGAGTAGGAACCGAGTGGCCATTGCCAGACGCCAGTGGCACAGGCAAGTGGGTGATGGATTGGTGGCTCGCATGACCAAGTAATTGTTACTTAAGGTCCGCTGGCCGCCCCATGCTCGCGTGCGAACACTGAACACTCGGCCTTTCTTTAAAACATAATCTTTGGACCTTTATTGTGGTTTAAGTGAGACTTAGTGGAGTGACGCTTACCCTCCAATGAAAGGAGGTGGAGACGTTTTGATGGCAGTTCTCCTGATAAGTGAGGTTGCTATCGATATTTTGTTCAAGTTGCTGACTTCCTTAAATATATCATTACATAATATTATTCTGTGCAACGAAGCACTTTACTTATTCAATTACATAATAAAAAAGTACTTCACAAAAACATTGTTGCTCATAAAATATATTTGTAAAAAATTGTGTTTAAATAGAAGCCATTAGTCTTAAAGCACAAAAGTACCAATTTTTCAAACCTTCGTCAACTAACATCAACCTTTTAGGTTATTTGCCAACCGTAAATTGCCACCTTTACAAGGGGCTGAGCACCTGAGCGTACAAAGGTTTGCAAACTTTGTTTCATAATACATAGTGATTCTACTCAAAGGGGAAAATGGCGACATGTGTATCATATCATATTCAGAGTGGCAGAAACATACGAGTAAGGCCCAGACTCCACTAAAGCGGAGATAGGTGGAGAAGTCCGAAGCTGACTCAAGCGGTGTGCTGGGTAAAGCTTCCGCTTTACCCAGCACACCGCTTGAGTCAGCTGATTCACCGATGACCGCTGATTGACCGCTCCAGAGCGGATTCTCAAAGTAACTAAAGAATTATGTGACTATATCTGTCCTTTTCTATCTTATGACGGAAAGTGGAAAAGAGCTAAATGTTACACACAGCACGCTGCTCACGGACACAGGACGTAGCTCACTCAAGCTTCTTATGTCATCGGTTCATACCAATATGACACTTCTCCGCTCAGTGGGCTCCACCAAAGCTGCGCGGAGAAAAGAAGTGTGAATTACGAATTCCTATTGGTTACTAAAAAACTTCTCCGCTCTGCTCATCTCCGCATGGTGAAGTCCGGCCCTAACACAAATAGGCCGTCGATGTAGCGATTGTCAGTGCAGTTTGTTTTTGATTTCACTCAACAATGCGGACTGTTCTGAATGCGCTCGTCGCAGTATTTGTGACACATCGCTGGTTTTCTGTCGAGCTAATAAATTCTGCAGCGATAACGTTGTGTTTAATATTTCGTTGAGAAAATGTTTAATGGTTTTAAAATAGGTCAGTGTGATAAATAACTGATTTAGGTACTGAATCATTAGTAAAACATTGTTTTGGATACTATGTATATTGTCCATGAATATCAGGTTTAAGTGCCAAATAGAAACCTTGAATTATTGGTGAGTAAATTATTAGAACTTCACTAAAAGTTTTCATGACTCGTGCACTGAATAAACTCGCTACTAAATTATATTAATATGCTCTATTATCTCTTATCAAAATGAGTCATTTTTAGCAACGCGGCAATTCTTTGTTGCTGAGAATTTTGTTGCTAATCGTAAGTCTAGTAAGTCGTTACGAAGGTCTTATTTCTCAAACAACACGACTTTTTAAAAATGAATCATTCATTTATTATACTACCCTACTATAATAAATAATTGTAGATCCATACATCGCTAGCTAAATGGGAGCGTGTCGCAGACTGCACGCGATTGCCTCCGCCGGCCGAGCACTCACAGGCGAATGCTTAATACGGCAACTGTAACCGAGTTTACTGGATTATTGCGCATCGATGATTAACACAGTTTATTTTTTGTATTCAGTTAATTGATGCAACAGCTTGGTTTTTCTTTTTTAAATAGTTGATTGTGTTGGTTTGTTTTACTTTATTGGGATTCATTGTAACTAGTTTGTTTGGTCAGTATTTTCTTGATATAAGGAAATTTTTTAGATTATTGATTACCTATATTTTTTCGTTACCATTCAAAATGTCAAAATCAAGTCGTGGCGGTCTAGCGGTTCAATGAACGGATTTGTATGCACAAGGTTGCAGGTTCGAACCCAGGCAAGTACCAATGTAGCTTTTTTAAAGTTATAATTATGTACTTTCTTAATTATTCTAAGACACTTCTGACAAACGGTGAAGGAAAACATCATGAGGAAACCTGGATTCCAAAATTTGGGATCTTAAATCGCCAATCCGCAGAGAGCAAGCGTGGTGATCAATGCTCGTGCCTTCTCTGTATGGGAAGAGGCCTGTGCCCAGACAAGGGACGTTTATAGGCTAGATTATAATCAAAATGTGACCTATGTGTTTTCTATCCTAGAGCCTATTTTTCCTAAAGATAATTAAAAAAAAAAATATATAGGAAATCAAGTTTAAACATATTATGTTAAACCGGATTGCCTATAACATAAGTAGTTCACCAAAACAATGACAACCAAATATGTAAATACTATTCAATCCGCATTTATCTACAATACAGGCAAATCAACCCTCTATCTACCCAAGTCCAAACAAAAACTCGTAAATCATTAATCATGAGCCAAAATAACTCGAAACATAAACATGATCTTTCTCAGAGATGTTAAGATGTTGGCAGATTATCACAAGCGTCACGTATGCATTATTCATAGTTGTCAGTCCGCATTACAGCGGCCATACATCACGGAATGACTTCCCCTTATAACAATATGTATGTTCACACGTCACTAGTCAACTATCATTCGACCTAGTAAAATGTGTTTAGATATTAATGAATAAATGTTGTTTACTTAGATAATAAAATACTAAGTGGAAAGAAGTGGTCTCTGCCTACCCCTACGGGAAAGAGGCGTGTTTATATGTATGTATGTATAAAATACTACAATTATCTTTGAGAGTACTGTTCAAATATTTATGTTGCCTAGTATTTTGTGGTGGCGTAGCAATTAAATGCCCGGATTTGTATGCACATGGTTGTAAGTTAGAATCCAGTAACGTCCAAATGTAACTTTTAAAACTTATGTAGTTTAGGTTATAAATGATTAATTATAGGCTATGATTGATATGGCAGCACTGACAATCGATGACTTAAACATCGCGAGGAAACGTGGCTTCTGTAATCGCTAAGCCACAAGTAAGCAAGCGTTTTGATCTATGTTCATGCCGACTATACATAAAAGAAGACTTTGCCCAGTCGTGGTATATAAACTTCTTAGAGGCAAAATTCAATACGACATTTTGTCTAAAAAAAAAAAACATGTTAAACCAAACAGCAATATAATAAAATTATTATTTAATTTTTATAGCAATCTTGCTAAAGGAAATGAAACATTAATTCGTAGTTCCTAGAAAATTAAGTGATATTTTCTAGAGGATTTTTTAAATAATAATTACTTGAAACAAAGTCACGTAATAAACTAGCACGTTCTATGACGGTTGAGATTAAGCGGTATTAGATTAAGACTTCAGAATGCGGTCTATTTATTACTTTTTTGTTAAAAGAAAACAATAATGCAGTAACGTTCACAGCTAATGCAAACTTGGCGTGAGAGCAAAGCTTTCGCTTCGTTCCAAACTACTGCAGTTTATTCTAGAACATTCTATATTAAAATATGAGGTTTGAGGTAATGTGAATTTAGATAATGCAAAGTTGCGTTTCTTTGAGAATATCCTAAGTAGAGCAAATACCGTCTTCCCGTAGCCACTGTTGGCAAAGAAGATAATTGAATGAAGCCAGCACCTAAGTAAGCTAGTTTTAGAAAATGATTATTTTTTTATTCAACAGTTTATTGAGATTTCGTCCACTTATTCAGCACCTGACCAACTTCTACTTCACAGCACAATGTATCTATAATTACATAGCTTCACATGAATAGTGCTACGACGAGCCTACGATCGCGCTACAACTATGCTACGATCGTGCTACGACCACGTGGCGACCGCTGTGGTTTTCGTGTGACATCGCTTGTGTGTTCGTACTAGCCTACATAGAGCCCATATACCGCAGGTCGCGTGCTGCGCTTCCAACCTGCGTTCATGTGGTCTTAAGAAGTCAGTCAGTTTAGTGACGATTTCGTTGCTAAGCTGTAATATAATTTTAAACCTAAGGATTGGCTAAAACAAATGATTTTATAAAAAAATGCCAAGTTATTTGTATTCAGTTTGATTTTGCCTTATGCGTCAAACGGAGATAATATAATCCCGTTGGTCCTATGTAATAAAAGAACTATACATTTTTAATTTTCTTTACCGGATTTCTAAACTATCACACAAATACATTCAAACAAATCCAACATCTTCCATCCCATTAAAAAAAAAAACAAACAAAAAGACATGACCCACATTTAATTCGAAATTTCAATTAATCTACCCGCAACATTTTCAAAGAGCAAAAAAAAAAAACAATAAGGCAAAGGAACTCGGATACCACCGCCGCTACCAATGCGATAAAGAAGCCCGTATACGGAACAGACTATCGTGCGATGTTACTATACGTATTAATCACGAGTTTGCCGACCAAGTGATAAATTAAACGGAACCTTACCTATATTTAGGGCTGTGCACTGATTTACTTTTGCCGGATTTTTTTTCTGCTTATTGCGAGTGTTGTAGTGAGATTGCGAATTTGGGCGTTAGGTTTTTGACGTCGGTCACCGATGACCGAAAAATAGTAGAACTTAGTTTAGTTTTTTATAAAATGCCTTTGTTTTCTTAAGCCATTCGGATTCGATCAGAACACCAAGTTATATTATGTATGTTTTTGTTTTATAATAAGGTTTCATTTTCAACACAATCTATTAAAAATACATGTGTTATATAGATGACTAACTTAAAGCATCAAACCTAATAAACAAAACCTAACTAACCTAACAAAACAAAACCTAGCATCTTTTTCAATCTTAATATAATTTTATTTCACTTATATTTAAATGCAATATTTAGTTGGTAACAACTTTAATGTGACTACGAACGCGAACTTGCCGCGGCGCTCAGAAACTTTGCGTTCTCACCAGTCACTAGGCACACTAACGGTTCGTAGTTTTACCGCCACACGGAACTATAATAGTTTTCCTTAGAGAGCTAAGGGACTGATTTGTTCAGGGTATAACTGAGGCATGTTTGGCAGGTGGTAAGGATTTATGTAAGTTATTAACCAGAATATGCATGGATTACCGTAGTTTGTGGGAGTGTGATTGTTTTATTAAGCACTAGCTATGAGCCGCAGTTTCATCCGTGTCAGGAAATATGTTTTTTATATTTACTCTGGTCTGGATATCATTTACCATGTCGACGACGATGATTAACGTAACAAATTAATGATTATGATTATCAGTGTGGAATGATAATGAGTGTGTAATAAAAATACATGAAATTTATAGAAATAACTCCAAGAAAGGCAAGATACCGATACCTTAGCTATTTGGTGGTTTTGTAAAAAGCAATTGAAGTTAACTGTAATGAATTGTTCCAAGTAACCGACCCCGACTGCAAATATTTGACTTGTTTTTAATTTTTTTTTGACATGGCAGGCGTGTTTTTTAATTTTTTTAATTATAATTTTTTTATTTAATACCTTTTAGTGAACAACAAAAAAAACATAACACAACACAAAAAAAAATATCTTTCGGAACCCTTTGCAGGCGATTTCGACTCACACTTGACCATTTTTTAATGTCCACATAGCCTATGTCACTCGGGATAACTCAAAGCTTCTAATGATACCACAAACATTGAAATCGGTCAAGCCTTTTAAAAGTTATGGTGGAATAAAGAAACTCACAAACATACATACATACATACATACATACATACATACATACATACATGAACCCTGAAAACATAACACTCCTTTTTGGGCAGTCGTGTAATAAAATACCTATTTTTTTCTTTTTCGTTTCACCAGTTTCGCCAACCCTAGTTATATCGCGAACGTGTGATCTAAACGCCGCGTTTTTGGTACGCCCGCTTACCAGCAACGCTTTATCATTAATCACGATGATTCTGACTTCTATTTATTCTATTTTAGCAATAAATAAAACATATATGATTTATTTGTTGCATTTGCTCTAATGTTTCACGATATACGTCGCTTGTGTGACTAATGTTTGAATAAATTCGGAATGAATGATATAACAAAGTATGTGTTAGTGCTATAAAAACAATAATACACTTAAAATTTTGGCATAAAAGAAGCCTAATCAACGAATGGGACCATTTTTCATATGACCAGTAGATTACTCAATCCATTTTCAGAATAATTTATTTAAAATATATTTTCGAAAGTAAATACAATCGTTTATCATGCTTCGGAGTGACATACCCGGATAAATAATTTTAATGTATTGCTACATTTAAATGATAAAAGTGTTTAAAATAATATTATGGCTTTATGATGAAGTTATCTTGCGTATCTGTAGAGGTTTTAAAAATCAAAAATATTTAATAAGTAATATCCGTGGTAATATCTTTTTATGCTTTCTCTACCTGCTATTATGACATGAAAAACAATAGACTAATATTCGAACAGACTAATTTGATAACACTGTTTTAAACAGTGAAGAGAACCCTTTAAGTTGCAATTAATTTGAAACTTAACAAACTTTCTAGCTTAGACGAGACCGGTATTGACGGAAGGGCAGAAACTTATTTGCGGTTTAAGTGTTGTAATTGAATAATAATCGCTGCGGTCGTTAGCGCTGCTAAGAGTTAAATCTTAGGTCTGGAACAGCGATATTAAAAAGTTTTTATACTGAACACTGGTCAGCAATAACGGGCAGAATAATGTTTGTGTTTGAAAGTTCATTTGTTTTTAATATAGAGCATAAAACATAAATTTTATTAGTCGTAGTATACATGTATGTTCCACTGCCAACAAAATAAGGTCTAAGTTTCTCTGAAAAAAAAAAAACATTAAAAATTGTCGGTAGGAAACGAAACGTATATGTGGAATATAATTAATAAGGTATGGTATAATTATGTAATTGAGTATATCATTCAAAAAGGTTATTTACTTGCTCCTCAATACCTCCTTAAATCATAACTTCAATTAACTTCTTTATCATTATTTTAATTAATCTTAGTAAATGCTTGTTTTTATTCAGCAACGAAAGACTTCTCTACAATTACATCATTCTCAATATAATCATATGTACGCTTACCGACGAATGAGAGGCGACACTCTTTACTTTAATCTTATTCATATTTTATGTCATTTCGCTTTCTCGTTAAAACGAAACATTTGGGTAATAACGCACGAATGAATATTTTATGAAAAAAGTGATTTCATTAATGATGTTTGCTCTCTTTTGTTTGGTTTTGCGTTACAACCATTTTTGCTACCAAATATTTGTTATTTATTAAAAGAATATAATATCAGTACATAAAATAAACATGAGAGTAAATTGCTTGGCAAAACGTGAATAGTTTGCCATTTTACGTTTTTCATATCATTTCCTTTTTTATTTTACAAATGTTAGAATTTTATTCTTACTTCACTTCATTAAACCCATATCATTCTTTAATCTCAAAATAATATCTAAACAGCTGTTCCATCAAAAAACGATCAAAAACCTCAACAGACAAACACAAAAGAGACATCAATTCGTAATTAATTTCAAAAATCCGGTAGGTATACGGTATTGTTGAAACACAAGCAACGTCAATTTCAAACTCGAACGCAATCAGGAGCACAATAAGATTGCCGGGCTGACCAGCGGTCGAGAATCGCATCATCTGTTGGTATTGAAAATGTAATAAAATGGCGGCTAGATGCTACGCTCGTGAATTTTGTTCCGACTCTCTGATAGATTGTTAAGTCCTGCTGTTGGGTTGCAGGTTCGTAATGTTGCTTTACGTGACTGAGCTGGTTGTTTGCTATATTTAATGCTATTTCTAGTTTCATGCTACACAATGTAACATTTTGATATCTGATCTTCTGCTGCATCGCTTTCATTTTATAACTGTGTATATACTTAACAAAACATAAAGCGAAATGTGATTATTTGAATACATAATTATGACGTCAAAATAATTACACCTAAAAGATCCATAACAACGATTTTCATAGATCACAAGGTTTAAAATAATAAACACTACAAAAAACATAGTACAGCGAATAAAAGCTAAATTCTTCCACGCTTTTAATTCCACTACAATTTATTTAAAGTTTCTGTCACAAGACAGCTACAAATTCAAAGTAAACTCTATTAGTAGAAAAACCAAATAAAAACATTACGTGACTGAATAAATTTGACGGTGAACTGTAGAAGAACGTGTCATGATTGTCGGCGACAGTGAAACATTACCATTGCATCGGGCCCCCGACGTTGCTTAATAACCACTATGGAAATTACCATTTTGTACCCCCACTTTAATTCATGTTAGGTTTAGATGTCCGTGGGGAGGTTATAGTGACATATTATAAGAGGTACTTTAAATATATTGATACTTTGAAGTGATCATCATAAAACCTCCAATTATGTTGCATTTTCTCAGGCACTGTGTATAACGTAAGTAATATAATTGATTTTAATAAGAAATAATAAATCTTATCTTACAGGTGTGTCAATATAATGTATTATGTGTGTATTTGTTTTAAATAATAATTAAACATTTAAACAAACCATTTACTGCGTTGATACACTTTTACAGGTACATAAATAATAAGAATCGAATAGGTATGAGACAAAGCGTAGACTAATCAATTTAAAAATTGTATAATAGTTTAAAAAAATGTTGCAATATACTCTTAAATAAAACATTGCCAATAAGCACTTAAGTATTTACAGTTAAATAAATACAACTTGAATACGTATTCCAATTTCCTCTTGCATAATACTAGCGTTTACTGAGAACAGTAATTCTAGCTATAAATTATGCCTTTTGAGGTCAGAGAGTACTCGCGAAAGCTAATCTATGAGGCCACTCGCTTGTCGCTAGACAAAGGCATAGAAGTGGTTAATTTCACGCACAAGAGCTTGTGAACAAACTCTTGTATAAAGTAAATTCAGGCATAATGAACTGGGTTGGTTTACACCTGCGTTTTGGACTCAGATTTCTCGGGTTTTTGGATGAAAATTAGTTCTCTTTTTGCTGTAGGTACATGCTGTTTTTTATGACTTATTGTGATAGAGTGATATCGCGTTTTATAGTTTTGGTATTATTATTAAACGTAGAGCTACAAGAATATCGTCAAAGTTAGGGAAACAAATATATATTTTTATAAGATATGTAAGACTAAAAAATCTGGGACTTTTTCGTTAAGTACCTGAAGTAAAATCTATTGTTACTTAAATTAATTTACTTGAATAAGTAATTCCTACAAAATAAATACTCTTCTTTAAAAATTAAACACAAACGAGCACTGTCACTGTAAAACATTAATATACTTAGCAAAGTAATTTACGTTATGACTGCACTTTACAGAATTGTTTTAGGTGAGCGTTGTTCTAAATGCCCATAATTTAATGGAAGATTAACCGCACCTACATTAAAATGGTACTAGTAATCGGGTGTTATCATAATAATCATGATTTAATTGAAAAATAATAGATCTAAATGCACCCTAACGTAAGGGCCCCTCGAAAGTAGACGCAACCCGTCAACTTGTCAGTCAAGGATATTTCGAGTCTGGAATACCTTTTTTTCTTTTTCTTTTGTGTACTTATTTAAAATAGTCAGCCGTGGTGTTGTATAACAAACTGGCCGCTTGCAAATTTTATGATGATATTTTATTTTTAAATATAGAACCATTTTTGTTTTGTTTTGTTCTGTTATTGTGAATTGTTGGAAATGTCGATAGGTTAGTTAAGTAAATGTACATTTCAAATAAAGAGGTATACCTACTTATAATGTTTTTTTATGATATATTTTTTAATTACATTTTTTACGACTTTATCTAAAATTAATTATTTTTAGAATACTTGTAGCTCCAGCTAAACTATTGCTTTAAAAGTGAAATGGCTAAACGAAACGACTTAGAATACCTAATATAAAATAAATGTGAGGTTTAGATTAATTTCGGAGAAAGTTAATTTGTCAGTTCAGTCTGCGACCCCAAGTCCTTAGAAATAATTGTTTGTTAAATACTATTTTAATTAAAAGTAAATTTATGTTTTGATGAAATGAATAGGTAACTATTTTTACTTAAGTTATTTTAGTACATTGTTAAATGATTCTGAAATATGATTGTAGACGCTAAATTAATACTGCACTGTACGATCACAAGTAAAAATATGTATACACATAGCGAAATATGATTAAGGAACTGTTTTCAATCATTTCTTCATGACACGTTTTACAATATCAATCTAGAATGGATTAAAAATTTATTAAAATTGGACAGTGTCTACATATTTTTGCTCGTGACTGTACATATTGTTATGAGAAATAATTAATACCGAAAAACTTGGCTCGTGGCTAAGTGTAAGCCGTACGGTTTGACCGATAATACAGGTTAAGCCGCGCTCGCCGCGGTTGGTCCGTGGACGGGTGACCATTTATAACATACCGAGACCCCTCCGTGTTTCGGAAAGCACGTTACACAGTAGGTCCCGGCTGTCATACATAGATCTTTGGCAGTCGTTAAGTCAATTCTGACAACCAGTCTTACTATGGGATACTGTGTTTCCCAGTAAAATGGATTGTGGAGGTCAGATAGGCAGTCGCTCCATGTAAAATACGGTATTCAGCTGAATCCGGTAAGACTGGTAGCCGACCCCAACATAGTTGAGAAAAGGCTCGGGGGGAGATGATGAGTAATTATATTTCCAGTTACTAAATTTCAGTTTAGACTGACTAGTACTGTTGGAAATGGTTATGACCATTTCTAGAACATGTAGCGTGGCCAAAACGTGGTAGCTCAAACTAAGCTTTATGTTTATCTTACAACTCGTATAAAGTGTATATATGTATAATAATATCATGTATATGTATAAAGTATGAGCAATGAGCATTACGTTGCTGTGTTAAGGATGAATTTGTTTTATTCATTTTAATATTAACGCTTTGATGCACTTCGACTCTATACTAGTATTAATTGGCCCTAACGGAGATAATTAACTATTGTAAAATAGAAAAATAGACAATGTTTTCAAAAATTAAACAGGCTAACTTAAATTCTGGATGAACTGATCTTCTTCTTAGTCGATCAATGGCGGTTATAAATGATAATGATGATGTGAGATGAACTGATGAAGTAATATTGTAGAACGGGGATTAGCGCGTAGATACTAAAATGCCTTTTTACTTTTAATTATTAAAAGTTATTATGAACTGATGAACCGAGAACCAGGGATTGCCAATCTCAACCAGCATACATAAATACGGGTATACTACAAATTCTATCCGTCTGGTTTCTCGGATATCGTATACCTATATTTCCATGTAATAAACACTAGTTCCACGTAAGCCTTATTGTCTTATTCTAGCAGTATTTGAATATCGGGTTGGTTTCGAGAACGTTTCTATTAGAAAGGTTAGGAGTGGCCTTTAGTTTCTAATGGTTTCCTTGAACGTCAGTAGATGGTTTGGCTGTAATATTTAATTGTCATATAATATATAGTGATGTCTTTTATTTAAAGTAAAAAAATACAATTTATAGTTGAGTTTTTTTTTTGTGGCTATATCCGACTGGCCTTTTGGTCTAGTGGTTAGTGACCCTGACTGCTATACCGGAGGTCGTGGGTTCGATTCCCACCCAGGACAAATCTTTGAGTGATGAGCACGATCATTTCTTCTGTGCCTGCGTGCAATTTGTTCATAATAATAATATGCATGTATTTAGAAATACATAAGTATGTTTATCAGTTGTCTGGTTACTTTAGTACAAGCTCTGCTTAATTTGGAATCAGACGACGAGCGTGTGTGAGTTGTCCCAGGATATTATAAAGGTAGCTAACAGAAAAGTATAGTACCGAAATACTGATAAAATCAAAGGTTTTGGTCAATAGGGCTTAGTTTCTTCATTAGTTCAATGTAGATAGGTTCTTAGTAATTTCTTTTTTTTTTTTTATTTTTTTTACTTTATTTCACTACCTACTACACTACTACTTGCACTGGTAGAAGCGTAATTATTAAAAAGGTAATGCTCCGTAATCACTTACTTGCGTGTTTTGATATGGTAAATAAGCTATTTTTCTTAGGCCTATATCTACGAGTACTTTATAAATACAGTTGTATGTTTTAAGTAAATAAAACATTAGTAAATAAAGTGATGAATCAGTTTCTAGTAAATGAAGAAATGGCACTAGCATTTAAAAAGGATTTTTTCAAATCACATATTCAATATACTCCTAACAGGTTTTTTTAATCCGGTTTGAACTTTGTATTTTGGGGAAAAATAATACGATATGATACGTCATTATTAATATTTGATAAAACAGAATAAAAATATATTTTAGACAAAACAATATACGAGCTACAAAGACGAGGCACCTGCTACCTTATTAAGTATTCATATTTCAATAAATGCAAGTAATAGTTCGCGTTCAGTATTACACTAATTTGCCTTAATATTTAATGAGTGAGAACGACTGGTCTGGTAATATGTAGGGATCAAACATATAATTATTTAATACGTATGCAAATCGCTTCATTGCCCCCAAATACAACACAGGGGTACTGTGTACAGACAATCACAACTTTGTAGTAAGTGATTTCAATGATTTATTGATGGATTTAGTAATGTGACTGTTTTGTTTTTAGAGGTATATTTTTACAGGAATATTATGCGATATTAAATACGTTTATCAAACCTATGTTCTGGTCAGGACTGTCGTAAGTCAATAAGTGTGATAATTAATTTATTTCTAATCTAAGCCGAAGAATTATAAACTAAATGAAACTAAACTAAAACAAGGCATCAAAAAATTCATCCACATCGCTGTCGACTGGGAGTGTGCCCAAAAGGCTGGCAGCATTGCCACGTTGTATGGCAATACTTATTCGCTGACCTAGGTAGAAGCCAGCCTTTGGGTCACGCGAAGTGTCAACCAGGCGTTTGGATAAATCTTTAAAAAATCTGTGTGCGCTCGGACCCCTTAATCTTAGTTTGACTTTGACCCGGATTAGCCAAATCCTTTTTATTAGGTGATAGAGAAATCCTTGAAAATAATTGAATGACTAAAACTTGCGACAAGTTTGACGTCTCAAATAATGGGTATATTGTTCCAATTGATTTCAAATGAATCTTGATTTTCAGTTGTATGTATGTAGTACTTAGACGGCTTCCCTTTCGCTGTATGTGCCTGTACATCGCGTGTATATCCCCGTCTGAAGTTACAGCGTTTACTTTCCGCGATACAAACAAAATATTGCAAGACGCAATAATTTGCATTACACTTGCCCAAGGAAGGGCGGGGCGAGGTTCTCATTAATAATAGAGCTAAGTTAGAGGGCGTATCCCTACAGGGGTTAACGACCCTTGTTAAACAGTATAGACGCAGTCTGGATTCATTTTCTGCTACAATGACTAGTGCATATTTATGTTAAGTTTAACGTTACCGGGAACAAGTGGTTTTTACATGAACGTGTGCCAGACGTTCACCTGCTCACGGTAGCTGAAAATAAAATTTTTAAATTTTATGTTTGTTTTTTTTGTAGACTTTATTTATGTGTGTTTGTTGTGTTTTTATTTTATTAAGGTTTTACATTGGTTGTATTAAATCTAATAGATTTTCAGATAACATTTCAGGTGAAAAATTATTGTTAAACATGCTCATTTAGTTTTTAGACCCGTGTTTCTAACACGGGTAAGCAAGTAGCTGCAAGTAGCCTACAGTCTGCGTATGTATTTTATATGTTATTATCACTAAACAATCAATTTTACATTCAAATGTCTTGTCCCAAGACACAAAAAGCCTGCCTGTTTCAAAAAACAGTGCTTAATATAATTTTGATGAGCAAGTCTTTATAGCCAAGGAGGAATTAGTGCTAGCGGCAATATATCTCTGGAAGCCTGTTGCCAGCTAGTCGCCACAATCCGTGAAATTGGCCGCACATTATTTTTAAAATATGCGACTATCGTTCTCATTTTGTTTTCAAACTTAATTATGTTTTCCGTCTTTTGTTTTGATCTAGTTGACGCTCTAAAGATTAACTGAAGCCGATTGGGTCGGTAATTAGCTTTTAATTATAAATATACTGCTGCATTATCTGATAAATAAGCTTCGAGTGTGTATGGTAGATAACTAATGAAGTATGGTCAGAAGAAATTAATTATCTGTGTTATGGTTACGAAGAAATATGAAGTTTTATAAGGTATTATTTTTTCCCCTTTCGACATGTTATTAATGTTTATAGAAATTCCTTGGCAAAATTTCCGGCAAGTGAATTGAAAAACTCGGAATAAAATTTATAGATACATAGAATTATGATTTTGAAGTGTATTAGGTACCTACGTATAATTTTTTTTATGTTTGGCAAACGAGATTATGTGTTTGTGTTTATAAACAGTTTTTATTAGGTATTGTCCAGTCGGGAAATCAGTATGAAAACAAAAAAACCGCACCATCCGGTCAGAGCATAACAAAATTAATGGCGTGCAAACATTTCGGTTGTCTGCATTTGTTTTACAAATCATTGTTTGTTATATAATAATTATGTCATCATGTTTGTTATGAAGGGGCATCAAACACAGTTAATTTCAATTCGTAATTTTTATATGGGCTGACCCAGACATAGGTAGGTAAAGTAATTAAGAGCTATTTTCTCGAAATGAGCCTCGTTTTATTGAAATATCGAATTAAAAGACATAATCAGCAGACATAATCTATACTTATAATAAATCTGTAAAAGTGAAAATTCTGTACATTGAAAATATCAAAAAAATAAATTGCGGGGGCTGTTACTAGACCGACACCGAACACAAAAGTGTGAAAAAAAAATTGTCTGTCTGTTTGTCCAGGTATCACGCAAAAACTACCGGTTCGATTACGATGAAACTTGGTATAATTATTCTTTATTATCCTGGGCACCACACTGGGTAGTTTTTATCCCGAAAAAGTATAAACAATAAAAAAACAAACTTAATTTTGCGGTTAAAACCTCATTGATAAGTTTCGTCATCCACGCGAACGAAGTCGCAGGCACAGCTAGTTACTAAATAAACGAAAATTACAATTTTTACTTTCGTATGTCAAAAATAAATTAAATGTCAAAAGGTTATAAAGAATAATTTATGCTATTTCTTAATAAGCTATGTTAGCCTACCTTTAAAAGCCAATTACCAGATTAATAAGCTCAACTAGAATAATATATACAAACCAAAAAAGGTTGAAACGATACTACATATTTCAAATTTGATTAGCATCGATATTTAATGTGAATCTAAAGTGCGTAAATTTCGTAACAAGGACAAGAGTTAACCCGTTCGTAAGCCGCTTACTTCAACCTAAACAACTAACAAAATTAATCTCAAGACCGTTACAGATGACATGCAAAACGCATTAAATGAAGGGTTTGTTTTCCATTTTCAAATATCGGTTGACTTTTATCTATCAACTAGCGACCCGGCTTTGCACGGATAGACAAAGCATTAATGAATTATACGCAAAAAAATACTCTTGAATCGCTCTATTTATTTGTGAAAACCATATGAAAATCTGTTCGGTAGTGTTTGAGTTTATCGCGTTCAGACGGACCGACAAAGGCGGCGAGGATATTTTCACCATCTGATCCTAGTACACATGGATGATTATTTATGTAATGTGATACTTTATAAATTAGTTATATTAATGTATTTTGATAGACGCTTACATTGAAAAAAACACTGTCTTGTCACAATGTTTTCTTATATCGATTAAAATACCGAAATATTTCAAAATGATAATGGCCAATCGTTTTTTAACTCCAATTTTGTGTAATTGTTCTTAAAAGAAAACTTGAATGTTTATATGCGACGGGCCTGTTGGTCTAGTGGTTAGTGACCCTGACTGCTATACCGGAGGTCGTGGGTTCGATTCCCACCCAGGACAAATGTTTGTGTGATGAGCACGATCATTTGTTCTGGTTGTCTGGGTGTAATTTATCTATAATATGTATGTATTTAGAAATATATAAGTATGTTTATCAGTTGTCTGGTTACCATAACACAAGCTCTGCTTAGCTTGGGATCAGATAACCGTGTGTGAGTTGTCCGGGAATATTATTATATATTATATTATATAATTCGTTTTGTATTAATATTATTAATATATGATGATATAATTTCTACGTATTTATTTTTGTTTTAAGTACAGATCGAGTTCATATCTGTAACATTTTTAATTACGAGTTTTCCTGGTTCCAATTAAAATGGCAAGTAAATCGGAACCGATGTTTTGCGGCTGTTTCGTTGCTAAAACTTTAAATAATATACTCGTTCGCTCAGCGTTTTTACTTTTTATGTGGTTGAGTATTAATTAACACTGATGTTGAAAAAAAGTATTCCGATTTTTAAAATGTACGTTGATACTTTTTTTTTGTACTAGATATATTTCAGATTGATTTTAGAATCTATATTGTAGTTGTTTTATTTAACAAAAACAAACAGGAATCACTTATGATTTTTAGTTACCTCTTAGGGTGCGTCCACATCAGACGAACGAGCATTACAGTAACAGCTCGCGAACTGTTACTGTAATGACGCTCGCAAGCGGCGCGCGCACGTCTGGCGGACGGCGTTTTGCCACTTATGCGTTCGCGGCATGTTCGCGAGCCGTTCGCGAGCAGCTTGCGAGCTGTTACTGTAATGCTCGTTCGGAGCTCGTTCGTCCGATGTCGACGCACCCTTACAATAATAAGTGATTCATGTTTGTTTTTACATACAACTATTTTATATAGTTTTTTGGAAAAATCATTTATTAGCCATAACAAACAACAGGTAAGATGCCAAACTGATTTATGTGTAAACTAGCTGTGCCCCGCGGTTTCACCCGCGTGAATGACAATTCATACACTATCTTTACAAATTACAGCCTATGTGTTATTCCGATGTATAAGCTACATTATTGTAAAATTTCATTAAAATCCATTCAGTAGTTTTTGCGTGAAAGAGTAACAAACATCCATACATCCAAACAAACTTTCGCATTTATAATATTAGTAAGGATAATACAAAGAACTAGGCATAGAAAACATTCGACAAAAGGTTCAATCTATTTTGTATAGTTTCCAAATAGATACATTATGATCCCTTTATTACATTTTCCAACAATCATGGAAAGGGGAGGCCAATTGTTGAATTGTAATGGAAATGTAATATCCCGGCTAGTTTACTAGATAACATACGACCTCGGTAATAGATAGGTTAATATGAAAGGCAGAAGCGTCGGAATTGTATTCAAAATTCGAACACTTCGAAAATGATCATTTTAGTTTCAACTTTGAACTGAACTTAGAACAGCAAAATGAAATATTACATTGTTTTTTTAACAGTGTTCTAAATCAGGATTGCAGTTTTTTTTTCTATTTATAATTTATTTGTTTCGTTTGAAAATGAAACAGATAAGATAAAAATAATGAATAAACATGAGCTTTTGATAACGAAACCTTTGAAAATACAACAAAAAGGGAAATTAAACTTCAGAACTCGCATGAAAAGGACGGACTTTACCTCGTTTAATTCAGTAAAATAATATTACTGAAAATTTAAAAGATACTGATTCCGTGTATAAACAGGCAATTGAACCGAAAATTAAACGTGTGTTTTTCGTGCATCCCTAATCAAATAAAGAGACAAAATTAATCTGCTCGGTTCAGCGTTCCCCTGTCCAGTTGCCTCCAATTTCGTACAATAACACATCACGTATTTGTGTTGCCATAATGGAAACGTATATACCCCTCTTGTTTTGTTTGCTCGCGTTATTAATTCATCGTATTCATAGAAGGGTATTCAAACCATATCGCTTGTCATTTTGATTGGATTTCACATAGAAAGTTTTTATAAGTCGAGTACTTTCTGATTCAATAACCGTACGGAGATCCCTTTGATTCTGTTATACACATAATAATGTACCCTTTGAATGGATATTTAATTTGCTGGAGGCCAAATACAGGTTATTTAGGTATGCTCGTGAAGAATGACTTTGTTTTACAAAACGTAATTTCTTTTCTTATACGAAGGAGCGGATAAGTCATTAAAAGTGTCGACGAAGCGTAAGAATAAAGTGAGCCGAGCAAAAGTGGTCGAATCCAAGCGGAGCCCCATCTTATCGAGAACTTGAAACTAGTATGGTTCCATCCAACGAACGCTTATTAAACTTTTCTTTACTTTAACGAGTCGAACGTCAAATTTCTAGAATAGTTACCGACTTTATATTGCACTGTAATAGTTCTATCTTTCTTTCTTTCACAGTTAATTCAATTAGTAAAAAAAAAATATAATTAAAAAAATTAAAAAACACGCCTGCCATGTCAAAAAAAAAATAAAAACAAGTCAAATATTTGCAGTCGGGGGACCTGTAATGAATTGTTCCAAGTAACCGACCCCGACTGCAAATATTTGACTTGTTTTTATTTTTTTTTGACATGGCAGGCGTGTTTTTTAATTTTTTTAATTATATTTTTTTATTTAATACCTTTTAGTGAACAACAAAAAAACATGACACAACACAAAAAAAAATATAGTTCGGAACACTTTGCAGGCGATTTCGACTCACACTTGACCATTTTTTAATGTCCACATAGCCTATGTCACTCGGGATAACTCAAAGCTTCTAATGATACCACAAACATTGAAATCGGTCAAGCCTTTTAGAAGTTATGGTGGAATAAAGAAACTCACAAACATACATACATACATACATACATACATACATGAACCCTGAAAACATAACACTCCTTTTTGGGCAGTCGTGTAATGAATGACGATTGATTGCAAGAATAAAATTTTACATCGTCTCGGAAACTTCTGTGTGAATGACTTATTATTAATCTGGATTGGAAGAATATTTAATCTATTAAGGGAAGGTTCATAGCTTGACCGCTTGACCGTTCACACTCAACAGACTAACGTATCATCGGTTGAGTGTGAACGGTCAAGTGTTTTTCTACACATTTGTCTGTTCTGGCGTTACGCGACCGATAATACGCGACGCATGTTCCGTCAGATATGAACCTTCCCTTAGAGTTAAATTGCATGAGGGTGATACACGAAAAACAAAAATTGAATTTGTGTAATAATCTCTTTGAATTTAAAATGCCACCACCTTAACACCAATAAATTATCATACCAAATAATCCTTATTATGTACTCACTACAAACAACTTTATATTCGACTCTTGGTACTATTTCGTATACAAAACACATTTTGCTAGAAGCGTTGAAATTAAATTCCTCAATAACGTCACACAAAATAGAGCTGTCGCGACCCGACCTCAGCAAATAGGTCGAACCTTGTTTTCTTTTTCAATAAACAGGTCAAGCTCAAAATGTCTTATCCACTAGATAAAACCAGATTGAACCGGATATTTTTTGTTCGCCAAGAGGCTGTAATGAGTCGTCTCAGTGCTTCGATTGACCGTCCTTCCACCTTCCGAGCCAATTCACTCGGCTTTATACACTTTTAAACCCTCCCATCTGACTTTTAAAGGAAAGCTGTTGCCACGTCCTATACAGAAAATGAACGTATATTTAATAAGGTAACGGTGTTCTTGAATGGATTTCGGCTTCAGTAATTGTATGAATTTTCTGTAGATAATTGGATAAAAATTGTGGGTTCTTTTGTGTTATTTATAATATTAAAAAAAACATGTTGACATGGCATGTACGTTTATGATTATCAATAATGTATTATGGTTTAATAACAGTTAAAATATCTTCTGTATAAAATGTAAAACATTATAAATCTGCAAGTTACGACACTATATATTTCAATTTCAACCAGTAAAGAAGACCCACAAAACTATTAAAACCATTCTCAGAAAATAAAACTCATCATTCATTGAAACTTGGACCGCAATATCTGCAGTGGGCTAAGATAATACTTCAGGTAATATAAGTTTTGAATAAGAATACAAGCTCTGCGGCTTCACCGGTGCACTGAGAAAACACACGTGATCTTACTTTAAATTCAACTTAGCCTGCATATCAACTGAGTTTCAAGATGAGATTGTTAAAATTGTGCAGGATTTGTAGCGAAGTTTTGGGTATTCTGGTTAGACTTGGTATTATTATGAATTAAGGCATGTTTTTAAACGCGAATAACAATTTTTATAAAAAAATTTAGAAAAAAGATACGATTGAATCGCTATAAAACTATCACAAAAACACGCTCTTAATCTTTTTTTTCTAGCCTATTACTGTTAAGCAATGTTGCTGATTGATTGTCACAACTAGCTGTGCTATAGCATTTTAATTGTCTGACCAAACTATCAAAAAACAAAATCAGACAGCATAAGATTATTAAAGCATAAAAAAAACCCATGCTGTTACCATCACTTAGGAACTATTCCTTCCTTACTTGCCCTCATTTTTGTAGATAAATGTATCACTTATTCAAAACTTAGGTACACTTACGTATTAAGTAAGTAATAACTCCATCATATGATATTAACCAAGATTAGAGTAACGGGTATACACACAGTTAACGTTTTACCTTCATGCAATATTTATTTATCATCATCACGTATATTCCCCAATGTGCTCCCATTGTTGTTTCACAGATATCCGTAATAAGGGTCGCATCCAATTAAGAGTTCATTGGACTTCTTGTGTCCAATAAATTGGGAATATTTGCGTTTTTTAATATTTCTTTATTTATACAGGAATAAAAATAAATAAATCGGATGTAAAAGAAAGTAGCTTTACCAGAATGACTTGCAGACACATGAATATAATATGAGTCTGTATTTATCCACAGCTGGGCAAAGGAATTTACCCATACAAAGAAGGAATGAGCATTGATCACCACGCTTGATTACTTGCGAGTTGGCGATTTCAGATTTTGATTACGGAATCCAGGTTTCGTTACGATTTTTTCTTTTAGCCATTTCAGTTGTATTTTAGAATAATTAAAGAAAAAAGACATAATTGTTTATAGAACCCTAAAAGTAACATTGATACTTTCCTGTGCTCGAACCAGCAACCACGTGCATTTGAATCCGATTATTAATCTACTAAGACACCACGTAGTGTCACTTCACGTTAATAATTGAGTATAAAAATAAAAATTGTCTGACAGTTCAATAAACACCTATAGAAATATTTAAAAGTTAATAAATTAAAATTTATGAATTCTAATCAAATACTAAATAATATTTATGAATCGTAAACGTAATGAAATTAAACAACTAAAATAATATAAAGCTAAGCGAAAACGCATTTTACTATACTCCCGACCCCTCTCTTAGTTAGTAAAGTTTTAATTCTGTTTTGTTTAATATAAAGTGCAGTAAATTATTACGCATTAAAGGGTAGGCTAATAACGCCAACTGCCTCGCTTATGGCTGCTGTAGAAATTAATAGCGCTAATAGTGATGTCGATGTCGAAAATATTAAATATCGATAAAATATTATCGCTATCTGCCGGATGGGTTTCACAATAAAAAAATTGACCTACTTTTTACGTTTTGTCAACAACCAATATTTTTCTCGGACAATTTATCAAGGTCATTGGATCAAAAGTAAGATGGATTGTTGAGGTCAGGTAGGTAATCGCTCTATCTAAAATACGGTGTTAAGATGAATTTGGTGAGACATAAACATTAGCATTGATTCCCTAAATTACTATGTAAAGAGAGAAAAGTTACTGTGCCGTTCTCGACCTTCGCCTTTACCTTAAGTAGTTTAGTAATTTTGTTTATTGATATTAAGATGATAGTTGAAATTATAATGGAAACTAAACAATGCTTTACATTTTTATAATAATTTACTATAGTTTACAGCATCCAGTATCACTAACAGATTTCAAGTAAAGATATAAAAACTTAGCCAATCTAAACTTTTTTCAGCTTTCATCGCAGGTAAAGCCTATTTTGATTTGTGTTTCCAAGTGCTTAAAGTTAGGATTGTTTTAGTGATTGCATTTAATATACATTATTATTTAAGTTTAGACATTAAGTGTTCATTACAGCACATCTAAAGTTTTAAGTATTCATCTAAAGATTTATAGCTATTCTGATAACACATCATGAAAAACAAGTATAGAACTACATTACAAGTACTACATTGATTACTCCCACTTTGAAAGTTCTTGGTTTAAATATCGATAAATAAATGCCGTCAGAAAAAATTTATACCTCAAATATCGATACCCAAATTTTCGTCACCCGCACATCACTAAACGTTCTTTAGATACGTGCTAGGGCGTCGGCGGGGGATTTCCGGCTCTGGAGCGGGTCGCTAATATAGCTATCCTCACTCGGGGCGACGTCGCCGGCCTAGCGCGAAACTCATTAAAATTACACACGGGCACAAAGCATCAGCCGCTCCCGAACAAGCCGTGCCGTGTCAATTTGTCGCGTCAATTACTTTATTTAACGGTATTGATGCCTGACTCTTTTATAGACTTTATAGACGTCAGTGGGTCAAATTTAATTAGATTAGTGTCATTGGCTGGTTTTATTTCGAATGTGTTACGAAATTCGGTGTTCTTTCAACATCTTTCAGAACACAAGTATCACATTCAGTTAAAAAAAACAAATAATATTTTCTTTAATAAAAACGACAAGCTTAGTCCTTTTTGCATTTTTTTGCTTTTTTCATATAAATGACAGGCAGATATGTCTCATAAAAAGTCTAAACATAAGTACAACAATTAAACGGATAATTGCTCGGATTAAAAAGCTTGCAATAAATTAGTCTCAATTAAAACCCAAATTTGTTAAAATGAAACCCTGATTCGTTTAAACAACAAGCACGGTAGATTAAGCGCCTGTATTTAATTGTACCGAAACCCATATTTTTCCATGAGATATTCTCCAAGTCTTTACCAAAAATTAGATGACAGTTAAATTTTTTACGGGGCTTTGCTCAACCGCAATGAACAATAAAGCTCAGGGTCCCCAGGGTATTTCACGGCGGGCCAGCAATGAATTCATTCGGAACAAATTTTAAATATAAGGAGCTACGGACTAGGAAATATAGTTCTTTGTATTCTGTTAGCATTGCAGGAAGTTCATTTGATCTTATTGCATGACGGAGCTAGTTAGAATCAAAGTAAAATGTTATAATTTAAAGGCAAAGAAACTGTGTTCAGCTGTTTAGTTTTTTAGGTAGAGTAAGTACGTTTACGTTGTTTACGTTGTATACTATTAAGTTTAAAGTATGGCCTTATTGTATCTTCTGAGTCTGTCATGTATATTCATTATAGTCACATTTTCCATAAACTAAGGGGTACGCCCAGGCTAAAACATAATTTTAGAAGTATACAATTATTATTTTAGTGTTGAATAATATTTAATTATTCATTTATTTCATTAAAAACAATAGACAACAGGTTTATGCGTAGGTACTGCATGAATCAACATCTTAGTTTAACAAAATATATTTTTTTAAAGTATTCGGCAATCTTGCCTCGTAACAAAATAAATATTTAAACAATTTATTTAAGCCTGTTACAATGTTTATCTCAGTTTACGCGTTTAGGAATAAAATAGATGTTAGATCGTTTTTTGTTTTGCTTTTTTTTAGTGTATCTAAGGGCCATAAAGCCCTTAAACGTTAAGTGACACTTAAACGTTATAAGAACCTTGTTTTTAGTGAAATATGATTCCTAAACGTCTTAGAATAAACATGTATTTATCGTTCTTAAATCTTGGTTCTCTGAAAAGGTTTATTTTATTTACTAGTTAAACTAATTATATCATAATAGAGGCTCTAAGAGGAATGGCAGGAATAAAATAGTGGTATTACAACCACAAGATCTAAGTACTGAGTTTGATCAAAAATCGGTTAGGTATATTATTTAATTATTTATTATTTGTTTATGAGAAAATCGAATTTACAGAAATCGAGTTGACAATTCATGAAAAGAGCATCAGTCAGCTGGTCGAACTTAGTTAATTGACCACCAAGTTAATCACAACAGTAAGTAACTAAGTAGTAAATCAGTGTGACGTAAATCGTGTCACCAAAGGATGGAATAATTAATGAGGTGCATTGCTCCTGACACAGCGGAGAATCATTTGGGCTATAATTAACATGTTCTGTTCACAGCAGCGGGCGGAACCGCGGGACAATAGAACATGTTTAGGAGGTCACCGTATTGTCCGCACACAATTGACTGACAAATGGTCCTGTTCAATACTTCGATAGATATTACGAATTATTTGATAATTAGGTTTATTAGCGTGTTTGGTGTAATTAGTTTGTGATTGATTGGTTTTCATTTTGTAGGAGTGTTATAATATTTTATATTTTAAAATCCTGTCAAGCATGCAAAGCCTCTGGTCAGGCTAACTGCGTAATTCACCTCCAAAAGAAAAAGAACTGATGTAACGAATGATTTAAAGAAATAAGGTTGTTCTGAGCCATTTCTATATTGAGTTAATTTTTTACACTACGCCATTCACATATCTAAATTTCAGTAGATGTAAAAATTTTCAGTTTCACATTTTCTGAGACACAGCTGTGTTTGACATTTTACATACCAAATTTTTCGCTAGCTAGCATTACATTATAAAACACTAGTCCTTCTTAAAACGACACGAATACATGAGTATACCAAAAAACTACGCAAAAAAACTCCGTACGAATTATTTAGGAATCAATTTGGGGCGTGCAGCAAGCCATCGAGCGAGGCCGCAACGATATTGCGAACGTAATAAACTGCTCCGAGATTATTTCCACTTGATCCAATACGTACCTACAGATTCTACGAGAATTCGGCATGTGGATGTTAACACATACAGTTTCAGTGGGTGCTGTTGGTAGGTACTTGTAAGTAACTGAAAACTTACTTCTAATCTTGTTCGTGTAGTAAATATTATTGAAATTTACGTTATATTTCTGTAGAACAAATATGGTACCTAATCTTTGTGATGCAATTATTTTAATATTTTGATAATTATTAATTCGTAATTATTTACAAATTATTCAATTAAATATTGCAATGTTTATCTCGTTTACTAGCTCTGTACAGTAATACCATGGTTACATAGGGTTACATATAGGTAGTCATTTCTCGAATTTCAGCCCAAATATCGCCTGACAGCAGTATATCGAAAGTAAAATTAATTTACCCTAAATCTAAGTATAACTTTTAGTGAAGTACTGGATTACTTTTGCACCACAATTTTCATTTTGAATAACATTCTTGACACTCTTACGCAGTACCTAAACTAGGTGACAATGCATACACATACATACAATCCTACAGCCAAACACATTCATCATTATCTTCATCATTAAAACAGTCGCTACCTTACCGCGAGCACAAAAGCATGATAATCTCATCACACATTTGCTGATTCAAAGAGTGTGTTGTTTTAATTTGAATATTCAGAAACGTTCGTTATTACAATAGCACTATCTCTGATCTTGTTTAGACGATCTTCACTGGATTGGAGTGTTTCACCTTAATTTTCGAGTATCGGTTCGGTTTGCATATTGAATAAACTTGCATGCAGTTGCTGTATGAAATGTACATACAAATATTTGTAGAGTTTCGGTGCTTGATGTATGTAGTTCCTCGAAAATACAAAAATACGTAGAATATAAGACCAGTTAAAACCAATACTGTTTCTTGTTATAGGAGATATCTCCTATAAGTATTGGTTTTATCTTCAGTAGTTTTATTTGTTGTTTTTTGGATGTTTTTATCAATTCATCTTTTATGCCAGTTTACTAAGCTCTATGGTTTCACCAATAAGATATGTCGTGTATATGTCGCAGCCAACTAGCTTAATAAGCCGTTTAATCAACAGCCTGGCCTCTTTACTAAACAGCGCAGTTCAACTAGCGGAAATAATATATACAATGTAGCCAATACTTACTACTACTATTTTTTTTACAAAGAGGCTCTTACTTCTTCTTAAATAAAATTCATATTTCTTTAAATAAAACTCAAAAGTAAATATCTTATTAACACTGTCAAACTTAGCTAAAATAATATAGAAACTCCCGACCTTGCTCCACATTTCTACAATGTTTTACAGAAAGCGGACGAGAATTGACTTAGTTGTCATTGGCGACAGTTGTTTAAATAGTAAATTAAGGCCACCGCTTGAGCTAGCTCTAAGGATGTTTATCTTGAATGTTGCATCAAGTGGAACAACACTTAGTGTAACATTTAGAATTGGATTACCTTTTTAGAGTTCTCTATTTAGGAGTTTACGCTAGAACAATTGACGTGGATTTCTAGACACTATTTTTCGTCTGTTAATTTGTGTTATTTTGACGCTGTAAGATTAGTTAGCTTTTGCTAAATACCATCTTAATGTTATAGATTATTCGTGTAAGCGAGATTTAAAAAAACAACATATTTTACGTTATTGGACTATGCGTCATATGTAGGTGCTGTTAAGTATAACACACTAAGTGAACTTCCAAAAAATAACTTACATTACTTCCTGTTGAAACTTCAATTTTCAATAGTAAGTGCCTCGTATAGCACGTTAAGCCGTAGGTCCCGACTGTCATACTATGATCTTTGGCAGTCGTTAAGTCAATTCTGACAACTAGTCTTACCATGGGATACTGTGTTAATACCCAGTAAAATGGGTTGTGGAGGACAGATAGGCAGTCGCTCCATGTAAAATACGGTATTCTTCGAATCCGGTAAGACTGGTAGCCGACCCCAACATAGTTGGGAAAAGGCTCGAGAGATGATGACTTCCTATTGAAACTTATTGTTATTCGTAGATACTACTACTAATACTTTGTATATTGTGATTGTCTACTATTAGATAAGTCAGTTCCAATATAAAAACAAACAGACAACTTTAAACCACAGACAAGCAACACTTCCAAAAGTATACAAAGGTAAAAATATAGCCTTAAATCTTCACTGCCATTGTATGAACAAGAATATAAAACGTTCATACAAAGCTGTAAACCCAAATAGATCTCATTGAATATTCACTTTAGATATTAATATCCCAACAATAAGCGCATCGATGCCAAACTCTATATGAATATTTGGGTGTGAATAGTGCTGTACCGTCCGTATTCAATGAGGCAGTCGCAATTCAAACTGAAGTATTTCATATTGTGCAATCTCTTTCAGTTGGCAGACAATGAGGCACGCGGTGGAACGCATCACTCAACGTCACAGCTAGACGTGTATTTTTACATCCTCACAATACTTAGGGGGAATAATTTTCTATTGTCGGTAAACAGCGCTTTAAGCTGCGCTGTACCGCTGTAACCACAGATCGGCAACTATGAGGCTATGTTTATTTTTTAAAGGCAACAATTCTGAGAATTTGTAATATATTAGTTGTACGAAATGTTACGTCGGTGGGATGTTTTTATTTCCAACCGATACTACTAACCGACTTCCAAAAAAGAGGAGGCTCTATGTTCGACCGTACGTATGTTCACCGAGTTCTTCGGCTTTGCAGGCTTATCTCTGAAATTATATTAAATTAATCGATTTTTGGTATTGGGATATTCTTGCAGTTAAAAACAAATAAACAAAAAATCTTGTTTATTTGTTTTTTTTTGTACATAACAATAAAACATTTTATATTATTTAGTATTCAGAATAAAGATATTCATTTCATTTATACTGTTTCACAATATAAATATAAAATATTTTACTTTGAATTTTCTTGCTGATGATAAAATTCATTATATATATATAAAATAAAACGTTATCAAATTAAGATAATATCAAATACAAAACAGTAATGGAAAATAACTTAATTTAGCTAAAGCATTTCAATTCTCAGAACGAGTCACATCTATAATTCAAATCATTAATCAACTATCAGAGAGCGGTAGCTGAAATAAAATATGGCAATTCGTAGTACACAGAATCGTGCTGTCAACTACGATGATGTATTTGAACGTTTTCATGGGAACCAGCGAACGCTTTGTCAACGTCCGCTATTAGGGGTCATCGCTCATGACGACCCCTGCCGTTGGACCCCGGGTTTCTTCAAGATTTATGAATATCGATTCGAATTATTGTACCCATTAAGTGATAGAAACCTGATGCCAATTATGTTGTAAGCCAAATTTGGTGACGTCATTTGTGTATGTTGGTGGTATATTAGTGTAAGTAAAAACAATTTTATTGAGTAAAGGATGTGCAATAAGAACGTGTCTTTATGTTAAATCTTACAAAAAGGATGTTGGGTTGTGTAGTTCACTAGAAACTGTCAAAGGAATTTGGAAACGACGTAAAATTCACAATTTAGAGTAAGTACAGAATGCTGCCCCTAAAAGTTATTACCATCGTTAGGAAAATAGTTCCATTTTATCACTTTGAATGTAGACGATAAATACAAACGAATGGTTGAGCGACGCTCATTACCGCGCTACCACTCCAAACTCCTCGTAAAGCCACAGAAGAGTGATGCAACTAGGTACCAGTAATGAACGGACAGAGAACGAGTGCCGGATCAAGTATTACTCCATTACTCCCTCTTTGAGCTCGCTCCCAACGAAAGCAACTTGCTCTCACGTTTATGGGTGCCTAATACCCCTTTAAACGAATAAAAACGGAAAATTCCGCCAATGGCAAATCCTTATAAATCCCTTAACAATTTCTCCATTTTAATACAGCCCCACTTCGATAATTATTTTCATCGCAGAGAAAATGAAAGCTAAATTCGTCGCACGCACAACAGATGGCACCCGCACCTGGCTTTCACAACTTTCCTTTTCAATAAATCCAACCGAAGCGACATTGTTCTAGCAGAATGTACTCAAATTATGATTTATATTCTGAAATGTTAGTTGTAGTAATAAGGGAAGTTTGCGTATTCCAAATGTTAATTAGGGGCGAAATGAAAACCCTGTAGACAATGTAACGATTATCCGGCGGTACGTATGCGAACCGCAGAATACAATAGAAAAGTTTATTACAGTACCCGCGGGTGAAGTCAGGTTTCTCGTTAAGAGGTAAATATTTGCAGGGAGCGAAGCAACGTGTGAGCACGAGTAAATGATGAAGCCTACGTCTCGTAACTGGATGAATGTTTGCGGACTACCAACGAAAGTAATTAAGAGTTTAACAAGACTTACAGAATAAGACAATTTTGTCAAATACTCGTCAACTTTTCTCCCCTGTAGGCATATTTTTGCTTTTTAATAACCGATTTAAGCTATATCTGCGTTAAATTGTATAACTGACTTATAAAAGTCTAAAAGTTATTTAAAGTGTTTTAATTTGAGTCATAGAATTAAATTTCATATAAAGCGTTCAGGCATATAATTTAATAACAAACTTTAGCGAAACCTAAAATAAAACTCTCGTATAATTTTATGAAGACTCCCATCCAAATGTTTATTTGGAATAATAATTTTATAAATATTTATTAAAAGTTCGTTCGAATTACAGAAGTTTTTGTACCCCGTGTAATAGAAGTAAATTTCATTGTTGCGACATACTTAAATACCTTAAATAACTAATGATTTATGCTTATAACTTGGCTTAGTAATGCGGTCACAGATTTTCATTGCAAAAGTCATTTTGTGCATAGATGTACAGCAAAATATGTATTTATTTTTGTTTAATATCGATGTTTTATTAAAAATGTTTGTAAAGGTACTGGGGCCCGATGCTGCTATATTTTAAATTGTTTAAAATTGATCTCACAGTCAAACAGTTTGTACTTTTTTGTGGGACACTGTTAGCTCATAAGAATACCATGTACCTTTGTAACAAAATAAATAATAATAATAAATAATTTGTTATTAAACTAAAATTATCTGAATACAAAAAATTAGGCACAATAACAAGTACACTGGAACGTTTATTAACCCGCCACTCATTGACTTAAATTAGCGGCACCGGGCCCCTGGTGTGTACATAATTGATTCAGTTTTATGTTCCAAATATAATATTTTTGTGTTTCTACCGAAAAAAACTGCGACTAATCTATGACGACCATAAAGAGTCTGAAAGTCTTCCATTTTATCTCAAGTTTAAAGCTTTTAGATGCATCTGCTGGTCGGAGATGTCTCCGTGTAAGACTTCCTAAATACCGGATTCGCTTTGGCGAGGACTCTAACAAGGAATTGCTGTAAAACTTCAATTTTATTACAAGCCACGTGACTTTGGCGACGTTAAACCATTAAATCTGGCACTTTGAACTCTGTTTTATCGTTTTAGTGGAGACTAAAAGGTATAAAATTTAGACATCGATATTAACCATAAATTTATCAATTCAGTAACTGTAATTATTTGAGACTTAACTGATCCCAGACCACCCCTGATAATATATGAACTACCTATATAGCAAAGAAGTCGATACACAAAATCTTTACTCATTTGTTTGCATTCGATAAGGATAGACCTGCTACTTAATTACACACCCTATATAACTTAACGTTAACGCTAAAAAACCGAGCATTTATCTTAATAACGAAACATAGTGGCGCGAAAGACGGACAGAGCCGATAAAGTAATCCGTACCGGACCATACTTCGTCACTGTCCATGCCGGCCCTTCGATGCCGCATATCTGGGCTTTACGAACGTGTACGAATTTAAGGATACAGGCCCGTGTGGTTACCGCCCAAAACCGAAGCTTAATCCTCGGTTACTGAACAAAAGGTTCGGGCGTTAATTCTTAACAAGCGTTTGTCTTAATCCTGATTGTATAGAAATCCTATTTAAGTTTTAATGCTACCGAAAAGTTTTGAGGCTTTCGTATGCGCGGAATTGAGGGATACTTATTTACTTAGTTTGACGCTCTTTTTCGGGGTCGAATTTATTTCTGTGATCTCGTCACCTAATTTATTGCAAATACAGTTTATACATTTCGGAACAAGAATGCATGTTATTATTACGTGTACACATTATTGTGTTGTTTTTTTAGGGTTCCGTACCCAAAGGGTAAAACGGGACCCTATTACTAAGACTCCGCTGTCTGTCTGTCCGTCTGCTTGTCTCCAGGCTGTATCTCATAAACCGTGATAGCTAGAAAGCTGAAATTTTCACAAATGATGTATTTCCGTTGCCGCTATAACAAAACATACGTTGCCGCTATAATAAAAACCACATAAAATGAATATTTAAGGGGGGCTCTCATACGACGGTGGTACGGAACCCTTCGTGCGCGAGTCCGACTAGCACTTGGCCAGTTTTTATATAAAAGAAATAGAACAAATAATAAACAGAAAGAAGAATCGTTCATTTGCGCCAAATGTCAATATATTATTTCAATTATTTATGTAGTAGTTTAAGTTCAATATCGCTGGTTCACGTATTTTTCTTTATAAATATACCGGAACCCTTTTGGGCGACTTATAAACATTCTGGACTCATTTGACTTAACATGGGAATTGAGAATAAAATTGAAAATAATAAATATGTAATCATGTCAATGCACAATTAAATTACACTTCATTACTATTTGTATTATAAAGATAGTATCTACGGCGAAGAAATGTTGTTAGCTCATCCTAGAAGCTCTTGAGACGGAACAAGACAAGGCTCCAAGAAGTATTGAGTTTCAATCAGGATTCTGTTTGCCCTGTATAATGTTATCTATCCTTGGTATATATCTAGGGGCTCGGTAATATGAGGTTACGTAAATCTCTATTTGTATCTGTGATTGTGATGTTGGTTCAGAGTATTGATCTAGAATATCTCGTTGTTTTATACATATACTTTAGAATCTAGTAAATATTTTTCATTATTTTATTCGAAGCTATTTTTCGTCGGAGTAATACCTAATAGCGAAGTTCTTAATAATTATATTGATTACAATGATATTGGATGAAAAGAATACCTATAGATAAATAAAACACCTACTTAAAAACAATACAACTATTCAATTCTCTTACACGTACTTTTCACATCAACAACTTTTTATCTCGCACAAAACAATTCGATATCCCAAAATACGTCCGTTCATTCAATATTCCAATATGAAAACCGCATGGGTCAAACCGGCCATCCATTCCGGGCCATCTTGGTCAAATATCTCGCATTTACGTGTTAAAAATGTTTGTCTATTTGTCTTAATAAAGGCGAATCGGTCGGGTCCGGGCATTGGCACTAAATCCTGGCCGCTCCTCAGTCAATGTCGGTAGCGGTGCCCATCGTCGCCCGATAGCCATTGGGATTATTAGACACATGTTTGGATTTAGAAATGTTGATTACGAGACGAAATATTCTCTTATTTTCTATGTTATTTTCTTTGGTGATGAGGTTCGTTTGATATCTTTATAAGGGATTCTGTCGATGATCTGTGGTTTGATATTATTTACTTCTTTCAGAATTTTGTGCCGGCTTTGGCTATGAATTTACAGATGTCCAGTTCAAGTCTTGAAATGATATCTGAAATAGTTATGAAATTAGCTGTCGATATAGTATATGTATTTTGTTAAATTTATAATATGTATATATGCACCTATTTTCCTGTAATTCTGAACGTTACTGACGACTGTTTTTGTAAGTTATTTTCATGATATTGGCCGACACAAACTGTCTAGAAAAAATATGGCTATGATATTTTGTAGTGAAGTGGGAAATAGCAAAATATATAGGAAGCTATGTTGAGCTTAAACTAGTGATTTTTACAATAAACTTGGGCGGAAAAATATTCTTCCAAGTTTGCCCACTGCGTGTTGTTATTCTGATGATACCTAACGATTATAAATAAGTTTCTCAGAAAATAGCACTTTACCCTCTACTTAAGCAGTTAAACAATTTACATTTAAACAGTTTTTTGTAGACATGATTGATTGACACAAAGCACAATTATTTAACCACTCGCGTGACCACTCGCTTCAAGAAACCCAAAATTTTCCTAATAAATACGAAGTTTATTTTAATATTTCTGTGCAACGTTTCGGAAAAGGTCAACGGTGAGTTTCATAAAAAGGAATCCAGGCACGTGTGGCATGAAATAAAACAATTTGTTTATACGGAATCGTCGGGGCGAATAGCGTCGTATCCGACCGTAGGTAGGCGACCGTAAGTAATAGAGAGGTTGGATATTTGCCCACCGATCCGACACTCTTTGAAATCCTTAACGCATGAAATTTTCATCAGGCGCCTTGTATTGTACGAGAGGTGTTCCTGCCTATTGACATTTAACGCTTTCATGTAGAGCCGCTGATTGCTGATTGTTTTAGTTCTGGTTTGTTGTTTGCGCGCTCATGGCTTTTCATTTGTCTCATTTCCTGTGAAGGCTGAGGTACTAATGTCGTTGATTGCGACGTTTTAGGTAGATGTACCTACATTCCTGGTATTCGGTACCGAGTTTAGCAGTGTTGGTTGTTTATTTATTGAAACGATATATAAAATGCCGAAGGTGGTCGTATATTTTTTTTGGTTAGCTAGTACCTTAATCAAGACGAATTCTGTATTAGGGCTTAAGATTGTCGAACTGGACTTGGACTGCCTGACCTTAGTCTATCTGATTTATGAGTAATTTTTGCCTCCTATAAATTAGACACAATTTCACCACATTTTTCGGAAATATTCCCCAAAAATTACATTACAGTAGTCATCAGACATAACTTAGAAAATAAGCCTGCGCCCTTCCAACAAATCAAAGCTAAATAGCCTAATAAAACGGGAGTAACTGAGCGTAACATCTAGATGTTCACTTAAAAAGTTAACTTCATATCATGCACCTGGACGGTAGCAATGGGAGACTCGAATTAGGGCCGGACTTCACCAAAGCGGAGACGAGCGGAGCGGAGCTGAGCGAAGCGGAGATTTCTAAATAACCAATAAGGATTCGTTATTGACACTTCGCCAGAAATCTGGGGTAAAAAGCTCCTCTGCTCTGTTTTGTTCGCTCCGCTTTGGTGAAGTCCGGCCCTAAGGGTAGAGAGTGAAATAATTCCAGTAATAAATTCAACTTTTGTAATGGGCGCGTAACGCGGTGCCCTCAGTCCTCAGACATCGACATAATTTAACTTTTTCCTATTATCTTTATGCTGACGCCGTTAAGTGGCTCACTCACATATTGCAGAGCGAGCGTTTTTGTTATAATTTGAAATTTACTTTCGCCGCTTTCATGCATTTTTAGAAAAGTTTAATTTGAGGTAAGGTAAGGACCTAAGTTGGACTCCAATTATTACTTTGGAATTAAGTTACACATTGTTAAGAGTGCCGAACTACGTAAGATTGTTAATTTCGGTGATGTAGATATAATGTGATAAAGAGTTTTGGGTCGGTTTCGTAAGTTTTCTTTATAAGAATTTCCTTGGGCATTATTTTGTTAAAATACGTAACACGTTTTAGCAATAGGCTTTCTTATTATATTGTTCATGTACGGAGCTTTCATGCGATACTATTTCCCACATTTTATACCCAATTTTTTTCGCTTCCCATATCACTGACTATTTATAATTATTCGTTCCATATTATTTTGTTAAAAGATTGTTTCTTCTGCAACGTTATTCTAAAATTTTAATGAAGAATGTGATAATGTATTAGTCAACTCTTTTGTTACCTTGTCAAAGTGATCACTTTGTCAAAAGTCATTTATTTATTTATTTAATAATTTATGTACACACAATACATTAACAAACAATATTTCATATTTAAAAATAATGTACAAAGGTGCTGCTTATTTCTTAAGAAATTTCTGCCAGCAGACCCGCGAAAGGAGAAGTCGTCAATAATGGCAGTCAGAGTGTGCGACTCAATTTATAAAACTACAAATTATAAAACATACATATAAATACATACATATACACAAATACTACATATAACTTAAATATATATATATATTTATATCTATATAATAACTCAATCATAAGGAGAGATAATGCTCTTTAATGCGTTTCTTGAAAATGTAAAGAGATTTGGAATCACGGATGTTAGGCGGAAGCGAGTTCCAATTTAATAATTACCTCATGAGGTACCGAACAAAAAATATTAGTAAGTAAATAAATAATAATAATAATTTATTCACCTAGTTACAAGAACATATATTATTATTATTATTATTACTTCGTATGAAAACGATTAGCTTTTGCAGCTTCTTATGACAATCGTTCTAAGAAACAGCGATAACAACAAATATTTCCAATAATGGGAATTATTCTCGATTATTATTGGGAATTACTTTTTCCTTGTCATTTTGCCCTTTTTCCCGTTTCGCGACTGACAGTGGTCATGAGAAATGGAACATGCGGTTTATAGGTCAACGACCTCCTAATAACAGATTTATTTAATAGGATAACAAGTTGGTATATCTTAGGTATTATAATAAATAAAATGTTTTTGATATAGACTTATTACATAGAGACCTTACTAAACGGGCCATAAAAGATGTGTGTAAGTCTGTATGAGTAAGACCCTCAAAGTGCCGAATTATGTGTTTAAAAACTGGAAGAGATTTTAGTATTTAAAATTATGAATAAAAATAAAAAAAATGAGATAGGTGCTAACAAAAAAGTTCTAACAGCTAAATCAATTACTATGGATTTCAATTTATCAGCAATTTCAATACTTCAAACACTCGTAAAACCAATTCCACACATCCCATCGATATGTAAATGCAACGATACATTAAACATTTCCCAGCATTAAGTACGAACCTATAGGCCCTCGGCTATATCGCATCCGCCTTACCATCTGTACACCGTTTTGCTCTCAAACACATCGTATCGCGACGCCAACATCTCTCCACTAGCCAACTTCAAGTCAAAGTTCCCTCGGGCCAAATCTATAAGAGTGTTTTGCCACATGATCGCTTTCACGATTTGCCAAGAAAATAAAGTAGAATCGAACAAGGAAACTAGTTCCCACCACAAGTGAGTTGATAAAAGTAGATATCTTTGCAACGTTCAACTTCGGTAGTGAATAATAATGTTGCAGTTCGTAGCGAGATGTTGCGGCGATATTAAATGGTTGAAAAAAACGTATTTTCTAATATGTACCTTATGTACTATTTTACGTATTAAAATGACTGTAAATATTTAAGAATACTGTTTCACGTCTCCAAAACGACCCCTGTGGTCCATACAGATTTACAAAGTATCCTAGCTCTGAGGTCTCAGGTTCGATCCCCAGATGTATAACACTAGTACTTTTGCTACTTACTTAAGGTTAAAATAGATATGCAAATAAAAGTATTATGCCAATGAACTACATAGTATGTGTTAAGCAAATGACCATCAGTGGACGAATAAATCACTTTCATTATAATTACAAAAATAAAGAACCCGTTATGATTTTACAAGAGGAAAACGTTGACATCTTGCCCCCAACAAAGTCTAATTTAATTTATTTTCCTAAGAATATCACTTCCACTGTTGCTTGTCGAACTTTGTTCATACAATTATGAGAGTACACACAATCAATTAACTGAGTACCTAATTGAATTTCATAATTATGTACATATTTACGTGACAAAGTTATGTTTCTTTGTTTATAGGTGTCATGTCGTTGAGTATAAATTGTTGGCTTTTCCGGAATATTGTGAAATCTTAATTAGATCTTGTTTTATAAGATCCTTATGGTGGTTGAAGTTGACAATCTCGTGGGTAAATGTATAAATTTTACATTGTTCATCCGCGATATACTAATGTTGCTAAAAGGAAAAGGTAGTTCGTAAGTTGAATATAAATAATTATCTTAGTACTAATCAACTTCCCAAAATGGTTTGACTGATGTAGCTGCTTCCTTGTTGTGTGTATTGAAAATACTGCTGAGAAGTAGCGACACGTGTCAAACTTAGTCAGTATATCATCCACGAAGAGATGCTTTAGAAAGCACATAGAAACGAAGGTTCTTTAACAATTGTCAGAACCCCAGAAACCTAGTCGATTTGCTAGACAGGTAAGTAACACATTTTGCATCTCAAAGAAGCTAATCTTAAGTAGTGAAAATACTCGGTTAAAAAAGAAAAGGAGGTAAGGTGTAAGCGTGTACATAACTGCATTAACTCGCAAAACGCTTTTCATCTGAATTCCAGATGCAACATTCTTTGTAATAGCAATTGCTTGAAACAAACCACACAGCTGCTCTAGTCGCACTGGCTTAGATTACTTTACAGCACGATGCAGCGATGCTCAAATGTTTTTCTCTGACAAACGCCACGTACGTTCTTTATGCAGTCGGTATTCGTCCGTTGAGATGGAACCACGTGCCCGTAAATGTGTGTATCTCCACTGAATAATACTCGAATTACGAGTATGTAGATAGAACGACTTTTTTTTTTATGTAAGGTAAGTAAAACTGAGGTATAATTTTTGATTAAAGTATTTCTGAACATAAGGCCTTGTTTTGGATTAGTTTATTTTGAAAAACTACGAAAATCACATCGATCTCTCACAACACACTATCACCATATTATGTACGTACATTATAATATGTTTCCCTTACATATTAAGCAGTAAGTAATTTAAGCAGTCTTGTATTCAAGAAGTAACTCGTTCGTATTTACTACATTTCCCTAGAATTATCACCTGCCTACTCAAACTTTATATCCCTAACAAAAATCCACAGCCATTTTCCCAGTCTTACCTGCCTACCTCATAAGGTATCCAACGCATTCCGAATATCGGGTAATGTGATAGACAAACGGTCCCTTATTTTATTATGGACATAACAGTAAAATAACATAGTCCGTTCCAAGTTATAGGTAGGAAGCCAGACTTGCCACAATTCACCGCAAACTCGTAACGGTTTATTACATCTCGGATATCTAAGGAAACGTCGCGAGAGGTTTTGGGTGTAACTATATACTGGGAGAAAGTTCTAGCCTGTATAGAGATGTCTTTGTTGTATTTTATGTACCTAATGTATCTAGTGACTACTTTGGTAGTGTATCTTTAGTTTCTTTGCCTATTTGTAGGCGTTACAACACAGAATAACATTACGTAATAATACATTTCAGCTAGAACTATTTTTCGTAAATATGGTGTAGGGTTCACACAAAACCCAAAATCTCACCAACTTATAAAAGAAAGAATACAAGAAAAACACTTTTTTACGAAAATAGTTTTTTTTTGCAATTCACAAGCAGAATGGGAAACGCAGACCGCATCTGCATTGACACTTCAATGTTCTAGTTGATGGCTTTCTGCACTTACTACTAAAAAGGTAAAATTAAAGGTAAACCTTAAATTGCTAATTATTCCTAACCAATTTACGGTTTACTACTTGGAGGTGTGTAAAAACGAGATAAACTCGTGTAAACATAATTAAAATGGGGTACGAACAGCATAATTTATAATAGGGGTAAGTTTTATACTAGCTATTTCTACTATGAGTCATAATTACCGCTGTGATGACTAAAAACTATAGCCAGTGTAGGGTTAATGCATGAAAATATACACAATAATTATAAATTTATTATAGCTATGCACAGCACGCTAATCGTGTCCTTATTTTTTGTAACGAACAAAAAATGTCAAGCTTAGCAAGTCTATCAAGGGGTTTTCCATGCTTCATAAATAACTTTAGTTTTAGCCTATGATTATGCTTTATATATTTTGTAGACATAGCTGTGTAAGTGTAATAATAGTTACTTGAGACTTACAGCAGGTATATTATGTTATATACAAAGCTATGTGCATGTGTGTGTAGGAACATTGAGTAGTAAAAAATATTCGTGCGCTTGAAAAATATTAAATGGGCAACATATTTTTGGAGAGATCAACCGATGCTATTATTTGCCTATCTATTCTTCCTATGAACTGAACTATCAAAGGAGATTTCAGGGATTATTATCTTCTAAAAAATCCATTGTTAAAGAACAGAGCTGTTCGTTCTCAGTTACATAGACCAACTTTCATTTGTTTCGTTTTCCCCGAATCGTAATCAATAACAATGTCGTACAAAAATTTCAGAAGACATCTCACTCGAAAATTTTGTTTAATTTTTAGTGTTTTGATATTCACACAGTCACTTTTTAAAAACAAAAGACAAACGACAAATTCTAGAACAGTTTTCATTTGTTTCAAGTCAACGAATTACCGACTGTCTATTCGTCTGCAAGCTGTATACTGTAGACACTCGGTAAGAACATTGTGTATACAACTATACACCCTGTTTACGTATACAAGTGCATGGTAAGAGCCGACAGTTCTGAATGATGGATGAAGGCGCCGCGGATCCAACGCGTCTGATAATGTCGAAAACGATCTCCGCGTCTAATGAATTTTTCATACGACTGTTAATGTGCCTTCGGATTTCTTGGATGCAGTTTTTATGATAGATCTGTTGAGTTTGAAGTATGCGAGTGTAACGGCAGATGTAGTTAGGATAGGCAAGTAGAGAATTAAATTCGTTGGTATATATATAACACACGTTAAAAAAATGTAAGCAGAAGACCTTCCAATGTTTATCTTATTGAACAGAAAATTAAATTATTGACTGATATGTAAAGAGCTGGGTCATAATTAAATCACTGCTTTAGTTTAGTTCGCAAGATAAAGTAAAAAAAGGTCTATTCAAAGTTACGAAATGAATAATAACATTTAAAGGTTGGTGAGAATTATTCATGTCTTACAGATATTATGAAAAGTACCCGTATAATCGAATAAAAAATCGATAAGAAAGGGCACGTCCAATGAATATCAAATCAAATTACAAAAAAGGATGTGCAAAAGAAATGTAATTCACAAATCGTATGATACCGTTTAACATTCTCTTCGCAATCTCTTTCTGCGAAAACAAATGTATGATTTACACGAAAATTTCACTCTTCTTATCAGTTAGGGGCGGTTGATTTACTCGACGCCAGATCGCGGCCGTACCTAACCGCTATCGCAGAACCAACGAAAATAATCGCTGACGTTTATCTCCTAACTCAAAGAACAAAACAAACCCACAGAGTAACAATACCGATAAACAATATTTTAAACTTAAAGATTATACTTATTACAATGAGAAAAGAGGTTTTCATACAATACAATTTTCAGCGAAAACATCTTTTTAAACACTGTTGCCGAGTAATTATGAATGTAGATATAACTTCGTCGGGGACCTGTCTTTTCCCATTAATCTTTTGCTACAGAAATTGAAAATCAAGGATGGCAGGTTGAGGAAAAAAGTGAACGTTTTTCCAGGACGAATTAATTAGCGGAGCGGGCGGGCGCCACGTTGAATTTCACAGTGGCCTTTCGATTCCTTTTAAACTACGCAATGTGGGTGAATCAGCGTTAAAAAGCAATGGGTGAGGTGACATTGTGGTTTCCTTTTTACTGAAAATTTATTTTTATGTATTTTTTTTGCTGTATAATGCAGGCTTTAACTTTAATGTTACTGAAACTTTGGGAATTGCGAATGAACATTAATCGACTTTTATGCATTAGGTAGGTACCTAGTAATGCTGCCCTGTTAGCTATTACGCTCATTGTTTGGTAAAGCCGCGAATACGAACACAAAAAAAAGGTTTTAAAAAACAATCGGAACATATTCAGTACAGCAGTAAACTGGCATAAACGGCCAACCTCAACTTTTCGGCTTTATACTAACGTCAAACAAAACCCGAAAAATAAAAGCAAACAATATTTTATCGTCCGGGAGGCGTTTCGCGAAATTAATGCCTCGCGTTACGTTATCAGTACGTGTTTCGGCTTGTCGGGTAGTCACATTCATCAATCAGGGAAGTGAACTCGTTACCGAGTTTCCCGAAACGGCAATGAGGCCCAATATGTTTGTAAAAACTTTTTAGATCATTCACTTTCGCCCGAAAAGGTCCGACCAGGATAACTATCTACATAGATGCGTAACTAGCTGGGCACGTGACTTATTTTCGTAACAAGAGCGGTTTCTGAATTGTTTGAACTATTCGTTTTTTGCAGAAAGTTCTTTTTATTTTATTTGACGAATCGTTTTTTTTTCAGAACTTAGTGAAAATGCAGACGCTTCTAAATTGAACTGTGCTTCCATAAGCAATAAAAACGACATTTTAGCCATAAATCTACTCAAAATATACAAAGGTAACATTTATTGAATAACCAATTTTCATCGTAATATTTTAAAGCAGCTAACGATGCATCAATCTGAGTAGAATCCAACTGAAACTTAAAATCTTCATCCTAGATAATCGCATTACCGTTCTTCCAATAATTCTGCAACAAATAGAACACCGTATCCGGGACATAATTAACACGTTCCGAACACAGCTATAAACAAAAGGGATTATTTAATATAAATTGGAAACAGGAAGTTAATCAGAGTCGGCAACAGACGGCGAAACTAAATAGGTCAGTCGTGCCTGAGACCAGCGTACAACGTACAAACTCAAGGCGTCTCGACACGGCCTTTCAATTGCTCTAAATTAGGCAAATAGTCGACCCTTGTTGAATTAGCTTTTATTAGCTCGAGATTTTGCTCTTGCATTTGTTTTACAGTTTTCATGATGAATATTTTTGTTAGTTATGTCAAGTGCTTCGTTAATTGTGTTATCTTCTGTCTGTCGTCGAGTTTTCTCTGCTATGAACTAACAATGTTGTCGCAACTGAAGGCTCTTATTTTCTTTATGAGATTTCTTTTTTTTTTCTTTTAAGAACGTAATTCATAAATCAGTTCTAATCATCCTAAATAGGTATAACCCTATAATGTATCTCTATAAATTTTAGATACGGCGTATAGCAACATCGTCGCCACTATTTACATTCCCAACTGCATATTTTGGATTTGGCTTAGCATTGGTGAAAAACCAACAGTAAGTGACTTGATATTTAAATAATAGATACAGGTAGTGTACTTCTTCATTTGCATATTTCAAAGTAATGTTTAGGAAGCGGCGAAAGAAGGAGTATACATTAATTACCACCGAAATACCAAGCATAAGTCCATACATTTTACCACAGCCATATATCACGGAGAAGGTAATATATCTTAATTTTATTAAACAAGCCTACAACACCAACTTTCGTTGTCAAGTTGTTTGGGAATTCAAAGTATTTCATCTCATTAATAATGCGAGGATGCTTGTGCGTGCGGGCATTCTCGACTTCTTATAAATTTATGATACCAATATAAATACTTCGCAACTTATGATCAAGTGCTTGAGTCAAGTTATATACCTTGTAGGTGTTGTCGCTGTTGTCAGTGTTTGGATAATAAATAACAAGGAAATCTTCATTGATGATTAGTTAGACGTACGCGATATAGTTTTATGTGAAATGCGTTAAAGGTGTGTTTTGATCAAATATCTTATCAAAATTTTTAGTTTGTAAATAGGTTTTTATTTTCTAAAAGTATGATATTTATATTGTTTATAGATCATGATGATTTCTTTAAAAATAAAAGATCTTACGTACGAATTGGTATTAAATAGTCCCATGTTTTCAAGATCGTATTGCATCTAATCTGACATAAACTGATTAACGAAGATTAAAACCACGATAACGTACTCACATCCTCAAATCCAAACCTTGTATACACAACCTCCGATCGTTTACATTGAAGTGGCACAAACAATAGCGATAATCCCATTCAATAAGCAGTTGACTATCGATCGCCAGTCGATAGCTGAGCCGAACTAAGCGATGTCCATTGCAAGGCCGTCACAATGCGATACTGTGAGCACTCGACCTAACCAAAGCTGCTTACGGTTACAGTTTGGCAAGCCGACCCACAGATGACCGAATTTTGCGAATGTGCGCCGACGATAATTTATTTGTACCTATTAGTAATCAACTAACGTTACTTTGTGTATTTGAAATGTTATTACATGAATAGGTACAGAATAGGTGTTGCTAAATCCTCATGAGGTATATTTAGATTTACATGCGTATAGATACAATTTGAGTATTTCGATTTACATCCTGGGATAAACAAACCTGACTAAACTACAACCGTTAATAACGATCCTTAAACATTTTCTATAATTTAAACACCTGCCATTAAAATAAACACAGAACTAATAAACATATTTCACAGTACAAAACTCATTATACAATACCAAACAAATTACCATTATCGCACGAAAACCGATAAAACAGCAATATAAACGGTTAGATAACAGTAAATAAAGACATAACTCAAAGAATGGTGGGACCAAAGGGTATTCCATATTAATTAACGTCCTATCTAAAGGCGACGAAGACAAATGCAAGGGCCGCCCGTAATGTATTTTTCCTGGCCGAAGTTGGATGAAACAAATGATAATCGGGAAAGAATGAAGTCCACATTAATGATGTCTAATTAATTAAAGACTGTATACGAGGAATGGGCGGTAACCGCTGTAAGTAACAATCGTTATCGCTTTCAAGGAAGTTGAATAAGGAGATAGGGGACGGAGATTGAACAAATGAAACGTGTATGTGCTTGTATTGTTTCTTTGTTTGGCTACAAGGAAATCAGATATATTTACGCCCCCTCGTTGTTGACAAGACAAGCCAACGTCTAGAGAATTACGTCAGCCGCGCGTACGCTAGAGGTCCATACAAAGTGAACAGAATACTTTCAGAAAGTGCAAAGAATTTTAAACTTAGAAACTAGATACCTTGAGATATATCCCTGAAGTCAGTTTCTGGTAGCAACATTTCACATTTATAAACAAAGCATAAAAAAAAAATAAAAAAATAAAGCATTACAGTTTTGCAGACATACAATCAAGTCTGCAAAGCAACTGCGAAAGAAAATTATAATCTAACCTTTAAGATAAATTTCAGCGATCTAAAACTAAACTGTCCAAAGATATCACGATGAAAATATAATTTATTTGAATTTTATTTATTTCTCTAATATTTACTCGAAACGCTTAAACAATGCCGCGTCTGTAATTTCGAAACGCTATCTAATCTACAGCAGAACTTTACAATGGACAGCAGTGGCAACTTGATAGATGGCCAACGGGGATGGCTGGAGAACGTCTTATTGTGTTTATTCCTTATCTACGCTCAATCCCTTAAAACTTCAAAATAAACCACCGAAGGATTACGAAGAAAACGCCTATTGTTCGTCACAATGGATTGGACAGGTCTACAAATCCATCTTCGAATTGTCTTGAAGAAATGATTTTCCAATTATACCTTCATAAATTATGGAAATGTTTGGATGAATTTTCAATTAAAATTGTATTGATTAATTTGCGTTAATTAATTTTCGTGTTGGTGGCTTTGGCAGAAGATGTCGGGTTTATTGTTTGATGACTTATTGACCGAAGTTGTTTAGAGCTCAGTCAAACATTACATTGTTCTATTTTCATTATTGCATTTAGTTTATTTATAGTATACCTACTCCGTAACACGCATATAAGAATTCAAATTAAAATGTCATTCAGAATATAAATAATTGAAAGTAAAAAAGAAATTGCTTCGTGTAGTCGCCTACTTATTAGTGAATAGCACTGGAGCGCGTTGTTATTGCGGTGTGAGTTTCTGTAGGCGCTATCGACACGCATCTGATTGCGGTAATGATCTCTTGTGTTGCTGAACAATCCATTTTGTAATTAAAGTTCAAAGAAGACAAAGGTTCTTTACAAAGATCTACTTTTAAAGCCAGTATTCTGAATTTATGGATAAAAGAGAATAGCATTGAAACAAATCTTCAGAAATAGAATTGTTTACTTTTTTCCGTGTGTTAACTACACGAAGCTAAATCGTAATTTTCACCACCAAAACTAACCTGACAAAAATATCGAAATGAAAAACACGAGTGGAATACCAACTCACAACATTTAATTTGGGATGGAACTATAACAAAATTAAACGTGGCAAAGGCAAGAATATAAAAACAGCGCCTCATTGCGTGCACGTACGCGTTTTTCATTGTGTTTTTTATTTAAATTCCCACAATGGCGTCGAAATTCCCACATGAACCGCCGAAAACACCATTTGTTTTTCCTAAGTCCAAGTCGTTAATTTCCTAATTACAGTTTTAAAATAAAAGCGTGTTTTTGTTCCGTCCCTTCCCTTCCGTGGCGCTGGGTACGTACAATCCAGCCGGAAGGTTAATGGAATAAAAAATACGCTGTACAAATTTGCATAACATTTTTCTCTGTCTCCTACTAAAATTAAGTCTTCTGCCCCTGCATCTACAGCTTTGTTTAAATTACTGAAGTGAATTTCGTGATTCGCTTGTAATATTCAATTTTATGTTTGCTTCCCGCCGTTTTTGCTGGCTGGCTTCAAATTCTTTGGATTAATATTTTTATTATAAGGGTTATGGTGAGCTTATTTACTTAGTTTTGTTTATGGTTACATTTTGTTACCGGTTTGCGGGTTTAAAAATTATAAACATAATCATTCGATCAATATTAATTTCTACATAGTGCACATAATATTTAAATACGTGTTTAAAGCAAGTATTGGAACCCAGCAGTTATAATATTCTCAGTGCAGCACATCCTAAAAGTTCAGCAATAGTTTGGGAGCTAAGTTGACTTGAACATAATAATATCCTATCCACACTTTCAGGTACTGATGATGATAAATAAGTAGGCGAGTATCAGAGGAAGTTACCGATATAGTCTGGCAAGTTGAAACTGGCGTAGGCCCTATGGGAAATCTGCAATCTTGGCCTTCCGCTAACAAAGTTTTCAACTAAAATCCTATTGTGTTCTGTGTCGTGGGGGAGTACACTTGATTAGTACTATGAAGACTTAAAAGTTGATGCCAAACCACGTTATCTGAGCCATCCTGTTAAAAACTTGCCTAAGTAGCTTTGATTAATTAGACGGCAAAGTTTTGAAGACGAGAGAAATTATCGCTGCCGCGAAGATTTTGTCTGTACGCTTTTTGGTGAAGTTTTCGATAAATGAGGCTTTGTATATTTACATACAGGTAGTTTGTCTGTGAAACTACTTGGACCATTAATCTTTAGGACAACATTCTAACTGGAAAAGCTACGGATAAACATTTTGAGCAAAAAAGAGAGGGTATATAATTATAGAGGGAAAAATAAGAAGGAAATGATGCCATGAAACCGCTACAAATGTTTAAATATTAAAGAAAGTAAAGAAAAACAAATGAGGTTTTATAATTATGTTTGATATCTGAATGAAGAGGGAGCGAGTGAATGATCCCTAAATGAATGGGGTCTGCACGGGAACAAAGCAACGCGGTGGATAAGAAACTGTAATAAACGCAGAAAGGTCTCACTTTTACAAGAACTGTGTAGATAACGGCTCAGCTAGTGACGACGTCTCATTTCTTGACGTAAATGTTAATAATTTTCAAAGAAAAATAAATTAGAATTTATTTTTTTATGCACTTTCTGTCTATTATTTTCATATTGCTTTTTGTTGTGTTAAAGTTCCATTTAAATATTCTTACTACCGGTCAATATTTTTATAACCAAAAATTTATATGATCTTTACATGATACCCAGTTGGCAAACATCATTGGCAGCCAAAATAATTTTAATTCATATTACACTACAAGTAGGTATGAAGCAAGTTTCATGTAGGACTTGAACTACAACCTTTACCAAGCACGTGTCTTTTATACGCCAACAACAGACATAATTTCCAAGATGTATGTAAGTACCTGCGAGATAGGTCGTAGCCTCCAGCGTTTACCAGGGTTACCTAATGTTTGCTATCTAACGCTCCTAAAGGACGCTCTGAAAGGAAAATGAGCCACACTATCGCCCTTTGATCTTTACAAAAACATGAATATAGGTCAAGCCACCTACGATTTTAATACATGATAACTAAACCATTTTATTACATACAAACAACAAGCATCGGGTTATAATTATCTCATAACCCTCATTAATAACGACGATATTAATTCCTATATGAACTTTGTTTGCCCTTATAACCCTTTTGGAGCGATCCGACGCGACGCAGCCGCTGTATCGCGCGATAAGCCGCGACATGAATCGCTCCAAATCAAACGATCCCCAGGCGCTTTGTAAACGGAATAGCGATTTGGCGAACAGAAATATTGCCGCGATACGGAATACGTTTACAGTGCGTTTGGGAATTTTTCTTGTTACCAGATTTAGATTATATCTTTCTCTGATATTGTAAGCAATTACGTTTTTCGTTTAAGGTTGTCTTCTAGTAAGGAGATATGGGGAGCGGTAATTGGGTTATTCTTTTGTTTTTAGACTGCAATCCTTGTGCATAAATTGTGATCTTTATCCTGAATTTATGTTCCAACTAACGTATTTGTCACGACTAATTTGACAGCTGTTTCTTTTGGTGAGTTCAAGTCAAGAATGTTTTAGATTAGCCAATTGTCTAAAGAGGATTCTCGATATCAAAACTTTTTATGTGCTATTTATAAGTGGTAATGCTGTTTTATTTAATTATGGATCAGATTATTTCGTCAACGATGGCAATTTTCATACAATACGTTTTGTCTTTCTTGTATATTATATTATTATATATTTCAATGGTCATCCATTGAAATTTCTATATCATTCATTGTTACAAAATCACTCAAGTAAGCATAAATTATATCGTGTTGTATTCTCAGAATTACGTTGTTCGAGGCAAGATGGAAAACGGTATTTTCCTCAGTTCAATTTTACAGAACTAAAAGTCATCTACGAAAAATATTCTTGGAAATTCAATTTATTCCTTGAGTTTTAGGTATAATAGAAAATAGTGGTTCTAGAGATACCCATTTCATATGAAAGCAAAATTTCTGCTCTGATGAAGAAGAAAAAAGTTTTTTTTTTTTTTTTAGTTGGTATCATTACGATTGTGAACTGAAATTTAATGAACGCTAACGTTATATGACTGTGTTGATCACTTTAAGTGTATTAAACAGTTGGGGTCGGCTACCAGTCTTACCGGATTCAGCTGAACACCGTACTTTACGTGGAGTGACTGCCTATCTGACCTCCACAACCCATTTTACAGGGGAACACTGTATCCCATAGTAAGACTGGTTGTCAGAATTGACTTAACGACTGCCAAAGATCTATGTATGACAGCCGGGACCTACTGTTTAACGTGCTTTCCGAAACACGGAGGGGTCTCAGTATGTTATAAATGGTCACCCATCCACGGACCAACCGCGGCGAGCGCGGCTTAACCTGTATTATCGGTAAAACCGTACGGCTTACACTTAGCCACGAGCCCCTCTCGTGAATTTTAGTGTCGTTCATTTACTAGAAAATGAGGAAGTGAGCTATAAATATGTCGAACCTAAATAATACAGGGATGAAAGTTAAATATATATTATAGTTAGATAAAAGATAAATTAAAAAGGAATGCAAAACATGACCCTGAAATATCTCTCCTAGTGCAATATGAATTTACGTGTCACATTTTTGCATAAGAGCGATCGATTAAAACTGCAAGACCGCTTGATTTATGATGCCAATTTTAATATTAAAGGTGAAATTCTGAGTCATGACAAAAATATTCGTTAAATATTCGTTAACAGATAAAGAGGTATCAATTTAATAGCTCATCGGTAATAAAATTGTTCTCGTTATGTTACAAATAATTTTATCTAATTTAGATTTATTGCTTGTGTTTAGATTAGAACCAATTTTAACAAGGCCGAGTTTTATAACCTAGTTTTTGTAAGTAGGTAAGTAACTGTGATCTTGTGATCCAACAGACAAACTATTTCAGATATAGTTTTGTTGGACATCATATAATTTCTAAGAGATACTTTGTACCTTTTCTACTAAATAAATAAATAAAAAAAGTATACTATTATAATTTTACAAAGAGCGGGACCACCTAGCGCAGGTATATTAAACACTTAAAAGAAGGTCCCTATGTAAGTTTAACATTTATTATGCAAAAATTGATGTCATAAACTCTTTTATTAATTTATTGTTTATTTAACTATAACAGGACTTAAATCTTACATAAATCTTAGTTAACTTAAATCTCTATGATCTGACACTTACTCTAGTGAGACAAGAAATTTGAATCGTAAGGTTGAGCATAAAGTTTGTAGACAGAATTATATAGAGTGTTAGTCGGTAACAAACTTTAAGATCGAGCCTGCACATGCAATGCCGAAACCGAATCAAAGTTCGAGACGTTGAAACCACAATAACTAGACTGATGTAGAGTGATATACATGGGTGAGCAAAGTGACTGAAATGGACTAAAGTGGTAATTTAAACGCAAGTAACAAGCAAAAGAACACTCGAAAGATTTTAATTGATCTATATTATCTATATATATAAAAGAAAGTCGTGTTAGTTACTCCATTTATAACTAAAGAACGGCTGGACCGATATGGCTGAAAATTGGTGGGGAGGTAGCTTAGAGCCAGGAGACGGACATAGGATACTTTTGTACATTAAAAAAAAAAAAAAACAATTAGGTAGTAGGTAGGTAGTAGGTAGGTAGTAGGTAGGTAGTAGGTAGGTAGTAGGTAGGTAGTAGGTAGGTAGTAGGTAGGTAGTAGGTAGGTAGGTAGTAGGTAGGTAGGTAGTAGGTAGGTAGGTAGTAGGTAGGTAGTAGGTAGGTAGTAGGTAGGTAGTAGGTAGGTAGTAGGTAGGTAGTAGGTAGGTAGGTAGGTAGGTAGGTAGGTAGGTAGGTAGGTAGGTAGGTAGGTAGTAGGTAGGTAGGTAGGTAGTAGGTAGGTAGGTAGTAGGTAGGTAGGTAGGTAGGTAGGTAGTAGGTAGGTAGGTAGTAGGTAGGTAGTAGGTAGGTAGGTAGTAGGTAGGTAGTAGGTAGGTAGGTAGTAGGTAGGTAGTAGGTAGGTAGTAGGTAGGTAGTAGGTAGGTAGTAGGTAGGTAGTAGGTAGGTAGTAGGTAGGTAGTAGGTAGGTAGTAGGTAGGTAGTAGGTAGGTAGTAGGTAGGTAGTAGGTAGGTAGTAGGTAGGTAGTAGGTAGGTAGTAGGTAGGTAGTAGGTAGGTAGTAGGTAGGTAGTAGGTAGGTAGTAGGTAGGTAGTAGGTAGGTAGGTAGTAGGTAGGTAGTAGGTAGGTAGTAGGTAGGTAGTAGGTAGGTAGTAGGTAGGTAGTAGGTAGGTAGTAGGTAGGTAGTAGGTAGGTAGTAGGTAGGTAGTAGGTAGTAGGTAGGTAGTAGGTAGGTAGTAGGTAGGTAGTAGGTAGGTAGTAGGTAGGTAGTAGGTAGGTAGTAGGTAGGTAGTAGGTAGGTAGTAGGTAGGTAGTAGGTAGGTAGTAGGTAGGTAGTAGGTAGGTAGTAGGTAGGTAGTAGGTAGGTAGTAGGTAGGTAGTAGGTAGGTAGTAGGTAGGTAGTAGGTAGGTAGTAGGTAGGTAGTAGGTAGGTAGTAGGTAGGTAGTAGGTAGGTAGTAGGTAGGTAGTAGGTAGGTAGTAGGTAGGTAGTAGGTAGGTAGTAGGTAGGTAGTAGGTAGGTAGTAGGTAGGTAGTAGGTAGGTAGTAGGTAGGTAGTAGGTAGGTAGTAGGTAGGTAGTAGGTAGGTAGTAGGTAGGTAGTAGGTAGGTAGTAGGTAGGTAGTAGGTAGGTAGTAGGTAGGTAGTAGGTAGGTAGTAGGTAGGTAGTAGGTAGGTAGTAGGTAGGTAGTAGGTAGGTAGTAGGTAGGTAGGTAGGTAGTAGGTAGGTAGTAGGTAGGTAGTAGGTAGGTAGTAGGTAGGTAGTAGGTAGGTAGTAGGTAGGTAGTAGGTAGGTAGTAGGTAGGTAGTAGGTAGGTAGTAGGTAGGTAGTAGGTAGGTAGTAGGTAGGTAGTAGGTAGGTAGTAGGTAGGTAGTAGGTAGGTAGTAGGTAGGTAGTAGGTAGGTAGTAGGTAGGTAGTAGGTAGGTAGTAGGTAGGTAGTAGGTAGGTAGTAGGTAGGTAGTAGGTAGGTAGTAGGTAGGTAGTAGGTAGGTAGTAGGTAGAAAAAATTGCATTGCAACGCATGCCGGGTACAGCTAGTTACAAATAAAGGCAAAAAAATAAACCACCTCTATGTAAATACAGAGAAAATATTTTTTCTGAATGAATCATGAATTGAAAGAACAATGAGAAATCGCATGACAAACGCAAAAATAAAAAAAAAGTCGAAAACAACCTCCTTCTTTTGAAGTAGGTTAAAAGTAGGCAAAGGCATACTATTTTTATTCGTTCGAGAAATTATAATAATTTTAGTAAAATCATTTTATAGACCTAACACATCGTGTTAATTTGCCACCAATGATTAACTTTATAAAATAACGCGTCATCAAAACCCTTTCTCAAATAAATTGAATTTAGATTTCAGTTTAATTTTTTTTCCGAGTGACTGACGTGGTGATCTCAACTTCCCATTTATCAAGCTTTACTGACATTCTTAGGTTATTTATCATTCGTCAGATAAAACCCAGCTTGAAATTTATCTTAACGAGAGTCTACATGATATTCTATATGACCGCTAATAAAAATCTTTATTTCTTGTCTTTGAGCATTGTCTTTTAATTTTAAATAGAATAATAAATAATAATAATAATATTCCGGGACCACTCACACACGGTTATCTGATCCCAAGCTAAGTAGAGCTTGTGTTATGGTAACCAGACAACCGATAAACATACTTATATATTTCTAAATACATACATATTATATATAAATTACACCCAGACACAGAACAAATGATCGTGCTCATCACACAAAGATTTGTCCTGGGTGGGAATCGAACCCACGACCTCCGGTATAGCAGTCAGGGTCACTAACCACTAGACCAACAGAGCCGTCTCAGAATGATACTCTAATTCATCGGGGTGTTGCCAGTTACATTTCAAATAGTTATCCTAGAAACAAAGTTCTATGTAATCGAGTTTAAAAATAAAAGACATTTTTTTTCCTAACCTGCGATCAGTTTTTGTTGGTGAAATGCAAATTGAAGCATTGTGTTCAGGTAAACGCGTAATACTCATCTATGAAATCTGGCCTCCGAATATAAGTTAAAGCTAGGTCTCATCACACATCGCAGTAATCTTTAAGCCCGCTTTCTAATTTGATTTACTAAACTAAATTACACACTAAGATAAGCAAACGTAGATTTCACTAAAATACGTGATATTCTATTCAAGTGCGACGCTCATAAAGAGTATTATTCCGATAAAGTCGGAACCGCGAAAGCTTTAATGCTTACATTTGTAATCAGGGCCGCGTTCTAACATAGGTATTCTAATAACTAAAGTTGGCGATATACGTGCGAAATGTCGCTAAATTTGCTAAGTAACTTAAAGTTAGCGTATCTTGTGACTACTAATTTTAGTCGGTAATGTTACCTGTTTAAGTAGGGATCTCATTTTTGGAGTATTTTATTCCAGGTTTAAGAAAATTTTAAAAGATTTTTTTTAACTTCTTGAGTTTGTTTTTTGTAAAATAAAATGACAGTTATAGTATATTATACAATAATATTTTATATTTGACATATTTTTGATATGTTACAGTCATATTCGATATATTTATCGAATATGACTCTAAAATGTATCATAACAAAATTTTACAGAACATACTACGTTATGAACTAATGATTCTAACAAAAGAAAGAACCGACTTCAACATACTCGTAAGTCTTATAATAATATAGTTTTCTTATGGATCCCAATTTCAAAACTGAACCAAAATTACCCAGTCCAAAGTTCTGTGGTAACAAACGTAAGAAAACAGTCGAATTGAGGAACTCCTCATTTTTTGAAGTCGGTTAAAAACAGCAATTTCAATATCTGATTACCACTATACACATAATTATTTAATTGACAATGTATCGGAAGCAACATATTCTCCCATTAATACATCTACCGTGACTATGACTCTAATTGTGAGAAGCATAAATAATTATAATTAATTCTAAACTCAATTAACGTCACAATTAGTAGACAGTCTGATTTCACGGTGCGTTTTTATGTTGTTTTGCCTGTTTTTCTTACATATTTATATTAAAATTCTACCCATATTTTATAAATTAACGAGGTATATAATAATATTGGGTATTAATAAGAAAATATCTTAACAAGATCCGCATATTTTTGTTCATAATTACGTTAGTTTCATAAGGTTATGCATTCCTTAGTTGTATGTTTCTACGTAAACAATAGTATCTACTGAGTACTTGGTCCTTATTAGGTAAAAGTCACATCTTTGCTCTTTGAATAGGCACCCAACCTAAGTATTGTTGTTAGGTTTAATGTGGTATTGTCTTGTCTTGTTATTTTGACATAAATGTTACTCTTTGATATATTCCGTCTTTTAATGATATAGTATTGATGTTTTCATCATCAGAATTTGAGTGATCTATCATATACGTATTATGTCTTATTTTATACATACAATTCACTTAGTCAAAAAGACACTCTATATTATGCATCCTATATTCAATTATTATTGACCGAAAGAACAATGTGCATAGAAGAAGAAATTAAAGATAATTAGGTACCGTCTTGGGTGATTTATAAAAAAAATAACAGGTAGTCAATTTTTTAAACCAAAACTACTCATCTGTTTTTTCCCCTTATATTTAAATGTAGAAAATGAGGTCAAACAGGAACTGACAAGCATTCTAACTCTACTTTGTAGACGAAATTGGATAATCGTCGAATAAATTAATAGGAGTCATTAACAAATTACGGATGAAACCAACTAAATTGCTTATTCATCAAAATTTTAATTTTAGCATCCAGTTGTAGTGATTAAATGGCTATAAAATCTAGTGACGTGTGTGTCGGATTTCTATGTATTATATAAAGATGATAAACTAAAAAATAATATACAGGCGGATTAATTTTATGTAATCATGAAAAGAAAATATTAATAATACTATTTTTTTAAATAAAATAGTACAAGTTTTTTATTTTTTAATTATAATTAAATAAAGGCGAAGGTGGAGTGTTCATCTAGTCAGTTATGCGGGGTGCACGTGGACAGAATTCGCGAAAAACAGAGAGGTTTGAAAGAAGAAAGGGGAGGCCTTTGCCCAGCAGTGGGGTCTAACGTAGGCTAACAAAAAAATAATAATTCATAATTACGTACCCCAATACCATAGTTTACTAAACATCAACACATTAGCTCTTACTTCGATTTAAGCAAACCTAACGCGCTAAACCAAAAAGGATTTATTAGAAATAATTAGAATAATAAGAAGGATACATTTAGTTTATTTTAGTCTTTGTGTTATTTAAAAGATTTATGCATTCACTTCGCCTTGCACTAAACCCAAAACATTTATAATACTATTCAAGGCCTTTTTCCTAGCGGGATCTTTGAAGTCCCATTTATGGTTGAAACAATATTAATATTATGTTATTTACATAAAGACAATTAATTGATATCACACCTAATTAGGTGACATAAGTCAATATAATTTATCTTTTGAGTTTCTTTTGGTTGGTATATAGGAACTAACAAATAAATCATGTTCCCACGATTAGGAATGAATTAATAGAAACAAGTGCTAAATACCAAGCTAGTCGTCTGCATATTACGACGGGCCTGTTGGTCTAGTGGTTAGTGACCCTGACTGCTATACCGGAGGTCGTGGGTTCGATTCCCACCCAGGACAAATGTTGTGTGATGAGCATGATCATTTGTTCTGGTGCCTGGGTGTAATTTATCTATAATATGTATGTATTTAGAAATATATAAGTATGTTTATCAGTTGCCTGGTTACCATAACACAAGCTCTGCTTAGCTTGGGATCAGATAACCGTGTGTGAGTTGTCCCGGAATATTATTATTATTATTATATTAATTATATAGTATTAGAATTAGAATCGTATTAGATTTTCTTAATGCATAAAATTATTATAAAATCTTCAGTCATTGGCTGCATAAATAGAATCTAACATAACGACATGAATTTGAATCCGTATTCTAAACATTTAGTTTTCATGTTATACACAATTGATTATATTTCTAATACATTTGAAATTGTATAATAATTATTGATTCTCTCTGAAGTGTCATCATAGAATCATCTTTGCACTCTTTGGCTTTGGACCTTAGTAGCCTAAGAATAAATGATTCATTATTATTAAATAATAATGTATTTTAACTGTAATTAAAACATTTTGATTACTACGTTACGAACGGTACTATTATACTGACTATAACAAACAAACTACTTTATATAGGCGCTGACAAATTAATTACCTCAATCAATAAGGACTAAAACAGCGTGTTACTCAACGTTTATTAAGCTATAAATTACTTAGTTATTGATATACGATTTATATTAACGGTCATTTAAATCAAAGCGTTAGGGCCAGTCTCCACAAAAGCGGAGAAAAAAAGAGCGGAACGAAGAAGATTTATAAATAACCAATAGGAATTGGTTATTCAGGCCCGGACTCCACAGTGAAGTAAATAACGAATTTCTATTGGTTACTTAAAAAACTTCTCCGCTCCGCTCTTTCTCGTCTCCACTTTGTTGGAATCCGCTTCTCATGCTGTGTACGCAACAAACATACACACACTCACACATACGCAGTTTAAGCGAAGTACGCAAGTCGCAAACATACACTCACACATACGCGGTTGAGTGACATCCGTGAGTGACGCCGGAGTAATAACCGCGCATCTAAATTGACATTAACTTGTCTTTCCCTATAGAAATAGTGTTGTAGGTTATACAACTTAAACGTTCGTATAGGTAATAATTGTCAAACGATCACACTTTCATAGTACTTAAATATAAAAAACACAAATTTTTTGAGTGCAAAATACCTTTAATTAATTAATAATTACTTGTACATAAATTAACTTGTGATTATAAAAATAAACAAATATTTTTCCGGAGCTTTTTTTGACTTATGAGTTAAATATTTCATTGTATTATTATGTACTTGCGGTTCAAATGAGCACTAAACAGGTAAAATTAATAAATATACCTACTTTAAGAACTACATTGGAGTATAATATTTTTGTGGTATAATAAAAAATTAAAAAAGAAAAGGTAGAGGTAAAGAAGTTTAAGAATTAGCACAGGACAGAGATAAATGGAAAGAGCTGCACCGACAAGAGCATGGCTCTTAAATTGATGATGATGAAAGATTAAAAAAATATGCTACATAATGCGTAGTGAAACATGTTAACCCACCTACTTAGAGGTGCATTCCATGCGCCACCTAACTAAGCACCTGATTATCTTTAAACAATATTTACAAATCTAAATTGCAAATGTGGTACATAGCAGATTTTAGGGCGTCAAAATATGTATTAATAAAATAATATACCTACTATTTAATATGGGACAGACAGATAATGTAGTAACTAAAGTAAATTACATATTATTTATGCACTGTAATAAATGAAAAATCTAGAGCATCAGTCACTGTCACGCAACACGTTTTAAATAAAATCAAAATCAAATTCAACACAAAAAAAAAAAAACATGGCCACAAAGACAAAATAGGTAACACTAAATCAATAAAGAAATAAAACATTTTATTAAATGTTCATGTCCTATTACGTGACCTCCAATAATGTCCTCTTATGCCTTTTATAAAAAAAGTAAAAAGTTTTATAGACGACATATTTTAAATTCAGAATAATAAAATTTATTATGTCATGTCCCCTTGCACTATTATACAATATTATTAAAATAATTTAATCATGGTTACTTAACTAATGTCTTAGAGAAATTACTAAAGCATAGAGGGAGCGAACAAAATAGACACAAATTACGATGAATCTAAGCTCCTCTCTCTTATGGTGCAGATTATATATATAAAAGAGACAAACATATATGGACTCATATATGCTTAAAGCTAAATGGACGCTCCGAAATTGTCAAACGGTCATCTTTGGTCTCTTACTACACGACCAATTAAAAGAGCACATAGTTGCTTAGCAGAACCTTTTCTACACGGTAAATTGTACAAAGTATTTGATTTAGTCGTATCATACGTTGTGAATGTCAGTCGTTGCTGGTCATTGTTTATTTTACAAATTATATTATTTTTTAGCATAGTATAGGCAACTTGATTGTGTACAAAAGGTGCAAAGGACAGATAAATAAGCGTTTAATATGGCTTGTTTTGTTTTATCGTGTAAATCATATTCATCTCGGAAAGATATCAATGAATATGTAAGCGTTCAACGGTAAGTGTTTTTTTTTGCAATTTTCTAATAATATCATGCGTAACTTTTGTATGCGATCACTTATAACATACACATTAGATTGATACTGATCCCTTCAGACTATCTTTTTTACTAATTATATCGTGTAAGCGAATTAATCTTTAAAAAAGTAATTTGTTTATTTGAGAGGTTATGTTATGCTAGTGAAGTAGATATTTTTCATCGATATTATTCGATACGATAATGTCTTTTTATTTTACAGTATGCCTCCAAATGATAGAAAAACTGGTGTAAAGTGCTTACAAGAGCCAGAAATTGTTGGACTAAGCATAGACGTAAAAAAATGTCTTCGTCTCAGCCCCGAATAACAGAATAACTACAAAGACATCGTGAACGACACTTCACGGTACTCACGCGGGTGACAACGCGGTGAACAGATAGATTATAAAAAAAAATGTTTATTTTATTGTTTTTATTTATTAAAAATTTACTAAAGTTATATATTTTTCGACTTTTACTCCCAGTTTCTAAAGGCCGATCAACATAAAGCCATTCATTTATGAAATGTTTCATATCAAGTTCTGTGATTGGCTGAGTTGTGTTGCAATAAATCTTTTTGTCAACCCATCACGTATTTGTTTTATTTTAAACCCTTGATAATTCGTAAATTTGAGACCAAATTTATCTTGATGCCTTGGTGATGTATGTTTTATAAAGATATAAAATGAAAATAATGTACATTAAATTCAATAGATGTACATTTTCTGTCAAGAACTAAATTTATTTCGATACCTCTACCAAATACGGCACATCACTATCGAGGCAAAAATAGTGGACAATATCGCTGCAGGCAACCCTTATAACTATATATCTATCCTTGTTTTTTCACAGTGAATGGGTCATAGGTTAAAAGAGTACAACTATAGTAAAATTTGACGCTCCCTCTATGCTTTAGTAATTTCTCTAAGACTAATGTAAACAAAAAAAAAGAATTTACAAGCTTGTTCTGTATTTGAAATACAAAATAGAACACAATGTGGAATTTGTTTTAAAAACTTTTTGGTACAATACCTACCTACACACCTGCTTGTTTACAAATTTTATTAGATCGTCTTATTTAATTTGACCAATTCTCTTTACTTTTTAAATATACATACTTTTTTGTTGCATAAAATTGCCAGCTATCGTTGAACTAACAATCAGTGGGGCCACAAAACCACAAACAAATATTCGTATCACATCACTAAACTGCACGCATTGCTAGGGCGGACACGTCACATCATTACCAACATAATAGCAATGTAAATGTAAATAATTGATGCTCAGTATTACTCAACTATTCATGGAGCTGCCGCCATATTGAAGTTATAACGCTAAGTCCAATGTCTGCGGACTTAGTCTGCCTTAGGCGGTTGTCCCAAACGTCCCGAACAATTGTTCACTAATTGTTCCTCCTTGCTCCCGTCAGGTTCCGAACAAGGATATAGCAAGAATCCAACCTTGACATTCAACCTAGGTTACATAAAACGAATTATTATACTTTCGTTATAGATTAGCAAACTAGAGTTGTAGAATTTTACTAATTTATTAGCTGGTTTTGATAAGCTTTGTAAATTAATGAATAATCCGAGAATGTCGCTTTATATATTTCTAACATGTCTTATTAAATAATATTTTACCTAATCTAGCCACTACATATTATTATATCATTAGCAAAACTTTTTGGATATAATAAATAATATGAAAAATAATAAAGACATTAATAAATGAGATCATTTTATTGTAAGCTACGATTTAGTAGCATAGTTTTAAAGAGATTTTACTTTTCTTTTCGAGTAAAATAAAAGAAAAGTTTTTTGCCAGCCAGCCAGGCTCGGTGGTAAATCCTGTTAATGCCAACCTTTCTGTTAAAGAAATAGTTAAGTACGTACTTTGTATTTCTTATCTGTTACACTTTCATGGTCACTGTTACTTTATTATTTAATTTTAGCTACGGTTTTGTTATTTTTATTTATTGCTTAGCAGTTTTCAGGAACAGTTTAATAATTTATCTGCACTTTTTATTATCTATACTAATATTATAAAGCTGAAGAGTTTGTTTGTTTGTTTGTTTGTTTGGTTGAACGCGCTAATCTCAGGAAGTACTGGTTAGAATTGAAAAAATCTTTTTGTGTTAGATAGTCCATTTATCGAGGAAGGCTTTAGGATATATAACATCACGCTGCGACCAATAGGAGCGAAGCAGCAGTGAAAAATGTCACAAAAACGGGGGAAAATATTCATACTTGAAAGCTTCCGTTGCGTGCGCTGCGTAAACGGTTCGAGTTACCCAAAATATATGTATGAAAGAATTGTTCCTCTTTGAATGATCTAAAAAAATGTCTGCGACAGTATATGTCTATCTTTTAAAATTGACTCACTATAACCTTTTTTAAGGTAATCATTTGGTCGAAATTAATGCATTATCTATACTATAATATTATAAAGCTGAAGAGTTTGTTTGTTTGTTTGTTTGTTTGGTTGAACGCGCTAATCTCAGGAAGTACTGGTTAGAATTGAAAAAATCTTTTTGTGTTAGATAGTCCATTTATCGAGGAAGGCTTTAGGATATATAACATCACGCTGCGACCAATAGGAGCGAAGCAGCAGTGAAAAATGTCACAAAAACGGGGGAAAATATTCATACTTGAAAGCTTCCGTTGCGTGCGCTGCGTAAACGGTTCGAGTTACCCAAAATATATGTATGAAAGAATTGTTCCTCTTTGAATGATCTAAAAAAATGTCTGCGACAGTATATGTCTATCTTTTAAAATTGACTCACTATAACCTTTTTTAAGGTAATCATTTGGTCGAAATTAATGCATTATCTATACTAATATTATAAAGCTGAAGAGTTTGTTTGTTTGTTTGTTTGGTTGAACGCGCTAATCTCAGGAAGTACTGGTTAGAATTGAAAAAATCTTTTTGTGTTAGATAGTCCATTTATCGAGGAAGGCTTTAGGATATATAACATCACGCTGCGACCAATAGGAGCGAAGCAGCAGTGAAAAATGTCACAAAAACGGGGGAAAATATTCATACTTGAAAGCTTCCGTTGCGTGCGCTGCGTAAACGGTTCGAGTTACCCAAAATATATGTATGAAAGAATTGTTCCTCTTTGAATGATCTAAAAAAATGTCTGCGACAGTATATGTCTATCTTTTAAAATTGACTCACTATAACCTTTTTTAAGGTAATCATTTGGTCGAAATTAATGCATTATCTATACTATAATATTATAAAGCTGAAGAGTTTGTTTGTTTGTTTGTTTGTTTGGTTGAACGCGCTAATCTCAGGAAGTACTGGTTAGAATTGAAAAAATCTTTTTGTGTTAGATAGTCCATTTATCGAGGAAGGCTTTAGGATATATAACATCACGCTGCGACCAATAGGAGCGAAGCAGCAGTGAAAAATGTCACAAAAACGGGGGAAAATATTCATACTTGAAAGCTTCCGTTGCGTGCGCTGCGTAAACGGTTCGAGTTACCCAAAATATATGTATGAAAGAATTGTTCCTCTTTGAATGATCTAAAAAAATGTCTGCGACAGTATATGTCTATCTTTTAAAATTGACTCACTATAACCTTTTTTAAGGTAATCATTTGGTCGAAATTAATGCATTATCTATACTATAATATTATAAAGCTGAAGAGTTTGTTTGTTTGTTTGTTTGGTTGAACGCGCTAATCTCAGGAAGTACTGGTTAGAATTGAAAAAATCTTTTTGTGTTAGATAGTCCATTTATCGAGGAAGGCTTTAGGATATATAACATCACGCTGCGACCAATAGGAGCGAAGCAGCAGTGAAAAATGTCACAAAAACGGGGGAAAATATTCATACTTGAAAGCTTCCGTTGCGTGCGCTGCGTAAACGGTTCGAGTTACCCAAAATATATGTATGAAAGAATTGTTCCGCTTTGAATGATCTAAAAAAATGTCTGCGACAGTATATGTCTATCTTTTAAAATTGACTCACTATAACCTTTTTTAAGGTAATCATTTGGTCGAAATTAATGCATTATCTATACTATATAATATTATAAAGCTGAAGAGTTTGTTTGTTTGTTTGTTTGTTTGGTTGAACGCGCTAATCTCAGGAAGTACTGGTTAGAATTGAAAAAATCTTTTTGTGTTAGATAGTCCATTTATCGAGGAAGGCTTAAGGATATATAACATCACGCTGCGACCAATAGGAGCGAAGCAGCAGTGAAAAATGTCACAAAAACGGGGGAAAATATTCATACTTGAAAGCTTCCGTTGCGTGCGCTGCGTAAACGGTTCGAGTTACCCAAAATATATGTATGAAAGAATTGTTCCTCTTTGAATGATCTAAAAAAATGTCTGCGACAGTATATGTCTATCTTTTAAAATTGACTCACTATAACCTTTTTTAAGGTAATCATTTGGTCGAAATTAATGCATTATCTATACTAATATTATAAAGCTGAAGAGTTTGTTTGTTTGTTTGGTTGAACGCGCTAATCTCAGGAAGTACTGGTTAGAATTGAAAAAATCTTTTTGTGTTAGATAGTCCATTTATCGAGGAAGGCTTTAGGATATATAACATCACGCTGCGACCAATAGGAGCGAAGCAGCAGTGAAAAATGTCACAAAAACGGGGGAAAATATTCATACTTGAAAGCTTCCGTTGCGTGCGCTGCGTAAACGGTTCGAGTTACCCAAAATATATGTATTCATGAAAGAATTGTTCCGCTTTGAATGATCTAAAAAAATGTCTGCGACAGTATATGTCTATCTTTTAAAATTGACTCACTATAACCTTTTTTAAGGTAATCATTTGGTCGAAATTAATGCATTATTGCCAATTATTTGCTACAGAGTTTTATCAACATAATCTATACTAATTATATAAGGTGCTATAAAAATATCTGCCACGGCTTTAATGGGAGGTAGTATTGTGTTTATAGATTACAATAGTGAAGAACTTTCGTACCCCGGAACAGTTAATTAAATTTTAGAAAATAAAATTGTTAAATTAACATTGACTCTATTCTGCGTAACGTGGTTCACAAATTACGTGAATTCGGTGCGGAGCGGCAACAGCTTAGGACACGGGATGGTTTTATACTAATAAATCAATTCAAATTTACACGTTATTTTTTTTGTATGAAAAAAAATATGATAAATAATCAATAATTTATCTATACTATTGTAATCTATAAACACAATACTACCTCCCATTAAAGCCGTGGCAGATGTTTTTATAGCACCTTATATATAGGGTGACTGGTAATTAGTGACCGATACTTAAACACTTGATTGTACTCATGATTGCAAACAACTTTCCCAAAGAAACTTTTTTTGTAGACTTATTAGTTTTCTTTTTATCACTATAATAAAATTGCTGGCGCGCGTGCAAAATTCAAACTTCGCGGGCGCGCCGTCGCCCGATCAGCTGTTAGCGGCGAGGCCCCGCGCCCGCTTTGTCGATGCCGCAGGCAATGTAGTAGCCATTTTCCCCCGCCCGCACCGCGCCCCTTGCCATGCAGTACCAGTAGTGACGTAGGTATAAAAAACAGTTGCTCCGGGAAGCGTGTCGCATGCGCATTGTTTGTTTATTTTTTGCCGCCCGCCCGCGCGCACTATGCCGTAAAACTACACCGCGAGTGAGTACAGTGATATGGTGATGTGCTACTATTCGGAAGGGGGTAATGGTGAAGCAGCAAGACGATTGTATCATCTTTTGTACCCAACAAGAACTCTCCCAACCCCAAGAACATTTTTACGCGCTGCACATTAAACACCGCTGGATTTTTTTTTGTGGGGGCACCTGAAAAACCTAGTGTATCGTGATGGGCCAGTCAATACTTCCTATGAACTCAAAACTAGGATCAAAAACTGTTTCGAAATAGTGAAAAGTGACTCTAACACTCTGCGGCGAGTGCAGGCTCACATTATAAAACGTGCGAATAAGTGTGTTGAAGTGCAAGGTGGACACATCCAACAATTAATGTGAGTTAAAACTTAGTTGATTAAAATCATAATAGGTATCTGATTAAGTAATAATTTAGCGTTGTAAATAGCCAAGTTGATTCCAATTTTTTGAACACGCCATCGCGCGCCAGTCTAATGCGAAGTTTAGCAACGAGACTAATTATAAAATACCTATGTTTTGCTTTAGACTGCTAGTCCAAATTCTAGATAAGTGTAATGGGAAACTTGGAATAAATTGAATCATGCCCAGTGTCGAGTAAGTATCAAATCAGTTAATAATGTAGTGGTATCTTTCAAATCGTTTCTAAACATACATCGTAAAAGTAATAAAAACAAACGCCTGAAGTTGGTTTATAAGTAGTCGTAGTTAGTTTTTAAAGTGGAGTGTAAGTTAGAAAGATTATGTATTTATTGCAGTAGCGCGCGCGCGTAAAGTACCAAAATACTAGTCTCGGATATTATTTTATCGAAACATAATACTAAGTCTTTATTGCATTCCTTATCTATTACATAACAAGGTAAAAGTTCATTAAGAACCCTCTCGGGCACAGCAACATTAGGAGAGAGAAAGAGGGCTCAGTAACAATTTAATAATATTATTTAACATGTAGGTACATTGCCTGTGTCATCGACAACGCGGGCGCGGGGCCTCGCCGCTAACAGCTGATCGGGCGACGGCGCGCGCGCGAAGTTTGAACTTTGCACGCGCGCCAGCAATTTTGTTATAACGATAAAAAGAAAACTAATGAGCATACAAAAAAAGTTTCTTTGGGAAAGTTGTTTGTAATCATGAGTACAATCAAGTGTTTAAGTATCGGTCACTAATTACCAGTCACCCTGTATAATTATCATTTACGCAGAAATACTTTTTTTTTTAACTTCTTAATCGTGGTCATAATAACAGAAATTGACGCGGACGAAGTCGCGGGGATCAGCTAGTAGAAATTATATTAATACTTATAATAGAATGTGTTACCGTATAAAGTTAGTTAGTTACTTAGACTGTAAGTAGGTACTTTTTTAGTTAATTATGGAGGATCGAAGCAAGGAAAAGGTAACTTTATACATATAACTAATCATATGGATCAAGGTCTGAAATAAAATTATTTTATTTATTTATTTACGAAAAACATGTTCGTAACTTATTATGTGTTTATAAATATATTGCTTTAACATACAGGTTTTGATAATACAGGGTCTCCCTAGTTAAAGATGGCCGTATGTGAGATTATTTTTTACTGCTAAATGCAGTCAATGCGCGGAGCATGAAAAAATCAAATTCTAACTAATAACTGGGTTTTATGAGGAGACCCATATAAAACTTAAACGTGTGGCTGTGAGCTGTAGATATCGGTCAGCAGATGAATATAAAGCAAGTAAATCTTAAAACTTCCTGATAAATGGAAGTCACGTAGAACATAATGTGACTTATTCACACACATTCCACATGACTTCCTAACCAGCGAATCTATTGAAGAAATCAAAACCGAAGGAAGTGCCAACATAATAGTACACGATGGCAGTTGGCACGCTTGCTAGATCTCCCCGGAAACGGAAGCCGTGTTAATTGGATATGTCAGATGCCACAGGCTTTCACGCCTCGAGATAGTTTCCCTAGTTGTGCTTACAAGACATTAATTATTAGGAACTCGTCTGTGCACTGTCAGTATGGGACCGCGACCTGTGATATGCGATTACAATTGCATATTTTATATATTCATATATTATGTATGATTTAAGCAGTAATGCATAAAGATTTCTCGGTTATAAGTAACCCGGTCCCGTCTTTTCCTTTTCTGGAGTCGCGGGATTGCTCGACTCCGCCTAACCTAACGTTGACGTTCATTTGTTTTAAGAAGTCACTGAACATTTAAATCATTATTTTTGAGCATCTATTGTGTCTTTGTAACGGATTCCAATTCCAAAACTTGCGTCCAAAGTTGTTATTATAATAATAAAACAAGAATTAAGTGAAATAGATATTTCTTTAACCTACGCGTAAGATAATAATATCAAGATATAAATGCACAGTTATAATCTTAACCCAGAATAAACAATGAAAGTCTGAGTGGTATCTATGTATCTTTGATGCATGATACCTCCCACCCCGTTAGCAAATCATCGATAGATTTATAATAAAGATCAATATCCGATAACCCCATTCTAATAATTTATAGTTGCTCTTGGGTTCAAAGAAAAAAGTAATGAGATGCTTGCTAAAATATCAACGGTAACATCTATCAGATTAAAAAAAAAACTTATATGAACAAAAACAAATTCTAAACGAATTCGAACTTCAAATCGAGATTCTTATCAAAAATATTCGATGACTACTCACGCTTCCAGCCATTACCCAAACATACGCCATTAGATAATTCAAAAAAAGGAAATAAAGATCGAAAAAGTTCATCTATCTTTAAATATCGTAAAGGGCAGACCTGCGAAGTAATATTTCAGCGTATATCTCGGGAAAAGATCTGATATACCTAAAAGTAATTCTGCCGCTTAAGAGTTGTGACTGACAGGATTGATTGATGGCTGAGTAACCGACAAATTCACTCCGTATCCAAATGGGAAACTTTAGAAGCAGGAGTTTCGCTTCAAACATTTTGAAGTGCTTTTTTCGTTGGATGCAGATGACTTACTTTTTCTGCAAGAGTTTTTCTGCGCGGGGATTTTCGAGTTAAGGATATATATAGTAGGTATAACTATATGCACGTATAGTCCTTTTTTAAAGTAATGAAATGCTCTATGAATACATATAAGACAGTATAAATATCTAAGAAGTTAATAGTCGTGACAAATAGTTCATGATGATGTCGGTATTAATGTTCTAAGGTCAATTTTAGATATTAAAAGCAAATTTGATGGACGGCAACCTAAAAAGAACTACTGAGAACTATCGTTTAGGCTTATTATGTATCTTGCGTAAAGGTTATTATTTTCATAAAGATCCTCTTCAATTACGGGCATAATAGTTCATTTATTATGCAAATAAATAACTCCATTAATAAATAAGGCAGGCACTAAAATGTCAAACAACTCTGATATTTTCAATTATGGCCGTCCCAGGTTCTAGATATTTTAAGCATGACGCATATTTTGATTACAGAATCTTTATTAGAATTATTTGTTAACAAAATTCGATGTTCAAATTCGTAATGTCAACAGGCATCCGGCATTCCTATGTAAATGTTGGAGACGTCATCCTCAATACGTCATTATTGACCTCAAGTGACGTCACGGCGTCTGAGGACTGATCTGATACGTTGAACTTCCTCGTGGTCCCCGGATGACTATTTAAATTAACATACATTTACATGGCCGATGTTCGTCACCGGATTCCCCGGCAGGTTCGAGCGTCTTTTGTTTTGATATTATATACCACATTTTCGATCAAAACCAATTTGAATATTGATTGGTTGTGAGAAATGATATGAGTAAGTTTTTATTGCTAACTGCCCTTGATGAGCAATATATCTTAGAACTTTACTTAATAAAAACCTACTGTGGTAGTTATATCCTTTTTTTGCAACATTTACAATGAAAGTTTTCTTTTCTTATAGATCATATATTTACAATGACAGCCAGTGATGTACAACAAAATATACCTCTAGGCTCAATATAAACTGTTTGGAGTGATTGAACTCTCGCACAATCAAAGTGTCACAAAGCAGTGTAATAATGGCCTCTAATAATAGAACACTGCTTACTGCAGTGCTTCTTACTCGCGTGGGATATTGACCAACTGTTCAAGCTTTCAAAGAAAACAATACCACTGAAATTATTATATATAGTCGAGCCTGTTGTACAGCCAAGTGGATAATGTTTAGTGATTTCCTTGTCTATTCTTAATAGACACTTGTTTTAATATTAATAGTTAATATTTAAATAATTTTCTTACAGTTTTATAATTGTTATAACTTAAATATCGTCGTACTGTATCTTATGAATAAAAGTATATAGAAGATATTGAATAAAAAGAATTGTGTTCTTTATATGTGGGAGGCGTTCTTCTGTATTTATGTTTGTTCTCGGATCACATAAAAACTGCAACATAAAATTCAATAGGGTTCTCACAATTGCGTTACTGCAAGTTCAACTTAAAAGATATCAAGTGAAGTTAAAGAAGATAGAAAATAAACATAGTTTCTACACGAAACTTATAAGAATAAACATAGTATTCGCAGCTTATGTGTATTTTCTATTATTATCTCTAAGACCGGATTAAGGTGTTGTGAAAAATATCTTAGGTGAGAACCATTGCGGGGCCGCGCGCCTTTAGTGTCATAAGTGATCGATCACAGACGGCAATGCACTTCAACTCGCACGACATTTCTCGCATCATCTAAACCAGTCATCAAAGTTTACTTATTTGTCACTGCTTATTAATTATTTCTGCGATACAATTAGAGGTCAACAACTAAGTAATATGCATATTATGTTAGAGATAACTAAGGCCACTATACTTAGAATATGTTCTTTGTCATTCTGGAAAATCCTTTGAGTTCTAGATAAATGTATAGGTACAACTTTTATCCTGAAGTATTTAAGGTATATTTTTAATTTTTTTTTGTGCTTAAAGTATGGTGTTATTTTTTGGGAATAAGCTTAAATGTATGAACTGCCCCCAGATAACCTTAGAAGACAATAGATAAGAGGAAAGACGGAAGGAGGACCTTTGCCCTGCAGTGGGACACAAAATGCTTAATAAAAATTAAAGAATGACAGATATACGTACTTGCACATAATAATTATGCTATACAGTTCCTTTACGTCTCTACTAAAAAAAAAAGATAAACAAAATACCAGAATTTCTGCTCCTTTTTTCAAATCCTATTTATATCACAAACACGAAAGACTAAGTTAATACATAATAATAAATTCTTACAAAAAGAGGAAGTTATGTATAAAATAAAACAATAATATTTATATGCGAGACATATTTATACATCCTGTATCCTTATTCTGACTTTATGGGGCGAGTTTATTAATACACATGCTGTATACATTTATAACATATATTGTTATAGTTTAATGCACAAAACAGTATTATTCATTGACATCTTTTACTTTTCTATAGTTAATTTATAGAAATTGTATGTAGTATGGAACGGCTCTACTATAATATATGACTGTTTTTTTTTGTTATTAAAGGAAAATAGCTACTTATATCTTTTAAAAAGTAATATAAGTAGCTTGGGTTTAAACCTGTAACTATGTCCATACAAATCCGGCCTTAAAAACGCCACGATAAACCACCACGACTTATCATATATCATACTACGTCGTATTAAAACAATAATGGGGTCATTGATTGATTCGAACCAGATTAAAAGATCTGTTATTGAGACAAATACCGTCGTCATGGTTCTTTGTTTACCAATAGTTTTACGCAACCTTTTTTAAATCAGTTGATTGCCAATCAAATATATATTTTATGCCTGTCTCATAACTATAAATCAATTTCAATTAATAATGAAACAAATCAACACCATAGTTGGAATTAAAATTATTTAATCTATTGTAAACTTAAATAGCATAGCATTTAAAGTGAATTTTGTATAATTTACATCTATTTGATTGTACATTTAAGACTGAAATTACCCACCTATTTAATTTATATTTATTTGTAATTTATTTTATTACAATATCTTTACGTATTTACCTTTTTAAAAAGAGCAAAGAATTGATAAAACATAGCTCCATTTTACACTAAATAATAATATTTCCAAACACACAGAGTCTAAAAAAACATTTCGTCTATAAGCTATTTGCGAGTAACTTCTCACTGTGTTAATTCCTTAATTAAAAAAAGGTATATTTTTAATGTTGACTTTAGGTGCCGTACCCACACACAAGGAATTAAAGTACCCACGTCTCAGACTACGGTAGTAATTTAAGTTAACCATTCAATTTTTCTGAGTACGACTTAACAGTAATCTGTTTATCCAAAGAGGTTATATAAGCATGTGCATCAACATACAAAACTAAGTAAGTATTATGACACATAATCGAGTCCTACCCACATAAGCATGAGGTCTAAATGTGATATTAATGCTGTTAATTCTGAATTAATGTAGAAATGCTACATTCCAGTAAAACTAGTATGTGACTCTTGGTACAAGTAAAGATGTTACGCAATGAATGAAGCACGTATGTTTCTAGCATCTACGTTGTATAAAGATTCGTTTTCTACGTAATTTTAATAGGAACATAATGCACTCTTCTTAAATGAATAGAAATAAAATCAAATAATTTATTTTCGTAAAAAATACAATTTTTTCATCGAATGAATTATGTTCTGATGAACATTCGTCTTGAAGTTTTTTTAAAGCCATATTTGGATGAAACCATCCAATCCACATTTGTGTGAAAATAAGATATCAACTATTACGCGTGTTATTCAAATTGTTTTGGGAATCTTTTACATCTAGGTATCTAATAATGATTTTTAATTGTACTAGCTGTACCCGGCATGCGTTGCAATGCAATTTTTTCTACCTAGCACCTGCCTACTACCTACCTACTACCACTTAGGGGTATGAAAAATAGATAGTAGCCGATTCTCGGACCTATTGAATATGCATATAAAATTTCATAAAAATCGGTCAAGCCATTTCGGAGGAGTATGGTAACTAACATTGTGACACGAGAATTTTATATATAAGAAGATGTTACACGAACTTGTATTAAATAGCAACACATTGATCAAAGCCTCCCATAAACTCAAAATAGAATTAAACCTAGTGTAAATAATCGTCAATCTCATTAAAACAATATTATAATAATCCCTGATTAGCAAGCTTATGTAATTTAGTTTTCGTGTTAGCCACACCTACGTGTAATGGATAGCCTAGATCATTATTACAAATTTGGGGATATTAATAGATAGCTAGCTAAAATTAGCACAAGTAAATAGTGATACAAGTTTCGTAGACCTTTATTAAGTTTTTATAATATGCCTGTAGTTAAACAAATAAAATATTGGACTTTTTGTTTGCCACGGTAGGTACCTACCGTGGCAAAGTGTTCGTGTTCAGGTGTTTTGTAAATTAGTATCTGTTCATAGACTTTTGTTGCTGTACAACAAAATTATAATACCAAGTCGAGCATTTATAATGTTTACTCACTACGTCTTACTTTCATCACGATGTTTTCCTTACTGTTAGTAGCACTCAAAGAAAATTGAAGAGTAGCTACTAAATTTTGTAGTTTTAGAACAATAAGTTATTATGATTTAAACAAGCTAAAGGCATTCTACAATATCAAGTTTTTACCAATTAATAGCAATATTTTTGTGTACGAAAAATGTAAAAACTTCTATTGATGTAACAAAGAATATACCACATAAATAATCTTTATATTTTATCACTTATTCTTATGTAGTTTTACGTAACTTCATTCAGTGGTAATTTACACGCGTTGTATGTTAATTAACATTACCATTAAAATAACTGGATTGGCGCCAGAAATTTTCTTAAGTTCGCACGATCAACAATGAGGACAAGTGTCACAAGATAAACAACTGTACAGTTGAATTACAATTTACGGATTCGTCTGCAATTGTCCAAACCTCACAATAAAAATGATACACTTTAAACTTTGTACGTGTATCGGAATTCTAAAAAGGATGTGATCGACGAGCGAGCTTTACAAGCGGTTTTGTTGGCTCCCCGGTACGTAAAGCTCGCTCGTGGATCACCACAAGATTCATGCAAGTTTTGTTGGTGGTGAGCCTGGCTCGCCGTTAGTCAGATCGTGGCTCGCCCGTCGATTGCGGCCTTAATGAATAAAAAAAATAATAATAAAAAATAACAATAAACTACATAATCCGTATACCCAAAATAAATAACACTTATAATTTGAAAAGAATCATCACAAAAATATTACTTCTCTATAAAATAATTTTGCGACGAGATAATACCTCAAAATTGCAGTTAAGTAGCAATAGCAGTAAATAAGCTCCAAAGATCGTCGAATCGTCAATAAAAAGGATTTTAACGCCTTGACCCTAAAAAAGAATTTAGTGTTCGATGGCGACCATCTCGGAGTAATGTAATCTTGCGAGTCTCATACCCGGATGCGAATTCCCCAATCAGGGGGGCATTCAGTCTTGTTCGGACGCGTGGGTTTGTTCGCATGGACACAGAGCAGTGAGTAAATGGATAAGTCATATTCGTTGAGAGGTTTCGGGAAGTTGAATAAATTACAAGTAAATAATCAAATGATCGTCGTGTTTAAAAAAAAAACAGTTATCTAATACTGGCTCTGATTTAACTACAAAAAGTTTATTTTGGTTAAAAAATAATAATTGTTTAAAAAAATGATTGATTTATTTATACTCAAAAAAACTTATAACAAGCAAATTCAAAGCTTTAAATATGTACACGGTAAAAAGTTTCCATAACAAGCAGTTAATAAAAAAAAATACAAAGGCATAAAAAATTACACTCATTCACATACAAACTTCTAAAGCTTGAAAAAAATTGGCTATGTCATACAATCAAAGCTCCCGTTACTAACATTTTTGGCCTTACACTGTCGGGATACATGTGTAAACTATAAATATTATAGAATTAATCACTCCAAATATTCACTATTCGGTGACTAAATCATAAATCACGCATTTATTTCGTGAGGCACGGACCATTGCGGCGTCGGGACGTGCTTATCTGTTATTTGCAGCGAAAACGCAGCGCTACAGCGGCGGTTTTCACCATGTTGATAAATATTGGGGAACACTAGATATAATGGCAGCGGTTTGTTGATGGTCCGTTCGAGTACGGTAAATCTAACGCTAAGTGCGCGAATGGTCAATGTATACGAATTATTGCTTAATCGACTGAATTTATGCCAATAGATGTTTGTTTCTGAACAATGTTGGCTGGTTATGAAGTTGGGTGATTGATGGTCGGATGTAATCAACAATTTCTGAGAGACTTGTTTGTACCTACATACCTAACTAATTAAAGGCTCACAAATCATGAACTCAAAAGGTAGAGTATTATTTATTTAAATTAATTAGAAATCTACATTATGACTCTGCAAGTTATTTAGATATTATAAAGCAATAAATAAACTATATGCGACGACCTCCGTGGTCGAGTGGCGAACGCACCGGCACACAAGGTGTCGCTAGCTCTGAGGTTCCCGGGTTCGATCCCCGGACGGGTCAATGTAGAAACCAAATTTTCTACATTGCCTCTGGTCTGGGTGTTTGTGGTACCTTCGTTGCTTCTGAATTCCATAACACAAGTGCTTTAGCTACTTACTTTGGGTTCAGAGCAATGTATGTGATGTTGTCCGCATTCATTTATTTATATGCGCTAAACTAGTAAAATATTATTTTTCCTAAGTACATAGCCAGACACATAAACACGCTAATCATTACAGATAGCCTAAATAAACAGGAATACTGAAAGCGAATTTATTAGCGCCTACCTATCGGCAAAAGTTGTCTCTAGGTGATCAATCATCACGGTATTAGCAGGAAAACGTTTATTAATGGACACAGTCTCCCGCTCCCGCATCTCTAACTTGACACGTCGTCGTCTGTAATCGCCGCGTTTTTTTTAGCCTGACAGTTGGTGTTAGGTATTAGCTGTTTTTTCCTTAGATGTTATGATATTTATAGGCTGTTGTTTGATGAAAGTATCTAATATCTAAGTTAGTGGATTGAAATAGAGGTTCAAATTAAAAATGGTAAATTCTTAAAGGAATTAGTGGTAGCAGTGTCATGTTAGAACGACTTTTCTGCTCTAAATAAAAATTATGGTCGCTACCTATTTCTAAATATAAAATGTCTCTAGAATCGTTAAGTTGACATGTTAATTACTCTAGGTGCTCCTCAAGAATAAATCAAATACTAATTAACAATAAGGAAATCCGATACACTACATCAGAAAACAGATTTAAATTAGTTATTTAGATTTAATAATGTTACTCCGACACACATAGCATGTATAAACTGTATCGTCAACATCACAACTATAACACCAAATTTGCAACACCCTTATTTCCCTAGACATAAGGGTGATTTTCGTAATTAATTGTTTGAACTACCTATTATTTGACGTGCTCAAGACAAAGGCGGGCTTATGGTAGTTCTGTAAACACGCAACGCATCCATCAACGGGGCTTAATGGCTTATCCAAATCAATTAGAAACTTGAAGCTTATGTTCTATATCAGATCACATCTACATATATTATGTTTCGGTATGTGTGAGAATAAAAGTTGCGTGTTGGGAAATTACAAAAGTGAAGTACCTACCTATACCTATTATCTGACTCCTTAAATGAGTACCTAGTATATTTTTTTGATTAGGAAATGGGTTTAGGTTTAAATCATGCCTAACTTATTTGATCTACCTACGCATAGTCAGAATTTAGGAAAACAATAAAGAGAAGAGTTTAAATAACAGTATTAAGTAATCTCTCTTCCAATGTAATGATGGCCAACCAGGTATATAATATTATGTATCCGATATTACATAACATACCATCACGCCTGTATCCCCGAAGGGTTAGGCAGAGGTATACCACTGTACACCCACAGTTCGCCGGTATGTTTAGGTCCCATGTAATAGGGAGCGAGCCTATTGCCACTAACCGGGCACAAATCCAAACTCCGACCTGCTACTGAGAATTTAATAGAAAAACCCAATAACACCTTGGTCGACTTGGGAATCGAACCCAAGACCTCTAACGTAGCAGTCGCGCTTAGAACCACAAAGCCAACGAGGCAGTTCCGTATCCGATATTAAACAGTTTAAATCACAGAATTAGGTTACCTCTCTGTCCCAACCATAAATACACCTTTGCAGATTATAGTCACACTTTGCACAAGACCACTGCAATATGTGACCAGCTTAAGATTTTTCCGTAACAATTTTGCACAAACATATTTACAAATTTAAATTTGGGATCTGAAATCGCCAATCCGCAGAGAGCAAGCGTGTTAATCAATGCTCGTGCCTTCTCTATATGGGAAGAGGCCTGTGCCCAGCAGTGGGACGTTTATAGGCTGGATTATTATTATTATTATATTTACAAACTCATTCAATCTCATTTACACATACCAACAACGGTTAGCATTTATTACAATCTTCCAAATGAATCACCTAGAGCCTAATCAATTCATTGATATTGCGTCAAAAGTTACGTCAATTTACATAATTAATATATTTGTCACAATGACAGTTATCACATAAAGGCCTTCCTTGATCACGTAATTAATCGAACCAGTTAAACTGAAAATAGATATCAAAAATTATTAAAAAAAAAATACTTGAAAAATTTTGATGACATTTATATGGAACCACCTCTGAGGTGTAACCGCTGTTGTAGTATCGATGACAAAAAATATGTTTTTAAATCAGCCCGCAGTTCTAGCTGACGTGATGACGTCACGTTTCAAACATACCACAAAAAACATACAGAAGATTTAAGAAACTCCTCTTTTGAAAGTTGTTTGAAAATAAATACAAGCAGTAATATTTAGAACATTTATTCATGAAATATTGTTTCTGTTTGGATTGACACGACTTTGTAATAACCCGTAATATACTCGTAACTTCTATGACGTCCGTCTGATTTCTGAGATCTTATACGATTTCCTAGTTTTATAGGTCAATATTGTTACAAAGGAAGATGGAATTGTTTTAAAGAGTTATCTATATCTACCTATATACTTATAATAAATCTGTAGATGTGAAAATTCTGTACATTGAAAATATCAAAAAAATAAATGGCGGGGGGTGTTACTAGACCGACACCGAACCCAAAAATGTAATAAAAAAAAATTGTCTGTCTGTCTGTCTGTTTGTTCAGGCATCACGTAAAAACTACCGGTTCAATTACGATGAAACTTGGTGTAATTATTCTTTAATATTCTGGGCACCACACTGGGTAGTTTTTATCCCGGAAAAGTATATACAATAAAAAACGAACTTAATTTTGCGGTTCTATCCCTAGACCCGATTACAGTACCAACCGCAAATAATAAGTTTGTCGTAGTTTACGTCACCTTTAGGGTAGAGTTATTTAGGTTTGTTTTTATAAGTCGTAGGTATAGATTTTAAAGTAAAGGTAGTAGTATATTTGATAGTGTACGTAGAGACCGTAGGTTGTTTTTAGTACTCTTAGGTAGGATTAGTCATTCGAATAGATTTTAGTTTTTAGGTATTTTGCTTATTTATTGGTATATACATATAAGTGTAGGTAGGCGCTAGGTAGTGTAGTATTAAAGATTTCTTTATTTTTAATGCGGATATACTTATAACACGATTCCTTCCAGAAAGAGACCATCTCTTTCTGCTACATCGAGACACGCTAGGCGAATGACACTAGCCAGAGGTAGAGGGCCGGCTCGATAGATAACATTCTACTTTAGATATATATATAAATAGCACTTTACGCAAAAAACTCATTGATAAGTTTCGTCATCCACGCGAACGAAGTCGCGGGCACAGCTAGTTTGAAATTAATATATATAAAAATTATAATTTATTTCGCCTTGTTGATAGTTTTATACCACTGTAACATAATAAGGCATATTGCTTAGTTTTATTTATTTAAACACTATCTTTTGCCTATGGCTCCACTCGCGTGGGTGTTGGTTATCGAATCAAAAAGTAACCTAAGTTCCTTCTTTCTTTCGTTCTTGGGATTTAAGCTTACACCACACCAAATTTAAAGAAAATCGGTTTAGTGGTTTAGCCGTGAAAATATAACAGACAGACAGAGTTAATGGGTAACCTTTATAATAAAAAAAATATAATTAACAAAATATATATACATTCGGTTCCAATTACATTTCTAGTAAACTTCAAAACTATAGGTGTAATGCTACATAATTCGAGTTCGTCCGATAAATAATTCAAAGGTGAATACGAATGAATGGATCCATAACTTTGGATCAGTGACCGTTGTTCACGCAACTAAACCTTTGCTTCAAACAAAAAAAAACTACAAACCGTTGAATCCTGACGAAATAAAACATTCACATACTTTGAAATGTATATAACAACAGACACTGAACATAAAAACATGAATAGTAACTAGTTATTAACAAGAAAATAAAATATACAATTTTCTGCGTTGTTCTAATCAAACTTGAATATTGTGGTATCTATACTATATATATATATATATATATATATATATAATATTATAAAGCTGAAGAGTTTGTTTGTTTGTTTGTTTGTTTGGTTGAACGCGCTAATCTCAGGAACTACTGGTTAGAATTGAAAAAATCTTTTTGTGTTAGATAGTCCATTTATCGAGGAAGGCTTTAGGATATATAACATTACGCTGCGACCAATAGGAGCTAAGCAGCAGTGAAAAATGTCACAAAAACGGGGAAAAATATTCATACTTGAAAGCTTCCGTTGCGTGCGCTGCGTAAACGGTTCGAGTTACCCAAAATATATGTATTAAAGAATGTGTTCCTCTGTAAATGATCTAAAAAAATGTCTGCGACAGTATATGTCTATCTTTTAAGATTGACTCACTATAACCTTTTTTAAGGTAATCATTTGGTCGAAATTAATGCATTATTGCCAATTATTTGCTACAGAGTTTTATCAACATAATATTAACTAAAATTATCATTTACGCAGAAATACTTTTTTTTTAACTTCTTAATCGCGGTCATAATAACAGAAATTGACGCGGACGAAGTCGCGGGGATCAGCTAGTAAAGAAATAATCGGACTAACTCTTTTTTGTATCATCACACAATAAAAAATATTGAGAATTTAAATAAACTTTTCCAACAACAGTTTTGCTCATTCCCAATAAAAAGTATGCAACTCATCTATATTCAATTTCATACCTCTTATTTTGAGATTCAACGGAACATTGTATCGTAATTACAGCTGCTGAAGTGCTTTAGCAATACCGTACCCACGTCATAGTATTTGTAAACTAATAGCTGTACGCTTAAAGCGATATTCATGTACTTCATGTTGGTGCTTGAAGTTTCGCTTACAGCGCTGAATTTCGAGTAAACTTACTGAAGCAATCTATAGTATGAACAATGGTATGTCTTACTTTAGTGGATGCAGCCTCGTATGGCCACTCATTAAACACTACAAGACACAGCTTTACATGGCGTCCTTCCGATGAGGAACGCTTTAGCCCCATGGTACATATTTCACCGTAAAGGTATTTGTTGTATAGCGATTTCCGAGAAAGCCATCAAGCATCTAATAATATAAAATAAAAGTAAATAATATTTAAAAGCAAGCGATACTTTGCCGTAGGCTTTATTTAGTAGCAAATATCAAAATAATTATCGCTAATTCCCGTTACATAACATTACTATAAACATACAGCGCAATAGTTTAAAAGTTAGTAGCAAATCATCAAGGTCCAGAGCAAACGATATTTTAATCAATATTTGAATGTGTACTTATAAATAATAAATAATATTCCGGGACAATTCACACACGGTTATCTGATCCTAAGCTAAGCAGAGCTTGTGTTATGGTAACCAGATAACTGATAAACATACTTATATATTTCTAAATACATACATATTATAGATAAATTACACCCAGACACAGAACAAATGATCGTGTGTCCTGGGTGGGAATCGAACCCACGACCTCCGGTATAGCAGTCAGGGTCACTAACCACTAGACCAACAGGGCTGTCTGCCCTATGACTTATATATCTTGCAGAGGCATATTAGCAAAGGTTTTGAACATAATGTTTGGTATAGGTACCTAGTTACATTGAACAGCCTAGTTTTAACCCAAAATTAATTCAACTGATTCTATTATTAACTCTCAAATATAAGCTTTATTATCTTGGGATTTAAAACTCACAGATCCAACTGATTCCAGTCCGTATAATACGGGCTTAATTGAATTAAATTTCACATTCCCGAAGTCGTAACGACCAAATGACTGGAGCCATGAACAGCAATAGTTATTCCATATAATTGATTAAAACAGATCCAGGGTGGGAATTTAAATGAAGTAATAGAAGTTAATGAAACCGAGTTATGGAACTGGATCAATAGCTCTAACCCAGTTCCATAATAATGTGAAAATAACAATATGGATAGAAAAGAGGATTCATATAAAAAGATTATTTGCTCAGTCGAATCCGAACTGAAGTCTGCAGTGAAATAAATTGCATTCATTTTGATTATCATTTTCAAATAATGGAGTTGAATAAGGATTGATGAATGTTCGTGGACGCTAGAATATTTATAACCCCTGGCTTATATTTTCAGTCAGTTATTGAATGTAATGAGTTTTTAGATGAATAATGGGAATTTATCTAAGTAGATTACTTTGCTATTAATTTAGATATTCTTTTGTGCCTTTAATTCTCATATTTTAACAGAACATCAGCTAATATCTACTTTATTAAACGACTGCATTGCTACTGCTTTTCTATTCTTCACAATACTGATAACATTTGAGTGTTTCACTTGCTTTTAGGGTTCCGTACCCAAAGGGTAAAACGGGACCCTATTACTAAGACTCCGCAGTCTGTCTGTCCCTCTGTCTGTCTCCAGGCCGTATCTCATAAACCGTGATAGCTAGAAAGCTGAAATTTTGACAAATTTTGTATTTCCGTTGCCGCTATAACAACAAATACTAAAAACCACATAAAATGAATATTTAAGGGGGGCTCTCATACGACGGTGGTACGGAACCCTTCGTGCGCGAGTCCGACTCGCACTTGGCCAGTTTTTTTCTACTAGTTTTAGTAGCATTATACAAAAGGTAATCAATACCAACGATCGCCTGGAAGCGTTAGCGAAAATGTTCGGTAAAAATTGTCGCATTAAACAGAAATAATGAGAGGGTACTTCGCAAGTCTCTTGAGGAGTCATAAAAAAGAGCTCAAACTAACTTATATGAGATAAAATTCGCATCTGCTGAACAGTGTACAGGATTAAAAGTAGGTAAAAGGATACTACCCAGGGGAAAGAAAAAGCACCTGCCATGTCATCCAAATTGGTTGGATAAATAGAGTAAGTTTCATGTGATATTATTTGGTAGCATTATAATTAGAAAACATTTGATAGTTTTGTAGAAAACATTTCATACACGTTTATACTTTTTAATTTTCGTGTACCTACTGATAGTTTTAATGTTAAAATTTTACTAAGAAGTGTCTATCCCTCTTTATTGAGAAATCATAGTCTAGAAAAATCCATATTTGATCATTCGACTTAACGTTTTGGTTTTAAAATTATAGAGTTTAGTGAGTCATCAGTTTATTTAAATCTGACATTAGATAAACCTAGGTGGGTTGGTCTTCATAACAATTCATAAAACAAGGCAAAGGAATGCTAAGCCAGACCAAAAAGTTAATAAAAATAATGTAAACACATCGGAATGCTCAATATTTTACCGCCTACGACTTCGGAGGCTTGTTTTGATTTCTGCTCCAGTTTTTAAGTATCTTCATCGGAATATGTTTGTTTTTATTTTTTTCTGATATAAAAAGCAGATTTCTATTATTATGATAAAGCGAAACATCTAGATGTCGTTTAAGACATCAGGGTCAACTAAAATCATAAGACATAAAAAAATAGATAAATTCCTAAATGATTGCAAACTCAGGCCTTGTCTTTCGTTGTTTAGACAAATGTTAAGTAGCTTAGAGATTTTATATAGTCGTCGAGTCATTTATTTTTATGTCACATTAATTCTTGATAAGCCAAAGTGAAATCTAGCAATGACATTATTTTATCGAAATCCGGTAGACAAAATCGCACTAATCAGTCAAACATTCCATCTTATGCTAAATGCAGTCACGACAACAAATTTAGCCAATCTCAGTTTCCGCGTTTTAATCTAAATATTTTTACGACCAAATAATTATCAATTAACATTCTCAGTTAAAATAATCAAATTAAATCTATTCTAGAAATCGAACTAAATATAATTACCTAACAATATAAAAAAAAGTTTAAAAATATTTCCGTAGTCAGATACGTTTTGATAACATACTTTTTTTTAGAATCACGACGCAGTTCTGAGGTCATCGAAATTGAACGGCCTTGCGCGGACGCCGACCATCGCTGACACCGCGAGCGAGGCATTCGCAACAACACTCATGTTACACACATCGACATCCGATTTATAACATAAGTAAACAACACTTAAGGTATCATTTTAAATGGATTTAATGTATGTAGGTAGTAATATTTTGGTAATATCGCACAAATTGGATCATTATTTTTCTAATGTCAAGTAGATGAGATTATTGTGTTGAATATATATGAAGTTTTTAAAGTAGTCTAAACGTTTTATCTTTTATGTGTGCCTAGTATGGTTGTGTTTCAAGTGGAACATCTGTCTGCTATATTTTATTAATAAGCTGCATATTTTTAAGATAATAAACAGAAATAAATATTCGTTTATTTATTTCCTGAAGTTACATTTTTATTACACTTTTGGGTTAAAACCTCAACAAAAATAATGTATTGATAAGGTTCTACGTCATAAAAAAGTATTAGATAGGTACTTGTTTCACTTTAATTGCCTCAAACAAATAATATTGAGATTTTAAAACTGTTTACAACAGTAGGATTATCTTTTACGCAAAGATAACTTTTAAATTAAAATATTTACCTCATATTTTAATATTGCAAATATGTCATAGAACTTATTATTTTTTTGTTATTAAATCGCGTCGTATTTTTAAATACTCGTTCATTTTAAAGTAAACAAATAACACACGTGTTGCTCGTGATTTTTAATTAATTATAATAAAATACCGATTAAGTATGTTATATAATTTACAAATAAACTAAAAATAAACGCGAAAACTAGATTTTTTTTATTTATTTTATAATAAACTTTGGTGTAAAGGTTAATGTGTACAGGTAGCGACGACTCTGAAACTAGATAAAAATAAAATATTCTTTTTTATTTATATAATAAAGATCTCTGTACGTATATCCTTTAAATGCCCAGGCTATGAAATACAACGTTTTTAACTAAAATAAAAGATTTATTTTAGTTAAAAACGTTAAATGTCAGCAAAATTATGCTTATGGCAAATACACTTACGGTTCCCATTACATCATAGTTGTTATCAACACTTTTAAAATAACGCACATAATCTGGAATTCGCAATAAATAAACTTGTAACTTTAAAAGCATAAAACTGAACTAAGAAAGAAATTTTTAGCTCTTGCATACCAAAAATAATATCAAGGCCAACTTAAAATAAAAGGACAGTGTAAAATCCGTGATTTAAAATCTTTTTAACGATCGTGTAGGACGTAAAATACATAAACATGCAATAATATGACCACAATATCATCTTATTTAGTATTGGAGTCGTTTGTCACTGTTGCGATGCATTTTATTGTCACATAGCTGTGCCCTGCGGTATCACTTGCCTTGCTCTCCCGAGGCAATAGCAATGATAAATTGGTATACACTTTTCCCGATAATTGGGCTACCAAATACAAAATAGTTTCAGGGACACACTCAAATAAACAAACGCTTTCGTTGTATTATGATAAGTAAAGTTATGTTCTGTATAAAAATAATACTTAACTAAGGTCCAAAGATACATTAGCACCTAACGGGATAACAATCCGAGTGCATATCGATGTCAGAATCGAAACATGGACCAAAATAACAACGTTTTTTATTAATTTTTTACACACCTGACACAAATATCTTGATTGATATCTCACTTACAAATGAATAGTCCGTAAAGTGAAATATGTCCGTCCATACATACATTTACAACGGACGGTGCGTTAATCAATGTTTACTGTTAGCAGAGGTTCAAACTTATAATTATCGCTCATTCAAATTCAATAAATTATCAATACGTATGATTGATATTTTAATTTTAGACGCATAACTGTTTGTAATTGCGTTGACCCGATGTTCTGTGAAGTCACCGTTCAAACAATAGAGGTTATTCGGACTTGTAAAGGATTAAATTGTCCTATTTTCTTGTAATGGATCGGGCGCATCAATAACTGTCGGCAAAAAGAGTATTGTTCAACTGACACGATTGCCAGAGAATCTCACCGTTATTTTATGGCGATATAGGTACACTTGATCTTTGCCCACATAAGTGCTTCACCGTTAACTATTGTTGGTATTTCACACAAACAAAATATCCGTTTCACTGACCGGTGATTCGTCATTTTCGGTAAATTGACGAGCCCGTTTCTCGTCTCGTCACTCAAACGTCATAACTTATTACGACCAATATTTTTTGATAAAGTTATTATCTTGTAAATTCAATCTCATCAAAATTCAGTCGTCGTCCAAGCAAAGCAGAATACTAAACGATTACGAAACAGTTACAAGAACCAATCATGAAAAATGTCCACATATTGTTGGTTAAAGTATCCAAATAAAATCACTATTACGAAATTTCAGTGGTGCAGGTTAATGCGCGTGCGTCGTGCCCAAAACAGCTCAGTGCCTGCCATTACTGAGAACTGGAATCTGTAAGTATGTTCGGAATGTACCAAGGTATCAGTGTCACAGTATAAGCTATTAATTTAGTTTCGCGGGCGGATGTCGCGATGGCGCGGCGTCGCGCCGGGCGTCACGCGCAGGCGCCAACGTTCACGCGACGCGCCTGCGCATAAATACCACCGCCATATTGCACCCTGTTCACGGAGTAAACAACATTAAAATGTTTACATAGACTGGTCAAATTCGCGTGACATATAACATGTTTTAATATTCAACATTCCTTTAAACCAGTTCATTTATTCGTTTTTGATCGAATTAATTCATTATAATTAGCATCTTCTTTCGTCTTAATTACGATGTTCTAGAACATTTTAATCCTAAGAAAATCCGTTTGGTTGTTATGAGCTTTGTTAACAATATTAGACTATTTTACATTCAAGCAGGTATTATTTATTGCGGTTTGATTTTACAGCAATTCAATACTGGCTCTTTTTATTGGTTTTTTTTTTAGTTAAACCTTATGTGATACCTTACATTCTATGAGTTACTAAGTATTGAACTTGCATAGCGTTCTCTTTTATCTGGTCTGTAAGAGCAACAACACGGGTCTATTAAGATTTTTAGACACATGTGGTTGCAGGGTCTTTTTTTATTTTAATAATAGTTTTCTTTGAAATAAAAATAATAGTCATCTTAAATCCTACACACATTTTCTATAAACATAAGAACATAAAGTAATTGACAAAATATATAGGAAGTCTATATCAGTTAAATCTTCGATTAAACATTCCCGTTCCTGCAGTCATCTTAACTTCGCAAACAAGTATTAAAGGGCTTTCAACGTCAATAACCCATGTACACTCAAAAAGGTTTCTTTGTTAAAATTGACATCAAATTATTCAAAAGTAATCGCTCATAATTGTACCCATTTGTTAACCTAAACGTTTAAAATAATATAATCAATAAGGAAATGATTAATCCCAAATATATCAATCGTTTAATAGTTATAAATACTAATATTAATTTAAATGTCAAATTAGCAAGATTAAGTTAATCTTTACGATTGTTCGGCCCTTAATTATCACATTTTTGTCTAACATTTAACTCTGACGTAATTCGGCTGATTAATTGATTTGTAAAGCGTAACTAATAATGCTATAATAAATCAATTAAAAATAGCTGAACCGCAGATTTTTTGTGAGAGGTCGTTTATTGTTACTATATACTTGGAAATTGTATTATTTGAATAACATTGAAAGCTTAGAGTAAATGAAGATAAACAAGCCTTTTGAAAAGGTTTAACCTCGATAGTATGTCGGTAGTTTGGTATGTAGGGATAAGACCATAATAATAACGGATTCGAAGAAACCTTTATTTTTAAAATTTGATTGAAATCACATGAGATCGGATCCGCATGTTTTAGCCGATGCGCACGATTTGCTTTCAAAGCTTATGTATCTGGTTATAATAAGTGTCACGTTTAAAGAGTTCCGTATGTATATACCTAAGCGATTACATGTACATTTACATAATACCTATCGTAATGCTGGAGATATCGCGTAACTAAAACCTATCTTTCTTTTTGGAAATTGGTCAGAAATGCGAACTACAACCGACGAATACGATTAAGTAAATTGTGTCGTTATGTCTATAACATATCATAACTTAATATTATGTTATATTTGTTGATCAACAGCTGCAGCCTCAGCAGGTATTTATAATATTTTCGCACATTAGCAAATAAACAAAAGCTAAAAATAGACTTATGTTAAACATAACGGCTTCTGGTTTTGAAAGAAACAAGATTGTTTTTAAATAGTTTGTCTCTATTACGTCTCAGCATTTTATTGATACAAAAACTTTTCAACAGTATCATTAAGTATACGATCATAGCATCAATTCCATAACAATAATATATAGCTATAAATTATATTTCCTTGATGTAATATAATTTATATCCCTTTGTAAGCACCTAGGAAGAATGGAATAAATTTATAGAGGTCAATATGATGGACTTAATGAACGAGATTGATTCACAATCAACAAGTTTTTAAATGCAAATTTCAAATCCAATTTAATACCTATAACACGCAAATCATAAAGGTAGTAAATAGGTCGAAAATGGATGTTTAGAATCAACAATAAAAACATAGGGTTCTCAATATTTCGTAATTTTGATGAGTGTAATGAGTTTTGGTTTTAAATTATCGATGCCATTTAACATTGTTTAGACAAAACAATTTACATAACCGATTCAGATAAATTTAAATTAATGTACCAAATGCAAAGTACTCACAGTAAATCATCATGAAAATAAATTCGGTAACGAAGCTCGCAAATGATGATTTGTCATGACACGATGTTCATGTTTATGTGAAAGATTATAAAACCATAATTGAATTTGATGTCAAATTTTGATGTAGGTCCAGTATACAGCATACTGAAGATTCTTATGAAAATACAAATGTACAAATGAGATTCTAAGGCATCCGTAAAATCTTAAAAAAAGGAGAATGCATACAAAATCAGAAGACAATGTTAAGGTCCAGGCAAAGTTCAACCAATAAGAAGAGAAGGATAGTTTTAAAAATGATGGAACATGAAAAAAGAAGTAAATTCTGAAATGTTTGATCAACATACAAGGTCCAAACGGTAAGAGAACAAAGATAGTTCAAAATATGACGCTAATTGAAAAACGTAAATACGAGACTGATCAAAAGGAGAAATACAAAAGTAAAGAGTTAATGGGAAAAACGCAACCAAAAATTCATCGCGTATATATATTTTCTTTATGAAAAGTTATTAGTTAACCATTCAACTTCACTAACGAACAACAAAACAAAAAAAATACAGACGTTATCCCTCTCTAATTTATTTATCCATCCATCACGATAAAAATCAATGTACCGTGTTAGAAATTATTCTGAAAGTACTTAAGGTTGAGTCAGTAAAGTTCATTGGAATCGATAGTGCGATACCTTTTTTCATCAACACCTTGTTTGGTCGATACAGTTTAACGATATTTTGTTCCTCCGAAGAATCTTTTTGTTTTTCTCTTTTTATTTTCGTAAAAAGTTACGGCTAAGTTCACCGGTCAGTGGCCAGGACTCGCTTGTTTTCCCGATCTCGCAGATCAGGTGTGTGATTTGACTTACTATCGTGCCTTTTAACATGACCTAACCTACGTAGTTAAACCTTATCGATTGTTAATGTGGTATCAAAAGTCTGGAGTTTAATTAACGTCCAATATCTATCGTGATGACTCATTGAGAACACAAAGAATGATTTTGTTTTACTTTAGCATTAGTATTTACACTCTCGTCAACGATCTCAAAAATTATTATACAATTATTTAACATCTAAATAAAAATACGGTAAATAAATAAAAAAGCAGCAGTATAAAATAGAAACGTATACAATACCTAAATGTTTAAATAAAGAAAAAGTAAAAGGTAGAACCGTAAACCTTTTTTGCCATAAATAAATCTGCGGCTGACACGCAGTGATTTTAGAAAACTCGGTCAAGTTTAATTTAATCGTATATTGTGATGTTGCCTAAAATGTTTATCTAGGTATTATACTTACTAGTGTGTGGGTCATATATTCCAATTGACAGCTACAAATTCAAGTGGACATTTGGACAAGCGTAAAAAATGTTCTAGTTTCGATCGTTTCTAACATTTAAAATGCGTTCTAGATTTAAAGATCTCTAAAATTTAGCATATCCTGTATACAATAAAGGAGGAAGATATATACAAATGTCATGGCTGGTAGGCGCGACTCGTGGTGCCAAAAACTCGAGTAAGGACGGCCGCGAAGGTCGCATTCCGTTGCAGTGTTGTTTTCTTTTTTTGCCAAAGCCGATGCACCCCAATAAAAGGCAAGGTTTAGGGTCGATCACACACATTCCTGGGGTTTCTGGTAAACCTGTCCAGTCAGTTTCATCAATAAAAGTGAACCGAATTCATTGAATCGATAGCTTGAAAATTAAGTGAATATTCTTTCCGCATTAACTGTTAAAATTTCCTCAATATTTAAACACACTGACTCAAATGGTCTTTGGTGAACTTTTACTACTAAAACAACACAGGCTTGCCATCCCAATGCAGGGCAAATGCCTCTTCTTATACAGAAACACAATTAATCACTAAAATTGCTGGCGTGCTGAGAACTTATAATTTAGCCATTTTTACCATTAGAGATACAGATACATTTAAATTAAATACTGATCTTTATTCTGAATAAAATACTAGAAATTGGTAGATAGTCCAGCTATTTCTAGGTAATCATCGTGTATTCAGCAAAAATGGACATAAATTCAAACCATTTATGTGTTAAAGTATGTACAACCCTATCTGAAATGGATGTGTTATATATATATATATATATATATATATATTGTTTTACATTATTAAGCACGTTTATCAAAATAAATCATTACTTCTCAGAACATTCACCGTAATTCATAGAAATTAAATATATTTCACTGAACGCTTAACACATAAATGACACTACTTGAAATGACATTCCATATTTTAACAATCTACAGTATTTCATCATTTGAAGATCGCTTCAAATAACATTAAGTAAGTTAACTGCTTAATATCACGGGTTAATGCCACTAACAGATTAGTCATAGTTAAATTGAGATCAACCTTAGATGAACTCGATACTATCAAAGATCACGTTTTGCAACTATAACTGAATAATATGAACTTCATCGAAAGTTATATTGAGAAGAAGTTATAACATCAAACATTCCATTAAAATTAAATAATTGAAACGAAAACATAATGTTATTTTTTTATGAACGTCGTTGAAATTTTTTGCTTAAACTACTACTGCACATGACTGTAGACTGTGAAGTACTTATTTTTATAAAAAACAATTGACACCACAGATTTTCATTGATAAGAATCTTTAGGTAATAGCCAAAAACACCGCAAAAAAAAAACTAAATCGAATCTAGATATACACGAGTGTACGATAAGTGGACTGCGACAAAAACTTCAAAACAAAACACTAAACATGCCAACATGTATTCAAATATTAGTTCAGGAAATTAAAACTATATATTAAATGTGACAAAAATGTTGAAGAGACTGTTCAAGCTTTTTTAGTTACAATGAGGCACTTTACATTTATTATTAATACTAAGTAAATAAATTTTGAAAGTAAAATAAATACCTCAGTAGTCGGTCTGTGTAAAATAACGGTATTCAGCTGAATTCGAATATGAAAGTAGATTCCAACCTAGCTTAAGATGATGACAACAAGCAGAAGTAAATAATTAAGAGCTAAGCACCACTAATCAATACCTATGTTTATTTTTACTAAACAACAGTTATTTTAATGTAGCTATTTCCTATTAGAAGGGATCATGACATTCTCGTAAAGTTAATAAAATATGTTTTGAATAGCTTACTTTTTAAGTATTTTAAACATAATTAAGCATATATTGCTGAAACGAATTCGGTATAAAAACGTCATAAAACTCTGTTGAGATATTTTTCTGAAAGAAGAAAGAAATTTCTGAGCACACCATTCCTGAGATTTAACAGGTAACTAAAGATTATTTTCAAGATAACAATAAAGTAAAACTATTTTAGGCACACAAGAATTTTCTACAGAAATCAGGTTTAAAGAAAGGTTGAGAATGTGACGAAGTATTTATGGTCTTTCTGAGTAGTCCTTAAATCTGAGGGTCGTGACCTAACGAGGTGTTACCTTCTCTCACTTTTGAGGTCACTGCCATATATTTAGAGATACGAACTTTATTGTTTATGCCTCTGGATGACTTGGATGCATATAATAATATTACATACTACATCTCGTCACCTCCCAGATTAACTTAATGGAAGTAGTAGTGGTTACGTCAAAAAATATTTTTTTCAATTATTATAGCCCATTTTTCAATTTCCCTCTACATTTAGTGAGAATTTATTAAAAGATCACGTTCAAGGGACCAAAGAAAAAAGTACATAATCTTTTATATAAAATTCTCGTGTCACAATGTTAGTTACCATACTCCTCCGAAACGGCTTGACCGATTTTTATGAAATTTTATATGCATATACAGTAGGTCTGAGAATCGGCTACTATCTATTTTTCATACCCCTAAGTGGTAATAGGTAGGTAGTAGGCAGGTGCTAGGTAGAAAACATTGCATTGCAACGCATGCCGGATACAGCTAGTAGTATATAAAACAGTGTATATACAGGTTAGTATTTTTTTTTTCGGATATTTTTATTAAATTATAATTATTAGACTTAAAATATTTCCAATAATATAAAAACTTAGCCTAAACAATAAATAAGAAAAATTATAAACTAAATAAAACTAAGAACTAAAATAAGGCATCAAAGGTTAAGGTTAGTATTTGGTATTAGATACTCTAGGTCCCACTGCAAGACAAGTGTTAAAAGTCTAAAGACACACTACCAGAAACTGAGAACCTAAAACGATTCCCGGTCAATGATACTCATACTACTTATCTTGGGATACACTTGATTTAATTTAAAAATATTAATAATATTTAAATTTTTATTTACCTGCGCTCCCTTTTAAGTATGGATGTAATTGACTTGTCAAAATTAAGTAAACACAGTTTTCAAGTATCCATAAGACTGAACCTAAGTGTAGGATCGATAAAAAAATGTGGTTTGGTTTTCCCTAAACACAGGTATCTAGTTTTCTTGGAAATATTGTTTTAAGTTTTTTTAATAAATGCATAAAAATAATAATTCCATGCGTCACAAAACCATTATTAAAGAAATGACTACGTTTCCTTGAAACAATCATTTATATAATAAGGTGAAAAAAATATGTGTTTAGAGAAAAATATATTTGTCTTAATTCAATATATTGAGGAAAATTATCATCATACCTACGAAACATGTCGCCAATGTTGGCGCCATCCAGGTTTTTGCGGTTAGAATTTGGTCACTTTTGGTTAAATAATGTGTCTGATTTATATAACCGAATAAAAGATTATGATTACATACTTTAGGTTCATATAATGTTAAATACCTAGTTCTCAGTTGAACTGAAAGACCATGTAGGCGAAATTGCACTGTTGATATATTCTTAGATTCGGTTTTTACCTAAATGTGGTACCTAAAGCAAATCTGACTGATAAGGATTTTTTTTTTATATTTTTCTATTTCTTACATAAAATTACAGGCAACAAAATATAAATAACGAGGATAAATATATTAATAATTCTCTCTGTATTTTATGTATAAGTTATTAAATGCTTTTTTATTTTGTAGTCTTTTTTTTCTCACTCACCCGTTATTTGTAACCTTTACAAATCCTAACTGTACCTACCAAAATGATCAAATTTCAAGAAAAAAAAGAACTCTTCTGACATGATGCATTTTTGTTGTTACACACTTGATTAATTTCATCAGTATAAACCCTTTGTATGACTAACGACTTTTAAACCGAACCTTTTGAAGATGATTTTATCAATCAATTCGATGATATGTAAGACTTTAAGTGCTGAATTACAAGACAAAATTATTTTTTGAATTATTAAAAATCGACCATTACACGAATCGTGCTTTTAAGTTGTATTTATATTTGAGACCCTCAATAAATAATATTCACTTATTTCCTGTTTTTAGGTTGATAACCTTAAGGCACTTTCGTACTTTTTTTTATTGACAGAGAATGAATTTCGGTCAAATACTAAAAATCATTGTTGCTGATGTTAGTATAAACTTCGCAACATAGTAATTTTATGCTCGCAATATAAATGTTATTTTTTGTCTAATTTAATTGTTCCAATAAGTACAGTATTATAATACCAATAAAATAGCCAGACATGTGCATGTTTAGGGATTAAACTAATCAATGATACTTTCTTAAAGATTACCCACTTAAAAAACTAGTTTAATGAGTCACATCACATAAGTACAATTATGAAGAAAAATTTATCTAGTATTCGGATAAAATGAATTTTTCATTTTATTCGAAAACTAAATAAATTCTTCGTTCGTACTTTATTAAAAAAACAAATTTTCGAGTCCAAAATATGAAGATTCATAATAATATCTTGTAAAAATACATACGTCATACAGAAAACATCCTTGCACCAGTTTTGCGACCATGATAAAAATGTGAATAATATTAATCAAACTTATATTATATAAAAAATAAGCTTTTACACATATAAATATTGTGTGATCACATTTTTCACCAACTAAAGACGCATTAAAAATAACGTATCGAAATAGGTTTTTGGCGGGCCTATTGGTCTAGTGGTTAGTGACCCTGACTGCTCTACCTGAGGTCGTGGGTTCGATTCCCACCCAGAACAAATCTTTGTGTGATGAGCACGGTCATTTGTTCTGTGTCTGGGTGTAATTTATGTATAATATGTATGTATTTAGAAATATATAAGTATGTTTATCAGTTGTCTGGTTACCATAACACAAGCTCTGCTTAGCTTGGGATCAGATAACCATGTGAGTTGTCCCTAAATATATTATTATTATCATGCATCACAAGTAAAAATTGTTTGAAATAAATATGTCCAAACTACCTACTACTGTTTAATTAAAATTAAATTGATGATCTGATTTTCCAATAAAGCATTGGACAGAAAATTAAAACATTTATAACATCATAATTACTGGTGTAACTATCAAATTGTTAATTACATTATTGAGTTAAACAATTATAGATACACTAGAACTTGTAAAGTAAGCAATGATTCTAAATTATTTTATTTTGTACTAGCGGTCGCCCGCGGCTCCGCCCGCGTGGATGTCGGTTACCGCTGCAAAAAGCCTACCCAGGAAAGACACGGTCAGCAAAATGATTCCCAGGTCAATTCACAGAAACCGACAATAACATCGACGACGCAGTCATTATCCGCAGGCTGCATAGATTGTCTTTATATGGATGTTAAAGTTGTTAATGATGAAAATATTTAAATGTTATTAATACTAAGTTTTCCCTTCTGCCGGCAGTCCCGGAGTGCAACCCGTTGTTTTAGGATAGACTAGCTGATCCCCGCGACTTCGTCCGCGTCAATTTCTGTTATTATGACCACGATTAAGAAGTTAAAAAAAAAGTATTTCTGCGTAAATGATATAATTATATATAATTAGTATAGATTATGTTGATAAAACTCTGTAGCAAATAATTGGCAATAATGCATTTATTTCGACCAAATGATTACCTTAAAAAACGTTATAGTGAGTCAATTTTAAAAGATAGACATATACTGTCGCAGACATTTTTTTAGATCATTCAAAGAGGAACAATTCTTTCATACATATATTTTGGGTAACTCGAACCGTCTACGCAGCGCACGCAACGGAAGCTTTCAAGTATGAATATTTTTCCCCGTTTTTGTGACATTTTTCACTGCTGCTTCGCTCCTATTGGTCGCAGCGTGATGTTATATATCCTAAAGCCTTCCTCGATAAATGGACTATCTAACACAAAAAGATTTTTTCAATTCTAACCAGTACTTCCTGAGATTAGCGCGTTCAACCAAACAAACAAACAAACAAACAAACTCTTCAGCTTTATAATATTAGTATAGATAATGCATTTATTTCGACCAAATGATTACCTTAAAAAAGGTTATAGTGAGTCAATTTTAAAAGATAGACATATACTGTCGCAGACATTTTTTTAGATCATTCAAAGAGGAACAATTCTTTGATACAAATATTTTGGGTAACTCGAACCGTTTACGCAGCGCACGCAACGGAAGCTTTCAAGTATGAATATTTTCCCCCGTTTTTGTGACATTTTTCACTGCTGCTTCGCTCCTATTGGTCGCAGCGTGATGTTATATATCCTAAAGCCTTCCTCGATAAATGGACTATCTAACACAAAAAGATTTTTTCAATTCTAACCAGTACTTCCTGAGATTAGCGCGTTCAACCAAACAAACAAACAAACAAACTCTTCAGCTTTATAATATTAGTATAGATAACTAAAGCGATTATTGTAGAACTTCTCTATAATACATTTGACGTTAAATTATTTTCAGGTAACAAAATATACTGATGGTCGGGAGCCCCGACCCGTGATACATTATTTTTGTAAATCAATTCCTACTAATTTTTCGCCATAACTTCAAAACAAAACGTCCAATGTTAATCATTCAAAGACCAAATATTATCTACATAAACAGTACTTAGTGATGAATTAATTTATTTTGATAAGGATTATAGCATGAGTAAAATAAATGCGTTTAAATGTAGTCCAAAAGAAATTCAAGATAAAAAAATGGTTGTTGTGCCTCACTCGACATAGATAGGTATAGTGTGTCGCGAACTTTTTTGTAGATATTTATTAGATCTACAATTAATTAGAACATTTTATTGTTCTATCTTTTATAGTTTAGGCAGCGTACGCAAAGTAACTATTCTGGTTGATTTTTTACACCTTGTGTCCGAAAAACCCAAATATCTTACGGAACCCTATTATTTTTCAAAATAAAATTTAGCCTATGTTACTCGTGGATAATGTAGCTTTCGAATGGTGAAAGAATTTTTAAAATCGGTCCAGTAGTTTTTGAGCCTATTCATTACAAACAAACAAAGTTTTCCTCTTTATAATATTAGTGTAGATGTAGATGTAGATTATAATATTAGTGTAGATGTAGATTATTTTTGTAAATCAATTCCTACTAATTTTTCGCCATAACTTCAAAACAAAACGTCCAATGTTAATCATTCAAAGACCAAATATTATCTACATAAACAGTACTTAGTGATGAAATAATTTATTTTGATAAGGATTATAGCATGAGTAAAATAAATGCGTTTAAATGTAGTCCAAAAGAAATTCAAGATAAAAAAATGGTTGTTGTGCCTCACTCGACATAGATAGGTATAGTGTGTCGCGAACTTTTTTGTAGATATTTATAAGATCTACAATTAATTAGAACACTTTATGGTTCTATCTTTTATAGTTTAGGCAGCGTACGCAAAGTAACTATTCTGGTTGATTTTTTACACCTTGTGTCCGAAAAACCCAAATATCTTACGGAACCCTATTATTTTTCAAAATAAAATTTAGCCTATGTTACTCGTGGATAATGTAGCTTTCGAATGGTGAAAGAATTTTTAAAATCGGTCCAGTAGTTTTTGAGCATACTCATTACAAACAAACAAAGTTTTCCTCTTTATAATATTATTATTAGTGTAGATGTAGATGTAGATTATTTTTGTAAATCAATTCCTACTAATTTTTCGCCATAACTTCAAAACAAAACGTCCAATTTTAATCATTCAAAGACCAAATATTATCTACATAAACTGTACTTAGTGATGAAATAATTTATTTTGATAAGGATTATAGCATGAGTAAAATAAATGCGTTTAAATGTAGTCCAAAAGAAATTCAAGATAAAAAAATGGTTGTTGTGCCTCACTCGACATAGATAGGTATAGTGTGTCGCGGACTTTTTTGTAGATATTTATAAGATCTACAATTAATTAGAACATTTTATTGTTCTATCTTTTATAGTTTAGGCAGCGTACGCAAAGTAACTATTCTGGTTGATTTTTTACACCTTGTGTCCGAAAAACCCAAATATCTTACGGAACCCTATTATTTTTCAAAATAAAATTTAGCCTATGTTACTCGTGGATAATGTAGCTTTCGAATGGTGAAAGAATTTTTAAAATCGGTCCAGTAGTTTTTGAGCCTATTCATTACAAACAAACAAAGTTTTCCTCTTTATAATATTATATTATATATTATATATTATATATTATTATTATTATTAGTGTAGATTATATTAGTGTAGATGTAGATGTAGATTATTTTTGTAAATCAATTCCTACTAATTTTTCGCCATAACTTCAAAACAAAACGTCCAATTTTAATCATTCAAAGACCAAATATTATCTACATAAACTGTACTTAGTGATGAAATAATTTATTTTGATAAGGATTATAGCATGAGTAAAATAAATGCGTTTAAATGTTTTCCAAAAGAAATTCAAGATAAAAAAAATGGTTGTTGTGCCTTACTCGACATAGATAGGTATAGTGTGTCGCAGACTTTTTTGTAGATATTTATAAGATCTACAATTAATTAGAACATTTTATTGTTCTATCTTTTATAGTTTAGGCAGCGTACGCAAGGTAACTATTCTGGTTGATTTTTTACACCTTGTGTCCGAAAAACCCAAATATCTTACGGAACCCTATTATTTTTCAAAATAAAATTTAGCCTATGTTACTCGTGGATAATGTAGCTTTCGAATGGTGAAAGAATTTTTAAAATCGGTCCAGTAGTTTTTGAGCCTATTCATTACAAACAAACAAAGTTTTCCTCTTTATAATATTAGTGTAGATTTAATAAAGGGATAACTTTATTTATTAGTAATTATGTTGACGTTACTCATTCATGTTGTGTTTTACAAATTATGATAATGTTTTATATAAATGGTATGTTTATTAGCTAGCAATTATATATAATTTTATGTGTAATTAACGTCATCACTGACATCGAGGAAATAATGAATGACTGGATTATTTATCGTTCATTGCACCAAATAAATCATGGAAAAACAGTAACAAATCAAAAATAAAAATTACAGGTAGCATTAAATTAATATATTTTATTTGATAATAATTATTTTTTAATAGTATTGTTTCTAATGGCGTTGCTCTTTCCCATAGCGTATCTATAGTTGACGCAATTTAGCCATCGCACAAGTTTGGTAGAGCTAAATACCTTTGTTGTCCAGTATTCTTATATACCTAGATACTTTTCTATTAAATACTTCAAAATTTACTCATAAATCAAATCTTAAAAGCAGCAGCTGTTCTGCGCTTGAACTGAATCCTTAATTCATGTGATTATTGTATCAACATATACAGGGTGTTGAGAAACCCTGTCCGACCCGAAAGGGTGATATAGGGTTCACAATCACATGCCCAAATAAAATATTATATTTGGAATATTCATGATAGTAACAATTATAATAAAGTTTGAAACAACCATTTTTTGCCGCTAAATTCCCTAAATTTGAGGTTTAAACAAAAGTTACTCAACTATTTTCGCTTGTATTTTTGGAGGCCTTTTGAATGATCATTTGGCAGCACCTGTAACGACGGCAACTCTCTCTCTTGCATTTTGAGACAAAAAATAAAAAAAGTTATATTTTTTTTTAACCGACTTCATTATGTTTTACTAATTATTTTTTTACTTTAATAGATACCTAAGAATACCTTAACGGATCGGACAGGGGTTTCTTAACACCCTGTATATGAATATGAATTATAAATTCTGTTGCTATATGACAAAAAATATTCATAGCTCAAAACGTCATTAACAATTATGCAAAAACTTGCAAATTTAAGGAATTTAACCTAATTTGTGACATATGACCTTTATTTAGTTTATGGTTTTACTTTAAAATTGATATTCATAATTTTAAGACGCAATACAGTGTTTCTAATATTTACATGTTTTTCGATTATCTTCCATAGTCTTAGTTTGTAGCGAAATGTCAACAAATAAAGGAATGTTTACTGATCTTGATTTTAGTACTACCTTGAGTTTTGTGTTATTTAAGTGTGACAGTTTTATAGTGAGTGGACGACGAAAATATTGTTGTATTATTGCATTGATTGGATCAGAGCTGCTTGATAGAAGTATGTATTTTAAATAAATTTACATAACATACCATCACGCCTGTATCCCCGAAGGGTTAGGCAGAGGTGTACCAATGTACACCCACAGTTCGCTGCTATGTTTAGGTCCCATGTAATAGGGGGCGAGCCTATTGCCACTAACCGGGCACAAATCCAAACTCCGACCTGCTACTGAGAATTTCATAGAAAAACCTAATAACACCTTGGTCGACTTGGGAATCGAACCCAACGAGTTAGTAGTATTATAAAACGGGGATTAGCGCGTACATGCATAAATACCTTTAGGGCTTGACGTTTCGACCGGGTTACACCGGCCGTGGACGCAAGCAGACTTTAGGCCAACGAGATAGGCCAACGAGGCAGTTTAAATAAATTTCTGAATAAAATATTATTTTGACAATAGTTACGTATATTTTTCTTTACCTGCTAGTTGACTCCTAACAGATTTAATCTTAAACTACTTCAAAGTAAGAGATTTTTTGATCAGTCAGTCTCTGCGCATTCCACGTTTCTAAAATACTGACGGATAGGACCTAGTCTTTAACTAATTAAATCTTTGACCATTACTGATCAAGGCAAATCTTATCTACACGGTACCAAACATATTAAAATCTACAGTTAAAATAAAAATCCCGCTTAGAACCACTAGGCCAACGACCGCCTCGTTGGCCTAGTGGTTCTAAGCGGGACTGCTACGCTAGAGGTCTTGGGTTCGATTCCCAAGTCGACCAAGGTGTTATTGGGTTTTTCTATGAAATTCTCAGTAGCAGGTCGGAGTTTGGATTTGTGCCCGGTTAGTGGCAATAGGCTCGCCCCCTATTACATGGGACCTAAACATACCGGCGAACTGTGGGTGTACATTGGTACACCTCTGCCTAACACTTCGGGGATACAGGCGTGATGGTATGTTATGTTATGTTAAAATAAAGGTCATCAAAAGCGCAACCGTTGCCTAAAGTTAATAAAATATTTGAAATATTGTCTTTTTATTAAATTTCAATAAAATTTGCACAAAAAATAATAATATTATGTGAGTATTTATTGTTCATTCTATTAAAACATAAATCAAAATCTATTAGCAAACAATCATCATTAATTGTATGTGACAAGGCTAAATAGCAAATAAGTTTATTTCACACATATTTTGGGACACAAATAAACCTTAAAAATTAATTAATAAATGCATATTCATTTAATAAACTTGTATTTTTCCAGTAGTTAGGCTGATAATTTAATGATGCGAATTTCAAAACAAGGTTGAAATGCAGAGAGTGGAATTTCTAGGATTTACATAATTATAGTAGAGACTGTGATATGTTATGAAATAATTTTTACACAATAGCTCCGCCCCTACTTCTTCTTCTGCCTAGCCTTTTCCAAGCCATTATTTTTGTTCCACAGATCAATGTATGTCAGTTGGGACCAACGGTTTATTGTGCTTTCCTCTGCTTGGCGCCTAAATATGATCCAACCCCTTTTATCCGTGTAATGTAATAGTATCCACTACCGAGAAAATAAATTGAAAGCCCTGATTATGATGCACTTATTAGATTAGCTTTTCACGTTACTTAGGTACTTACTAAGTATCTTTTTAGATTAAGGTGGAAGCGTCAGGGTAGCCCGCGAAATTCCAATTTTCTTACGTTTTTGCAATTTTCAGGTCAGTGTCGGGTTGAATGTTGATAAAAATATGATTCGCGACTGCAACACGTATGTGTTTACAGAATAACAATTATTAAAATCATCAACACAATCCTCAATCTTCATGTAACTCCATTGAATGACTATTTCATGAAAAAGTCATTCAATGGGGTTACATGAACTTTGAGGGTTGAATTGATAATTTAAATGATTGTTATTCTGATATTGTTTACAAAAGTATGTAGTATTAATGCAAGGACTAAATAATAGGCGTTCGGTTCTGTTACGAAATAAACAACACAGTATGCTAAATAAGTAAAAAAGCGTAGGTGGGTGGCACCGCTACCGAATACAAATTGAAACATTACAAGTCAAAATACAAAAAGTTTTTGCATTTCTGCTAATGGATACTAAATAGCATAATCAATTACAATATTTACTTTATTTTATCTCTGTTAACATCATATTGACACACCATTGTTTTAGAAAACTTTCATTCAAAAGTAGGACAAACTAAGATGAATCGTGAAAGCTGTTAATTCTATTATTTAGCAGCCAATAACCATATAATTTATTGAGCACATAAATCATTTGACAGTAACACTAAAACAAGCTACCCAAACAATACATTTTACAGTACATTGCGAGATTTCTTTATAATTCCGACTTAGGTATTAGGATAAAGTAGTAATGTAATATAAAACGGCTTCTATCCGGATTATCGTCGCTTACTAAGAAGCCTTAAGTTTCGAAGCTTTTGTAAAATACACGAACTCTAAGTTTCTTGACAGAAAAAAGCACTTAAGTTTTTATTTGGGAAGGAAGAAGTAAGAAGAACGATTTATGATTATGACTACGTATGATTTATTTTACTTAATTATTATCTTTGGCTTTGTAAAGGTAACAGTGGCGCTAAAGCTGTATTGTCAAGATTTTAACACCTTTAACCATATCCTTGTATTTTTAGGTTAGTAGTTATTTTTTTATTATTTTGATATCAACGGGAGATATTTTCTTGTGACTTGTTAGAAGCGAGTAAGTTTATAATTTACTTTGTATTAAATAATCTACCCCACTGGTCCTTTATTTACTACAATCTATACATATTACAAAACAAATAAATGCCGCGTCGCCGCGTCGGCCTGTTTCTAACGCGAGAAACTCAAAAAATACTGAAAAGATTTTCATTTGATTATCACCAATAGATTGTTTTTGCAAGAGCAAGTATTGTGTTTATTTTGTTAATTTTATTTCTACCAGTGTCAAGTAATGCAAAAGCTTAGGTATGCACTTGTTTGAAAAAAGTCCCCATTCAAAAGTAAGTAAAATAATTATAGAAGCAATTTAAAGCGAAAAGCTGCTACAAAATTAATTTAGTAATTTCAATCATTATGATTTAGAACTTCATCGTGTTTATTTGCATTGATTATAATTATTAACTATAAACCAGTAGTTTATGATGCGAATATAGTAGTTTAACAGTTTTATGCTTCATTAAGATTATTTTCATTACCGCAGAGTTTTGAAGAATAAATTAAGTTGGAGGCGTCATTAAGGCGTTACTAATTAATGTAACTGTTTTACTATCGACTTTAAATATTTAAATGTTTATTTGTGATATTAAAGTTAACGCCTTTATGCATAAATTATTTATTTTTTAAGCGCATTTCTAATTGTACCGTATGCTCTAGAAACGTTTTTGTATGCCAATTATAAAATGTTTCATAAAATTGCATGCAGAAAAGCTTTACGTTCTAATCTTTTATTGTTTGAGAAATAAATAGATATATTTTATTTTTAGTATGTTATTAAACTGCCTCGTTGGCCTAGTTGTTCTAAGCGCGACTGCTACGCTAGAGGTATTGGGTTCGATTCCCAAGTCGACCAAGGTGTTATTGGGTTATTCTATGAAATTCTCAGTAGCGGGTCGGAGTTTGGATTTGTGCCCGGTTAGTGGCAATAGGCTCGCCCCCTATTACATGGGACCTAAACATACCGGCGAACTGTGGGTGTACATTGGTACACCTATGCCTAACCCTTCGGGGATACAGGCGTTATGGTATGTTAGGTTATTAATTTAGAACAAAAAGCTTAATCTATAATCTTAAATACAAAATTTTTAAGAGTTACTTAACTTGCCTACCCAGTTTTTTTCGGAAATGACATGGAGTTTATAATTCAATTCTCACTTACGATAAGATTGAAGTATCTGTCAATTAAATAGTAGACTAAAGATTAACAATAAATAATTATAACGATATGTAAGCACAACGGTAAAAACTCTATTCAATGGGTCACTGAATGCACACGAGACTTAATTTATTTTTATGTTTGTAGCAAGGTAAGTAAAAAATGTAGTATCACTAATAAGTCGTGCCGCAATGCTTGTAGATTTATTGTAGTTGCCTTGTCGAACAAATGATTTCCTAGTTCTAACAACTATGTGATCGGTTAAGTCTAGATGTATATCATTTAATTACGACTCTATTTCTAGTACCTAAGTCATATTAAACGTGCACTTACAAACCAAAATCTCTCATGCACCACCGAACCCAGACACGGAACAAATATTTGATGTGCAGGGATGATACCACTAATTATATGTACTGCACTAAGCCAAGCTAAGATGCCTAAGCGTAATACGTTATTTAAGCGAAGCTGATTCCGCCCAAATTTGTTCACGTTTTCAAATTTAAGTTTCAAGATAGCCCTTTGCATTTTGCACTCACAACCTCACCGATACCGTTTGGAATGTTGCTCACATAATAAGGAAAAAGGCCGGACAACGTAATAATATAATCATTTGAAAATAAAAAGCAGTAAAGCGCGCCCGTACATGGACAAAGCCCTGTACCGTTTCTCGCAAATTCTTTAACGGCATTAAAAGTATACGACTGGCCAGTGCCCCAATATTTTTTAACGAGAATATATTCGTACATTTAAAAAGAAATTGAACCCGATCATAAACCTCTGACGATTTAAAGTCCACGTGATTTGTATATGGCGACGCTAAATACATTTATGAAGGGGATTAATCCGAAAATCCGAATTTTTCGTGTTTCGCCATTTTGTCATTAAACTACGAAGGCGACCGACGGCTTTTACGACTTACCCATATTCAGGCGCTTACTAAAAATTTTGTTTCGTTGTATTGAAAAACGTAGGTGTATTTTATATAGGTAATAATATTTGACTATACCTAATGCACTTACGAGACGATAAGTGATACTGGCTTTATACGATAGGCATTTTTATGGGAACTGTCCCTGTACTATGAGATAGTAAATCAGTTCTGTTGACAATGTGGAAGCGAGACAGCGCACTACACTGGACGTAGTGGCATCTCGCTTCCACAAAACCAGTCCGGGAGCTCATAGTACCTGTTTATTCATCGTTGCATTGCCCTTTCTTGTCACTGCATAGCTTAATACTTTACGGTCTCTCACTGCGGCGACGAATAAAGTTATTGTCGTGGGCTGTCGAGAAGCGCAGTGGGTGTTCTATATTATATTACAGTTTAATCTTCTTTATAAAGCGGAAGAAGTTCACTCCGGAACTGAAAAATGAACAGTTTTGAGCTACAACAAATAGAAACTGTATGGAGTCGTATAATAAATGACACAAAATTTTAAGCTTATATGAGATTGGAAAATTATGTAGGTATATTAAATTTACCTATAAATAAAAGAAGACACAATGCATTTTATAGCAGCCTATATACCGGTTCTGCAATAAAAGTCCTAAATAATGTCTGAATAAATACACAAAGTAATTAATTTTGTATTCCCATCCTTTTTACGGTTTTACTCACATAATAAATTATATTAAAACCTTCAATATTAAATTATATTAAAACCTTCGTATGTTTAAGTGAAGCACCAATTTAATTATTAAGTGTAAAAATTTAATTAGTACAATTTTTGTGGCAGTCCGCGAAAAAAGGATTATGTTTACTCACCAGTTATGAATGCAAATAAAACCTTTTTCCGCGAACTCATTCAAATACCGTGCGGTTTTGAAAATGGGATACAACCTCACTCTCTTCGGTGTTGTATAACTGGCTGGAGAGTGTTAAAAATGTTTTTTTTTCTGTTACTTTAAAACTATTTTAATTATTTCTATAGGTATAGAGTATAGTAGATAGATAATAATCCAGCCTTTAAACGTCCCACTGCTGGGCACAGGCCTCTTCCCATATAGAGAAGGCACGAGCATTGATCACCACGCTTGCTCTCTGCGGATTGGTGATTGCAGATCCCAAATTATGGAATCCAGGTTTACTCACGATGTTTTCCTTCACCGTTTGTCAGAAGTGTCTTAGAATAATTAAGAAAGTACATATAACTTTGAAAAAGCCACATTGGTACTTGCCTGGGTTCGAACCTGTAACCTTGTGCATACAAATCCGTTCATTGAACCGCTAGGCCACCACGACACTTCAGTAGATAGATAGATTTTGTAAATTAAGATTATTTGGGGCTAGTTTTCTTTGAAGCCAATTTCGTTTCAGGCAGCTTTTTATAAGGATCCCAAACAAGATTTCTTAAGGTTCAGCTTAAAATGAAAATGGTGCGTTTGCTATGTCAACACCTTAAGCCTGTTATGAAGACATGAGACAGATATAAGTTTTATTTTCAGTAACATAAAAAAAATCTACTTTGCATTGTAGAAAACTTTGATGGACCTGAACTTGGCTTTTATTTTTATTGGAGGTATGTAGAGTTGTTAATGTTTCGTTTGATTACGATCAGTTTTGGTGACAACAATATCTGATTAAAAAAAACTGTTCTTTTAAGCCGATAGGTATGAATATTGATTCTGAGGTGGTTTGGGAAGTCCCCTTACACAACATAAATATAATATAAAACAAAAATCTAAGTAAACATGTGTGTCACAAAACCGATTCCATCGATTCCAAGATTTCTTAATATTAGTCAATTTGTAACCCAAAATCATTCACTTAAGTCAGAGATTTAAAATAATAATATGACTAATATCAGCGTTATTGAATCCTTTAATTAGTTTTTAGCGAATTATTCGAAAAGGTGCCATTGTCAGCGGGGATTTCTTTATTGGCAATCTAAATTATTCACAGTTTATAAAATGATTCATAAAATTCAGAGGAATTTATTCAAAGGTGTAAAGATGCGAAGTAAAATTCGTCATATTGATGTTCGGTGATTTAATTGTAGCATTTATCAATGTTTTAATTAATTGTTTGGTTGGCTTCATTATGAATACTTGAACAATGAGTAAAAAGGAATTGTATGTTGTTTTGTATGTATTGTTTAGCGGCAATGCTGACAGTGTCAATTACATTTTCATGAATCATTGCTGGGTCGTGAAATATCACGTTTGCGTGTGAGTATCTCAGTTTTTGGAGGTTAAAGGTTACTCCTCCTACTCATATTTTTGATTCTTAGAATTCTGGTGTGAAGGTTGGTACTACCATGGGCAATTCCGAATTGTAGTTTTAGAAACTGAAAACTTGCTTAGCCTTGGGTTTTTTCTGAAAATGATTTGTTTTTAAGATAAAGATACATGTGGGAAATTAGATTATTTTTAATTATTTACTCATTAAGTTTATACAAAATTTAACATTTGTAGTTCATTAAAAGATTATTTTTAATTATTTACTCATTAAGTTCATAACATTTGTAGTTCATTAAAAGTAGATAAAATCAAATAATTTTTATGACTAGAATGTTGTTTGTTTACATTTTTCTACAAAATTTTATGACGATATCCTAATGAAGGTCTTTCCCATACGTTTCACCGCAATCAAGTAGGTATAGGATGTCCGGTTAAGTTACTTCGAATCAATAATCTGATTTAAACCTCTATTAAGAAACACGAGGAACTCGCAAAAGAAAAAATGCAGTAGGTATAAACATCAGTTTATATAAAAAATACAGGCACAAAAGATTTTTTTTTAACTAAGAACTTAATAATTTAGAAAATGATTTGGAACAATTAAGTATTTAGCTTCGAAATTCAAACAAACGAATACCATAACACAACCAAAAGAAACATTTTTAATCTTACTTAATCGCTTTACAATCAATTTAATGTCATATTTGGGATCCGGTTGACGAGATCCTAAACATAATAATATGAGATTATTTGAAAACAGAATGTCAACAGATAATAACAAAATTATTGAATAACATAGGAAAATAAAAATGTTTGTTTACTAACCAAAAAAATTTTAATATCACAAACCCGTTTCAAACAGCAATAAGATAGATATATCCAATGTGATAATATTGTAGTTTCTTTTTAGCCCTAATCATTAAAATAGAAAGCCCCCATAAACTTTGATTTTAATTACGAGAAAATATCTGTTATATCCTTTAACTATACTGTGATATAAATAAACAACCTAAAAATACTCTCAAAATTAAGTAGCAGATGTTAACGGCGCGATGAATAAAAAAATAATTTCATTAATTATGTATATTCGGAGTGGTCGTTGGCGCCAAAATCACTGCGTCATTGGCGCCAAATGATAAAATTTTCCCAGGAATGTCACAGAGCAATAATTATTTGGTGACAAACAAACGGGGTAAGTTCGACGTAAAATAGACAATATTTGTATCGCATATGATTATAAACTGGACACAAATAGACACATTTATGTTAATGAATCGATTTTGTATGAATGTGACGTATTACTTATAAAGAATTCTGATGACGTATGGTTACGCATTAGTTTCGTGATAACAAGCGATTGACCTTTACACCCTTTTATACAAATTCCAATAATATATGAATAATAGGATGTTTAATAAGAATTCAATACATCAGTGGTTTATAGTCTCGTCTAAAATAAAAAGCTAAATAAAATAAATACTAAATGATTCTTTTGAATTTAGAACTTAACTTTTTTATTTTTTCTTTATGTAGTGCAACTTTTTTTATAAATTAAAACAGCCAGATCCGCATTATTTTTTGAATACATTCTTATGCAAAATATCTTTACAGAAGCTCTGACCTTTGACCCTGTGATACCAAATCTCAGGATAGACCACACGCGATATTAGGCATTAATCTTTCCAATCACTTTTTCGTGCTAAATAGTTTTTTGTTTACTTGAACATAGGTATTGATGATTAATTATCTTAACATACTTTATTTTATACAATTAATATTATTTATATTTGTTGTTACGCGTTGCTTGCTTTATTTTCCGTATTAGAAGCTTTTGCCTTTTAGTTTTCATTTTAGGTGTATAGTACTTACACAAAAGTATTGATTCCCCAATATTAAATACTTATAACGGATTCAAAATACCTACCATTATTTTCTCAGCCAGTAGATGCACCTAAAAGCGAACTGTAACAAAAAGCTCTCTTACATTTTTTATTCATATGATTAGATAATAAAATTCTCATAAAAACAAACACTGAAAAGGTTGAATAAAGACTTCTAAAATTAAAATTTATTTGTTTTTTATTTGTATCACGCATCCTGTTTATAGAAAAATAAAATAATTTAAATTCCTATTTCAAAAACTAAACTCGCTCTAAATTCCTACGAAGGTCGTTGTTGAAGTCGTGTGAGTCGCGAATCGTGTATCTTCACTACAAAATGGCACGTGATTAGCTATACCTGACGGTTATTAATTAAAATACTACTTTTTGTTTACTGTCCAATTAGAGAGGTTAAAGATTCCCGTTGCGATTGACCTTAAAAAAAGTCGTCGTAATTAAAAGTGTTAGAAAAGTTTTGATAATAGAAAATGTAGGTGCCGAAATATTAATTTGAAATTATTTTTACGTATTATGTTAATAAATACAAAACAATATTTTTTACTAACATAATATTATTAAATTTATAAAAAACATTATTATTTAATTTGTTAGACATTTTTATTAAACGTTTTTCTAAACGGTTGTGTATTTTTTTTGTTACTCTTATGATATCATATTAAACTAAGTGCGATAGTATTTCTCCATTTCGCCATAAATGCTTCAAGAATCAAGAATCAAGAATCAAGAATCTTTATTTGCTAAGAATGTAGGTACAAGCATAAGATGTTACATATAAATTAGTGAGATCCACTACAATCTACCTTACGGCGTGCAAATTATAAATTAAATTAGAAATTAATACAATAAAAAAAAAAATACAAAATAGAGCTTAATTTTAGGTACATATTACAATTATTATAAAATTATTATTTACTTATACATCTTAATCTTGAATGTCAATTATTAGTAAGTTAGTCATAACAATCATAATTATTCATTCAATGTCGCATCATTCAAAAAGTCATTTACTGAGTAATAACATTTGGCCAATAGCAATTTAGTTAGCTTAGATTTAAAAATGTTTGTCGGATTATCCTTGAAGCTATGAGGTACTTTATTATAAATTATAGGTCCCATTGCCAGAATACTTTTCCTTAATAGTGCGGTTTTATAATTACCGGTATGTAACAATTTCTTATAGTTAGATCGCAATGGTCCGTTTCGTGCTCTTAATTTGGCAATTGACGGAAACAAGTGCAGATTGGTTTTTACAAACATTGCCACCTCTAATATATATAGACCTGGGAAAGTGAGTATATTCAGAGACCGAAACACAGGCTCACAACTATCTGTGCTTTTAAGGTGTGATAAAGATCGTATGCACCGTTTCTGGGCCCTAAAGATCTCCTCTCTCTCACTACAGTTACCCCAAAAAATGATCCCAAATCTTAACTGTGACGCAACCAACCCATGATATGCAAGTACAAGTGTTTCTTTGCTAACTTTATGTGATAAATGATACAGTTGATAGGCTAATTTATTTAACTTTTTACATAATTCATCGATCTGGGGTTTCCAAGTCAATTTATTGTCAATCTGAATACCTAGAAACTTTGCTACACATGTTGTATCTATTTCCTGCCCATTATAATTAACGCTTATATCATCGGCGCGAGTCCTTTGATAGAAGTGCATAATATTCGTCTTTTTCAAATTGATTATTAAATTATTTGTATCAAGCCAGTGTACAATAGTTTCCAATGTCATATTAATTTCTCTTTCATAGTTTTCTTTATTTTTACATTTTACTATGGCTGTACTATCGTCTGCGAATAGTACCATGGGTTGTTGTATCTGTCGTGGTAAATCATTTATATAGACTAGAAACAAAAGGGGGCCTAAAACACTTCCCTGTGGTACTCCGTATAATACTTCTCGACCAGCTGACATGTATTTAAGCTCGTATTTAGTTTTAAGGCATATTCGGGATATTTCTGTATGTTGGATTCGACCAGTTAGATAGGATCTTATTAGATCTAGGACATTACCCCTAATTCCGTAATTATATAATTTTTCTAAAAGGATATCATATCTAACATAGTCAAAAGCCCTGGTCATGTCTGTGTAGATGGCACACACAGGAGTCTTACTATCTACATTTGACAATATATTATATAAAAAATTGTATATTGCCATATTAATATTTCTATTTTTTCTAAAACCCATTTGTTCATTACACAGTATATCGTGCTTGTCAAAAAATGCATATAATGATTCGTAAATAACTCTCTCGAATACTTTAGATATAATAGGGATTAATGCTACCGGTCTATAGTTGGACATATCCTCTTTACTATTTTTTTTATGTAGTGGTTTTACTATAACTTTTTTTAGAGCCTTAGGGAAAACGCCCGAAGCAATACTGCTGTTTATAATGTGGCATAAAGGTAGAGCTATAATATCACTTACGTATTTAAGAACCTGTGTGGTGATGCCGTCATAGCCATGACTTTTTGTATTTTTTAGGCTTTTGATTATTCTAGTTATATCATCTGGTAATATCGGTGGCATAAATATTGAGTTCGGGACACTATTTGATTGAAATATTTTATCAGATGATTTGTTTTTAGACGTATTTTGAACCTGATCAATAAAGAAATCATTAAATGATGTAACTATGTCTTTTGGATCCGTTATCAGAGTGTTTTGCTTAATAATTTTCGTAATCGGTTCTTTAGTAAATCCAGTATTATTATTAATTATTTGCCAAGAGGCTTTACATTTATTTTGAGCGTTAATAATTATGTTATTATTCTGAGCCTTTTGGGTTAGTCGTATAATCTTTTTTAGTCTTTGTGAGTATGTTTTGAATGTGGTTTTATTTTTATTTGAAGGATCCCTTCTAAATTTCCACAGAAAGTTTCTTTTTGTTTTACTACATAGCCTAATGCCTTTTGATATCCATTTGATTTTTCTTTCAGATCGAACTTTAACCCATCTAATTGGGAAGCATTGATCGTAAAGAAGAAGAAAAATATCTATAAAATCATTATATGTTTCATTCGGGTTATTCTCAGTATAAACATCTGCGAAAGATAGATTTGTTAGATAATTTTTAAATTTAATTCGATTTTCCAATGAGTAGTCTCGTTTTTTAATGTGCCAGTAATTTAATTTGCAAGTTTTACTAACTTGGATTTTTAATATCACTGCTGAGTGATCAGACATTGCAAAGTCAACAACTTCACCTGCACATTTGAAATTAGAGTTATAAGCAAAATTATCCAAACATGTTTGACTTCTTGGCCTTGTTGGTTGACGTATCTGTAATTTAAGGTTATAGTTTAGGAGGAGATATTCAAAGTCCAGGGTGATTCTGTTACGTTTGAGAACATCTATGTTAAAGTCTCCGCATAATACTATCCTTACATTTGATTTACAACATATAATTCTTAATACAGAGTTCAAGGTATCCAAAAACATACTAATATTAGACATGTTTGGGGGTCTATATACGCATAAAATTATGACTTTTTGTTTAATTAGTTCTATTGCACTACATTCGAATATTCCTGACACAGAACGCTTCATTACATCGTGAAGCTCTTTGTATTCGTAGCCGTTTTTAATTAAAATACACGAACCACCGCGTTTTTGATGTTTCCTAGAGTAGGAGGCGGCTAGTCTATAATTTGGTATGTTTATCAAACTTTCCTGTCCAGATAAAAGGAAGTGTTCTGTAAGACATATTATGTCGATGTTTATTTGTCTTTGTGATAGTTCTTCTATATTTAATGTTAACATATCAGATTTGTTCAAAATACCGGCAATATTCTGATGAATAATAGCTATGTGACTATAAAAGAAAAAACTCACTTTCATTTGTCTGTGTTGCGTTTGTTTGCTGTTTTTTGTCACATTCGGTCAAATTTTTGTTTTTATTTTGGTCTTCCAAATATTTTATTAAGTCTGCCTGTATATACATAATCATATTCTTAATATCCACAAAAATAGTTTCTAGTCCAGTGTTATTTATACTGCCAGTGCGTCTATCAAACATAGTATCGTCATAGCTTAAATTTTGATTGCTGTCCACAAAATAGGCATGTCCATGAGAAAGAGTGTCTAGATAAAGCAAATTATTAAAGGACTCAACTCTTGAATTAAACAAATAGTTGTTCTTAAAGAATTTATATAACGTAACAACACTTACATTTGTATAACGTAAACAACGAAGATACAGTTTTTTCTCCTTATCTTAACTTATTAAATATGTAAATACTGTACTAATGAATGTCGTCACAAAACTTTTCTTTTTTTATATCCTTATCAAACTACTTATAGAATGAAATTGACCCAGACATACCTAATTATATCATTATTTATTGCAATGTATTTGTTCGATATTTGTTTTGATACTTCTTGTTAAGTATTATGTTACGTAGTCATTAATATTTAGTTTAATTTTATACAAATTTTGCTAAAGACGTCGATATATTCTTAATTAAAGTATGAATTAATTATTATGATAATTCTTGTTTACCTATTTAGTGACTCAAAAAGTCTTCAAAAATAAGGTCTTTATCATTTTTTCCGTAAACACATATTTTCTCCGTTTTTTTAAAGTTTGTTTTGACATAACTCTGACTAAGACATGAAACTTTCTTATTTTTAATTATCAGAATAACCCACACTATTATTTTTAGATAGTAAAGTCAAATACTTGATCTTCTCCTATTTTTTATTGTAGAAAAAGTCTGGGTTAACCCCGTTTACAACGCAGTTGTAATATGCTAATTAGTAGCGACATTTAATGATGTGAAATGTAAGACTTCTACATATTTTAGAATGCATCTACATAAACATTTGTCAGAATTCAATAATATTAATTATAGGGAATCTCCGCTAGATATGAACGATGAACCAGTAGATAAAAACATAACTTAACGATAAAACAAGTTATATTCCATATTTTGAGGAAGCTTTAATTAATCAAAAAGCATACATCGGCCTACTGCTGGACGTAGATATTTTCGGTATAAATTAATAAATATACCTATAATATAAAATCTTCAGAAACTTTGCTTTTTGTTAACCATAATACATATTCAGCTCTATATCATTACACGCAATGTAATCTAGATACGATCGTAAAAGAAACAAATGAAAATCTCGCTTCTTTTACTCAACGATAAATTCCGACGACATATTCAATAAATAGATTAAAATTATCTACGCCTGTCTGATCTTAACATTATCGTAAACTTACAACTATACGCAAGTCAGGCTATTACCTACTTACCTTCTACAAGTCAAGATCCTCATTAATGCTTACTGCATAATTATAGAAATATTCATTACAATTAGCCCCACTCCACTACGTAATAATGATGTAAGCTGATATAAAGCTGAATATGTTATGTTAGAAGAAAACATCGCACTTCACTCGTTGACTTGCATAATTCCACTTGATTAAAAAAAATATCTGAACTAAGTATTAATCGAAACACTTTTAAATCAAGCAAGCGTTAAAAAAAACGTCTTATCTGAAGAATTTTACTATTTTTTTTGACATGTTAAAAATTTTAGTCTATATGTTTATTTGTAAACAAAACTGATCGAGACCCCTAATATTAAATTTCGTTAACACTACGGATACATTTTGTTGATATAGGTCTCACAATTTCACAAGTATACGGATAAGGCAGGATTACTCGAAAACCAAAAATACGAGCCTGCTCAAGTGAATACACATAATACGAAAGGATTTTCTACAAATTGATCTTTGTAGCTACAACGGTATTGCTCGAGAGTAATTGTAATATTTCATGAAGTGCAGCTTAACGAGTATCCATGATGAGCTAAGTGCTTTTAGAGAAGTAATTTCTTTCGATAATTTTCTATATGACACCGATACCCCAATAAAGTAACTGGCCAACAAAGGCATGCAAAAAAAAATGCGTGAGATGTATGTGTGTGAGTGTTACGTATGACGCACGCTCGCTCATGTGTTTGTGCTCCTGCCGAAGAGATGAGTTGATGTTGCAACTGTATAAAAGCGAAGCGTCGATTTCGAAATCAACACAACGATTTGAAGTCCTCTAAGGAGTGAACACACGGACAACAGTGTGACCGTGAATAAAATTTCCGCATTGTGATACCGCGGTCGTCAGTGACAAGTGCTCTGAAGAACTGTAACGTTACGATTTGTTTCAATATTTTTCGTGAAGTGATCAGGATGCTTTCCTTTAAGGTACGTTAGCCAAAATATTTATTCGTAAATATTTTTTTGTTGTAATATTAAACTTTAAATAAAATTAATTAATTAAATCAATTTATTTTATTTATTTATTTCAAATATTTAAATGTGTTTATTATTTTTTTTAATAAATAACACAAACATTCTGAGTTAAAAAATAGTAAAATAAAAATAAATAATTATTTGTTCCAGTGTGTGCTTGCAATTTGCATCGTCGCAGCGGCGGCCTCTCCCATTGAAGATGGCAGATGGAACCCTTACAAATATGGCTCCGATGGCAAGTAAGTAAATGTCAATGCAACAGGTTAAATTCATTTACTTAGAACTTTAACACGCTCAGAGAAATCTCGATAAGCGCGTAACATTTCTAAGCGCAGTTCAAATGTCAGTGACAAACTCACACAATACAATAAATATTATAAATACAATTCGTATATTGGCGAAATAAACTTTCCAACCCTGGTAAAACTTTCAGAAGTAGTTTAAAAACTAGGAAAACCTGAAAGTCCTACTAGACTAAGTCTACTTAACCCCGGAACAACAACGGAACTTATAAAATACCGACGAAGCCGGGAATACGCCAGATTTTAACTTAAAGTAGAACAGATTTAGAGTTTAAATAATTCTCGAAACTACCGATTAAAGTTTTTATTTAAAAGATTGTTGTTTCGAAGTTTGCACATTTATAGGTTCTCGAATTATTTTCTCCTGGCAATATCTCGTTAACGGTAACTGGCACGAACAACTACATAAAAAACAAAAACTAATCAAAAAACAATGTCTAAATAAGGCACTTTTATTCTAGATACATTCCTGGTGATGAAGGGAAATACGTTCACATTCCGAATCCTTACATCCACATTGACAACCCCTACGACGGTGGTTATGGACCATACGCACACGATTATGAGCCTTATGTAGGAGAGGCATCAGTCGACCAATACAGACTGATCCAGTACCCTGGTGAAGACAACCCCTTCTACAAAGCTGGGTACTACAAGAACAACGGAATTAAGATCATCAAGCAAAACCACAACTACAACGAAGACAAATACGATTTTGAGTAAGTATTTTGTCAACTAAAAATTCGATTTAGTCTAAACTTTAAAAACCGTTAAAAAATTCAAAGTGTTCGAAAAACTGCCAGTATTCAAATTCGAAAAATAAAATCCCACAAATCGATTTCAGAAGAAGTTTGAGCCCGAAATATAAAGTGAATATAAAATATTCTAGTAATATAAAAATATTGGTTAGAATAAAATGCGTCGAAGTAAAAAAATACATGTTTTTAAGATAAAATTAACATTAAAATAGTCTAAAAATATCCCCCGCATCTGATCAAAAGCGATCATGACCTTATTTAAGGAATTTATGTTAAGTGAGAATCAATATCAGATATTTAATGAATTAGTTCTCACGTAAAATATTACTTTGTTTTGAATAGTGAAAATTAAAATATTATTATTTTCCAAAGCTTTATCATATTATTCGGGTACTTTGTAACAAATACAATAAAATATCACTTCACTGCATTAGAAATTACAAAAATATTATTCGGCAAAAAAAATATACTCAATTCAATGTTGCTCTACATTTAGGATTCTAATTAATACTTCAATACCGCGTTAAATAAGCTCTATTCACGTATTCGACGATAAACTTTAATTGATTTACAACTTTTCGAAGCGCCAACTTATGTAAATGAAGTATTAACATGCTAAAGGCGCGTAATGTTCGAAATTTATTAGCTTCCCGTCTCCAAAACAGATTATGGCCTTGCATTGCTGAATGTCAAGCTCATCATGATTATGCATATGCTAGACTCATCTCTTCAGATTCCATTGAATCTTAAACAAAACTGCAATATTTGATTACAATGTCACAGTAAAACCACGGGGCGTTGTCCAAAATGCATTGGGCGTGTAAGCTAATAAAAGTATCATTCGTTTTAGTATAACCATAAATATTGTGCGCTCGTATATTCTTCCGACATATCTTTATTCTCGGCTATAAATCTAATCGTCGGACAAACAACATTAATCCTAAAACAGATACAATATCTCGATTTTGCATCACACTTTTTACTTGAAGACTTTATTAGAATTTAATACGGTACATTCGAACTCAAAAACAAATGAAGTACGTACAATTGTACATATCCAAAGAGTATGGTTAAGCTCATGTTATGCTTAGTTGATTGATAGGCCTTGATAATACAATGAGATTATAGCAGATCAATTTGCTACTATACAAGTTACCTTGACCGACACATAGCATCGCCCGCGGGTCATAGATCAAAATAATTTGTAATTATTTATGACAAACAAACTGACATTATCCGAGCTTGTTACTAAAACTGCTATGATGAGCGATTGCTTGCTAATTATTATATTGTTAACGATGGACCAGGAATACTGAATACAAATACGTAATTAATTATAGGAAATTGTGTAATTGTGAATTCATAACACGATGATTCATATTGAGTACCTACTAAATATTAAATTAATCAGACGAGTCTAGACTAATGTATATTAAATTGAAATAAGATCAATGCCGAGGAATCAATGATGAGCAGTAGGTAGCTTTATTTGTTTTCACGATATTAATTTTATGTGTTCTTTACAGTTTTGAAACCGAAAACAAGATTCGTGCTGAAGAAAAGGCTATCCTGAAGAACCCTAACACCATCGATGAGGGTATTGCTTCCAAGGGCTTCTACGAGTACATTGGCCCCGACGGCTTCATGTACCGCGTGGACTACACCGCCGACGAGAAAGGCTTCCGCCCCACCGTCAAGAGACTAGAAACCCCTTACTCCGGCAAATGGATATACGAAAAAGTCAACTAAACTGAAGTCAATATCAACCCTCAAATCAGTATTTTGAATAAGTAGGCGATATTGCATTTTTCATTCTAACCTCATCCATGTACCGACTGACTGCAATTTATTTAACAACCTTCATTTAGTTCAAGAGCAAGACATTGTTCACGAATATGACATTTCAACTAAACATACCTCGATTATATCATTGATATACATTTTGATGGACAGATCAACCTCGATATATTTGTAATTTAGAATAAATTTATCATTTTGTAAATTACTGAAGTACAAAAGTGGGTCAAAAATGACGTCACTTAATCTAAGAAAATGTCTGCTTAGATAAATGTAATTTATACTTTAGTTTTAAGCGCTTAGATATTTTAAATTTAGATACTTATTTATGAAATGTGATAATAAATTTATATTGCGTATATCTGTTTGTTTATTTTATGTCCACATTTTAAGGTGTCCCACTGGCAACCAATATCAACCACTGATAGAATTAATTAACAAACTGACAACACTTGAAAGTTTGATTACTACAAAATAACACTCACTAATTTATTTATTCATTGGAGTTCTTCTAATTTAGACCCTAAATACTCTTTCAAATTCCTTTATGCTGTTTGATTCATAGATCTACTACTACTATTTTTAGCATTGTCATAGCTTTCACTAACTGCTATTTACTACAAGAGATTTATCTACTTTTTTAACATGACAACAAAACCATTTTAGTTTAGTATTCCAAAAACTATAACTAGCAATAGACCGGAAATATGAAATTACACCTCTAATAGGTTTATGGGTCGAGGTCTTAAATCCAACCCAATTTGTGTTGACTTGATAAATGTTCAATATAGGCGTCACCATAATAATGGCTACATTGTGACGCATGTTACAAGCAGTTCATACTTGACTGTTAGCTTAAAAATGATTCCGAAGAAAAAGAAAAATATCTATAGGTTATTTTATTAATTATGTTCCTATAGTATTTAACCTTATTTATAAGTTAAGAAGTATCGTAGGTACTATTCGATAGGCTAGTATATGAAATATTGCATATAATAGTAGGAAATAACGTTAAAACTACCTACATTCTTTTTTCTATTCCAACTTCAGTAACTTCAACTGCAAATATTATCTACTAAATCAGTTCTTTGAAAGTTATAACTTTTTGCTCAAGAAGGTGTGTTCAACAGGTAGGTCTGGAATGTTAAACGCATCAACACAATACGCCTCATATGAATAAAAAATCAAGGCTTGCAAATCTTTTAAATTTACTGTTTCTCGATTTACATTAACTGGTTAGATTTATGGTGTCACTTGAATCAATTGGAATTCCTGTCTTTCTTATATTCAACGTCATTTAACTTAAGTACCGCATTGGTAAAACACACCAGGACATGCAAGGCAAAATTTGATCTGATAACGCGATAAATAAATACCGAGCCACCTCGAATTTCAATAAAAACATCACGAGTTGCTCGTCCAAAAAAACGAGTCCATCCATTGGAAAGGAGCGGAAGGATCGTAAAATCATGCGTGTTAGGGTACTGGCAAGAAATTTGGCAAAATTGTTTTGGCTCAAGCTTGTGGAGGCTTTTATGGAAGGAAAGGACGTTGACCGAGAGCTGTGCCAAGTAGCCGGCGCCGCTCTGGCCGACGCACTGCGATCCCAAGGATGCTGCACTGCGCACTGCCTTATCGTTCTCCACGCTTCCTCCTCGAAATAATTTAAAACACACGATACACTGCCAAATAGGTCCCGGTCAGGATAACTCAGTGTAACCCCGGATAAATACGATCTAAAATCCGAAGTGCAATGCCCTCAAAAATATCGCTATCAAAGGACGGTCGAAGGCAATCGAAAAGATAAAAGGCCCTTTTTTGTAATTATGTCCCCGGAGAATATTTACATGGAAATCAGGTGGGGTTCGATTAGTTTGTCTTGTATTTGAGACGTTTATTGCTTCTTAGCTACGCAGTTTAGTTTAATATAAATTTATTGTCTCACAATAAGGTTGAATAAGGATCTATGTAATCTGAATGTTCGTTAAATCTTTTGAAAACTTTACACTGTTTGTTTCGTGTGCAATGGAATAAAACTTTTAAAACCGTACATTGACTATGAATGTAATGTATCATAATCATAACTAGCTTAAGATGATAGCACATTGCTCCTGAAAAGTCAATTCTTAAAAAATATTGCTCTTTAAAATCTCAGTTTAGTTACTTTACTGAGATCGTGGATTCATATTAAAGTAATTTGAAAAAGACAACCTTTGCCAAATCAAATCGTTTTTAGAACCTTAGAGTGAAAATACGAAAATACTTTAAAAATCATCGAAGGGTTGGGTCTATCGGTCCCCCATGCAATTTAAAAGTCAACTGGAGGAAATGGGTTAGTATGTTTTTCGTGGGCAATGGGGCGAGTAAATCTACTATTGCAATCTTTGACCCTAATTTGCCTTTGTAATAGATGATTTTAAGCTTGGTTACACAGGCAGATTCATGTTGAGTTCAATGATACGAAAATGTTCATCCTCAAGTATTTTGATATCAACATCTACTAAACTGCCTCGTTGGCCTAGTGGCGCTAAGCGCGACTGCTACGCTAGAGGTCTTGGGTTCGATTCCCAAGTCGACCAAGGTGTTATTGGGTTTTTCTATGAAATTCTCAGTAGCAGGTCGGAGTTTGGATTTGTGCCCGGTCAGTGGCAATAGGCTCGCCCCTTATTACATGGGACCTAAACATACCGGCGAACTGTGGGTGTACATTGGTACACCTCTGCCTAACCCTTCGGGCATACAGGCGTGATGGTATGTTATGTTATCTACTAAGATTTATTAAATTACTTTTTAAAAAATTAGAAAAATAAAAAAAAAATTACATAGAAAAGACTGACATTCAACTTAATATAGTACTTTTACAACCTCTACTATTTTCAAATCTCAATATCAAGCATATCTATAAAATATGCATGAAATTAAGCTAGCATCAATAAGTAGCAAACCCTTGTCAGCCTACATTTGATTGTTCACTCCAACCCAAAACGCACTAACACAAAGTTCAGTGGGCAGCTTAATACGGCGTAATTCATACAATAAAGATTGGGCCAACGATTTGTCGGGCTACCAACGGAAGGAGGTTGGCGCCTGCTGGCTTAATTGGAGTCCGACCAACTCGCCAAAAAGATACCAAGGAACGTGATGCGGCTAAACGAAAAAAGGGTGGAGAAACTACATAATATTCGCTACTGTTTTAAGGTTGCGTAAGATTAACGAGAAAACCTTACCAGAATTGCTTTTCGTTCAAAAGGATTTTTCAAAAGACTTTACATACAAAAATTTTGATCTTCTGGTAAGAAGGTGATGAGCACATGAATCGTATGAACGTTCCCTATGTAGCTATATCAAACTGCATGGCTAATGATCATGTTAAATATTACGAGTATTAGACACAAACTAATCTAAAAACAGCTGTGGTTTTATAGATTAAATTCTATCTTACAACGACAATTATTCCGTACAATAAATTATACCCCATAAAGTTTATTGTACGGAATCCTTATCATTCCAAATTTCAAATATGATTATTAAGCACAGTTTTTTCTTTACGGCCAATATTTGCCCGCAGTGTAATAAAAGTTTAATACATTACATTCAATTTGAGTTTGTTTTTCTAAGTAATGTCGGTCTTCGGTGCGTCCGTAAGTAAACTTTCCATCTAATAATACGGTGGTATAATTTTTGAAGTTATTTACATATCCCAGTAGGGTCTCCCCTGATTTTAATTAAGTATTTGGTTTTAATGGGTATTATAATAACAGTAATGGAAGATTAAAGAAAATTGAATCTCGAACATCTGATATGAATGTGTACTTAATATTATGTAAGGAACAGTTACTTGTAACTGTTACTGTGGTCAGTATTTTTTATATTTTTTAGTAGCACTTCTGTAGCTTTTGTCTGTAATATTTCAATTAATTGATCTAATATTTTTCAATTAATGAATTCAATTAATGTTATATTTAATTGATTATAACAAGAAGCAAATAGTCCTATAATAAAAAGGAAATTTGTTTTATTAACAAAGGTAATATAAATTTCGTACATGAAGTTTGTTCGACAATTTTATAGAGTTCTCTGTTGGCTAAAAAGCGATGTTTATTTGTTTTATATATGTTGACAATTTGGCATTATATTTCCATTTTTTAGGTGATCTAGTTTTCCATGATATTTGAAGCTTGTGTCGAAATCGTATCAAGTAAACTAATGTCAACCAAACCTAATTTAGCTAATGAGCAATCTAAATTCGAGCACATAAAGGTTAATTAATTGTTATTAGGTATTAGAGGCGTTGTTATTATGACAAATAACTTGTTACCTATAATTATGTTGGTTTGTACGTAGGTGTTAATCGTATATGGGAGTTGATAGCCTTAGCTTAATAATTTTGCTTCAAGTATAACGGCTCAATGTTAACATCGAATCCTAAAAATGAATATTTCTTTGTTTGTACTCTTCGGTGTAAGTTTTCTAACTTAGTATAGTGACACTCACTGTCGGCTTCTTAATTTTTTTCCTAACTCATTCATAGGTTGAAAGAGCCGTTTGGGGTTGAAACGCTTGGGTCATGGGGTCCGAGTGCACGAAATCTTTTTAAAGAACTGTCAAAACGGTTGGTAGACTCTACTCGTGATCAGAGAGCTGGTTTGTTCCTTGCACAGAAAATTCAATGTGGCAATGCTGCCAGCGTTCTGGGCACGTTTCCCGCCATTGACAAGGATGACGATGAGTTTTTTGACACGTGTTAGTTTTATTTATTTATATAAGATTTAATTTAAGTTTGTTCTTGTATTAGATTTAAGTATTGAATTGTAAATAAAGAACTGAAAAAAAAAAAAATTAAGTATTGTTGTAAGTGTTTGTTCTTGTATTAGATTTAAGAAAATAAAATGTTAATGAATAAGTTATGGTGGTAATTTAAAAATGTCTTGCTGGCCTGATACACATTTTCAATAACTATACGGACGAAATGCGGAAAATAAGGTATTGTGTCGCAACTTATTAATATCGACGGATATTATTATTATTACTATTATCTATTATATTAATTTTCAAATAATCCTATACTTGTATTTCTAAAGAAGCTGCAACCTGCATACTTGCCGAAAGCCCTAAGAATTTATTCCATAAATACTGAATTCCTAATCATCAAAATGATGTTTTTTATGATAATGCATCCGCATATTTGAACAAAACGACTTAGCAACAATATTATTTTTTGATTATTTTAAAATTAATTGTATCCTTAATGTATTTAAGTAGTGTATTGCATCCTGATTCCATACTTTGGCTAGGAGTTAGAAAATCGCGAAACATGATCTTCCTCCAGTCACAACGCCTGATATCTTGTTGTAAATAAATAATGAACAACTACCTATAACTATAATAATGTATTAGTATAATAATTCTTTTACGTGTAATAACACCCACTAAGTAGTATTATTGGCGCCTACACTTATATTTCTGAACAAGGAGGTAGGTCAATGCGCTTTGAATTAATCAACGTCATCGTACTATGTCCTTTAAAAAGCTATTTTTTACACGACTGCCCAAAAAGGAGTGTTATGTTTTCAGGGTTCATGTATGTATGTATGTATGTATGTATGTATGTATGTATGTTTGTGAGTTTCTTTATTCCACCATAACTTCTAAAAGGCTTGACCGATTTCAATGTTTGTGGTATCGTTAGAAGCTTTGAGTTATCCCGAGTGACATAGGCTATGTGGACATTAAAAAATGGTCAAGTGTGAGTCGAAATCGCCTGCAAAGGGTTCCGAACGATATTTTTTTTTGTGTTGTGTCATGTTTTTTTGTTGTTCACTAAAAGGTATTAAATAAAAAATTAATAATTAAAAAAATTAAAAAACACGCCTGCCATGTCAAAAAAAAATTAAAAACAAGTCAAATATTTGCAGTCGGGGTCGGTTACTTGGAACAATTCATTACAGGAACCCCGACTGCAAATATTTGACTTGTTTTTAATTTTTTTTTGACATGGCAGGCGTGTTTTTTAATTTTTTTAATTATTAATTTTTTATTTATCACTCTTTTGCATATTATGTTTATAGAATAATAATATATCTGTAATATGCTGAAAAACACCTCAAGTCATAATATAAATTAAAAATACCATCCACTTGAAAAGAAGATGTCACAATTGAGTAAGAGCTACCATGCAAAAAGTTGTATTTGAAAAAAAAAAAAACCACTAACTTAATCAAAGTAAGTTATTATTTGGGATTGTACCAAAACTACGCTTAATAACAAAGTAAGGGTCTATCGGATCGCAAATGCAATTATTTCAGTTAAACCGCATTGAAATAACATAAAAGTTTGCCGGGTAATGCTGGACTCAAGCCAAATAAGGTGACTGTCGCGAACATCCGCTTGAAGCAACATTCAACACCAACTTTACAGCTTTAACCCATCTTATGTGTTTAACATAAAGGCTATATTTGATTGGCTACAGTGCTTTCTAAGTTGGTTCTCGGCCAACTGCTAGGTTCCGGCGTCGCTGGCTACTCGTACAGTTTTATTGGGAGCGGATTGAATTTGGAGGTGATTATTACAAAGTTTCAGACCTAGTTTTCGTTATTTTTTTTTGTTTAGTTTCCTAAGCTTTATTTTATTGTGTTTTATAACATTGTTAAGCTAAATGACAAACTACACTGGTGACATCTGTCGGAATAGAGTTGAACTAAAATGCGTCGTGTCTCTTGGACCCGTAACTTGCAGTTTTATATTAATCGTGCCATTGACGATATGTCTATCTATATCTATTCATAAATACGTAAAAATATATTAAAATTAGAAATTGATTTCTAACTTTTGGTTCCACTATTGGCCAACAGATGGCGCGAAAGCCAATTGCATTTTCTCGCAACGTTTTCGAGTCAAACAAGGATGTTTGAGTTCGATGAAAAAACGCGTTAGTTTACCGAAGCTAGTCAATATTTAAAACGGTTTTCACTGTATAGCTTTATTGAGGTTAAAACTGTCCATTAAAATATTTTGAATAATAGAGCTCTTTTCAAAGAGAGCACTGTATTTTTAAACGCCATTAGCTGGAGCGGATCTTTTTCAGCTTTTTATTTTTAAAACTTGATTGACTATTTACGCTTGGACGATGATGAAACGAAACGCACATTTTAGACATGTTTTTTGGAATAGGAATTGCAATTTTGCGGCTAATGACATTGTGTAGAGATTTCGAATAGCTAGTCGTTATTTTGAATGAATTGAGTACGTTCGCTAAAAGAGTTTTATTAATGCTTTATTTTTTATCAGAAGTTATCTGCCTTTTTCATAATACAAATAAAAAAAACAAGAGTTGATTTAACCGATCTCTACCATCATTATCTCATCATCATCATTTCCTCTTCAACTATCAAAATATTAATACCAAAAGCATTATTAATCAATTTATTATTAACTAGCTGTGCATGCGACTTCGTTCGCGTGGATGACGAAACTTATCAATGAGTTTTTAACCGCAAAATTAAGTTTGTTTTTTATTGTTTATACTTTTCCGGGATAAAAACTACCCAGTGTGGTGCCCAGGATAATAAAGAATAATTATACCAAGTTTCATCGTAATCGAACTGGTAGTTTTTGCGTGATACCTGAACAAACAGACAGACACATGGACAAAAATATTTTTTTTCACACTTTTGGATTCTGTGTCGGTCTAGTAACACCCCGCCATTTATTTTTTTGATACTTTCAATGTACAGAATTTTCACTTCTACAGATTTATTATAAGTATAGATTATGCATGCACTGTATGGTGGGTCCTAATTACTTATGTATGCAATGCATCATTAGAACTCAGGGTAGATGCTAGTACTTAATGCCATATATTTATATCTAGAACATAAATTTATACATAGGTACTAGGAAAGGAAATACCTTTCCGCGTAAGTTTGTTTGTCCTCAAACTCCTAAATTACGCATCAGATTTTGATAAGAATTTTAGCAATAGAAAGAGTTTTATACGAGAAAGGTTTAAGTAAGTATTACTTTTTTGTTTTGTTAAAAAAATCGCTGAATTAAATGCGAAAAACATTTTCCGCCTATACAAACTACGTGGATGCTTTATTGTGATATCGCTCTAACAAGAGTAAAGCGACAGAGAAGAGAAGAAAGGTCTGAATTATTTTATATTACGTTGATTGCAATATATTTTGAAATAAAATTATAACGTAAATAGTATAACGTAAAAATAACAGGTACCTGCCGTGATGGTGAGCTTCTTTGTAAGTTGGTTCATTTGTCGTCAGTAGTCTGAAATAAAAATTAAAAACCTATGTAAGTTTCCACAAAAATACAAAATACACATTTTTGACTGGCCTGTTGGTCTAGTGGTTAGTGACCCTGACTGCTATACCGGAGGTCGTGGGTTCGATTCCCACCCAGGACAAATGTTTGTGTGATGAGCACGATCATTTGTTCTGTGTCTGGGTGTTTTTTATCTATAATATGTATGTATTTAGAAATATATAAGTATGTTTATCAGTTGTCTGGTTACCATAACACAAGCTCTGCTTATCTTGGCATCAGATGACCGTGTGTGAGTTGTCCCGGAATATTATTTATTTATTTACATTACTCACCCTTAATTGTTAATATTTAAACACAATACATACAGAACATTGAACACTTATTTTTATTTATTCTTTTACACCTACCTTGTTTTAACTGCACACAGCACTGAGCACTATTACGCCTTAATATACACTATTGGTATACTCGACGTCCGTACGTCATTACTGGGATCCAGCAGAATACCAGCGTCAGGTATTCTACCTGACACATGCTGAGCTGGACTCCCATTCGGTGCAAACTTAAGACACACTGCACCACACCGTCATTTTATTTTTGTTTACCTTCTATCAGTCATGCTACCGTCAAATTTGTCACTTTATAAATATGTTTTTGTTTTCTTTTTTTTGCCTTTATGTTGTGGACTTCTTTTTCTTCTTTTAATTTTTATGTTTTAAATCTTTCGTATCCACTTATTTTTATTTTACTTTTTTTTTTCTCATATTGTATATAATTTGTGTCTTGTTTTTGTGCCGAATAAAAGTTTTATCTATCTATCTATCTATCTAAATTGCAATATATTTCAAATTAAATAATTTTTTAACTTGAATACCTATTAAAGTCGAGTGAAGCCGGGACAAATCTCCAGACTACCTTTAAACATGGTATTGTTGGAACCGGTGTTAGGATTTTCCTATTATGGTTGGTCTGATCGATTCTCAGGCATGTATGGCTCTGGGGTACTTCGGTGGGAACGGTCCTCTTTGAACAAATATTATTGTAGTTATCAGGGCTGTTTGAATATGGGTTTGTGGTAGTTAAATGTAGTATTAAGTGAATAGTTGTGTGAAGATTTTTTTGTATTATTTATGTTTTATTAGTATTCATACAAAAATTATATGTTTTTCGAATAATATTTTAATGAAATAAACAGATTGATTGACTGTATGTGAAGTCTTATAAAGTCCACTCTATGTGTAAAATTTTAATATCTGTAAAAACTGCTTATTATATTTATAAATTCCTAAATATACACAATATACTCCACCTATATCTGTACCAAAACATTAAATAAGAAAAGTTTATGTATAATAGAAGGAAACTAAACATAACCGTGGTTCACTAAATGAAAATCGCCAATTACTCTTAACCCAACCACTAAAACTCGTTCGTAATTCACTTAAGTGTGATCACAATGAGTATAAAATTCAATAAACTTGAGGCGGTATTGCACCGCTCAAGGAAACCGTTCCCCTAAAACTACAATCGTAAAACGGTAGTAGTATTCTCGTCTCGGGAGTAACGTATGCTAAAAAATGCAAACAGGAAAATTTAATGGTTCGTGAAGTAAACCCGCTACGCAGAGCACCCGGAATTGCCTTTCAAGTTCTTACTGGCGCTACTAAGTGTTTTTATGTTTAGAAAATGACAATAAATTATTAAGTATAATATTTATTTATATTATTTTTTTATTTCTTTTATAACTGAAAATATTTATATTTGTTTAGCGTTCCATTTTTATTAAAAATGATATCATTTATTACTAATAAAAACTAAAAGTCTTACCTAAGCAACAAACAAATTGATTGGTAAAGTTAATTACAGAGTGTGCAAATAAAGAAATGAAATAGTAAATTGCTTTTAAAATATAATATATTTATAATTTTATTGTTAAATTTACTAGAATAAGCTATTTACTTTAACACTCAATTCTACGCATCGATCAGAAAAGGAAAACAGTTTTCACATCTCGATTAAAAAAACACCATTTAATTTCAATTTTACACTCAATAATAATTAATCTGTTTTCAAAGCGAGAAAAATATGAGAACCTATAGTACGGCACCATAAAGAATAAAGAGACTCTTATGTGGATTTCCCCAATATTACTTACTATCGCTTATTATTCTGAGCTATTGACTTGAACATGAAAATTGCGTTCCGTGTTGTTTATGTAAGGGAGTGTATGAGTGTATGAGAATGCATGACACTGCGCCAGATAAGAACATAAACAAAATAAGGCTCAAATTTACTTGCACGTATATTATCATAAATCTTTGGAATAGGGTGAATTTTAATACGTATCGTATCAAGTGTGTTCTTTTGATATTACATTACACAATGTTTTATTTTTATTAGGCGTGAATTAAATTATGTGCTTTATCTCCCACCAAGTGCACTTTATTTGTGATTCATAAACTTGGAGAGATTTATTTCTCATAAAAAATATTGATATGATTTTGCTACGTATTTTTTTTATAGAATAAAGCAATTTCTAATTAATTGTGAAGTAAGATTTAAAATGAGACAAATAAAATGTTTAAATGACAATTTGTAAATAGGTTTTAGAGCTTTGAACTTACTAGGTAAAAAATATTATTTTACTTATTATGTACAATGGAAGGTACATGTTACTAACAAGCTTTATAAACAAGATAGGTACGCTTTTTTTCTAAATCTGATCACCTACACGTGATTGACAAAATATTACAAAAGAAACTTAAAACAAAACGCGATCGCTAAGTCGCACGAAGTTCATGAATATAATAATGAGAAAGGATACTTGTATAATATTATCTTTACATAATGTAGCTTAGTGGATTTAAGATCAATTTAAAGTAATAGTAATTTTCTTTAAACAAATCAATGTAAAACTGATAACTATGTATTTAGTAACATCTTACAAAATTACCATATTATGAGAATACGCTTGGACCGATTTCGTTTTTTTATTGTGCGAAAGGGTATACCTACTTCTCATCTGATCCCATGGTGACCAGGTCAGGATCTATTGATGTTAATTTTTTAGGCACATATTAGGTCTTACAAAATCTTCATTAATTCTCTTCTAATGTTCACACCTTACAATTAACACGAAGCAATCCTTCGCAACTAGCTATCATACATCTAAAATACTTGAAAAACATCTAGTATAATTAATTAACAGTACAAAACAGGGACCTTAAGGCCACTTCTCTTGGACATGACTTCGAGTGTCACTCCAGTATTTAATTAAACGGAAACGAAAAGAGAAACTGAGATGCCGGGGTAATTTGTCAAAATTAATTAAAAAGAAAACGAGAACTGAAGAACACAGAATTTAACGAGATGATGTTAAAGAATTTTGTTATTGTATGTATCTGTTTACTAAGTAGCTAATTGTTTATTTGAAGGCGTTTAGTCTTTTCTTTTTAGCGTTGACGACGTCTGAATGATAGCCACTTGTTTTTTGGGACGAGGTAATTTGTCTCCGAAAAACAAATGAAAAACAGTATAACTACCGACACTAGATCGGTTCATTGATATTCTACAACTCATTTAAAGACTTATCCAAACGCCTGGTTGACACTTCGCGTGACCCAAAGGCTGGCTTCTACCTAGGTTTAATACAACGTGCTAGCCTTTTGGGCACACTCCCAGTCGACAGCGATGTGGATAAATTTTTTGAAGCCTTATTTTAGTTTTATTTTTGTGTTTATAATTTTTCATATTTCTAGTGTAGGCTTAGTTTTTACATTATTGTAACTATTTTAAGTTTACTACACAGAGTAGTAATTCATAATAAATTATAGTACAATTCCTTTGAATGCTTAAATGACATTTATAAATTCTGTAACTAGTACACAAACGACTACTCTACTTATCAGTATATCTATACTCTACTTATCATAATTATGTATACAGTTTTTAGTGCACTGATTTAAAATTCAATTGAATAGTATTTTATGTAATTGGTTAGAATCGAAAATGCTATTTGGGAATGGAATCATCCTGCCATTTGTATAGGCTACGGCAAACTGGCGGTTTTGGTAATAGAGATTTTATAAATTCATTCTCTAATTACGTTTTTGGATTGGTTTTCAAATCGCGTCCGTCGAATTGGCAAAACCGAATTCATGTTAAATTTAACGAATAGTAAATAACTGATAAAATAACTTTATAGTTTTACGAAACTATTTGGTTTTTTGTATTACTTAGGTATTTAGTACGCACCTTGAAAAATCTATTTAGGAGCGATAATCAATCAATCAATCAACTCGTCCTATATGGGATGACGTTTTTGTACAATTATTTTCTTCATTATTTACCTTTAGGTAGTCGTTTAAATAATATTACTCATCTGAGCAAAGTTTTGTGTATATTTTGTTAAGTGATCTCTTAACAAAATATACGCAAAACTTTGATTTAAAGTTTTTTTTTAAGTTGCTTTGATGGGTCTACATAAGTGACTTAAGAATATGACATTCAAATAAAATCTCTAAGAAAAGTAGACCAACAAAAAAAAATGCATAGATTAGATGTGCTCTTTACTTGAATATTTGTGTTGTAACAAGTAAGTTTTACGCTATTTATAATTGTGTCATAAGCCAAACTTTAAATTGGTAAATTAACTTGTTTTTAAGCTGCTTTGTTACACCTACATAAGGGACTTAAAAATATGATATTAATAATAAAATCTCAAAAGAAGTAGACTAACAACAATACTTCGATGCATAGATTCTATATATTCTGATCACTTGAACCAACGCGATATATTCCCGTAGACACAGGCAATCCAGGCTTGGCCCCTGTTCGCTTGCGGTCTTTACATACAAAAGACCGAATTGCTCAGTTTGATTGAATTATGTGCCTTCCTATTGGGTCACGGCTTTCTCAGATATTTGTGTAAAGATAGTTCGATGTAATGTTTTCTTTATTCCAAAATAGGGAATGTATGTAGTGTAATTTAATGCTGTGTGTATAAGTATATTCGTTTAGTTAGATATTACAGGGGAGGACCTTAGCCCAGCAGTGGGACACTGAATAGTTTACATAAAAAATATATAAACATGAATGAATAAAATATTTTTTTTTTAGTTTCAAGCCGATTTCTATAAATGCAAAATCTGGAAATGTGTAAACAACTATTTAATTTGTATATAGTTTTTTTTTATATCAAACATATATTTTTTAGGCAAACTAGAGTCGAAAATGTTCGAGTCATCGGTGTCAAAAATGATAATATGTGGCTTAGAGTAATTTATAGTGCGTTGTAAACCTTGAAATAGATACACTAAATTATGACTATCTATACTTTTGACACCTAAAGCCGACGCCAAAAAATAAATCAAAGAAATCCTTAAAAGGATAATAAATACTTAATACGTCGTTACAACACAAAGACATGGATTTAGGAATTTATGTTTCCTTGTAAATACAAATCGGTGATATACAAAGGCTAGACAAAAAATCCTTAATAAAAAGGAAGCGAACTCGTCAGCAATGTGTCGACCCCGAGCCAATTGAATTTCAAAGCCGACGACGTCTACCACAAAATTTATTCAAAGAATAAATCTGAAAATTTGTAGATCTGAAGGCATAAAGGCAAAGTGGCGCCGACTCGTCGACAAAGGAATTTCTAAATTTCACGGCTTCCGCCTTGCCTGTTTGTATTTATATGAGGGCGTTGTGAGATGACAAACGACTGTGGGGTAAAACTGTGGTCGGTAGTGTACAGCCGGCCGAGGAAGGGTCATACTCATACTACACTCGTGTGCGTACACTGCAGTGCAAAAGTCGCGAATCATTTTCTGTGTGATGAATTGTTTTTTACCCCTTGTGTCTGCTTTAAGTTGTTTTAAGTTCATTGTAACATGCTGTTTGTACAAATGATGTTCGTCGTCTAACATAACAAGATAACTATGTCGATTGTAAAGGATCTTGTCGTGCATACAATACAGTTTAGTACATACATAAAAAATGCTTGTATTTGGACAAGAATATACATGTTTTTAAGTAAAGACATGATATTGTATTTTTTTCACCTCGAAAAGTTTAGTTTGGTGAAGTTTTATGAAGAAGTAAGCGCTATTGTCAAAAATGCGGAAATGATACAAAAAAATTGAGTACGTGAGGCATGTTTACGTTATTGTTACAGAATGTGAACTTTTCTTGAAGCACATAGCACCTCTCCTCGCGTCTCCAGTGGCCGCAAGGGTCGAGTATTAATGCATGTTAAGCTCGGCTTACATTGCGAAATTAGTTTTATTATGGTACTCAATAATTATTCATTGCATTAAAACTGTTTCATTATTCAAATTAATAAGTTTTCAGCATGAATTATTATGTTGTATGGTATACGTAGAAACATAAAATAATTATCCACCCCAATTGTTAACATAGTTATGTCCTTATTATTTTGTCAGTAAAGAAACAAATATACTTCTTTTTTAGGGTTCCGTACCCCAAAAGGAAAAAACGGAACCCTATAGGATCACTTCGTTGTCCGTCCGTCCGTCCGTCTGTCAAGACCGTTTTTTAAATACTTTCGGCTTACGATTATGATTTTGGACATCGCCAACCACAACTGATATCTTAGGATTTTTAATTCTTCGCCAAGTTTTTTTTCACAAGGTTCTTTATTATATAAGTCATCATATCATCATATCATCATATCAGCCTGTTGCAGTCCACTGCTGGACATAGGCCTCCCCCAAGGAACGCCACAGCGCACGATCTCCCGCCCTTTGCATCCAGTCACTGCCAGCTGCCTTCTTCAGGTCATCGGTCCATCTAGCCGGGGGGCGTCCTACACTACGTTTGCCTAAACGTGGTCTCCATTCTAGAACCTTCCTGCTCCACCTCTCGTCGGTTCTGCGACAGATATGACCATTAGGACCATATTATATAAGTATGAAACATTTATTCAGACTATCATATGTTATAAAACAGCCTATCGAGGAATAATAATAATAATTAATTACTCAAGTATCAGCAAAGAAAATCTTCACAAGACGACAATATGAAACTTTTTATCGATTATGAAAACTACACCGTAATGTACACCACGCTTAACCCATTGTTAACTAGCTCTACTGAGTGACAAGTTTGTTAGTGCACGCTCTTGACGTCACCACACTCTGAAGCTGCCACTCTCGAGTAAAAAGTTGGCATTGTAGTTGGGATTATGACGCAAATGTTGGTGTTATGGTGGATTAATAGAGCGTGATGTAATCTTCAAGTTAAAGTGTGTTTTATCTTTATTTAAGAGAGTTCTAACAAGGCTATTTTTAACAAATAATCTTAAAAAAAAGTAGGACTTCCATATCACTCTTATTTTTACTGGATTTCACCATTGACTTAGATAATAGGAGATAATTAATTTGAATAGGTTTCGGTCACCGAGGAGAGAAGAAGCAGGCGTTGCATGTATAGATAACAGTTAGGTTCATACTTCGTGAGGCTGTCAGCATAATTATATTATTCATTCATGACGGGGAATTACCTACATTGAAGTATACAGTAAAGTATCTATTGTTAACATTTTTAAAATAAGCATAAACACGTCTTTCTTTTTAGTAACCACAAACCTATCTTTTTTGAAATGAGAATTATAAGTTCGCGACCATTCTCGACCATTTATACTATCTCAACAATAGGGTGCCAGTCGTGGCAATGTATGCTTATAAAACTGTTGCTGTTAGATTATATGCAGGCGCTTCTCTTACTGGATGATATTATCTACAGTGAAAATAATGCACTCGGCATGATGCAAAAATAATGTCTTAAACGTCTTGTGAGGTATTTATTTGGTTTCACAATAGGTATAATTATGAGAAGTCATTAAGTTTCTTATAGGTATTTTCCCAGTATTTCTTTCTTTTTGGATTGTTTAAATCAGCAAAAAATCTCATTTACAAGTTCAACTAAAGTTGGAAAAATATATTGAATGTGATCTAAATCCAATTAAGTAATATACAAACAAGTTTATGTTATAGTGAAATAAGAGAAAATAAATGCGATTGCAGTCGTAGTTTCTTATTCAGACACGCTAAAATCGTCGATTCCGTACATTCTTGTTTAGTGCAGTTCTGTGCAAACTTTAGTTTAGCACATAATATAAATATGTATAGTGTTTTAGGTAGATTTATATAAGAACTTTGAATGACGTTCACGTGAAGGATTTTATTCAAAAGGGCATATCTACACCAATTTAGGCCGTATTAGAATAAAAAAAATATTAAAAAAAATGGAAAAGGTCTTTGCCCTGTAGTGGGATGATAGTGGCAAAAAATAATAATAAATTAAATAAAAACTAAGCACTGATTCTTGCCAAAGACCAGTATATGTATAAATAACGCCGTATTTAAAATATTTAAGAGCAATATGCCAGTACGTCAATTGCTGTTTAAAACGATGAGGCGTTCAAGACATTCCAATGGCATAACAAGCTATTTGTATGAGTTGGGACAGAAATAACACAGACGCAATCTATTCCATAAAACACGAAATAGTGAAGGTAAGTCTTTACTTTACAGGACTGCCTCGTTGGCCTAGTGGTTCTAAGCGCGACTGCTACGCTAGAGGTCTTGGGTTCGATTCCCAAGTCGACCAAGGTGTTATTGGGTTTTTCTATGAAATTCTCAGTAGCAGGTCGGAGTTTGGATTTGTGCCCGGTTAATGGCAATAGGCTCGCCCCCTATTACATGGGACCTAAAAACATACCGGCGAACTGTGGGTGTACATTGGTACACCTCTGCCTAACCCTTCGGGGATACAGGCGTGATGGTATGTTATGTTATGTAAATCTCTACTTCTAGTATAAAATAGAAATGATGTATGACGTATAATAACTTTCGCAGGAGTTACCTTTAATATAGCAACTATATTTTATGCCAGGAAAATAGGTTAGCAGGCCAAACCTGCATATTAGGAAGGCATTTCAAAACGGGTGAAATAGTACCTAAAACTGCGAATAAAAGTAGCTAAGGTAACATCTTAATAATACAAGTAGTTAGGTTAATGATTCTATGTACTTAGTTGCTTTAGACCAGTCAAAGAAGACATTTAAAGCTTCATAAATTCGCATAGAGATGATATAATTTGTACAGGTTTTAAAGACAGAGTTAAATAACAAGAGGAATCGCAATATTACATTATATCGACAAAAATGTTTTACAATACATACATATAATCACGCCTTTTTCCCTTGTAGGGGTAGGCAGAGACCACTTCTTTCGACTTGCTACGATCCTTACATACTTGTTTCGTTTCGTCCACTTTCATATTCCTTCATACATTCTCTTCGGTTTAGGGTACTCTTGACCTGGCCTTTTGGCTAAACGTTCTTCGTTCATTCTCTCGACATGGCCAAACCATCTCAGCATACTATAAATTTTTGTCACTACATCATCATCTGACATACTTCGTCCACCTTACCATCCATTCCTCCTCTTACATTCAACGCAGCGAAGCGGCTCTCCGTGGGCCGTTTCGCTGCTATACTTTACTTTTTTTCTATTCACCACCTTTTCTGGGGCATCATTATTAAATTTGAATCACCGTAATTTCTAGTCTTACGACCATACTCATTGGATGTTTGAATTAATAAACTCAAAGAGTCGGTTCACATCTGGCGACTGACCAAGAAAAAAAAAACTCAAAACGTAGCTCTCTACGTTTTGAGTTTTTTTTTCAAGAGAATGAATACAAACATACCTTGTATTTATTCCCTCGCACGCGTAAGGAACTTCTAAATCCACAAACCTGTTCGCCACTATTAAACTACCTGAAGACATTCAATAGAACAAGTAGCAAGCCCGAACATTTCCCTCAAGCGTCTAAATTTCCTACATTTACATAGGTTTCCCGTATTTATGTCAACCGGAAGATTCTATTGTCGTTCATTCTACCTGAGGATCGGATAAGAATCTACTTCCTCACGTAATAAGAATAAATAAGGGTTTACCACTGTTCCTTACGTTTTTCTGTAGTAGTATTTTTATAGGGTAATAAATAGGTTTTGGTTGGAAATAAAAGCTGGGTAGAAGGTCATAGAATGTGTTAGCAGCTTCGTATAAAAGAATTAAACCGAACGTACCGATGAGATTTTTTATTTTTTACTTTCTATTTCTGAAAAGGATATACTTATAATTATAATAGGTAAATGTATGTCAATCTGCAAAAGTTGTAAACAGATTCTGGCGTCAAAATCTTCATGAACTCATAAAACAACTAAATAAAAAAATACATCGTCCTTAAATCCGTTCCAGGCTACGAAAAAACACATAAAAAGTATTTTTCATATAATTTAGTTCTATTAAATTAAATTATTGCACGAACTTTTATAACCAATAAAAATGCTCAACGAAAAACGAGTAACAATTTTATTTCAATATAAAACACTGTCCACTCGGAAATCGCATTCCAATATTCGAAAAAAAAGAACATCGAACAGATTTTATTTAAAAAAAATTGAATAACACTTTCAATTTAAATCCTACGTGTACTTGTGAATAAAATGCGCTCGTTTAGAGTTCCGCGTAACTTTTACGTTGAAGTAAAAAGTGGGTTCCGTAGAAAATGGGGGTATTATAGCTAGCGTGGTTGTCATCCGCCGCAACTCGGAACTTTAGTGTCGCACTTACTCTTATGATCCCGGTTTATAACCTGCAGATGCTTGAACTATTTGAATCTGGAAATTGGTTTGGTTAGTAGTGATCTTGTTATAATGCAAGTTTAAGGGCTGTAGGTAATAGGTATGTTTCATTTTCTACTGCTTCCTGCCCCTTTCTCAATCCTTTTGGATCATATACATCCTCACTGCTACTCATCTCGTTTTTTAGTGATGTTTATTTACCAAAAGTAAAAGACAAAGTTGCTAAGTTTCTGTAAATTTTTTAACATCGAATTTCTTTATTTACTATCAAATAAATCAATTGCTAAGGTTACTAAAAAGTATAGATAAAAAAAAAACTTATATTCCGAAACAAAAAAAAAGAGAATTGATTACAAATTCTTGAACAAGTGCGTTAATTTGAGAATAGACTTTAATTTCTTTTTTTTATTCTTAAGTACACGTTACTAAGTAGCATTACTAAAAATTTTTAAACACGCACTAACAAACGTAAGTAGCACTAAAAAACTACTGAAACTAAAGTCGTTCTAAAAGTAACGTTTACATTCTAAGTAGTTTAGTTGGAAGCGTGGCCGACTAAGCTCATTTCACTCTTTATAAACACTTTTATAGCTGTGTAACAAATAAAACAAACGACGACAACCCTATTCGCTAGACGGAACAATAAAACAACAGCAAATTGTTACTCTCGCCAACTAGCGTAGTGGCAACCCTGTAAATGAAATGTCGATTTTTCTGGTTAGAAAAATTTGTAGTTACAAATATTATCTTTACTTTGTATAAAATTAATACCGTTTATACGGTTTTGTAGGGCCTATTTTTGTAATTGTATTTAGTTTTATTATACTCAATAAAAACCATACCATACCAAAATTAAGTCGCTTTCCGTCAGAACTCTTGAAACAATCAACTGATTTTGATGTAGTTTTAAGCATTCATTCGTATAATACATGGTTTTTATAGTTCAGAAAAGCTACGATAATCCAAATACCGTGCAAAGCCGGGACGGGTCGCTAAAATTCCATAAAATTCCTTAAAAACATATTTTCTTCTAGACTGTTTAAACATAGAATGTTATCATACATTTTAATATTTATTTTAAGTTATAAATGTTAGATAGAGCCCGACCTTCACTATATAGACTGAGACTAGACGGTCTGGCATACTAAAACAGATATTCTATTACAATATTAATGTTATGATACTGTTGTCTTTATTGTTTTCTTTGGAATAAAACTTCAGTATCTAACAAGGCTTTCTTTAGTAGCATCTGATACTTTTAAAAGTTATAATTTATATGTTTTTATTTTAATTGATGTTCCATTGTTTGTCTGCTCAATTATTCTATAACGTAACAATAATAAACATAAATCAAAAACATATCTCTTAGTAAAAACAAAATGGTAAGAAATCGTTTTTAGGGTTCCGTACCCAAAGGGTAAAACGGGACCCTATTACTAAGACTCCGCTGTCTGTCTGTCCGTCTGTCTGTCTCCAGGCTGTATCTCAAAAACCGTGATAGCTAGAAAGCTGAAATTTTCACAAATGATGTATTTCCGTTGCCGCTATAACAACAAATAAAAACCACATAAAATGAATATTTAAAGGGGGCTCTTATACGACGGTGGTACGGAACCCTTCGTGCGCGAGTCCGACTTGCACTTGGCCAGTTTTTATTATTATCTTATATAGCCTTAACAAAAATAGCATTGAGTCACTGCAATTTTGCAATGAGACTACAAAATAATATTGTTAGTACACATTTCAACAGTCAGAAATATCTCAAACAAACACAGTGTCACTGCAAAAGATTTATTATCGACCGACCGGTTTTAAATAAACAAAACTAGCACAGCTTGTAAGTCATCGTAACAAAATTAAAATCAAAAACCATAACTCATTTTTAAGCAACTCGAAATCAGTTTCAATGACTTGTTATTTATCGGTGTTTGATAATCATTTTCCCATTTAGAATTGGTTAGATCACACATAAAAGCGAGCCGCTATGAATCAAGCCAGTCGCGTGAGAGCAAACCGTTCAGCAACTTACCATGAGCTCTGTTGCCGTTGAGTAAGCGAGACATCGCTATGCGCAGTGTACTGCGCTGTCTCGCTTCCACAACCGCAACAGTACTGCTTTGAGAGATCATGGTACGGGTACTGAACACAAATTTGAAATTAATTTAAGCTGGTGTTAATATCTGTTGTACAAGTGAGGCCAGATGGAATGCCTTATAAAAGAAAAACGACGAATATGGTTTTGATGTTGTTTTGTTTTTGTTTGCAATGTGATGGTTTTTTAATTACTTTAGTAGCTTCCATGTACTTAAAGTATTATATACTTTTTTCTGTAAATTTTTTATTTGTAGGTATTTATTTAATTTGGTGTTCTGAGTCTGTCCTAATAATGCAACAAGAAACAAATTATATTGCCTATGTTAGCCCAGAGTAAGGGTGCTCCTTACTCTACTTGTAACACAAATACAAATAGAAAATTAAATGCAGTGAGAAAAATCTTGAAGACAAGTCTTACCAAATATTATCTTGATAATTTTATGGAAACAATTTTTAGTTTTCAATCACAAAAAATCGTTGTTCAGTGTCGAATTTGTTAGTAAGGAATAAGTAATAACAGCACTTGTTCTTACTTAAACCAATTTCATTTTATCCTTCTTTACATTAACTCAATTCGCAAGCTATCTACATTTCATCGGCACGCACTACATATCTTGCCGTCGGCGCATTTCAATAAATCAGAAGAAATGACGCTGCGTTAACCAGTCACCATCTCTCTGGGTGGTCGGCAAGACGACGCCTTCACGCCTATTTCACACATAAATGTACTACAAATGTACCTTAGAGGATAGATAAACTACAGAGTGCGCATCAGGGTATGAACCGTGAGCTAGTGTGAACTATTCCTAAAATTAGTGTCTACTACACTAATATTAGATTATTGTGTGTATTTATATCTTCAGTGTGACTTATTGGACAGCAATTTGAATATTCTGTAATGTTGTGCACTACAATCTACTACATAAATAAATAAGTCTCAAACCCTAATTATTATATTGGAACCATCGATATCTTCGCATAAAATATCGTTGCACGGAAAATAACTTAAATCAGTAAACGAATTCAGGTACTACAGCCAAAAATGTGCTTACGCTGGGTGCGATTTTACTTTGAACAATACTTGCACTCTATAATTTTAACTTTCTGAAACTCTATGTGTACTACAAATAAAATCAGATTTTGACACGGAAACAGTGAAACTGAAAGAGAAATAGCGAGCAGTTAACGCGAAAGCTCAGTGAATGGTCAATGCGTGAAGAGATGAAAATTAATGCAGTTCATGGAAGTGTTTGGAAACGTTTGTCGGTTGTGTTTGAAGCTTTGAGTTATATTTAGTGTGTTTGTAATAGACACTTAATAGAAACCGACATATTGATTGTAAATGCTTTGTGTTTTGTCTATAATATCTGACATATAACAAAATAAAAAAAATATTTATAATTAATTTATGTCATTAATTAGGTGACAAAATCTAGTTAAAATCCTGTTCTGCATTTAATTAACATACATAAGACATACAGGAGATACAAAATTATACCAAGCAGTATTATGTAAAACCAATATTTTCACTTCCAGCAATTTTATGTAACGCAAACGTTGATTTCAAATCCGACCACAACACTTTAACCGACAAATCATTTATAGATCGCTTTGGTCACATGTTTCAAATCTGTTATTTAAAATGTCTCGCTTTTACTTGAGTTAAATACTGTTGTTGATATATTGGTACTGTATAATAACAGAAATGCAGTTACGCTCTATAGAAAAAGCAAAATCATAACACATGACTTAAAACTAACTTTGTAATTGAATATGTTAAATCTCTTGCTTAATTCTACTTATAGACACCACTATCTAGTTGCATATTACATAATATTAAACCCAGAATTCAGGATAAGAGTTAATAAAAATTTAATAGCAAACAATACAGCTGTTCGCTGCCACGGTATTTCCAACAAGATTTTAAGCAGCACACCTGAAATTCCCGCTTCCGTCTGGTTAACGCTCATTTACTGAGAGCAAAATGCTCAGCAGTCCATTCTTCGCAGCAAAATTTTTAAGTTTTTTCTCTTCTTTAAATTTAAATGCCGCTCCCGACGAATACGTAATACAAACTACTTCAAGCATAATTTCATAAGTTTCTCGCCGTATTTTTGTTGCTTTAGCCACTCGTAAAACGATTCTATGCTCACTATTTCATTATAAAAGCAATACTTCATTAAGCGTAACGGGTTTCCAGGAATTGTAAAAGTTCCGGACTACAAGCGGATTGGGGTTATTGCAAAATGTTAATTACTCCTTGTAATAATGCAAACTTTAATCAAAATTGGCGTCTACCGAGCAAACTCGATTAACAGCAAATAAGTAAAAATAAACAAACGAAACGAACGGAAGCTTTACCTCCAATTGTAGCGTAAACGAGGCATGAAAGTAAGTCGGTAGGGAAACACAATAACATTTTTTAAGGTAAGTGAAACAGGAACAACAGCTTAAAACAATTTGCTGAAGGTGCCACTTGAAAGTGTTAAGTGAATTTGAAAATGTTAAGATGCCTTTACACTGTAGCAGTGGCTGTTAGCGAATATTTTTGTAGAATGCTACCAATACATTGTCGGTACTAAGTTGAAATGGGGTTAGCAAAATTTTGTGAAACTTTTACTTAAAAATGTAAGTGAATGCGAAATTTCAGGGCTAGAAAAACATCTATGTATTTTAAGAATTATTTTTCTGAAGAGAGACTTTGTTGGAGATCACTTTTTCCATAATGCATTAAACATGTATTACTTTAACAAATAACTCCATCATAATTTTCTTGTTCTTGTTTATATGGGTTCTGACAGATGGAATAAAAGCAGCCAATTTCTAGTGCGATTAAGAGACACCTTAAGAATTGGAGCGTCAAGGACAGTTGTTCAAATTGAGTCAAACAAACGAAACTCATCGACAAGATTCTATCGTGCTGAGTTTAAGAGCAATTTTTCTCTTAAAGCCAAACAAATGAGGCGCCATTAGATGGAGTGAGAGAGCTTAATCTATTTCTGACGAGTTCAGTGACGCCGACAAAGACAAATCGACGTTAGCCTACCCACACGGCGCAAAGGCGTTCCACTTCTGTTTCAATTCCACTTTTATTTGCGGATTAACTTCTTATTAGTCATTGTGCCGGGACGGGCCCCGGACCGCTATCAGCCTTATGAATGGCTCAATTATTTTGCAGACTCAGTACCTACGCATTCTGGTGAATTTGAACAGTATAAACGCTAAGCGTGAATAATTTGAGTTCTCAAATCCATTATCTTACGTTCGCCCTTTTCGTTTTGCTTGAGCGCCGATGATAATCATAAACATCTTAATCGTTTGAAATGTGAATAAAAAACGTTAAGTTTATTTAACACGTGTTAGTCTTTAGCTCATGTAACACATGTATTAATAAACTGACAACATATTTATGCTCTCACTGTGACAGAGATAATGGTCTCAATAAATTGTGTCTGATTAAATAATATTCACTACTGTACTGACAAAGAAATATTGTTTTCTGTGTATATAAATTCCAAATCGGTTATAGCATTCCCTAACTTCCCTAAATGCTCTCATTGTTTCCTGAAGTGATATTGTGTCGAACTAATTGCCCACTAACCCGTATCGGTCGCATTAGCGTGTTTGAGAATTAGATTTTAACTGACTTTTCTGTTCTCTTATTTAAGTTGAAACGTGTTATGTAGAAAATAGTCAGTGACACCTTGATGTGCTACTGTAAATTAGAGCCTATGTCTAAAACAATAAGATTTAGAGTGATATTTTCGAGAGTGTCGTTCAACAGTGACGAGCTAAAATAAATATAAAAGGGCGGAGCGGTGCGTATTTCAGAAACGACAAGTTGAAGAATGTCGAAATGTGTCATCTGTCAGTCGGCATTTAAAACGATATGTTATTCTGAAAGTGTCGCCCCGTGTCCGCGTTCGTCGTGTATCTAAATAGTTAAGCAGCTGTCTCGTTGTAAAGATTACACATTTTCTTAGAAGCCAATGAAAATTCTTAAGTCTTTAATGTGTTTTTCGACTTGAAATGAAGCATAAATTATTAAAAAATAGCGTAACTCTATCAGGCGTAAAGTGATTTTAAAATGTTATGTCTCCTTAAATTGATGGGCTTCCTAATATAGCAAATGCCACCGCATAGTTGTAATCCAGAAATAAACAAACGAATGAACCACTTCGCGGTGTATTTGCCCAAATAGTGATTTCAGTAAATGAGTAGCTGCACAATTTCTATAAAATATAGTGGCATATTTCATAATATGCCACTATATTATAAATAGAAACTGTGTTACAATAATAACCAAACTCATAATACAATCTCATTTTATTTTGTAATACCTACACAAAATCGACTCACTACACAGACGCGTATCAAGACCACAAAACAATCTACAATCGCAAATGCAAGATCTATAAGATTTAAACTTTTACGATACACTTCCAGTCTTCCTATTTAGCATATTTAAAATAGTCCAACATTGTATTATTGGCTCGTTCCCGAAGCTTTCCTTCCTTATCTTTCTGAAAGTATTTCACGGATGCAGACGACAAAGACAAATAAAAATGTACGCCACAATATTAATAGCCAATGGAATTGCAAAACTGTAAAATGCGTCCTCAGTTCCGTCGAAAACGTCCCAATATTTCTTCACTTTGTAGAGATATTGTTTTTGCAAAGCAAAGTCGTGCTCAAAGTGACCACTTCCATCTTCAATGGAAAGTATTATGTTGCACGCTCAGCAGTTGTGCACTTGAAATACCTAGGGTTCTAACACAGTGATTAAGCGAGCGGGATATAAAGAACAAAAAAAAACAAAAATATTTCGCTTTTAATTCGAACTACCTACCGATTATTACTAACTACCTTAAATATTTTGAATTTAGGTTCTTTTCGTTTCTAGTATTTACCTAATATAGGCCTGACTCAGGTTTAACTGTACTATACAGTGTTTGCAAAGTTCCAAATCTATAAAGTGATTAGACAGGTAACAGAGATAGTGAACTATAGATTTACAACATTAGTTCTAACAACAACTTCACTTAATCAAATCTATTAACTAGGCTTATCTTAGTCTGATGTTATTAATTATTTAGTCTAGCATACAATACATAAATATTATGTACTTTATCTTAGCAATACTCTTAATGTCACTTTTGACATTTCTGTCAAATTACGAGCGTAATACAGACTTGCTTATAGATTAAGCTTATTTAATTCTAATTAATTTTTGAGTGAACGTTTATGAAAGCTCAGATGATTTGAAACGTTTGAGGAGTATATCATTAATCTTGATATAGTTAATAAAAATGGCGTCAATTTCACACTATAGACACACCCTAAGGCAGTGAGCAATAACGATTTCCCGCGAACTCGGGCAGGTAATAGCTGTTGCAATGTTATATCGAGTGCATCGTGATTCCACCTCGTTATGTGCCCTGTCGACACTAAAAACTTTTTATACCAACCTTCTGCATAGTCCAAGACGTTTAAATGTTACACTGTTGTTTTAACAGTTTTGCTTGCACTTAAGACGGTGCGATTTTTGTATATATTCAGAATGGTTTGAAGTGAGTTTTTGGTCCTATTTAAAAGAAGAATCTAAGGCCGCGCGAATACGGTATGCTTGGATCAGTTCGACTGCTTTTGTTTTTATTGTTTTCAAAAGCAACTTGCGGGAAGCGCACGTGACGCGCGATAGCGGTTATCATCTGACGAACGAGCATTACACGAGCGGTTGTCTGCTCGTCGTAGCTGTCAGACCGCGTAATTGACACTAGTGCGTTCGCTGCATGCTCGCGAGCGGCTCGCGAGCTGCCCGTGTAATGCTCGTTTGTCAGATGTGGACGCACCCTAACAGGAAGTTTCTTTACATAATTTATGGTTGTTATGTGTGCTAATTAAGTTATGTAATATGCATAGTACCACTTATAACATAATTAAGTTGGCCTTTGAGTTATCTATTAAAAGAATTTAGTTGGAAACGAACTTAGCAAGCAAAATGTTTGAAGTTCAACAAAGGTCTGACAAGGGTCGAACAACGCCTAGCTGTCGGTAACTTTTAAAGATTATGTAACCCTTCTTAAAGTTTCAGTTTAATAAGGCGCCTTTAAATTTTAATACCTTATTCAAATTTATTAATCTGTTGGGCTAATATTTGCTAGAATAGTGTGGAGTTTATAATACCCACATAAATGAAACAAACTCTGAATACAAAGTGCAAAGTTGTCAAATTCTAAACAATTGTGATTCTTTTTACTTTTATTTCGGCCGTCCTTTGGTTTATAGAAAAATAATATAATCGTTAAAAAAATCTTGTATATATATTTTTTGTATCTATTGTATATTTTTTTTTTATATATTTGACATCTAAGTTAAAAAATGAATAACAGTTCTAAATCTCGTCAAATCGGCATCCCCTTTTTTCACCTCATTTAAAACATTGCTATAAATGTAACTGCCTGATTCCGTCATAAAGTTGGTAAACCTAACACCCATGAGGCAATACCAGGTTACAAAGCATACTGATGACCACAAACTTGTTAATAGTTGTAAGAAGTTAGTGCCACGCATGTCTGGTATCCTAGTAGGACCTGAGGGACTGGAGTAAGGAGAGTATTGTCTATTTCGTTACCGCATGGTAAAAGGCACTTCAAACTTTCCAGACACATGCTTATAGATTATCCCCTTAACATACTCACATTTTTGAATAAGTTTTTAAATAATATAGGGCTATCTTTATATTTTTAATGAAGAAACTGCCTCGTTGGCCTAGTGGCGCTAAGCGTGACTGCTACGCTAGAGGTCTTGGGTTCGATTCCCAAGTCGACCAAGATGTTATTGGGTTTTTCTATGAAATTCTCAGTAGCAGGTCGGAGTTTGGATTTGTGCCCGGTTAGTGGCAATAGGCTCGCCCCCTATTACATGGGACCTAAACATACTGGCGAACTGTGGGTGTACATTGGTACACCTCTGCCTAACCCTTCGGGGATACAGGCGTGATAGTATGTTATGTTATGTTATGTTTTATGAAGAGTAGAAATAGGCATTGAAAAATGTTAATTGAAATTGTTCCAATTTCAAGTTTTATTTGACACTTTAGATCAATGACCTTTCGTGTGCCAATATTATTCTTTTATTAGGTACGTTTATATCTAAAACCAACTAAGCCCAACTTTATAAAGCATTAAAATTTCACGACGCTTAAAATCGAAGCCGTTATGAAAGTCAACGACTATTGAGATCATAACTACTATATTCACGTAATATTAATTCGGTCTATATCAAAAGATAATTAATAATAATAATAATAATAATATTCTTTATTGACATAAGTAAACAATTACAATATAGAATTCTCTAACCTCTGCACTAGTAAAAACTGTGTTGCAGGTGTTAGTGTCTTCCCCGTATAAATGTGGCAATTATCTTACGTCTGTAAACACCGTATACAATAAGTTATAAAATTAAATAGAAAAATTTAAGATTTTTAACAAACGTGTTGCCATGTGTGTGCTTGTGTGTAAGGGTGTGTTTGTGTGTTTGTGTGTGTGTTTGTGTGTATGTTTGTGTATGAGTTCATGTGGTGTGACTGCACTTGTATGTTGAGTGCAATAGTGTAGGATGATTATGTTTTTAAAAGATTTTCCACATCAATATAGTCCATTGTATTTAGCCATTCATATACAACTTGTTTAAATTTATTATTATTCAAATTATTAATTTTATGGGTCATATTACATTTGTTATAAGTCTTTGGAGCAAGAAAGTAATAGTGTCTTCTAGCAAAAGCTGTTCTAGTACGAGGCACAGGGCAGCGTTCTACGCGCTTTCGTGATATATTCAGGTTAGGAGTTAATTGACCATTTAGTCCCGAATGGAGAAATAAAAACTTTTATTTGGACTTTTTCGGATTGAGTTTTTCAAAGTGTGAGACGTAAGGAAGAATCTAAGTCCTATCAGACTTTGAAGTCAGTGGTCGAAGTTCAGGATTTCAGCTATTTATTGCAATCCCCAAGGATTCAGGAATTTACGCGTGGAACGATAAAAGACCGTAGTTTTATAGGGATATGCGGTTAGTTCTCGCTATCACGCTATTATGGCTAACGCTACTTTATACCTACTAAACTTTTTCACAGCCATTACATTTTAAGATTCTCAATTCTGTTATCTGGATCGCAAGTAAAGAGTAATGGTAGAGATTTACTGTGAGCCCTTTCTAAGTTTACATTGTTTGAGTTTAACTTTCCGAGTTAGCCGTTACGAATTGTTAAGAATTTTCGTATCAATTAGACATAATCTTGAAATGTTTTTACTTTATGTTTATTTTATTACTTATTTAAATAAGCAGCCTGAAGTTTAATTCCTGAGTCGCATTGTGACTTGTGGACTAGACTTAAGACTTAATTTAAGAATAATTCCAAAGAAGATTTTTGAGGTTTCGTAGTTGAAGGGGCACCAATGAGGTGCCCTTTTCCTTCGAGGGCTCCATAACTTTTGCCATGATCGCATTAGTCGCTGTCTGGGAACACGACATTTTTGTATCTTAGTTTGCTCAAAACCGATGAAAATTACGAGATATAAAGTCAAATCATCACATAAAGTAGAAACAAAGCCACTTTGCCACAGACAACTACTTTAACCTATAGTCCCGTGAAGCAGTCAAAGCCTGCGCTCAGGCTAACTGCAAAGATCTCTACCAAAAAATAGTTTTGCATCTGCTAATTTCGCAACTATATACCAGTCATCGATCCTTAACATAAATATAATAGAACAAGTAAACCAACTGTCTCAGCATTTAGCTTCTTCAGGACATATTAACGTATAATTATAATAAAAACAGTGCGTTTGTTCTACCGATGAGCACACAAAGGGCTAACAACGGGCGCCAATAAATTGCGCGTCACGCCACGCACGTGTCTTGCTTGTAGCACATAGGGCTGTGAAGAATGAGAAATAAATAGAATTATAATATAGAACATAATAATAAAATTATTGGGTATAAATATTGTGTATTGATAAGGACCATAGTTGAAAGAAAATGTACACGTATGATTGTTACAGAAAGTCCATGTACAATAAATGGTTAATTTGGAAACTTAATTTGGAATACTGAAACTATGTAATTTATAACACCTTGTTAAACATACATTGCTATTTTTCTCGTTCTCTATAATTGTATTTTCACAAATGTTTGAGTGTAAGTAGTTATCAGAATCTGAATTGCTTTCCGTTCATTTTTCTTTCTTGCCATTCGGAAGAGGATATATATATATAACATTTCTATTATGGACTAGACCGTTACTCAATAGTTCAGCTGTACTGTAGAAACTTGCTTTTTCTTTATACTCTTTATAAATTCTCAGCAAAGACTTTTCTCCACTCTTCTCTTCAACAGTACGAAATAATTTACTAGATAAAACTAGGTGAGAAACTTCGCCTAGTTTTAGACAGCCCTACTGTCTCGTCGTAACAATGGCTGAAACAACAATTTTAGCAGCAGTTTCTAGTAGCAATACATACGCATCAGGACAATGACCTTACGGTACTCTCCTTTAAAATATACTCACTACAATATATTAAAGGACAGCTGTTTGAAACACACCCACACGTTATACAAATGTAAATAACTTTACTTCTCATTAAGACTAGTGATAAATGATTTTTACTTAGTATACACTTACTATACAATCTGTTACAAAATTTTTGATCGTCTAAATTAAAAACGACTAACCGTTTAGTCTGACCTATCTCTTCACGGCGTAATCAGTTTCAGACGAAACCAAAAAAATGTTTTGCAAGCTTACCTAATGTACACCACTGATATAAATACAATTATTGGTTATTTCCGCAGTCTGTATATATAATCCTCTGTGTATTGTATATCTGTAAAAATATGATGAATTAAATTAATCAATGAATTAAATTCTGCTTCAGTATAATTAAAATTGCCTAAGTATACTACGTCATTCAAAAAGTAGTGAGAATGACGTAGTAATAGGGGGTAATTGAAAAAAAAAATATTGTTACGGAAGATTTGCTAAATATATTGACCTAAAGGATGATTACGTCGAAAAATAAACTAATATTGAATAAATTCATTTTCTAACATAGCTATTCTCACTACTTTTTGAACACCCCTCGTAATTGTAGAAGTAGACAACCCTTACTGCTAGCACCTGTGTTTAACTTATACTCCCTTTTTTAATCGTATTGTATCCTGTAAAGACAGTCAGTGTCTGCTTACAGATATAATATAGTATAGCTTACAGATATAATAGCATGTCATCTGTGAAAAATGTAGTGGGTAGTGTATTTATTAAATCTATTTCTAAGAACTCAATGTTTATTCTTAATATGCTACTGTTTGTTTTTCCTTGATAAAATAATAATAATTATAATATATTGTTAACCTGAGAATTAAGTGTTGCCTTTTTATTAATCACATAAGTCTTAAGAAAGTATTTTTATATCATAGCAAAATCTACAAGCCATACTGCTATAAATTTTACAGACTTTTAAAAGTAACGGTCCCCCCGCCCCTAGTTATCTTAGTGACTTGCATCTTCAATGCGGCTCTAAGCAACAACCTCTTTCCGCAAAAGTGGAAAGAGGCGATAGTCATCGGCATTCCCAAACCGGGTAAACCCAAGTCTGAGCCGTCCAGTTACCGCCCTATCAGCCTACTCAAGGTTCTTGGTAAGCTCTACGAGCGCGTCATCTACTCTCGATTAATGGACTTTGCCGAGTCCAGGAGTCTCATTCCTGACGAGCAGTTCGGTTTTCGAACCGAACACTCGTGCGTGCAACAAGTCCACCGCATCGTCGAGTGTGTCAGTGCTGGCTTTCAGCACGGATACCTCACAGGCATGCTTCTGTTCGATGTTGCGAAAGCCTTCGACAAAGTCTGGCACGACGGCTTGATCTTCAAGCTGTACTCTCTCGAAGTGCCAGAACGTCTCGTGCACATCATACGAGACTTCCTGTCTGACCGATCCTTCAGGTATCGCGTCGAGGGGACGCTCTCGTCACCTCACGCGATCCGCGCCGGCGTGCCGCAAGGCTCGGTGCTGTCTCCCCTACTCTTCTCGCTTTACTCTAGCGACGTTCCCAAAGGTGGCAAGACCCAGTTAGCTTTATACGCCGACGACACGGCTATTCTGTATACGGGTCGGAAACCCGAAGCCATAGGACGAGTCCTCCAGACCGCGGTCGACGCCCTCGGGCAGTGGTTCGCGAAGTGGAGGATAGAAGTCAACCCCTCGAAGAGCGCAGCCATACTGTTTTGCAAAAGACGTACGGCGCCCGCGCCTCCTCCCCCTATCACCCTTTTCGGCGAGCCTATCCCTTGGGAGCAGGAAGCCAAATACCTGGGCATAATCCTTGATCGAAAGCTCTCTTTCCGTCAGCACATCCAAAAGGCCCGCAACCGCGCCGCCTTCGCCCTCTTTCGTCTTCATGGTATGTTAAACAAGCATAGTAAACTATCACTTACTTGTAAGCTGAGAATTTACACAATGTGCGTGAGACCTATCATGACATATGGTAGCGCTGTGTTCGCACACGTACCCAACTCCAGATTCCGTAGGATGCAATCTCTCCAGAACCGTTTCCTACGCAAGGCCACGGATGCCCCGTGGTTCATGCGTAACTCGCAGCTTCACTGCGACCTCAAACTGCCTACCATCAAGCAGTTTATGAAACGGATTTCAATCCGATTCTTCGATCGAGCCGAAACTCATCGTAATCCCCTTATCGTGGCGGCCGCACGATATCGTCCCTCTTGTATCTCGCGCACCAAGCGCCCCAGACATGCTCTCGCGTATCCTAACGATAGTATTACGCTCTTACAAGAAGCGTTAGCTCCCAAACAGACTGTCAACACTCCACACAAACGGTCCCGACACTATCGTGTCCGTCCTCGCCGGCGAGGCCCGTCGCGTGTTGTTGTAAATAGTAACGTTAACGTTGCCCCCCCGTCCCTAGATAATACTGGCCCGAGCCGGTCAAACTAGAATCAAAACAGTCCCCAAATAATCAATCATTGATCCAGCCCTCTCTTGCTGTTTTATTTGTTATGATCGTGAGCAACGAACTAAGTCGAGGTTCGAACCCCGCAGGGGGTGCCCTTAGCTTTCGTTGCCACAAACCTCTTTTAATTTGTAGCTTCTGGCTGGAGGCGTATTAGTATTGTCTCGCTAACTTAGTCCGGTAAAGCAGTAAAAGCCTCCATGAGGCTAACTGCGGCAGTTCTCCACAAAAAAAAAAAAAAAAAAGTAACGGTTATCTGAACAATATTCAGAGCTATGCTGTAAATATGACAATGGCCAGTCTTTGTGGGCCTGAGTTTATGTCACCGTTTAAACTAGATAAAACGGCTTACGGTCACAGCGATACGATATTTTACCCGCCTCGTGCTGCTGAACAAGGTTTTTTTTTGAAATAAACGTAAATACATAAATCAAAAATATTAGTTTAGTGTTAAGATTGATAATATCCTGAGAATGAAAATTGAGACTTACTACCGAAATTAAACTTTTTTTTTTATTAGTACCCTTAAGTTAGAACTTTTTTATGTAAAAAATACTTAGATAATATTATTATAAAAATGGACTCACATATTATGTTTTAACTAGGAGAAAAATTAACATGTACAAAATTATAATAATTAGTTCCGGTTTTTCCAACGCCAGATAAGTTAATCTGAGGTATTATTTTGAATTTTTGACAGTTCTTCAATACAGAAATCAGACGTCAATTTTATATCTTGAATTGAGGTGGACTTGAATTGTGAAAAAAAAATTGTGGTGTTTTAAAAACCGTGCCCTAATAATATTAAAGCTTACTAACTGTTACAGAATAATGAGTACCTACATGAATATGAAGTAAGAACATAGAACATTTAATCATGGATGTGGTATTTTTATTTGACCTGCGCACCTCATACCAATTAGTATGTACAGAGGTAGTAACAGGTAAATAACAAACACACCACCTCCGTATTTGAGCAACGCTTGTTAATGGGAGCAAATTAATTGTATTTGACTTGCGAAACCACAAATAACCCATTGCTTCCTATTTCACGGAGAAAAAGAAAAATAAATGAACTGGTTGTAATCTTAGAAACAAAAAATATAAGGGGTTTGAATTTTACCTACTTACAGACCATAGGCATTTTATTAAAAAAAATATATCAGCTTTTGACAATAAATACGCCATTAATTTATATGTTTTTATTTAAATTCATAATTAAAGAAGACATTGCATATTATAATGTAGGTCGTTGACATTATAATTTTTATTATTGTAGAATCACTATTGGCTGTTCTAAACGAATACAATAAAGCGTGATGCGTTTCCCATAAAAAAATACTGGACACGAAACCAAAATATCAGGAAAGAACATAGGAGAATCTTGTAATGACAATCCAACTTGCCAGCCGGATACAAACTAACACGAATAGATGTCTTCTCAAAAGTATTCAGGGGTTTTCTATAGATCATCCACAGCCCATACCATACTTTTGTAAAGTTTATAAAAGTTTACGCACTTATGATCACGGTAGAGTTAGATCTAAATTGGAGCTATACACTATTATAATTGTAAGGAGTTTCGAGACAACGTCATCAACTACCCTGCGGTAGTCTATAAAAGGAGGCTGTCAAGAAGAAACGGCCTGTTTGCTCGCCAGCTCTACGAAATGGTGGTGATAATCTGTGTTGGTCGCCATTAAGGTCACGTAAGCCATTTTTCCAAATTATTGAAGTTTGCAGTATTTATAATAATATAATATCCTGGGACAACTCACACACGGTTATCTGATCCCAAGCTAAGCAGAGCTTGTGTTATGGTAACCAGACAACTGATAAACTTACTTACATATTTCTAAATACATACATATTATAGATAAATTACACCCAGACACCAGAACAAATGATCATGCTCATCACACAACATTTGTCCTGGGCGGGAGTCGAACCCACGACCTCCGGTATAGCAGTCAGGGTCACTAACCACTCGACCAACAGGCCCGTCATTTGGTTAATTGTTATGTTCTGTTGATTAAAATTCTAAAGGATTCTTGTTGATTGTATGTTTTTGTAATAAAATTCCACTTCTGAACCTAAAACTATATTAATTGCCTGCATAATACAATGTTCGTTTCGTGGTTTTGCTAATGTCTTCCAGTACTGGTCCGTTTACCGAAGCGGTTCATAAGAATGATCTATGTGAAAGCCAGTCACGATCGGACCTCGTAATTCTTGGAACCAAGGAGGTTTAGCAACTAAACGGAAATTACTAAATGCAATGGCATTACCTTAGCCCGGTTAAGCTGGATAATATTTATTGTTTGTTTATTTATTCATTTGTTTTTTGTATTTTTTCAAGGAAAAAGTTGAATACCATTTACTTAGAATCTTGATATAAGATCAAAGAATATGGTCTAATTATTTTTATATTATATTATTATTATATTATTATTATTAACATTGACCACTTTTAATCTGAAATAATGGCGTCAAATTTGCATGCTGAGCAGAGATTTCCATTTAAGATAGCTTAGTTTGAAAACCAGATATTAAATATAAAATTTAAACAATATTATCATTACGTCATTATTTTAGAGACAGGGATATTTTTTATCTAACAGGCGCCTACTCTTAACTATTTACGCATAAGTACTAAAGTAAAATTAATCAGTTGTTTTCGTTTTCGTCTCTTATTCTCAATCTAATTATACTACAAATCACCATAAACCAAAACAAATCCGTTGACATAAATACTTGAAATTTACTTTGATGAACTTTTATTTTTGATCACAAATTAGAAGCAGGAGGATTAGCCCCGTAAGCGACACACAGCGGTACAAAAACGAGTAAAGTGTTGCCAGCCTGAGACAAATAAAGTATAAGAGAACAATGCGCGACGAGTCAGTGAATAATTTTAGCCCCGCCGCGCCGTACCATTGGCGCGACGTAGCGTGTACGCAGATGTAGATGACAATGTAGGTTCTAGAAGTGACTATTATTGTTAAGCTCCCGAAAAAGCTTTTTAATTTAAAAGTTTTTTAAGCGTAAATTGATTAATGGTTGAGAATATAGAGCTCTGTAAAAAAATATAAAGATGAAGAAGATAATATGATTACCTATAATAAAAAAGTATAAAATTCATCATCTAAATAGATTAGTGAAATAAACGTAACATTATTTTTAACACAGGCTGTATAAAAAGATAAAGTCAAATACTTTTCCCATCACTACATAAAGTTCACAGCTGAGTACCTGAGAACACAACCATAAATTTAGTTTAAAATTTGTATAAACTTCCTTGTTTACCATAAACGACATAAACAAACCAACAACAAACTAAACCATACCCTTTCTTATTATAAAAGACATTCCATTTTAAATATTCATTTCCAGTAAATTTTTCACGTGGTTCGCCCGCTATCTTTACCGCCCTCAAGGGAAATAACGTACTGTCACGCAGAATATACTGGTCCACACAATTAGAGATCGCCAGAAATTGCGTAATTAGAGGCCATTAATCGATCTTCCATAGTCTCGGCCACTTCCCTCTTTGTTAGTTAGTTCCCTGGTTATGTGTTAGACAAATTAGTTTGATATATTGTTCTAGGATCACGTATTCTTGTTACTGGATTTAGTTTATGTTTGAGGAAGGATCTATGACTAGGTTTATGGTGTTTGAATTTGTTCGTAAATCTGTGTTATTATAAAGTTTATTATTTATGTCTCAAATTAGGTATAGTAGATAGGTTTCTGATTGATAAGTACAGATATACGCAATACATAATAATATAATTATCTTCTTGATTTGCGGTCGTAAATATCTAAGACGCCTTTCAGTCTAATACTGTCCTCAATTTTAAATAGAAGATTCATCTCTCGAGCCTTTTCCCAACTATGTTGGGGTCGGCTACCAGTCTTACCGGATTCAGCTGAATACCGTATTTTACATGGAGCGACTGCCTATCTGACCTCCACAACCCATTTTACTGGGAAACACAGTATCCCATAAGACTGGTTGTCAGAATTGACTAAACGACTGCCAAAGAACTGTGTATGACAGCCGGGACCTACTGTTTAACGTGCTTTCCGAAACACGGAGGGGTCTCGGTATGTTATAATAATAATAATAAAATAATAAAATCATTTATTGTCAGGCGACTAAGGCCCATAGATAAATACCTTATAAACTAACATACATATTTTATAAATAAAAACTAAAAACTAATGCACACGAAGTGTCGGCATCGTGTTACGCTGCGTGGTGTCGCGTATCCTTCCTCTGAATTTTCGATAGACGACACCCTTCGGCCAAAACTCTTCCTTGAGGAAGGTCTCGATGTGGTGAGTTGGAACTCGCACCATGAACGACTTGAAGTTTGTGTTGTGGCGCGACTCCAACCTCTCCACCCTCAAGGTCCAGTTGGTCTTGGACCGGACATACTCCACGACCTGCTCCACCGTCGTGGTGTGATGTAGACGGGACACGTACAGCTGCGTCGTTGGTACTGCAGGACGCAGCAGGATGTTGGGTCCAGTTGGTGCGGTACCGCACTGGTTCCTACAAGTAGGCTTCTTTTTCTTCCTTTCTACCTTTATGAAGCCATCCTTGTCGCACGTGTCCTTCTTTAGACTACTCGGTGGCTGTGGTTTGCCACGAGATTGTTTTTCCCCTTTCGCTTTGGCCCGCTTTGTTTGCGTCACAGCGGGCTTGTTGGTGGCTGCAACTGCTGCGTAGGCGCGTTTCGGGGTCGATGTACCTACGCTAGCTTCAGCCGCAAATGTTGACACAGCGGCGGCGGCGGGACGGGGCGCATCGTCAGCGATATCAGCGACCGGTGACGCACTCGAATTCGCCGACTCAAAACTGATGACGGACGCATTTTGCGCCCCGCGACGTGTATTCACGTTCATTTTGTCCGATGACCCACTTACAGAAATAACGTTGCGCAACAACGCCACTTCTCCACGCAGGTCATTGATGGTCACCTGTGATGCTTCCATCTTGGACTTCATATCTTCCAGGCTTGCCTTTAGACACGTAATGTCTTTCAGCAGCCTGGTGACGTCGACGTGATCGAACGTGACGGGAGGCAGCTTGTGCAAGTCCTTCGCCACGAATTCAGGCACGTCGTCAGGATCAGTCCTCTTCAGCAGGGAGATGATATCCTGCAGGCTCTTGTCGCCACCGTCCCTTCGGCGGGATGGCATCTGCTCGAGTTGTCCGAGCGACTGGAAAAGCATCAGCTTGGCACTGCAAACCTCCTCCGCTTTGTAGGCGGATCTGCAGATCTGCACGATGCTGACCTCGTCCATATAATCGATGGCATGGATAATAAATGCCAACACTTCGTTATGTTATAAATGGTCACCCATCCACGGACCAACCGCGGCGAGCGCGGCTTAACCTGTATTACCGGTCAAACCGTACGGCTTACACTTAGCCACGAGCCCCTCTAAGATTTATGATCTAAGACTAATTTTAAATAGAAGATTCTAAGACCAATATAATTTGTAAATTCTCATTTTGATGTATGTTCTTTACATAAGATTCTCAATCGAGTGCTTCAAAATTCAGGACCACATTCAAATCTTACAGAAGTGACCATTCACTTGAAACCCGAAACTGCTTGACCCACTGACCTTGTTATTTAGGAACAACCATTGAGATAGGTTCGACTTGTTCCGAAGATTTATTGAAGCTAATAATATCACCGAAAGCCAACTGATCCTAAATCTCCATCCGTGTTTCTGTCTTATTTTTTTTCTGTGAATTCAATGTTCAAATCGAGTGCTTACTTAAAAATTACGCGTATTTATACTACGTAAAACAGTGGCCGTAAAAGGATAGAACAAGAAAATAATTCAAATAGAAATGCATAGGTATAAAAATGGTCAAGGTAGAGCCGCAGACGATTTTTATAAATATGATGCATTAAATATAATATTTAAAATCTCGTTTACATGTTATTAACACCTCAAATATTAACCATGAACTAACATCCGTAGCGAAGCATTTCATTTGCGTTTAGTAATTTGGTTATTCGAAAATATTATGGTGTATCATTGTTCCAATTATTTCGTTTGATCTAAAAAAATATGAAACGTTAGATTTTAAACTTAACATTATTTATTCCAGGTTCCACCAGTTTACCTTACTTATCGTGGAGCTTTAGGATAACTATGAAACTTTTATAATATGAATAACTTATATCTGCACAACAAAGGTTGACACTTACGACAAAATTGCGGGCACGATCCTGTCCCTTTCAGCCCCTAATTTTTATAAGTACACCAATTTCAATCCTCAATAACCACTACATCCGTCCGAACTTCAATATAGCCAGACGGAAGTAGTTTTCCAAAAATCCAAAGAATCTTTTGGAAATACTTTTGTGAGACTACCCTAACTGGCATTAGGTGATCATGGGGAAGAGTAATGATGGTAAATGGCAGGAAATTACCGTGGCACCTTATCGTCCGATTCAATAACCCCATTGGTCTGGGAAGGGAGGTAATAATGAAACTGCACGTACAGGCCTTCTGATTGCTCTGTGACAGAACGTGGTACGATCATTTTTGTTTGATATAGATGATGAGACCTACTGGATTTTATTTTGATATTAATTTTCTGTTCATAGATAAAGAAAAAAAATACATAATTTTAACTGCATAGCATAAAAGCACCTAAAATTTTAGGAAACAAAATAACAGATTAAAATCATATACAAACTGTGTGTGTGTGTGTGTGTGTGTGTGTGTTTATAACAATTTCAAGATACTAGAGCTTGATAAATACCGCACCTATTTAATACATTACAACGTTTTCTAAAACTACTGTGTATTACCTTCTTGTTACGCCAATATACGAAATGGTGACGCAATTTGAAGGTAAGAAGAAACTACAGCTACCAATTCCTGTTAGGGGTCAATCGATTTGGCCGATGTTCCTACACAGTCGCCTCAATAGATGTAATTGCGGCATTCGAGACTTTCCGCCCGTCAATGTGACGTGTGCACACTTTGTTCCATTCTTAAAGTCCATATTATGATATTAGACGCCTGACTTGTACGGTGATGATAAGTGTATAATAATTTAATTTGAAAATATTGGTGAAAGGTTATTTTAATTTTATTTAACAACTAGCTGTACCCGGCATGCGTTGCAATGCAATTTTTTCTACCTAGCACCTGCCTACTACCTACCTGCCTACTACCTACCTGCCTACTACCTACCTACTACCACTTAGGGGTATGAAAAATAGATAGTAGCCGATTCTCAGATCTACTGAATATGCATGTAAAATTTCATAAAGATCGGTCAAGCCGTTTCGGAGGAGTATGGTAACTAACATTGTGACATGAGAATTTTATATATAAGATGTGTAGTTAGCGTTAATGTATGAATATTTTAACACTAAACGATTACGTTCGATCTTCATGGGGGAATATTCAAAAGTGTTAGGAACCCTACCCACGATTTTTTGACTAGGAAAGTTTTAAATAAAGTACTAGTACTTTTTCAGTTGGATTTATGTCCTAAAGTAACCTAAAAATTCGAAAGGCGAAATAGAAACCTTGTCCTTACCTACTAATATTATAAATGCGAAAGTTTGTTTGGATGTTTGTTACTCTTTCACGCAAAAACTACTGAATGGATTTTAATGAAACTTTACAATAATGTAGCTTATACATTGGAATAGCACATAGGCTATAATTTATAAACATAGTGTATGAATTATCATTCACGCGGGTGAAACCGCGGGGCACAGCTAGTATAACATAAACCTCAATATACGTCCTCAGATTCGCCACAAACGTGCGGTACATAAGTTAAGCCGAATCTTAAGGGAGCGTTTGTTCAGCAAAGTCGTGACAAAATTGTTGCGACCGACGTTTTCCGATCACTCTCGCCCCTAACACTTAGCATTCCCTTTTTACCAATTTCAAGAGGTTCTTTCACACATCAATCTCGTTGAATGCGAGTGTAATATGATGTAAAAGCGTCATACGGTGAATGTCGACCGCTTGCCATGACGTCATCGCTACATATTGAAGGTTTATAAGTTTCTGAATATATATTTTGAAGGATGCAGTTGCCTCTTTATGTTGATGGCAGATACTTAGGAGTTTTTCAAATGTTAGATGATTACAATTTATTTTTATGTTTTTTAACGCTTGGCTAATGTTCCTTTTCATGCAGAGAACTAGGACAGGTTATTCTAATTTAAATAACTTACTGAAATGATATCAGTTAGCTACATATTGTAGTCCAAATTTCGGTATTATAAGATGTCATACTATAGAAACTGAGAAATATAGTAAAAGAGTATACAATCATTGTTGTATAGTTTCAAGGCAAATACTCTAAAAATAGAATCTATTTTGGAAGCAAAAAATATCCAAACATTCGATATTCAAATAGTATTTCCAGCTTTTACGTATACATACAATGCTTGGTTTTGTTTGTTCACGTAATCCCAGAAATACCTGCGGCTTGGAAATCCTGTAAAAACATACGAAACAATAGCCAACATTGGGCAAATCATTTATAAACTCTGTTGAGGGATTAAGGGCTTTATGAACCTTTAATGGAACGTTGGTGCCTGTAAACATCTCGTGTCTAGACTTCGTATGTTTTTGTAACACAAATAAGGTTGTAAAAGTATTTATATTTTGTTCTAAATGTATACTTAGTTTCAATTAAGGTTAACATTATAATTAGTTTTTAAGAACTTAAAACGTCTCGTTTAAAAATACAATGTAAAGGATGGAAAATGTAAAAGTACCAAAAAGTTGTTTAAAACTATTGAAATATACTAGTGGTTTAGCAGTCATATCAGGTAGGTAATTTGCATTATTATGTTATTTTTATTATTTGTTTTGAGCCTAAACTGTCCCATTGTAGTATTATATCACGTAAAAAATAATCCATGATAACTATATTTGGGATCTGAAATCGCCAACCCGCAGAGAGCAAGCGTGGTGATCAATGCTTGTGCCTTTTCTATATGGGAAGAGGCCTGTGCCCAGCAGTGGGACGTTTATAGGCTGGATTATTATATTATTATTACGTTATATCAGTGTTACTAAATTCAGTCTATCATCCTTGCAGATCTCTATCAAAAAAGACGTCAGTACTCAACGCTAGTAATTACTATAACTCTTATTTGTTACTTGTATCTTATCTACCACCAACAAACACATTATCCGTAACTTGGCCTCTAGAAAAAGTTACAGTAACGGGACCAGAGTCGCTTGATTAGGTCGGGTCGAGAATGGTCGTATGTGCCATAAACATTTTTGGGTAAACGTAATATCGAGTCGTTAGGATAATAGAATGGACCACAATGCGGCTGTGTTGCTGTTAGGGCGGTAACACCGATTTACTTCATGTTTATACAGATAAAGATACATATCCCTTGTTTCTGTGTTATGTATGAGGAAATATTGTGTTTTTTGAGTAATGTCTGTGGCAAAATTTTGGGTTACTTCGTAATGTGCTAACCACACTGCACTGGTCTGATTTTTTGTGTGTTAATGCATTGGGTATTTTTAATGTTAAAATAACAACATAACACAATGTAATTAGAAAAGGCAGCGTCTAAACAGAAAAAGTAGGAAACACATTTTCTGTAACAAAAAAACTAAAAATCTGATATTTTACCATCTAACGAAATACGTTATTTATAATATTGTGTACGTTGAGTCAAATATACACAATATTGTGTGAATTTCTTATGATTTAATTTAAAAATTATAAAATGTAAATAAATCTACAACAGTCTTTTTCAGACAACCTTTAGACAAACCAAATCATTTAAATTCTTCATAAGTTTATTCATGTCCTTAGGGAATAGAAACGTGACAAACATAACCTTTAGCAGACTGTTTATTTTATATAAAAACTTTATAGTCCAGAATAATTCAGGCGTTGACTAGCACAGGCCTTGCGTGTAAATCCAAAGGCTAATTATATTTTTACACAAAAATCTAGAAAATAAATAAGAAGATTAATATAAATAGCTTAGATTAAAATAATTTAATCGTCTTGTAATTGTGTTGATGAAATTATAGTGTAGTGTAAAACAGACATAGAATTCGATTTCAGGATTTTTTCCTATTCACATAAAGGTATGATGTAAAATAAGCTCGGTATTTTAATAAACAATGAATATTCAGACTCCCAAGCTTAATTCTACATAAAAGAAGCTACATCTTTCTTTCAGGAAAAAAAAATGACTACATTTTGTTAAACAAAATTAATAAAAAGAGATAGGACAAAATCTATTGTTGCTTTATTTCTTAAAATTACTAAACAACTGCTACGGATTTCTTTTTAATTTTTCGACCCTGAATAGTCTGTCGAACCGAGACCCTAGTAAAACGAAAGATAATATTGTATTCTGTAATTACATAACATGATCGAGGTTCAATGCCCGTTCTAAACGTGTCCCATCTTTAAGAACGGGTGATAGAGTAAAAAACTATAGAGTGTGCGTATCGCTAAAAGCCCATTGTGTCGAAAGTGAGCGAATTTTTGGCTGTATGTAATACATTCGTTTACAGTTTTAAGTTATTGTCCTCTAAGTCGAGGTCCGGACCCCGCAGGGGGTGCCCTTAGTGGACGTTGCTGACGTAGTTAGTTTTTCCTATTGCTCTGGCTGCCGGCTGGAGGCCTTAAGGTCCTCGCCAAAAGTCCGGTGAAGCAGTCAAAGCCTGTGCTCAGGCTAACTGCAAAGATCTCTACCATTTTTTTTTAAATTTAAGTTATTGTCCGTGCAACGACGGTCGTTCATGCGAAAATATCGATGGTTCCGAAATTATTAGGTTTTCAGTTTTATTAAAACGGTGCGCTGTATTTTGTTAAAATTTTTACGACAAAACTAGTTCATAATAGTACTCACGGTTCATACCCTGATATGCGCACTCTGTATTTTTTATCTATTCTCTAAGGGGTGAACTAAAAGGACCTGTTACGTCATTCGTCTTAGAATATCATCAAGATGTATTATTGTACAATTGCCTGTCGTCCTCGTATAAACAATTGAAAGTTTTGATAGAGCGGCGCCAATTTACGTTATATTTTTGCTTTGTGACTTCGTGAGAAGATAAATAATGGTTAGTTCTTCGATATTAGAACCTAGGTTTGTTCAGTCGAAATTGATGAAAAATACAAAAATAGGAGATAAGTCTCAAAGAAAGACTTTTCATACTTTGACTTCGAAGGAACCCAAAGTACAGAAAAAAAATCTGCAATTTTGCTAATTCAAAATCCGACTAGTTATAAAAATATACTTCATATTGTTACATACATGTATATTATAGGAATTTATTTTTTCGAAGATCTAAAGTATTTTTTACCACTTTTTTTTTATACAAAGTACTTATTTTAACAGCCTTTTTTTATGTAGCTGTACCTTTATTTTTCAGTGCATTCTAACTTAGTTGGCTTTTTATAGTACTACTAAGCAACTGTTTATAGTACCGCGAAGTACTAAAGTAAGTGGAATTTGCTTTCATTGTTGCTTAGTCAAAGCTTTGAGTTGTTACTTATGAACTATTAAACTGTTCAAAGTCATTTCTTAAAACGTGCATGACGCAGTTATTTTAGCTCTTCAAAAGCATGTATGTATTTGTATAATTATTTAATTTTATGAGTTTTTATTTGTTTCTAAATAGTTTGGTTGGTCTCAAATGTTGAATCTTAATGTTTCATAAAATCGCTTTTTAACTGGTTTAAAGGGAATGTCTAGAATTCCTGATAAAAATGTAGATCTTGAAACTGTATATACAGAGTGTTACCGAAAGGTTGTATACATCCAAAAGGGATGAAAAGTACATCCGGTATACAATCAGTTTCCAAATTCAAGCTCAAAATGAGCTAATTGAATAATTGATATCCAATTTTTTGAATCGATTATTTATATCAGCAGGGTGTTACCAAAAGGATTAATCCCTTTACCCTTTACCCTTTACAGGATATTATCCTATTAGGGATTTGTATGCACAAGGTTGCAGGTTCGAACCCAGGCAAGTACCAATGTGGCTTTTTCAAAGTTATATGTACTTTCTTAATTATTCTAAGACACTTCGGACAAACGGTGAGGGAAAACATCGTGAGGAAACCTGGATTCCAAAATTGGGATCTGAAATTGCCAATCCGCAGAGAGCAAGCGTGGTAATCAATGCTCGTGCCTTCACTATATGGGAAGAGGCCTGTGCCCAGTAGTGGGACGCTTATAGGCTGGATTATTTATCGTATCCTGTATTGAGACTAGCCTTAGATAATAGACATAGATAGTCACCTTTAGTAACAGTTTCCTTAATACCTAGAAACTAATGCGAACCGAAGCAATTTCGAAGAATTTCAAATACCCGGTAAAGAAAATTCACATCAAGATTTAATTTCGCTCCTAAACCTTTATAGGCGAAATACCAATAAACTATAAAATTATGGAACGTCAGTCAACATTGAATCTTATAGGAAATGCTTAGGCTGTTTCCTTGGATAGTCTTGGCGTATCTCATCGAGGATCTAAATTGAATCTTGGTGTGGGGTGTATAGTCCGTAAAATACCCTCATGGCCCTAACCTATCAGAAGGAAGTTTATCTCGCGAAATATCTTAGATTAGGACATTCGGGAGAAATAAGGAAGCAATTTTATGGTTTCTTTCGGGGTTTTGAAATAGCATTTCGAATAACAGAGAGAGCTAGAGACGTCTTGATGTCGTTTACGTCAACGGTCGGCTATTTCTGATTTACTGTTAATCGGTTTTGAATGATACATTAAGTTGAGCTATTTCATAAATTAAGAAATATAATAGTTTTTTTCTTTTTTTGTAAATGTAAAACCAAAAATGTAATATAGTAAAATGTATCTAGATTATATTATGATTTTTCATTTGCCGATGTATATTATAAATTTTACTTTAAATAACTTAATTTTTATGGTGAAATATGACAATATAGATAAAAAATGTGATAACTAATACAAACTCTGCACATACCAATTCCTTTATTTTAATTTGATTCTCGATTATACCTGTTATTATAATCTCTTTTGCTCGTATAAATGAACTGTTGTCTAAAGTGCCCGCCACGAGAAGCTATAATTTTTGTAAATAAAGAACTTCTACCAAGTTACGTAGCGACAATTTAATCAACAACCAATAATCCCAAATTCAATAATGTCAAAGTGACGTACGTGTTATACGAAACTAATGAGCAATTTCACTTGATCGGGTTATATTTTAGCGATATAAAGCGCTGTCGTCTAAGGTTTTGTGGTACTGGAACGCATCTGATTCATGGAACGTTAACATTTGGGCCAAGATTTTAAAGTAAGTTCACGCTGACGTTGTCTCTTTCGAGTTTGGAATGCGTCTGTTTGTTTGTGGTGTTTTCGCGGATTAGGTTATATTGTTAATTATTGTATATGGAATTGTTATTTTTTTACTACCTATAATGGATCCAGGACCCAGTACGTCCAAGGAAATTATTTCGCCACAAAAAGAACCTCAAAAGGTATGTGTTTATTTGACTGATTGCGTCAAAAAGAGAGTAATGGTTTTTCGAGTGTATGAATTTTATGAACAGAATATTCAGAATCGTCTGAAGACAGTAATAAGATGTGTGTGTTAATATAATTATATCCCTGTAAAAAAATAGTACAAAACTGTTTTTATTTTATTCTACCCAAAGATTGCAAACTCCTGAATGTGTGTTTACAAAATTTATAGCTTCTCGTGACGGGTACTCTAGTTCATTTAAACCAGCAAAATAAAATAATACTCGGAAATAATTTAATGAAAATACACAATATTAAACTTTAATGCTACTAAATTAAGAACATAAATTAGTTTTTGCATTTTCGCTTTCATTTCAAGGATGTTTCGGGTTTAGTTTTAGAGTAAACAACTAAAAGTACCAGCTGCGTTAGCTAATACGATTTATAACAGTCAATTGAGGAAAATGGGTAATTTAAAGTGGCTTTTAGCTCCGGGTTCTGGATAATGTGTTGTGTACCTAAATTCATTGTTATTGTGCCGGCTATCTGGGCCAACCATTTGTTATTATCCGAGCTATAAGTGCATTATGTTTGAAGAGACAAAGTTCGCTTTGTGAAGTAAAGCTAAAAGGAGATCGATGGTACGCTGTTTTACTAGCGATTATGACCTAGCTTTGTTTGCGAATTTAGTATTCAAGTCTACATCTGAAAGCTTTGAGTTAATGGAAATTAATAATTCTAGACTCATCTTAGTATACCTACTTAACTACCTTTCTTCTCTTTTGTATCGACTTAGTTATTTAACACACTTTATAATAGGTGAAAAGACACACAAACCTACTTATAAGTGACGCTTTTATGAAGTCATAATGAATGTGATTAAGATTATTAACCTCCTTTCGTTGTTTATTAAGGTCTTGATTTAAATGCAAAAGAAAAATGTAAGTAAGTACTATTATTTACTACACAAAATTCCTACAAATAACTAAAGTTCTTTACAAAATGAAACATAAAAACTAAACGTCACAAAATAAAAAATAAATTACCTAAGTGAAAAGTCGCATTGAGTCGGCATCAGCTTCCCCGATCATTTGTTACAGTCGCCGCGTAAGATGAAAGCCGGCGATACAGACCCAGCCTCACGACTCACTAGCCAAGCGATAGTGACTTCACACTGTTATATAAACTGACGTTTTGCTGCAGAATAAATATTGCAATTTTTATGTAGGTTTGTTTTAGTTGCATTTAAGAATAAATAAAATAATGAGTAAACTGTCGATCATTAGATTTATTACACTAGTTTTAAATTAACCACATGTGGTATTCGGACTAACTGAAAGAAACAGACGTAAAAGAAAAAATAATGTATTTCCTAACCAGTTTAAAATAGTCCAAGCTTATCCATATATCTACTATAATTACACAGAAAGATTTTAAAAACTTATCACTCAATAAAATACACGACATGATTTATTACCACTAATTATATCTATATATGTATATATAAAAATTAATTGCTGTTCGTTAATCTCGCTAAAACTCGAGAACGGCTAGACCGATTTGGCTAATTTTGGTATCGAATTATTTGTGGAAACCCAGGGAAGGTTTAAAAAATGAATAAATATGAAAATGTTCGGAATTAAATAAAAAAAATCAATTTGATTTAAGTTTATTTAATACAAAAGTTTAGGCTTTTATTTCGAAGTCTGCCGGGTCAGCTAGTATTTTATAATTTTTTTTATTCAAATCACATGTAATCCTAATGTAGGGTTTAGAGCTCCCCGATTTATCGAAAAAAAATAATTTCTGGAACAATAAATACACTAATATTTATTTATTTCATTTTCAACTAAATTAACTTTAGTTCAATAATTAATCAAATACAGTCATATCAATTCTTCAACACTAATATAACTCGTTAATCACTCAACCAAAACCAATGCATTTCTTTCCCCTAAATTCGCCGCATTCTTCCGTTTCCCCGTATCATTGTCCTTTCGGAAAACCGAGCGATATCCGGCCCATTATAGTCGAGATAAAACTTTGATTTGATACAATATAACTTTTGACAAAGACTTTGTTTGGTATTGATGGCATGGATGGACATTCTTCCGATATGATAGAAGACTAGTTTTTATTGTTGCCGTTTTAATAGAATAATAAGGTGGTGTAGGAAAAAAAAAAAATCTTGGTATGAACAACAACGTTAGGTACCAATTACCTACAGTAATATAGGAAATTGTTACTATTTATTTGCTTATAATAATCGAGTACCGATTATCTGTATTTACGTTTCGCTGGTGAAGGTTGACATAAGTCCGGGTAAAGCCAGTTTATCCAACACCAGATAATTTTTATTCGACGGATAAAATTCACGTCTCACATATTTTGTATTGAAGAACTGACAAAAAATCAAAATTATTCCTTATATAAAATAGGGTATGACTAGGTATGAAAAGTCGAAATTTATATTTTCCGCCATTTAGATAATCAAAATATACCAAGATAAACCGCTTTAAAGTTGAGGAGTGGGGCTTGTGACGTCACAGGTAGGTACAATTTTTACTTAGACTGTATAGCTAGTATGCTAGTATACTGTATAGTCTTCATAATTCTTTGTTTACGGGACAAAAGAAAAAATACGTGTCTAATATTTCTTTATTATCTAAAAGATGGACATAAAAATATTAATTAGTCATAATCCCTATTATCTGGTGTTGGAAGTTTTCCGCTGGTTTTCTAAACAGAAGCTGTCTGATCAGAGGCGTGGGTTTCCATGAGGAATACCTTTTAACATTTACTTATTACTGGAACTTTTTTTGAACGATGAATGATTATAATTATTGACCTTTAACTAATTTGATTACTGGAACCTTATATTTATTAAATTTTTTACTGTAGCTATTTTTACGACAAATTTTGGAGTGTCTATTATGATCTGTACTCTGTATTTTTACCAAAAATATTAGTTATTTAGATATAAAAACGTAGAGTTATAAAGTTACTTATTTAGATATCTGCATTTCTAAATAATTAACTAGATAAATAAGTTAGTATCCCGGTATACAATAACCTAGATTTAGCTCAAATTCTTAGTATTCCAAACATAAGCTGCACGTTGGGTTAACGAGAATAGAAAGTTCATTTTAGATAAGCTATTAGAAATACTTAGAAACATGAAGTTGTTTATAGATTAAACCAGGCAGCAAATTCATATCATTATCTATTATGGAATCATTTGAATACAAAGTGTATTCATAATTACACAACCTACTTATGTTTATTAATAGAATACTGTCTTTGACGACCTCCGTGGTCGAGTGGCGTACGAACCGATTTCAAGGTGTCGCTAGCTCTGAGGTCCCGGGTTCGATCCCCGATCAGGTCAATGTGGAAATCAACTTTCCTACATTGTCTCGGGTCTGGGTGCTTGTGGTACCTTCGTTGTTGTCCGAACCCCGCAGGGGGTGCCCTTAGTGGACGTTGCTGACGTAGTTAGTTTTTCCTATTGCTCTGGCTGGAGGCCTTAAGGTCCTCGCCAAAAGTCCGGTGAAGCAGTCAAAGCCTGCGCTCAGGCTAACTGCAAAGACCTAAACTGCAAAAAATACCTTCGTTGTTTCTGAATTCCTTAACACAAGTGCTTTAGCTACTTACTTTGGGTTCAGAGCAATGTATGTGATGTTGTCCGCATTTATTTATTATTCTTATGACACGATTTAAGCCGATGTTAACAGTTTTTGTATTTTTTTTAATTTTAGTAACTAGTTACATGCCATGTTTAAATAATAAAGCAAATGAAAAGATGCTTACAGAATGATAAGTTATCATACAACCAAGCAAACGAGTATGGCTAGAATTATGGATAACGAATACTAAGACAATTCTTTTAAAAGAACTTCAGACTGAAAGTATCAAGACTAAAATAACAACAAATCTTCAGCCACTCGCAATCGCTATTTCATTTTCCAAATACCCTTACTTACAAAGTTGGAGAGGCAACAAGTTTTAATAACTACAAACTACCGCAAGGTTAGTTGGCAACATTTTATAAAGTAGCAGCAACGGCCCTCCCTTTGATTGATGAGTTTACTTCGGAACAATACAGGTATCATGTATTATGGCCACTGATTACAACTGTTTGGATTAGAATTTTGAGTAGTTTGTTGTTGTTGGTCTTTTGGCGAACCGATGGGGTGTAGGACCTGTAGAAATTGAGAAGATGAATGTGTTTAACGGAGTAACTGATAGAAGATTAATAACAAGGTTTTTAAGAAATAGGACTAGTTGATACTTGAGTGTTTTGGTTAGAATTAGTCCTACACTAATTATTACCTAAAACTAGTTATAGAAACAAAATAAATAAAAAAAAAAAACGAATGGGTGAATTTGTAACAAAACAAAATAAGGCCTTAAACACACGTTTTTCACATTTTATTGTAAAGCTTTATTCAAGAAGAGCACCTCTCATTTTACAAAAATATAAACGAAATCCGTGCTTATCCAAAACAAATATTTTACCCGCCGAGATAAAGTAAAACAAAAGCGTCATATATTATATAAAATACCCCATCAGCGCTTTCTGTCCGATAAGAGATCAACATTATTTGCTAGCTTTGTTACCTAGTAGAGAGCTTGTTTTATAGACATTGGCGAAAGGGGGAGGGAATGGAATCGAGTTTGCGAAATATACCTAAAATCGGTTTTCTTTATTAAAGGTTCGTCACACACTCGCGTGATAAACACGCGCGTTGAAAGTCGCAGCAGGACGCAATTTTTACCACGGCTTTGACATTATACCTACGGTTATGCAGATGAAACGGTCAAGTCTTGGCGGAGCAAAAGTTTCGGTTTAAGAACTGAAATCGACAGTGGACCCGTTCCACTAATTATCAAAAATATTATTGATTGGATTATAAACTAAATTAAATGTTAAGAAATGAATATTTATTTTAGAATAAACTACAGGTTAATCGAGTCTATAAACAATTTTATTTTCGAACTTACCAAAAATATAACCAGCGATTTTGGTCGCGCGTCTTCCTCAAATTGAAGCTCGTGTGAAAGTTCCGAAAGTTCAAGATTGTCATAGGTGCGTCTGTAGTGCCATAACGCGGTCATCCCATAGGAAATAAGAGACTGTGTAGGACGGGGTTAGGTCTCACCCGGGGGCTCTTTAACACCACTCGTTCTATTATTTTCGTATTATTTCGTATATTCTTCGGATGATTTGATTTTCTGACTTGTTTCGGTTTTTCTGTGATCTATGTAATGTTTTACTCGTTGCTCTTTTTTTTTCTTTACTTTAGGGAAGATGTTGTTTGCTTTCTTCTTGAAGCTAGTCAGTGGATGGTTTAATTCTTGCTATACAAGTATAAATAAATTCTAGTTAATGGTAATAGCTTGCCGGAATTAATATACTACCCAATGAATAATATGATTGTTAACTACTCAACCTTTAAATTACGGCATTGTAAGAATTATTTTAATATATATATTTTATTAGGGTTAGAGGCGCAATTTGCTATTTCCAAAAGTAGACCTACAAAGCTTAGTCGATTTACTAAATATCAAAATAATAAATAAAATATTTAACAAAGCAGATTCACGTTCCCTAAATTAAATCTCAAAACAAACTATTTACGTACCCCATAACATAACTTAGTATACCATGTTAAGGAATAGTTTTGTTTACGTTTTCACTGGAACAGCTTAATCGAGTGACATGTTTCACTTACACAGGATTAGTACTGCCCTGATTGACATAGGATATAAAACAAACTTTGTTTGGTAATCCTTTTACTACTCGAGAAAGTTTCTAAAACTAGCTATAGTACAGACGATCGCACATGAGTGATCACAACGAAAAACGATTGTCAACCTTACTGCTTTGAAGTAAGGGCGATTTCAAGTTTAGAATGTATTTGCTGATGTGTGTTTGACTGTACCATTGTTTGAAGTGATTTTAGACTTTTGTTTGTATGTAGATAGTTGTTATTTAGCTTAGATTATTTAACTTCTAACCTTGTTTTATTGGAAACTAGGTATGTATGTACATACTTTATTATGTGTTGAGTCTTCTTCAGTGTAGGTCAGTGCTCACACAAATCACAGGCTAGTACAAGTTTTTTTCATAATTGTTTTAGAATAGTTTATATTTCATTAAATAACTTGCTGCTATGAATTAATTAATTAAATATAAATTAAATTCCGGTGATAAAAATATAAAATTTAAACAGGATCCATAGATTAAAATGAATATAGTTTCTATTAAATTTGTTATGCGTAAATTAAAGAACATAACAGTTATTTTTTGCTGAAGCTTCAACTAATAACACAATTTTTTAAATTTTATGTCAACTATTAGAATGCCTACCTTAAAATTGTAAAACTGATTTCCTACGGAGGATCACTGACTCCCAAAACACAGGAATACCTAGTTTGGGAGCAGAGGTTACAAAGTCTGTAAATATTATAATTGCATAAAAGCTTTGTGTTCTTTTAGTAAATAAAGATTATTATTATTATTATTAATAACACTGCTGAAAATGATTTTCCGTCTCTATTACATCTCTACTTTTGTTTTAGTCCGTTATATTATCATTCATCATATTACGAAAAATAATTTTCAAAAACAGAACACCCATTTGAAAATGGCTAAAAATATTCCATGTTGTATAGAACTCATTCATACCACGAAAGCCGCAACTCACAAAGAATTTGAGGTTATTTTTCTCATTTCAAATTCTACGTACGGCGAGTGGAATCGTAAAAAGCGGATTATAGTCCGTGTGCTGGCATGTTGGATAGAATTCGTGAGAATAAGCCGAGTCGGCAATATGGGCTGCTTTATTTACCCGTAGCTACTAAGCTGCATATAATGAAAACGCACTGTCGCGGGGCGTCAAACGACGACGAACAAGTAAAAATGTCTCGTCATTGTGGAGGGAACGGTCTTGATACTTGGTGATTTGTGTTATGATTCATTTTTTGTTGAGTTAGTCATCAGTTTGTAAAAGAAGATGTGATATTATTCCAATAAGGCCTACGATCGAGAACTACTTTAAAACAATTCCACGAAGTTATTCAGAAAAGCTGAAATTTTTAACGCAGAATATTAAAAATAAACAGTACTTACATTAATTGAAGTTATTTCTTATTAATAATTATATATTTAACCTTTAAAAAATAAATAACACAACATAATTCAAAAATAAAATATTTTTTTTAAGAAAAATGAAATTTGCGTTAAATCCCAGACGAAACAAAACATTAAATATTGTTTCAAAGAAAAATCACTCAGCATCAAATTGCCCGAAATCAATTTATTTAAAAAAGTAATAAAATTGTAAAAATAAATTAAAATTTTCACCTCCACATATGAAAGGTATTTCGAAGGCCTATAAATTGTACGCTGAACGGAAAAGCTTGTAACAGAAGTGGGGCATTAATGTTATTTACAGATTACAAACGCATACAGCAAACACAATCAAATTTATTTTATGAAGCTTCGGTTATGAGCATGCAACACGTATTACCGTTTTACGTAATGCATAATTCCCCATAGACATGCAATTGCAAGCGCTCTAACTATTTAACTCCATGATAACATGATTTGTAATTTCATGATACGCTTCTATATGGAGTAACAGGTTATGTTTATAGCTTGAGATAATGAGTGCTGTTACTATGCTGTGAAATTTTATTTTAATTTTTTAATCTTCTTTTATTTCTGTCAATCCCATGCCCCCAAGACCCGTGTAAGAAACACGGAACTGCAAATGAGGTGATATAAGACGCTGCAGGCTGCATAGAGATAGATGGTCCAATAAAGAAAAGTGGTCTTCGTCGAATTTTGTGAGACTGGAAGCCGACTCAAACATAGTTTGAGAAAAGGCTAGGCTTTATATAAAGAAGGCTTTTGCCTCTATATAAAGAAGGCTCTTGACATGCCTTGACATTCCTGTTAGGGATTTTATTAGGACTACATATTGATTGTATGTAAAGTATATTTTTAATATTTCTATAATTTCTTTAGATTTGTTTTTTCCTTATATTATTATGTTCGTCCCTTGTAAATGTGACGACAATGTATATCTAGCTGAATGTCTCATAAATAAATTACCTAAAAACATGGTTACAAATGAATTCTCTTTAAGCAGCTGTATTTTCTCTGTAAAATCTTAATTACCTCCTTAAGATCACTGTCTCAAAACATCGCAACGTGCCAACGATCAAAACCGCAAGATCGCTGTATTTCATCCTCGCGGTTGCTTATCCGTGCACGTCGTAAGACTTGTCACTTGTCCCACGCCACGTCGACTCCCCACTATCACGATACTGAAACCCTATAGGGGTTTTCCTGTCCTTTATTCAAAATGTCTGTGTGTCTAATTGGAAGAAATTGTCTCAGAAACTGACGTTACGATTGGGATGATAATATCGCTTTTGTCGTAATTTTTTTATAGTTAAATGAGAAGAGGTTTTCCGAGTGTTTACGATGTTATTTGTTTTAATGGCATATTGGGGAAAGGTACGTACTAAGTAAGATTTTCATCTCAACTTTTACGAGTGTTAAGTATCTAGTAGGTCTTTTTGTTTAATTTATTTCAGCAAGCTATGACACATCAAATATTCCTAGAATATTTGTTTATGTTCGACATAAAATTCGCTGCAGTAAAAGGATTTCTCAAGCAAATTATTGTCTGTACCATATCGAACATGAAATCGTGTATCTATATCACAAATAATCAAGAGCACGAAACGTTCGGAAGCAATACAATTTTATATTCGTCTATAAATCGCTTGTTCTTATTCCAACAAAGAGGTTCCAACTATGACTCGACTCATATCACTTGCCATAAAAATGTTTTATGTTAGTGGCTAATAAATGACGTCGGCAAATTCTGTAAGACAATATGAGGAGGCTGTGCATCCGTTTCTTTTATTTCCTCCCCTAGTAATCATTGTTTCGGCTGAGGGGCGCCAACTCGCTAGACAGCTATAGCTAATATCGCCCTTGTTTTGTATACAGAACACCATGGATATATGTATATTGTATAATTGGAATCGCTTGTACATACATATGTATATTGGGTACTAAAATTTTATGAACTCGCGTGAAATTAAAACCTACGGTATCGGTTGCGAATGACCGCGTGATTTTTTTTATTTAGTTTAGATAGTTCTGTATTTTCAGTTAGTAAAATCTGTTTAGTTATTAAAAATAGCGCCATTTATTGCTTGCGCCTATTATTCAAATAAATTAATTGCGGTGCATATTAGATATTAATTTCACAATGTGTTATTTACTTCATTATTTCATAAGTACCTAAACTTGTTAAGTTCTTTACTATAACATATACATATGTATTCACAAAAAAGTAAGTAATGAGTAATATCAATTTCCATTTAAACTTTCAATGCTTTAAAACGAAATCAATGAGAATATTCAATTACCTTCGATTTCGCCGAAATAAATCTGGAGACAGAAAAAACCTTATCTAGCATTAACGTAATGGCTCAATACGATAAGTGAATACACTTGATTGAACACTGAGAGATCAAAAAGTACACGCTTATGTAGGTACTTACTTATGTTTCAATGCAAATAAAATGGACTCAACATTTTGACCATTTTTAGTAAAGAATAAATATTCGGTTTCAAAAGATAGTAAACATTACTAGTAAAATGATACAGAAAGTTTTTTAAAAACTACAGAGTTCAGGACTTGAATTTCTCAAATTTTCAGATTTATATTTTTAGACCAAATAAAAGCCTACATACTACTTTAAATCATGAATAAAGAAGAAGATTTAAGAATTAATAGAAGTAAAACAATGATGAAAAGTTGCCTTCATTAGAAAAGATTGTTCCGTCGTTCTTTTCCAAGAATTTATACCCCGTGCCTCGCACACCACTGCAAATAAATAGTGACTTTTTCGTAAACTAGGCAGCCAATTCAAAATTATTACTCTATCAAACTTTTATTTTCGAACTTCCAAAGCTACGTCGCCGTTCCTCCTAAATCTGACATGCGAGACAAAGTTGCGTTCGCATGATTCAAGCACTTTGTCATTCCCAACTCCATTGTTAGAACCCCTCCTAGCTTTAGTGAGATTGGTTTTACTATTTTGCACCTAAAGTTATTGTTCTTCGGCCACATGTCATTATTCAACGTCATATCTCAAATGTTACTTCGAGGGGACGAAAGTGTTTTCCATTTAACAGCGATCGTCGTTTGTTATGTTTGAGAAACGTTTTGCACTCCTCTATTGGTTTAAAGTAGATTGAACAGCTTTCGAAAATTCTATGTAGCTTTAAGTTGAATATTAAACCCACTCTGTTCATTCATGAGTATTAAGTTAAGCGTAGCAGTAGCAGCAAATGTTGTATCATAATAACTTTATAGCGTTAGTAAAGTTGTAAACAGAACAGTTACAAGTTTATTCTCACATCCAATTCTTAAATAATAACCTAAGACCCGCAACTATTCATGAATAAAAAACACCTACGTGCATAATAAAAACATATATGAAACCTAATATCGTACCCTACATAGTTACGCAGGTGCTATATAAGGTACGTGATAAAAATTCAGTGCACATCGCGAAAAAATCTCTGAGTGAGAAAATATCCAAGATTCCATCCCCAATGTTTGCTCTTGGTGGTTAAGCTGCATCTAATGAAATCCCCTGTCAGAATATCCTTGCACCATATCTTAATTCGATCGCACAGTCTTGATACTTTTCTAATACTTAAAATAAATGTATTCTGCTATCTCTTTACGTGATATTTTGTACACGAACAGAATATGTAAGTGTGTAAGATTCAACCAAGATACGTTTTCGTTGTAAATCTCTATTTATAAAGTACGTAACGAATTCAGTTTCTTAATAAATAAACAAAGTCTGGATAAACATTTCTATAATATCAAGTAGTGGAGTACTGAGAATGTGAAATCTAATCAAAATATCGTATTTTAATGTTTACTTTGTAGAAAGTTTCATTAATTGCAACAACATAAAAATTATTAAAGTTTATCATCGCCTTTAAAAACAATTATTCTTTGAATAAAAGTTTGACTCATTTATAAACTAATATTATAAACCTACAAGTATCAAGAATTTACTTCGCTCTATCACAGTAAACACGTGGACACCGAGAGTTTTCAGTGCGGCCGTCTGTTTGGGGGTGTTATTCCGGACACGAAGACACTAATCTTCCTTATTTAATAAATATACATTTATTTAGGAAATATTATTGTCATGCTGATTAGGGGATCAAGAGCAATGTGATGACAGTTTGTTGTATTTAATTAGTTATTTTTCACAACATATTTTTATTCTTTCTTGGTTTTTTTGTTTAGGTACCCATGTACAAAGGCTGTTCCAAAAAGTTTTTTTTTTTAGATCTATACTTTCTTTGACTTTATCTATTTACATACTTTTTGTGCTTACAGTACTACTGAATTCAAAATTTTTACATCTATGTTTGTAAAGTCCGTTTGCAAACATCCGGGTTAACAAACATGGTCTTCTCAACCTTGTTGTTCTTTTACTTTAAATCAATAAATTAAGATCGGCGATATTAACCAAACAAAAGATAAGGGCATAATTCAATCAGGGTGGGCAATTCAAACTTTTGTGTGGCTAAGGGCTTCCTAAGAAATCTTCAGGCGTACCCAACTGTACATATCTTTGAATAAAACCCCCTCTTAAATTGAACAATGGGACGGTTCGGCCTAGTGGACATATAACGCTTGACCAATTTTCTTTTGTACAAATGCCTACGATTGGAGAATATCAAACGGGGTGCCCAGACAGTGGGTTGATTGAGTCTCTTTTTTGTTGAAAAACCATTGATTTTGACAAATTCACTGAACAATAATACAATGTAACAGCCACTTTGGGATCTGGAAGTGTTAGGTGCATGACTTTTGAATTCAATTGAGTGATACAATATCTATTTTCTTTTTTTTGCACATATAAGTTTTCATTCTCATATTATAGCCGACTTTTACTTAACTACTTTACTGGGCTATATATCCCTTAAACTTTACCAAACTTTTGCCTAACTAAAATAAATATTGTAAATAATAATCTTACCCCATAAAATATAATGGATCTAACACGATCTCCACAATAACAAACCAATTAACAGACTCAACCAGAAAACACTTGATCCTTGAAGAAAAGGTGTCTAATTACACGAGACACGTTGAGTGTTCACCCCTCGGTGTTAAAGAGCAAGTTAAGACTTATACGAGATATCACTTAACAGGGTTTTATCATGTTCCGAACACCTTACATCATTGAGGGGATATTAGCTTTATTGTTTAGGGATTGCTATATTTTTATTGGTTTATCGATTAGGGAAATCAATTCTGTAAATATTTATATTTTTGTTTCGTTTTTAATTTGAAACACTTTGTATGTGTATAAGCTTTTCCAACTACTAAAAGCGTAGGTTGATGGTAAGTAGTAGATGGTATTGAGGTGATTGGAAAGTAACGACGATACATTGTTTAACAATGAAAAGATAGCCAGAGCTAACTTTTAATTTTGTTTTTTTTTTCGTGGAAATCGTTTATGAGATTCTCGAAAAAATTAAAAAAATGTTCTACAACAAGCGCCTTTAACAACTTCAATCAATTTTCAAAGGAAACAATCTCCTACAAAATAGACTTGCCAACCTACTTTCGGGGAATTCGATAATTTATAGCCACCGATAGAAAATAACCGTTTCGGCGCAGAACCATCTAATTTCCAACATTGTAGCTCGTGTATTTATTTCCGCGGGCTTTGTTCTTCTATCCGCGAATTAAGCTGGATCTGCGACTCACCGAATGATTTATACAAGCCACGCTCATCCCGTTTTATTTACGACTACCGTTCTACAGAATAATTACAGGCCGGTATAAACGTTTGCAGATGTAAAAAGGGATTACCCTTTAATGATTACGCCGTAATTGCGCAAAGAAAGTTGGCAGAAAAACGGCGCTTTATTCACATTCAAAGCGCGAATTGAACAGCTAACTTAAAACGAGTTAACTTGGTTATTCTGAGAACAGTTTCTATTTTTCCCCTTAATCACTTCAGAAATGATGTTAGATGGGTAAACCAATTTAATATTTCCGCGCCAAAGCTCACAACGCCGAAAAACATAAACATTTTCAACATGCGTTAACAAAAACAATGGAAGAGCGAAACCCAAACATTTCTGTTTATGTTTTTTACAAAAAGATAAAAAAACTTTGGGTAGGTACCCGGTTGGCCGCATTCAGCCGGGTAGCTGGGCATTGTTAGCACGATCAGGGTCTATTCAAGCCTCCCCGGGTAAACGGAAAGCTTCAAAACATTCAAATTAGTCCATTATGATTTATTTTTCTTACCATCTCTGAATAATGCTCCTAAAGTTGATGAAGGTCAATGTCATAAATTAGGTTTAGTTTGGTTGGATTTTTTTTTGTAAGCTTGCGTTTGTGACAAACAAACGCAAGCTTAAAAAAATTGTAATTTTGAATTACTTTTCAGTATGTGTAACAATAACCTAAGTAAACGTTATATTAATTCATTAAATATTAGGTACTGTTTTTTATTACTGAAAACACACAGTATAATATGAAATTAGCACACATTTTTTGACGGAAAATTTATTATAAAAAAAATTTTAGACCCAACCAAAAATCAGAAAATGTAACGAAAAATATTCCAAAACCCGGCTGCACAAACTGTAACATCGTGCATCGGTTTAAAACAAAACAAACCGCAGTTTCCAAGCGATTTCACTTCCAAACCCCTGATAGAAACGCATTCGAAATAAACCAAACATTTAGGCAAGCAAAATTCATTGCTTATTTCTATCTATTGAAAGAAATTCCGTCGCAGTTTGCAATTCATAGCGGGCGTCGAGTGCATTAGCTGCCGCAACTCGCAACTCGGCGCGGCCATGTAATCGTATTTGCATTATAAATTTGTTCGTACACCTAATGGGCTCCTGCAACTGAGAGTAAACAAGCCACGAGCAATGGAAACACTTGCGGTATTGGAAGTGATAGAACTTTAACGTACGTACCGCTGCTGCAGCGTTTGACTACCGAACCATTCGGACTAGCGAGGTGCAAGTTTGTATGTGAGTGAGCGGTGAAGTGATGTGACACTTTGTTTGTTCATTATTTTAAATTTATTTAACTTTAATTGGTTCCCAAATTCATAAAATGATGGATCTATATCGCCACAAGAGTTGCTATTATAATTTCGATATGACAAGTGACGGCTGAAGGCGTAATGCCAGTTATGACCATACATATATCATACGGATCCATAATCGTGATGAAGGATTTTGTAATTATTTTCCATTTTGACAGAAATCTCTATTTATAAGTGACTCTGAGGTATGCCTTGTCGATGACAAAATTAATAAAACCATGTTGGATGATGATGGCAGTTTAATGTAGTTTTATAATACTTTACAACAAAAGTTTATTTACCTTATTATTAGTTTTAGCATATTATTTATACGAAACGATTAATGATTAAAATAACACTTAATAAATATATTTCTAAAGACCTCTTTGTGAAAATAACGGAGATTAATGAATATTAATGGCGGCAACCATAAAAATGGTTGGTATATCATCAATCATTACTAAAGTCTTGAGGCGAATAACAAAATTCAAGCCAAGGTTAGTGAAAATAGTTTACCTATATTATATTAAGGTACTTTTACAGAATAGTGTGCTTGATAAATTAATGATAGGTTCGATTTTTGTTAGGTATTTTACTAATTTTCTAATAAATATTAACCTTCAATATAACTTGTAGGTGTTGTGAGTTTGACTTTTTTACATAGAATGTAAAGCTATTTGTATAAAAGAAGCACCGCTGGATAGATTATAATATTATTTATTAAATGAATAAATATTACTAATCGAACAATCTGGCAAACACTAGGTATATTATGAATAAGTAACGTATAACTTTTCATGTACCTAGCACACAGTTTACGTTGCAATACAAAAAAACGCGAAAAAATATTTTCTAAAAAGCAAAGCAAAAGTAGCAAGAAATAAAACAAAACACATAATTAAAGGATATTCAAAGCTACACTAAGAAAAGGAAGAAATAAGCATAACAGATCTTAAAAACATCAAGTACAGCTAATTCAAATATAAAACAAAAATACTAAAATTACAAAACACTGGCACAAACCAAACAAGCAAAGAAACAAAAAGCAATCAACTTATCGTAGATTTGAATTAAGAAAGTTCCTAAGATTCCTGCGACTATAATATCTGGATATTTATAGTCATGTTTCTCGGTAGTTAAGCCATGCCATTCGCATAGCGAGAATGTTGGCAGAGGGCGGGTTGCGGTCAACCCGACCCCGCAGCCATTTTACAAGTGGTTGTTACGGTGTTATCCTCAGAATGCTGGATTGTACACATCGTATAATTAATAATCCTTGAGACACTCGGTTGTTACGAACGATTATAACTGTACCTCTCGAATTCAGTTACCGTCGAAAGCTGGGACTTGTGAATAACAGAGTCAACTCAATAGTTGTTTACGATACACATACCAACTCATTTCTTTAAGTCTACCATTGTGCACTTATTACATGCCGAATGTTTTGAAAGCAAATCTAGTTATGATTACGCTCCGTTTGGCAAAGTCTTAGTAAGTTTAAAACTCAATTTCTTACTAAGTAAAATGTTATGTTTCAGAAATAAAATAATAGTAGTAACAACGTGCGTGAAAAAGAATAATACAGTATGTGTCTAACAAGCTTTAAAAAATTAAACTCAAAGTCTTGTTTATGTAATGAAGCCATTTATTTTAACATTCCACTTGATAACACCCAGACAGCATTAACTAAATTAATATAATCCATACATTTCACGGGAATATTACATTTCAAAAGAAAAATCTCTTTCATAACAAACACATTAGGTGCAAAACTTGTTAGGGGTGCAAAGTAAAAAAAAGTAAGAAAAACACTGTCTAAGTACGTCGAAGTGTTTGTAGGAGGAGAAAGAAGCTAGATCATTAATGCACCCTCCTTTTACCCTCACATTCAGATAAGTAAGTAAAACAACTTTATTTGATGTTCGCGTCAGTGGTCGTCGTCACGACACTAGGGGTCTGACGTGATAAAATACCTTGCGTACTTACAGTAAATTATATGAAGTTGCATTTGCGTGCCAGATGGAATTAGTCGTGTGTTTTAAGGGAGTTTTATGATTATGACATCTTGCTTTGATGTGATGAGCTTTATTTAAAGTTGGTTTTCCTCTTCCTGGTATGTAAATATACAGTAACATTTTTGTTTGTTCAGTATAAAGGTAGACTTTTGTAAAGAAAATGAAATAGAATCATTTGCCTCAATCTTTACATGTATGGTGGGCACCTACATAGTGAGATAGGACAATTCCAAAGTAATCTAGTTGTCAATAGTGGCATTTAAAATTGTTAAGATTCACTTAAGACATTCTGGGCATACACCAAAACAATGACGTACATACACAACCTCAAAGTCCACTTGACAACAATGACACACAATGCCAAACATATTTACCCACAAACATACAGGTATAATTCACAAGACGGCACAATTTCCGTGCATTAACAGTAGTACCAACACAATATAACGACCTCTTGCTCCGAGCAAATGGATCGCTCGCTCGATAGCCTATTTCCATCCAAACTGAAATGGTTCTGCATAGAGACAATAGTTCTTAAAGCGGCACTCACTTAAAACGTCCCATTTAGTTCCACAAAGGAACTTTTACGATTGCACTTTCTACTATATGAGTTTGTGACTTGTCATTAAGTAAATTCTTTGTTGGATTCATTGTAATTATTATGGTCGTGGTTCTATAGTACTCTTACATTAACAATCCTGATACTTAAGACTACGAGGTATTTAATTTGCAATTAAACGTCTTAGACTCAAATAAAACTGAGAATAAATTGGTACAACAAAAGAGTCAAATTGGCAATAAAACAGAAGTATCAGATACGGCCGTTTAAATATGCACGTAGACCAAAAGCATATACCTATATATTATACCGCATTACAGGTTTAAAAATGCAAACGGTATAACCATCGGCATATAAATGTACCCAATTTCATATGTAAAGGATAAAAAAATCTTTTCGAATGTGAACAATTGGAATAGGCTCATGAATTACATAATTCACACGCACGATGTCAGTGTAGCGTCCCAATCACTTTTCAACGGGGCCACCGACTGCGGCCACCAGATGGCGCTTCGAAATCCGCGGTAATCCCGAATTTATTATCTGTTTGCAACCATTTGCCGTTGCGATGCAATCCGACGAATTCCACCGACGAAATGAATGTGAGCGAATTCGCACGTATTGAAAAGCGGTTAAAATCTGCGCATAGAATGTAGTTTAAGTTACAAAAATATTTAGAGGGAGCTAAATTGCAATTCGGAACATAATACTCGCGGAAACTATTTACAAAAATCGCAGAAAACATTAATACTGAAGGCTTTCTAAACGACCATTGAAAATTTAGCCACATCGGATGTGAAATATCAATTCTTTTAATAGCAACGTAAAACAAACGAATTGATATTCAGTTTCAAATACCAGTTTAAAAATTCCATTGTTTCGGTCAATATGTGACAGTTGGCATAGAAAAACTTCGATAAAAATAAATATTGTTTTAAGTGTTACAAATTCGTTGGATTGGTTAAAACGATGCAACATAATGCCTAAAACACGTAAACAAAACTCTACTGATAACATTTTAAATGCAATGCTTGGTTTGGCCATTTATGACATAAAACTGAATAGTTATAATTTAAAAGTATTTAAAGGGAAGAAAAGTTTAGAGATAATAAGTAATTTAAAACCGTACATTGTTTTTAACTTCTATGCAGCAAAGCTTAATGCTAAGCGTAAAAATTCCCAACTGCAAAATCCTTAACATATTAAGAAGGCGATTTCAGCGAATTCTCACAATTTCAGCTCTAAAATGTTCTTCTAAAATCCACTAAGCATTCTCAAAACGCAAACGAAGGTTAGTAAGTAACAATAAACAGCTAAACACACTTGTAACATCACGTTTAACAGTTCTACCGTACAATAAGTGTGCCAAGTGAGATTTTAATCACCTGCATTGGAGCTCGACGCAGATGTGCCTGCAAATCCGCGGTAAGCCGGGACTTAGTTCACACTGTTCATGTAATCACGCCAGTTGAATTATCGTTCGTTTTAAATACGATTGTAACGTGTTGTGATACAGAATAATATCGGGAGACAATGAACGAAAATCGATACTGTTTACAGTTTCGAAGCTGGCTTAATATTGGTAGCAATAATGCGATCTTACGTGTTTATGCTCTGTATACGGGTGGGAAAGTCTAAGGCTTACTAGTGTCGTGTAAACAGCAAGTTGTGTGGTGTGCTGTTTCTTCGCTGAACGATTTACCGAGGAAAACGACCCCGCTGAATAGAATAGAAGACGTTCACAAGATAGATTGTTCTTTGCATCAAAATTTTCTGTACATTTAATTCATAGTTCTTGCTACAAAGTTTCAGTTTCTGAGTGACAACATAATAACAAGGAAGACGTTAAAATAGAGGTGGAAAATAAAGATTTATGAATACATTATTATGTAACGTATCCCCGTCTATGTAGAAACAATGACGTCAATATTAGAGCAGGTTCGGGAGTGTTCTGAAGCCATAAATTTCAACCTACACAGCGCCAAGAATGATTTATAGACTTACTTTTGAAATGTCCTGTAACGAGAAAGTGAATATACTCAGAGAATATGTGCTCCTGGTATTCAATTTCCAAAAGTGTAACGTGTTTGAAGTAGGCATTAAGAAGGTTTAAGGATAGTAAAAAGAGCTCGAGCTTTTTTCACGCCTTTTTTCTTTGTGTAGTAATTAAATATGTAGGGTATGTCATAGAGATATAGTAAACTCTGTACTAAACAGCGTCCTAAATAAAATGCGGTATCGTTTAAATTTATCTTTTTCACCGCATGCAGTGAAAATTATGAAAATTGAGAAGGAGCAACAAAACTATTTTCAATATACAGGTGACAACTTTTTAATCTAGAAATATTTATGTGCAGTTCTTTATTAAAAGACTAGTAGTGTGTAGAAAAGCAAGTCCTTTCCAATATTACCTGCAGATGCAGGAACACAACACCTGAGTCTGTCGTGGGATTAAAATGAAGCAGCGAAGGTGGCGGCGTGAACTTTACCGTAAATATATGTCATCGACTGTATAATGTTTAGTGGATTATTCCTCAACCGTAAAAGCTAGTTAAAACTTGCTTATTATTTCTGAACTGTGTCAATTTTTGAGGTTTGTTAGATGATTTTGTGTTTAATTAAATTAGAATTGTTGGTGAATAGTAGGTACTTGTTATTGTACTTATTGTGATTTGTGAGAATTTTTTACAGGAGTAATTTATAATCAGTTACAACTATTCAAGTACTTAAAAACTTGAATGGTATAATAATTATGTATTCATCAAAACGACCTACTTATTCCAAATCAAGTTTGATGAAGACCACAGATGTTAATTCCCCAATATTTGTCAACTTGACAGCTGCGCCGACTCTACACAGATAGGCTGTCAAATACTAAATCATTTCATCCCAACGTGGTCCATTCCTGATTTAATCCCGTCATTTTCGATCCGAAATATGACTACGAATAGCGAAAAAATGGAACAAAGGTCTGAAGAAAACAAGGAATTTCTTTGACCTGTTCAAAAATTCGAAATTATTTTCTTCAAAAAAACGGGAAGATGAAAAGGGAAAAATTGAATTACTATACGAATTTGAAATCTCTGTGATGTTTGTTTGTGGAAACGGAAAAAAGTGAATGCATTAGTTGTCCCGCCCTATAAAAAGGTGTCTCACACATAAAGGTGGAATTCTTGGACCCTCCGCCTGCACTACTCATGAATATTTTAGTGACGTTCTTACGATACGAAAAGTGGTGAATATGTTCTTTATCGTGGCGTTTTTGCCGAATAACGTAATGTAACCTTTCTGGAGGACATGGAATACTTATCCAATAAAATGAAGGAAACCTTATTTTTCTTTGAAGAGAATAATAATGTCAGCTATAGATATATCTTCCTTTTACTAGCTTTGTAACTAATGTTGCCTTTATTATTGTGAGAGAAAAACAAAATAGGAGTTTTGTAGAAAATTTAATTGGCCTAAAAAGTCTACCTAAAGAATAGCGAATTGTGGACATGCGATACATGATGTAAATTATGCAGTAATAACAAGAAAAAACGAGTGTTAAGTCCTCTTTAGAAATAAATAAATTAGTACTATGTCCTCAAAACTGGGAAAGATTTTTTGAGCCTTAACAGAGTTCTATGTTATATGTCCAATAATGGTCATATTGTAAAGTCAGGGGCCCGAGTCTGCTATTTACACTCCGTAACAGTGTGCTCATAGTTGCATCGTCCGGCGGCGCTCGGGCCCTCTCGGGTGCACTCGGGCCGGTTCGGGCGCGTTCGGGCCGCCCGAACCGAACCCGGACGATGCAACTATGAGCACACTGTTACGGAGTGTAAATAGCAGACTCGGGCCTCAGTTAATTCAACTTATTATTAGGTGAAAATCTCAACCTTATACAAATATTTACACAACGAAGTCTTCGCCTCATACGATTTCTTGTCTTCCTAATAAGTAGGTTAACTACATTGGCTTTTCATTCGCATGCAAATAATATTAGCTACATATATACACAGTACATTTGTACGAGTAAACTGTTCAAATATAGATAGGCCAAAATTCTATATACTTGTGCTGACAAATAAATCGAAACTGCTTCTTGCCGAAATTCTCTTTTCTCGTCGTGGCGGGAATTCTATACAATATACAAATAACGGTGAATTTGATATGTGAATATAAAATTGGAGGTTTAGAAACAGTTGGGACTAAAGAATATATTTGTGACAAACAGCTACATATTATGGGGGTAATTTCGTTGAGTTTAGTTCGAAATATTTCTTAGGGTTAGGTATACAATTTTTGTTGATAAATATTCTCAATGTAAAAAAAAGCCTTTGCAAAGCAGTGGTATACTAATAGACCGTTTTATTTTATATTTTTCACAGGTTTTGCGAGTGACGTCTACTTCACAATGAAAAATAACAATGAGTTGTGTTAAATATACACAAAAAAAAACAAATCTACAAATAAATCTGAGAAAAATAAACGTGTCTTTTCAACAAAACCCCAAAACAATTTAAATCCGTGTAAGTTATAACTTGTATTACTGGTTTGCGGCAATCATAATCCAGGTAATTAAACACCAAAGCCCTGAGAAATGCCTGTAAACATTTTGTATTCAGAACTCTTGTCATTTTTCTTTTAAATCCCTCGTTAGGCCGACCACGGATTCATTTATTTTATTTTAGTGTTACGTGTAGTGAAAAGGTTACAATTAAAACCTTAAATAAAATACTTAATATTTTATTGTTATTTGTCGTGTTGCTTTACTGTTAAAAAGAACCGACTATATGAAATTTAGGTAAATGGGACCATCTCTGAAATATAAACTGATTTTTGTTTAAAATATTTTTTTTTTAAATAAGTCTATTATTGCCCAAGATATATTTTTATTGCTATGTCCATCTTAAGGGGCAATTACACCACACAATTTTCAGTCATGACTAATAGATAAAAAAATTAGCAACGTATTTTATCCATTGTACCGTAGACAAAAAAAAAGATACAGGCGTAAAATTTTTGCGTGAGGTTACGTCTTAGCAAAAATTGTACTAAGCTGAGACGTCACAACCCCACTCATGCACTTTAAATCGGTTTTCCTTTTTTATTGAATTGATAAAAGAAAAAATACGTTTAAAATATATTTTTATCATCTAACTGGCGGACAGTTAGATACTAAATGTCTAAATTAATTAGTTATCTAATAATAATTATAATATCTTCTTGATCTAACTTGTTACTGCACTCGTATTTCTGCGCTAGTCCGTCGAGAGACTAGTTTTGATATTCTCCGCTCATTTCCTTCGCACCGCGACTATCCTTCACAAGTGCGGTCCCGTTCATGACCACAGATTAGTTAGATGTCTCACTAGGTAGCCACTAAAACGATCCAGACATAACTTAGTCATCATTTAAAATTGAGTTTTTTAAGACTAGAGAAGAGATTTGAGGAATTAAGAGGTTTTTATTTATGAACAAGAAGAATGAAGATTATAATAAAATACTGGGCTTATATAATATATTATTTATCTATCAATGCAGAATCTTAAAACCACCATTAAGTTAATGGGATTAATAATTTCATCAACAATTATACACACATATTTTAATCACTATAATTACGAAAGAAAATCATACCACCCAAAACCTCTTGCCCTAAATGCATATACCAACTCATTAGTGTAAAAAAGTCCAGATCCCCGTTTTAATCAAGACCAAGGTAACCCTTTAAGGAAAAGGCCTTAACAAAAGTATAGAACAGTAAACACACGTTAATTTAGTCCTATACATAAGGCCTCGTTTAATTATTCATCTCATTAGAGAACTTCTAGGCGTTCCTTTGTAGATAGTTGGATCGGGTGCACTGCCGATAGCCTAGTTCCCGGGAAACTTCGGCTAAAGTTTTGAGAATATATGTCGTGCCTAACTTAATGTCTTCCAATTGAGAGTCAAAGATAATATGCAGTATTGGAAGTGCCAAGAGCATTGTTCTGCTGCTTATTGTTTTGAGTGTAGAGGAAATAATTTTAGTAATTAATGGTTCACATTGTCAGTATGAACTTATATTGCAATACAAATAAAGGCATTTTTGTTTATTTTCCAAATTTTAGCATTAAATGAGATATTTAAAAATATTTACATTGTAAAAAATAAAGTCAAAGTTTTCTTAGATCTTCCAAAATTTTCAATTGTGTTTAATGCAGTTTTCCAGCAATAGACAGAGTGATTCAAGAGGAAGCTTTATATGTTTAATACATGCATTTATGCATAATAGAACATGGTAGTTATTATAATAATATTTTTTATGAGACACTTAGAGTAATTACTAAAGCATAATTTATCTAAGATGAGACACCAATCCACAGACATCGATATGAAAAACAAAACACGTGCACTATGCAACCTTCAATCAATTTAAGCGGAGAGCACTGTCAGAGTTCAGGCGGGCATAACATATCGTGCGTCGGGGACAGACGGACGGATAGTGGCGTGACGAGGGGAACGTCACTAGCATACCATCACAGTCAATTCTGTTTATACCAATTCATAGCAATTCATTTGTTATTTAGCTTTCAAACTTGTTATATGATCGTTCACTTGTTTTTTGTTAGTGGGAATGTATAAATCTAACTTGTCACGTTTGATGATTTATACCTACTGTACAGTTTTTTGTTTTTTAGATTTTACTATTTTATAGACCGAGTAAGAATAATACAAATGTGATTTGTCTTGTAACCTATAACATAGTATATTTTAAACACCTTAATAAAATGATAATTGCCTATATGAATAATTAGGGAATTAGCAATTAAAATCTTAATTTTCAAGTTGTACGCAGATTGCGTATTTTTTTTTTATAAAATCCTTTACAGAATCCTTCAAATACAAGTATTTCTACATTTAAATAAAATCTTTTTAACAATAGAATTATTTTAGAACAAAGATTTATTTCTTTTTGCAAAATAAATCTTTACACAATCTGATAGAAGTGTGATTAACCCCTTCAAGAATCGTTTCTTTTGTTACCCTGAATTGGACTCATCGACTACTGTAATTACAGTTGAAGCAGCTTTCAACGCCTCACAAAAGATTACTCAGAACATTAATCTTGAAGCATTGAAAAGTGCACCGTTCAAACCCTTTGCATACCCTTCACGAAATCGCGAACCAATTTAGCGTGAAAACAGTAGGGTAGTCGACAGGTTAGACGGGACAAAAGCAAACAAGTTCAATATCGTGAAAGAACAATAGGGAGTGTGACGTGACAAATGACGTGCAGGTGTCACGGGCGTGTTATCGGCACGCCGCAGCCCGAGACGCCGAGATTGTGAATACAGAATACACTATGATTAAGCGCCGCAGACTAGAACACGCCTAAAATCTGAAATGCCAAGTTTAAATTTGGATTGGTTTAGTTTAAGAACTTCAACTGTTTTCGGGACCAATTAAGGGCAGAGAATACAAGGAGTGTGACAAATTACGTCAGGTGTCACGCGGCGTGTTATCGGCGTGCCACAGCTGCGGAGCGCCGCCGCGTTAGTGAATATTCCATGATTAAAGAAAAATACTTCGAAAAATTTTCGGCGAGAATTCTAACGTCGATATTTTCACGCGTTTAAAGTCTTTTGTTAAAATGTAAAAAGATAATTTAAGATTTTTGTAATGGATGATAATTTGAATTCTGGAATACTCTAATAATTGACATTTAACTATGCTGTTGTGTAGTAGTTCTATATCATTTTCTTTGTCTCCGCTTTCATTGATTAAGTCGTCCTTCAGCTAGCTAGATACGTTAAATAGACACAAACTTTAAATAAATTACCACCAAACAAAATAAATAAATCATAAGCAAGTTCACCAACCCCTCTATACTTACACCTCGTCCAAAAGTGATCAGATACGTCGTTTCACAGATAAGGTGGTTTCAGACGGAATGAGCGTGACAAATGTCACGCTGTCGCGACTTCCAAAGCGTCAGGTCTCTTATCAGCGTGCTAAAATGAAGAAATAAGAGGCTCGAGGCTCCTTGTTTATGTCGGAATGTGAATTAACACTGTAAATGTGATTTGCCTTAACGACGTGACAGGTTGAGATAATTTTCTGGATAAATATGTTTTAGGTAGACGACTCTTAATAGAATTACAATATAGTTACGAGTAAATTCTGTTATCTACATACATAATCTTTAACTAATGTTAAGGCCTCAATTGCTAGTTTTTTTCATTATTATTTTTTATTCATCCTAACACGAAATTTGTCTAAGAACATATTATTATTTTAAAGAGAAAAATCAGTTTTCAAATCGATTCAAGAACAATAAAAAAAAACAATGTTTAAAAAAATATTAGCTATTATTCATCTATAATTATAATTTTAAGCACTCTTATATTAAAAGAAAACAACAATATTTAGCTAGGTAAAATACAGCTCGACGAGCGAATTAGTTTACTCAAAGGAAAAGCTCTTGTCAACTTGATTTGTCACAACACAAAGGCTGTAATATAAGTAATTGTTCTTGTGACATTTGTAAACTAGTCACAACTGTCCTGGCGCTAGACCAGTATTACAGGCTTAATCATGCTCTAAGTTCACATAGAATATTCGATATGTTATTAAAAGCAAACAGAAGGTTAATACTTATAATTAAAATGAAAGGACAATATGGTTTTTTAACGGCCAATCAACGATTTTTTTTCTTAATCATGTGTTTTCGACACTCACAACAAGTTGTTTAGACTACCATCGTATTACATTATATTAAAATAAAACAGAGTACGATAAAACTTCACAGCAATTGCAGGGTTCAAAAACTTAAGTTTGTATTTTCAGACATTTAAATAAAACTATTACTGGCGTGGTGGCCTAGCGGTTCAATGAACGGATTTGTATGCACAAGGTTGCAAGTTCGAACCCAGGCAAGTACCAATGTGGCTTTTTCAAAATTATATGTACTTTCTTAATTATTCTAAGACACTTCTGACAAACGGTGAAGGAAAACATCGTGAGGAAACCTGGATTCCAAAATTTGGGATCTGAAATCGCCAATCCGCAGAGAGCAAGCGTGGTGATCAATGCTCGTGCCTTCTCTATATGGGAAGAGGCCTGTGCCCAGCAGTGGGACGTTTAAAGGCTGGATTATAAATAAAACTACTTTTGAACGCATTCTATCGCGGTTTATTTAGGTTTTCTCTCCGCTACCATGACACCTGTAAAACTAGTTTCACTTAAATGTCTAAGATTTACATCAACTTCACAAAGCAATATATTTTTAGATACTCAAAAGCGGACTTTTATCCCAATAAAATACTCTTTTATAAGATAGCAAACAAAAGAACGAGTAAATCACTATCGCAGGCCGTGTTTCCCTTTCAGTCTGGCGCGCAAAATGCCAGTTATTATCAATAGACTGTGAAATAAAGCAACCAGTTGTCTATTTGACAACCTGTCTGTGAAAATGAAAACATGTTCCGCGTTGGTTGCCCCCGTGATCTGTTGCGATTATGACGAGCGGGAATGTTGTAATTACTGTTGGATGTTATGTAGGACATAATTAGCTTTGCCTTTTGATGCGCTTTTGAAATTGTAGGTTATATAGCTTCTCTGTAGTCATATACCTACATGTTTTATAGCCAGTATGTAAAGAGGTCACTGCATAAAACCTTTAACGCAACTTTTGGTCATCAGACTTAATTACTACTTACAACGTTCTTATTCAAGAACGTACCTCCTTAGATGCAACAAAATGACCTATTTCAATATTTTAATAAATGTAGTGACAGGGTGCTATATACATACTGGGTTATGACTATCAAGTCTGCTTAAGAAATAGCTTTAACTAAAAAACAAACAGCAGTTACACAGCATAAAATTTATTACACATTTTACAAAAGCCCTTTCCGAAATCTCACAGTACACCAATTTTCAGCACACATAAATTTTGTTCTAGGACAAATCGCGTCGCTCCGGTCTTATCAGTTTGTGGCAAGATAAAACTTTACAGACGTTTTCTCGGAACATTTCGGATAAATTAAATTCCTTCACGTTGAAGGAATAGTCAAATCGTCGATGCACTGAAAGAAGCTAGCCTGATTTTCCAAGAGGTATTTCCTATATCTTCATACGGCTATAAACCTTATATTGGGTGTAGAATTTTTCCTTGGTTTTTGAGTAAATAATATCTAAGTTTGAAATTGGGTAGAAAACGTCTAGAAAAAGCAACGATTCATTGTTTGCTTTAGCTTTTCTATTAGTCATAGGAATAGTATAATTTTTATGGAAGACTCAAGCATGAATCATCAGTCATAGTCACCCCAAAAAGCTTGTTACGAAATTTTAATATTGAAATACTCGGATTGTTTTACATAATTACTAGCTGTACCTGGCATGCGTCGCAATGCAATTTTTTCTACTTAGCACATGCCTACTACCTACCTGCCTACTACCTCCCTACTGCCACTTAGGGGTATGAAAAATAGATAGTAGCCGATTCTCAGACCTACTGAATATGCATATAAAATTTCATAAAAATCTGTCAAACCGTTTCGGAGGAGTATGGTAACTAACATTGTGACACGAGAATTTTATATATAAGATTAAATGATCCATGTTCCTTTTTATTAAAAGAAATTGACAAAAACTGACATTAATTTGACATAAAAATAATAAAATGGAAATTTATTATCACACAAACTCAGGGCAATACAGCAAACAACCGCAGTATCACAGTAACTTCATAATAAATTTCATCAACCGTTCGAAAAACAAGACTATAATTAATACTGAATGATCCCATAACAGTCATAAAATTCGTCGCAGAATCAAAACGTGGTTCGTGTGTCATTGCGGATATAATGCATATTATTTCAAGAGGTGCCTGAAATAACAGTTTAGTGGTATCTCGCGGTACCAACGCGTTTTGTTACCTTTGTACCCACGTCCTGTTACAACAAACGAGTGGAAAATTCTGGATGTGTACTTAGCTGTGCAGCTGCAAGATAATGTGTTTTAGTGCAATTATGTCGGTCTTTTATATAACACTTTCGGAAAATGTCCAGATGGTACTTTAACGTTTTTGTGACCTGAAATTTCGTAGAGTGGTCGGGCTATGTTCAAACATGACTCTTTGGAAACATGCAGACCGTATTTTTTTTTTATATGCCGCAAAGGAAAACAGTAACAGCTTTATTAAACAACAAAGATGTCGAGCCAATGAAAATGCCTTCCCTACAAAATTTCTGTCATTTATTGTTTATATTAAGCGTCCGTGTATGATTTATCAAGGGTTGTGAGCAATTTTCAGTCTAATTAAGTTAAGGGTGTTTATTTTTTGTGTCAACAGATCCCAAGGGTTTCATAGAGACACCTGTATCAAATCGCGCGTTGATTCGATCGTGCTAATGTAATAAAAGTACAAACAACGGTCCACTAAAAGGATACAGCGAGGGGTTAATACAGGCACACGTGTTGTATTCACCTCACGTAGTATGTAAGTAACGGCGTCTTCGCACCGAGCATGTGACACCTAGCGTTAGGTGCCGTGAAAAATGGTCCATTTCCCGACGCGCGGATAAATTTATCTTCCCGAGGACTATTGCGACGCGCCGCGTTATTCCTGTTAATATTCATTGTGGAACAACAACGTGACTTTTCCAGTCCCAACCTCCTCTCGACTTTCCCCGATTCACTGCTTTAAACAAACACGTCACTTAATTCTTCTCGTTTGCAATTCATATTTACCGTGTTCTCCCGTTAACTCGTTGCCAATTTTATTTATTCGTTATTTAATTCGCAAAAATGGTCCCGCGGAAATTTTAAACCGATGACAAAGGCAATGCACCGAAAATGTCACGCGACCGCAACGCCAAACCAATTAAGCGTATATCTGGCTATAATTCGTCTCTACAGAGAGGGTGGGGTGAAGCGGAATGAGGCGAAAATATGACAAAAATCGTGTAGAGACCAGACGACATTAATTCAATTGTCGCCGGTCAGAACGGATCAGCGTTAGACAGATCAACGTGAAATCTGATATTTGGCGGGGATGGACAATTTCCTTACGCGGCTAATGGATTGTGAGGGGACGGCTTACGCGATTATTCATATGATTGCCATGTGTGGGGACATCCTTTATTTATGGCGACATATTTATTGGGCTTTCTGCGTATCGTCAGTTTTACTGCGCACAATACATACTGCTGCTGATATAGTTATTTATTACCGCATTAATATACAGACTAGACCACCAGACTATGTTGAAAGTATCCTCATAATTACAATTCGATCGTCTCTCAATTGCATTCTCATTAACGCAAAATTTTGCTGTGGATTTTAATTTAACTGATCATCAACGATTTTTAATTAAAGTTTAATTTGCGTCGTTATTTTTAATGACGTTTTATGGGAACTTATCTGCATGTAGTGTTGTTTATTTTTTTATCTATTGTACTCGCATAAAACTAGGAGTGTGAAAAGTGTAATAATCAATATCGACAAATAATTTACTTTTCAAAGTAATAAAGTAATTTTAATTCTAAAATTAGCGAGTAGTTCTGTATTTCAGAAGTTCACAAATTGTTAATTTATTTTTTATTAATTATTTTTATTACATTTATTTCTCAGAAAAAATAAGTAGGCTTTGTTGGTTTCAGTCTATTCAATTATCTTGTCAGACAAAGTTATTGGCATAGTATAATATAATGTTTTGTAAGAAATACAATGGAGGTTAGGATAAAATTATAAGAATCGGGGTAAAAATGGTTTAGCGTAGGTGTAGTAAAGAAATTCAGACCTGTGTTTATTTGCAATAGAGTGGGTTAAAACAGATTAGTATATGTTATAAACCCAGCATATCATTCTCGAACTAATCTATATTTTTAGATAGATACATTGTCGGGTGTATCAAATCCAACTTTCATTTGTTTTGTCTAATATTCGCGAATTGCAAGATTCACCTTTTTTATTTTCATATCACATATACAACTCATTCTGCCTACATCTTCTATTTAAGTAAATCCTACATCCATCCCTAATATAATCAATATTTATTTCTCACGTCTTTATATCATGCAAACGCCTGCAGTTACCCTGTATAAATGACCACTCTTATCTCCAAGATATCTATGCAATATAATGGAACGTGTCAGCTGTCAAAAGATCATAGCTGCTTCAATGGCTGCGAATTCAGCTCTGCAAGTGTTTGTGACATTTAGCGATACAGTACCGGGTTTCCTGACGCGTGTAAATTGAGTTTTCTGCTTGCCAGCACTACGGTGATCCCGATTGACAAGTGAACAAGCCCCTTTATTAATTAATATTTGTCTATGTGTGAGAGAGATTTTGTATAGTGATTTCGACTGCAAGTTTAAAAAGTTGTTGAATACTAACTAGCAATTTTGATGGCATGGATGGATAGTGCAAATACGGTGTAATACGCGAATCAACAATATTTTTTTTTGTTCTTTGTTAGCTCCTTTTTATTTTGATTGAATGATTACGATACTACCCGGTTGGAGTGTAGCCTTAGGGGCGCTATGGAGCAAGGACTTAGAAAAATTTTCGTTTTTTTTTTTCGGAATCTTTCGCCGTTACAAGTTTTTTTTTAATGTTTTTCGAAATTTACTATTATAGTCGTATTAATCCGTATATATAACGACAGTTACTTAATAAACTTTAACGAGTAGTGATTGGATAACCAGGTGCAGCTTATATTTAGTAATTAATTAAACTCCAATCAAAAAGTTTCAAGTGCTTAACTTAATTGAACTGTCTTAAACTTTTTAAGAATCCTTTTATAATTCAATACAATATTAAAAGTTAAGTTATAAAAAAGAGCCGATGTCGCCTTGTTATTTTTATCAAGTAATTCTAGTAACACCTTGAAAAGTCCTGAAACTGAAGGGACCTTACGAATATTAACAAAGTAACTAACATACGACATAGTTATAGTATTAATAAAGTTAATACTTTAAACCCTTAAGCCTTAAATCCTAGAACAACAAAATAAGGTGCTATATGAAATTTACTTGGGCTTGTTTGTGTAGGCTCAGGCAAGGCTATTATTAAAACAAGGTATAGCGCCTTAAAGCTGCAAGCAAACATTTTTCAGGCGAAGATAAAGTGTTACTATCCATTTGGGCAATGTATGATGAAATTAAAACATTCTGAGTCTAGGCATGTTCTCTATTTATGAAAAGTGTCTTTTCTGAACTATAGGGCAGTTTTTTTATTCATTCACTAGCTGTGCCTGCGACTTCGTTCGCGTGGATGACGAAACTTATCAATGAGTTTTTAACCGCAAAATTAAGTTTGTTTTTTATTGTTTATACTTTTCCATGCCCATGATAATAAAGAATAATTATAGTAAGTTTCATCGTAATCGAACCGGTAGTTTTTGCGTGATACCTGAACAAACAGACAGACAGACAGACAAAAACCTTTTTTTTTCACACTTTTGGGTTCGGTATCGGTCTAGTAACACCGCCATTTATTTTTTTGATATTTTCAATGTACAGAATTTTCACTTTTACAGATTTATTTATAAGTATAGATTAGGAATAAGTACATAAAGAATACTAGCCTATATACATCCCACTGCTGGGCACGGACTCTTCCCTTATAGAAAAGGCACGAGCATTGATCACCACGATTGCTCACTTGCGGATTGGCGATTTAAGATCCTATGGAATCCAAGATTCCTCACGATTTTTTCCGACACCATTTGTGAGAAGTGTCTTAGAAATAGGTATCAATTATACATGTATTTTTTTTTATTATATATTGTAAGAATAATTGTATTTATGAACATATAATCATGCAATAATAATGACTTCCGAATACTAAAAATACAAATAAAGTAATTAACTACAATACATAACATTGTTTTTTCAATAAATCTTTCTTCGAAACATTGCTATCTATCTAAGTTTAAAGCTGCTCGTTAACTAGAATGTTTGACAGCATCACTTCTTGATAACTCGACGTATCGACTAAGTATGGTGTCACTATACAAACATATTCGAGAAGAACGACAGTAAGCAAATCTCTTTTTATTTCTGGTGATTTTCATACTTATGACATATTATCTTAATTTTTAATAAGACGAAATAAAACTTTGTTTTCTACTTCTAGCATTAAAATTTTTATGTTTTCTAGACAAACAAAATTAATTATAAAACGTAAATAAAGGTTTCTAATGTCTATATGTACTATTTTAGGAGAATAAATACCAGCGACATCGAGTTTTTACTATATAACTACGGAAATCAAATAATAAATAGTCAAAAACCTACTCAATAAGGAACAGGTTCTCACTACTCTATCACAACAAATCTACCTGATTACAAGACAATGTCGTTTGTGTACAAAATAATAATAAAGTCTCTCTTTTTTTCTTGCGGGGGGAAACCTTCAAAAGGCACCCGGGATTTATAAGACCGGGGAGTGTGGGATTTTTACCGCACTAAAACCACCCCGTTGGTCACCATCAGAACATGAAAAGAGGCTTCTGTTACCTCTTATACACACAGACAGGCCTGTTGGTCTAGTGGTTAGTGACCCTGACTGCTATACCGGAGGTCGTGGGTTCGATTCCCACTCAGGACAAATCTTTGTGTGATGAGCACGATCATTTGTTCTGTGTCTGGGTGTAATTTATCTACAATATGTATGTATTTAGAAATATATAAGTATGTTTATCAGTTGTCTGGTTACCATAACACAAGCTCTGCTTAGCTTGGGATCAGATAACCGTGTGTTAGTTGTCCCGGAATATTATTATTATAGAACAAACCAGAAGCCCCCAATAAAGTCTCTCTTACCGAACTTAACCTTCTGTTACAACTTTACATTAAATTCCTAGTCAGTGTGAAGTTTGATCGCATTTCTCTGATCAAATTAATACTCAGTATACAAATGTTTCGCTTACTTCATCAGAATTTTGATCATTAGTACGCAGTTCCTTGTTTACTGTTCGCTTTGTTTGAAGTTATGAGCACACTATGACTTCATTAGAATATGATAGGTATATGAATTGGTTATTAAATATTAGGAACATAATGATGTATATCAATATATTATTATTATGTTCATATTTTATTTGATCGGTTTATCGAACAAACGAAGGTAATTCGAAGGTTTACTGCCATTATTAAGACATATGTGTCTTAAAGACGCGTTTTATTTCGACAGTGAGACTGGCCAAAAGTCTAATGAATATAAGTATAATTAAATAAAAATAATAATAATTTTGATATTTTTTGTTGTCTTGGGACAATTTAGCACATTATGAAAATATGGATTAATTTAAACGACTATGATAAATGTTATTAAAATTCATGAAATATCATTCTAAGGATCTAAATATTTTTTTTATCCATTTCGAATATCTAACCGAGAGCGAAATTAATCAACAATTAACATTTAAAAGCAAAATATTTAAATTTAAATGTAAAAGCCATTTAAATAATTGATTAGCAGTAGGTAATTATAAGTGAAAACCGCTAAAGTAAATGAAGCTTCGTGTAGTTTAAGAGATCGCTAAGAGTTAAATATTTACTTACAGAAATTATACTAAGTTCAAACTACCTCGTAATGTTACGTAAACTATATTTAAAGTTGTTTATTTAACTTTCGCTTAGGACGGTCGGGATGTAAGATATTGATTTTTGTTCCTTCATATTTAGGGATGATCTTGTTTCGTTCTGTGATGAAAGTAGAATATATCTTTATAATAATATTTTACATAGAGGCTTTCATAGCGATAGGAGCATATTAAAAAAAAAGTAACTGTGATATATTTATTTAGTAATTACTGAGCAGAATGACTACTTATTTATTTTTCGTTATTTTCGTTATTAATGAAAGTTTAATTCAGACCATCCTATCCAAGTATTACTGTTTATTTTACTTTAAACTTCTTTACCATAAAAATTACAACGATTTTCGACGAAGAATTTGCCGTTATACCATTGATGTAGGTAGATACAGACTAAAGCGTTATAAGTAAAACTTTAACAACACCAAATCGCAGACCAAATACTCTATAAAACTTTTAAAACAAAAGATAACGGTAATAACAGTCGCGATTGCGGGTCGCTGGACTAATAAATCCGAATGCCATACAAACCAAACCACTCAAAATAGAAAACAGCTGAATTCATAAACTCTTATATAAAATGGGTCGAGACGACAATAGAGTACGGTTGTATGCCTAGCTGTTAATAGTTTAAACAAGACTAGTAGAGATGTAATCTTGTTAGCTAACAACCTGCACGGCAAGGGCTCTCCCGGCAAAGTTAAGGCAATTCCCTTTACTTAGAAAGCAAGTTTCTCCGCCAAATGTACCTGGATTCGGGCTGTGACTGTATGGAATCAAACATTTGATACTCAGTCTTGGTTAACAATAGGTTGCTGTAGTTGTTAATAAAGTTTAGTACAAGTTACACATGCCTATAACAGTCGACGTGTATTAGCTTAAACTATTTGTATTAGTTGGGTGTGTGTTCAGTTGAACCTCGCGGTACAATCATTCGATGCTATTTAACCTGTACATACCTAATGAGTATGACGTATAGGTAGATGAAAATTTTCAAAATTAAAAGACAAAAATTGCGTCAAAAATTGATATAAAGATAAACTCATATAAATTGCCGTTTAGTTTCTTTGATCGATTATTATGTTCGATATTTTCCAATTACTCCCATTCAATCATCATCTCCCTGCCCTGTTTCCAATTATCGCATATGGCCATTATGTATAACATAGGGGGTATGTATCACATAAGACGATATATATTACATAGAGGTGTGTATCACATAAGGTGGTATGTATTACACAAGGGGTATGTATTACATAAATAATACATAATTGTTAAAGTTGACAGTTATCGTACAATTATACATGTTTCAAAAGTTCGTACCTAAAAGGTATTTATTTCTTGCATAAGTGGAAATATTGGCAATATACATTCTAATTTGCAATTCAGCCGGGAAATAACTCGGTTGGCTCTCAAGATACGAGTGTCAAAAGGAGCCTGGCAGAGGTCCAGCTAACTGGGTAGAGTGGAAGACCAAGTTTTTGAATTCAGAGTTGTTTTATGTCGCTATAAGGTTAAAAGATTAGTATGAGTAGGTATTAGCTAAGAATGTTAGTTTCTTTTTAATAAAGGTAGTGTTGAAAGTTTTCGGTTTGGTTAAGTTTTCTATTGTATTAAGAAAGCTTTGAATAAGCTCCGAATTTGATGTTCGAATAATTTTAATGGGTAACATCTGTACAGTTAATTATGACTTCAACTTAGTCTACATCATAAGTTGAATTATTTTGTGTTTTTTTTTTTTGAATGAATAGTGTATATTTAACTTAGGGCGAAGAGACCTAATTACATTGAACAACCCTTTCCCTACTGTCTGTAAATCAATAAATAAAAAAACTATTGTACTTAAAAATTTAATCAAGGACAATTTTAAGCTGAAAAACGTTCCAAAATATAACATTCAGTAAAAAGCCGTTGTACAATGGTTTGTAATAAGGTTCGCAGACTAGCCTTCAGGCGGCGGGCGAGACACCGCGCCTGCCTTAGGCCGTCTGCTACCCACTTCATTTGAATACAACGAATGTTTTCATTACACGAGTAGGTAGGTTCAGTGTTGTATTTTAGTTGGTAATATTTTAAGACTGGCTGATTATTACAGTGTAATAAGCGTAGAATTAAGTAAGTGCGTAATTAGATAAGAAAAGAATTTAAATATTATTGTGAAATAAAGTTAATGTTACATTACTTACTTTATACCATTTAAGTAAATAAAAAATATTTTACTGTTCGTTTCACAAGTAATATAATACCGAATAAAAAAATCTGTTTATAAAAAAATACTATGGTATGTAAAGAGACAAAACAATTATATTTATTTTGCACGTGCTCGCTCTCAAATTTATAAAATACAACAAATTCAATTCAATATTCCGTATAGACGAAAAATATTATATTTCGTCTTCTAGCTAAATACTCAATTCGTTTATTGCAGTTGTGTGTAGCTGTGCTCATGATGAAACAGCGATGCTAACATAAGTATAAATATAAAACAAACATTTATTTCCACTATGCAGTTCCAATACTTTTACAGCAGAACATCTGCAGTTCTGCTCATCCAGCAAGCGATAAAGTACTTAATAGTTTAGTTAAAAATTCTGCTCACATTTTATAGAACTGCGCGCCTACCATGAGCTCTTAAAGCAAATTAATGCCGTTGAGTAAGCGAGACAGCGCTATGCGCAGTGTAGTGCGCCGTCTCGCTTCCACAACCGCAACAGTACTGGTTTAAGAGATCATGGTACGGGCTCTGAGATCGTTGCCAACTACTAGTCTTTGAACTGGCTGCTGCCATTTGACATACTTATCATTGTTTTCCCCGTAGTATTGGGTATTTTAAAGCTGTGTTCTGTAACTAAATTGTATGTAACAGTTGAAAATTTGATCTATTTTCCTTTGTGTATTGTTTATAATGTATTACTGTAGAAACATTCATGGACATATTCCATTCTCATTTAGAAATAATGTAGACTGACATAATATGTATGTCTTAAAAAAATAAATTCTTAGTACTATTTCAAAAATGTTAATTTCATATTGGTCACCTTAAGAATATGTAAAACGCGTTCCTTCATCTAATCCCGTAATTATTCCAAAAACGAAATTAAAAAAGCATTTATCAATTAAAACGTTCCCAAAAAGTAGAGCGAGCACGTCACTCAACCTGTTGTAACAACATATTGCAGTGCAGTGAAACTTTTCAATTGGCATAAAGTTGCGCGTGCCCGGCGCCTGATCAAATTATTACCATGTTGCGGCTCCAACTGCGTCAGACACCCTCATCAAAACCAAAAAGACGTATCTACTTGAGTGATAGGACGCCACTACCAACCTTCCGCCGCCAACTCTAACCAAGAAGGTCGTAACTACAAAATCCGTTCACTCAACGACGTCCTTTTGAGTCCCGCATGTTATACTTCGTCTTCGCTTAGTTGACAGGAATGATTACAGACTGTGTGTGGCAACTTCTTAATAAGTCTTCACAACATTTGCATCGCCAACGGAGCCTTCCGCCACTGAAATGTACACCAACTTTATTCTTGAATCTCCAATTTTGTGTCGCGAAACTTTCTACCAGGAAAGTGTCGAAGCGATAAAGAATGTAGGTAAGAAGTGACTTTTATTGTTGTTTACTTTATTCACGCATGTTTAGCGTGAATGAAGTCCCGAATAACGATCATAAAAAGTATTTCAGCCATTGTTGCGAACAAAGTTGAACTGAAAGGGGCGATCAAAAGTTCAGTGTACGTTTTACCTGCAAGAAGTGTTGTAAAGTTAAGAATGTAAAAACTCCTTTCATTGTTCATTGAATAAAAATATCATAACCTTTTGTTCTAAAAGAAAATGTACCTATTTGAAACAAAGTACAGGAAAAAAAAACATCATTCTTAAATAAATTACAAAAAAATCTCTTTGTTTCTCGAAACAAATAAATAAATTAAAATCGTAAATAAAATATGAGCAAATATGTATCTCTGCGTTGACTGACCATAAATATGGACGTATGAGCAACGAGAAGCAAAACACAGGAGGTGTAGGTGTGACCATGTGGGTGGAGTGATTGAATATCTGTTTCTGCACTCAAAATACAAACAAAAATATTTACAAGCATAACTTACAAATGTGTTATCTTTTACTATTTGTATTTGTAGCATATAATCAAGTCATATTTATATTTAAAAATGTAAAAGTAATTTTTGTATCTTTGTCCTGTTATGCTTTCACGGTTGAACCATATAACTGATTATGATAAAGTTGGCATGAGGTTGGTATGAACTCTAAGAAAGGATAGGCGATAAACGAAATCTTCGCGAATAAAGCAGCGGGTAAAAGCTAGTATAATATATTTGGCGAATTATAATTATAAACATGTGAATTTCATAATTTATACCTTTATCTGATGTAGAAGACACTATTATGAATTTAATTAAATTTATTGTACACAAATTCGTTGTATTATCTTAAAATAATCAAGAACTACAAAATTGCCAAGAATAATTTCGTAAGTCAAACAGCAATGCCAAAAAGGTCTAGGTTATAATCACATGGAGCGTCTAGCAGATTTTCAACAGCAGCATATCCAATAACCGTTTACTTTCATGGTTGATATATGCAAATAAATATATTTATATGAAGTGTTTTAACTACTTCGCACAAGTTTCCATTATATTATAATCATTGTCGAAATAGTTAAGTGTCTCTTTGTCTTTTGTTTTACAAATGTTAAGTCAATAACCGCACTGAATACTTATTTTGACTATGTGTATTGGTCTATATTATACCTATATTGTATACTAGCTGTGCCTGCGACTTCGTTCGCGTGGATGACGAAACTTATCAATGAGTTTTTAACCGCAAAATTAAGTTTGTTTTTTATTGTTTATACTTTTTCGGGATAAAAACTACCCAGTGTGGTGCCCAGGATAATAAAGAATAATTATACCAAGTTTCATCGTAATCGAACCGGTAGTTTTGCGTGATACCTGAACAAACAGACAGACAGACAGACAATTTTTTTTTTTTTCACTCTTTTGGGTTCGGTGTCGGTCTAGTAACACCCCTCGCCATTTATTTTTTTGATATTTTCAATGTACAGAATTTTCACTTTTACAGATTTATTATAAGTATAGATATACTTTTAAGGAAATAGTTTTAATACCTAATTAAAACGTCAATATAATAATTACGGACATTTATGAATGTGATTGCTAAGTTATGCTAAAGTGCGATTATATTCTTCTTGGCAAGACATGGGTCTTGCCTTCTCCCAAGTTAAACTGAAGGTTTTATTAATAAAGAAAAACCGGCCAAGTGCGAGTCGGACTCGCGCACGAAGGGTTCCGTACCACCGTCGTATGAGAGCCCCCCTTAAATATTCATTTTATATGGTTTTTAGTATTTGTTGTTATAACGGCAACGGAAATACATGTGAAAATTTCAGCTTTCTAGCTATCACGGTTTATGAGATACAGCCTGGAGACAGACAGACGGACAGACAGACAGCGGAGTCTTAGTAATAGGGTCCCGTTTCACCCTTTGGGTACGGAACCCTAAAAATGAACCATCAGCTATGTACCTTCGCAGGTATTAATACATTTACGTCAATAAGTCAAAGAAGTTAACGTATATTCATTTCATAACAAAAACACTTCAAACAAGAAAGAATTACAATAACTCCAATCGACACGTCTGTATAACAAACGACGGTGTTAGCGAATAGTGGCGCACAATAAATTCATGAAGTAAATGCATAGAGGACAACAGTCCTTGTCTGTGCAGTCTAGTGGCCACTCACAGTGACTGATGACCGGTGGATTGCCGAGAACGCGATTGTTCTCGACAAAATAAAAAGTTCACTAACGTCCCTATTCATAGTAGTCGGAGTTTTTGTGAGACTAAAGACGGGATTCAGTTGGAATGTAATGTTTGACTGAAAATACAGTTTTTGTTCGAAATTTTGTGGTTTTAATTTTAAGAAAATGATGTTTCTGTATGTAAGTCTTGTATCTAATATAGATGATTTTAGATACTGTATAATATATAGATGATTTTAGATACTATGTTCTATTTTTTTTATCGTGTAATCACGATACTAAAATTACACTTGTGAATTTTTACTATACAATATAATCCGCATGCATATTTTTGTAAATTTTCTACAACTTTTAAACGAAGGATTTACTACAGGGTGCCTAAAACCTAACACGGTTTTAAATATTAAAAACTATATAGTAACTCTATTCACTTGTTGGAAAACCAGTTATAAACCACGTATGGACTTTTATATACATTTTAAGCTGACGCAGCTTCTATAATTCGACAGCTGAAAGGATTACTCTAGAGCTTAAATTTCACGATTTCAGTTTTATTTTGTGACAGTATTAATAATAAGGCTCTATATAAAATAAATACACTTTGTTCAAAGTATAAAGGGTAAATCATTATTGTTAACAGATCGGAAAAGATATTATAAATGATATTTAATTTATTGTTAAAATTATCAATCTTTTTTTTAAATGCGGACAACATCACATACATTGCTCTGAACCCAAAGTAAGTAGCTAAAGCACTTGTGTTATGGAATTCAGATACAACGAAGGTACCACAAACACCGAGACCCGAGACGATGTAGAAAAGTGATTTTCTACATTGACCCGTCCGGGGATCGAACCCGGGACCTCAGAGCTAGCGACACCTTGAAACCGCTGCGTACGCCACTCGACCACGGAGGTCGTCTAGAGAAAGACTTGAAGAGAAATGACTAGTCAATCAAGTCAGCTATTTAAAGCCAAACTTCACTTGCATAGATAGCCAGCCCTAAGTCAAACAAAACAAGTCCTAAACACGATAGAATAGTAATTTATGCGCAACGAAAATTTCACCAGTTTTAAAGCTGCCAACTCGTTGTTGTTAACAAACATTGAATTATATGTGCATATTTATATACGTATGCATAATTCAGTTGTTTGAGAAATCTCGGTGTTATGCACTAAGGAAGTAGGGATATAGTGCTTATGCAGATGCAATTGTGAGTAAATTTTTGGGAGATTATTATTTGCTGCAAGCTTATCTTTCACCTAGATATTGAATAATATTGGAAAAGTGTACAAGCGACATTTTAAAAAAACTTAACGTATTACTACAGCAAAAAAAAATAAGTCTAAACACCATATACATTGCCCCGGAATATTATTATTATATTTGTAACCAAGAAAAAAATTACACTTAACGAAAAAATAATTCATTCTATTTAGCAAAAAAATAGTACAAGAACAAATTATTTCAATCCAATTTCGCACCTAAAAACCTTCAACTTACTAAGAACTGTCAGAAAATAAAGTCTATAATTAATGAGGAAGGTACTTTAATAAACAAGTAAGGCACGTGTAATCCGAATTGCGTACATCCAAACACAACGCTCAGCCCACCTTGAAAGCTGTAAATCTCACAAATAGACTACCTAAGATGAAGTAGGATCTGACCGTTAAGAGCTCTGTCGAGAAGAAATTGAACTCAACTCATTAGTCACGGCAAGTAGGCACGCAGCGTCGCGCGTCGCCTCCAGAAATTGTGAAATTAATTTTGTTACTCCCTGATTTTCGTTATTGTTTGCAAAAGATTTCGGGATACAAGTATCTTTAATAAGATCAAAACAGACTAGAGTAGCTGTTTTATGAAAGTTTTCTCCTTATTATAAAATATACTTATTGTTCCATGTTTTATGTTCAAATAGAACAGTAAAAGAAAAATTATGATCTGGTAGATAGACAGAATAAATTTCCACCAACCCTAAAAAATCTTAAAAATTACCACAATAGTTGCCTTGTTAGCACCACAGCAGAAGACTTAGAAGGTTACTCAAAGGCCATATTAGGTTAGATCTAAAGAAAACCACCAACATGAGATAAGATGATCCGATAACAAATAAGCATTTGAGGAATAAAAAAAAATACTTCTAAACAAAAAATACATCCCATTTCAACACCCAAGAGAAGACAACCCCAGAACAACAAAAGCAACAATCAAAACTGCTAACCGTGACAAAAATATAAAATTTCAGTTTTCCACTAGCTTTATAAAACTAAGAGCTGACCACTGGAATATAACTGGGACTTCATACCATCAGTCACGCCAAGTGGCCAAGCTCCATCAGGTTGACAAAGAGATGGCGAAATTCATTTCAGTGGTTTCCCGTGAGATATGATTTTATTTATTGCACTACACTGTTTCATTTTGAAGTTGTTCTTCAGTTTATTATGGTTTAATAGTGCGGGTTTAAGACTGAGGTTGTTTGTTTTTGCTGTTGCGCTTTACGATGGAAGGAAGGAAATATTTATAAGTGTTTAGGTGTTCAGAAATAAATTCTATGTGTTGTGGTTTGGACTCTTGTACTTTATGTGGAGGATTTAAATCAGGATAAATATAAAAAAATTAAGAGTATTTATTGCAAATAATGTTTTTACTCAGTGCAAATCGCATTTGATGGGTAGAAAAGGATTATTGGAGCGTATAATTGCGTTTCAAAACATTTTATAACCACATTTTCAGAATTTAACATAACATTATTAAGCAACATGCTACCAAACCCAACATGATAGAGTCAAATAAAAACCACTAAACATACGTCAAACTGTCAACACATTAACATAACAACGTAGTAGATAATACACATTTAAACATGCTCTAAATTACACTCGGCACCATAACACGTAGTGGTGTAAACCGCTCTGTATTCCCATTATTATTAGAGTGTCCTGACGTCATCCCATTCGCAAAGCAAATGTTCCAATTATCATAGCTAATGTGCCGAAGAGATGGGCGCACAGCCTGCAAGGAAACAACCGTCTTTAACATATTCCCGCGGCTTTTTGTTGATACGTTACTGTTTTGCGACTAAATTACATATGAAATTAGTCTTGGAATGGGATTTGAATTTTGGGTTTAATAGGCTGCTGCTTGTTTTGGACAGTTTTGAAATTACATGCAATATAGGGAATTGAAGTTCTTTTATAAAAAAAATTGTAGTCTGATTTGTTTATCATTTTGATCAAGAACAAATTAATGTTTTTAGAAATATCTTCGCCACCCAAGCTATTTAAAACAAGTTCAAAAGTGAATTAAACTCTTCAAATTCAAATATTTAATGCTACCGATGCAGACTGTAAAACGAACATAGATTAGATATGGAAGACTGGGCAAAAAATTGAGCAATCATTAATTATCCAATTTGTGAAATGAAATTTTGGCATCTGCATGACAATTGTCGGATCGTCTCATTTCATAAGCAAAATCTATAATCTGGCATTCGATAATGCTATGCGCACTCGGCGCTGGCATGTGTGCGAGGTCATCAGCAAATTCGTTGCAAGCGGCACTGGCGTGTTTGGCTCGAACGGTGTTGATGAGTATGCGTTCAGCTTAACGCTTCGTTATGCTCATAGCATATGCATGCATGTTCAACAAACAAATACACAGCAAAAACAAAGATTAGATCCCAAAAAACATATTTTTGTTCTCTCTGAGCCAGAATTCAACCAGACCGTTTATCTTGCTACCAAGAGGTTGAATTAAGTTTAACTGCTTGCGAATAAAGATGTCCTTCGAAGATAAAAATATCCGATGGGGAGGAAAGAATTTTCTAGTTTTCTTCGAAACCGTCTCAGTGAGGGTTCGACGGACGTCGACGAGTGACAATAAAATTAGATAAGTACAGGATAGCCCCGATCCGGGCCGGTCCGTCTTGCGGACGGAATCAATCGCAGTAAAACATGGTATGGAAGGACCGACGACGTTACTGTTTGAAAAACTAAACATTACATTTTCAACTTTATATCTTCGTGTTTAGAATTCATATTTCATATTTCAAACGCATCAATATGTTGGTCGATGTGTATATCAGTCCGCTTTTCTGTAATGACACAAAACGAGTGGACTTTAAACGAAACGGGGATATCAGAATGGATTACAGAAATCTCCCTGTGAATCGATGAAACGAAAACTGTACCTCAAACTGGGTTGCGTTTTCGTTCAAATTTTAAACTACTCTTTTTGGTTAGAATGCAGTTTTGGAATACTTTGTTTCTGTTTTGCTTTAGAATGAACTATATTGGTTTCTTATGCATCTAAAATCATTAGGAAGTTCTATTAATTTTAGATACATTATCTTGTTGCCTGCATTACTTAACTAACTACATAGTTAATTAAACAGTTTCATTGCACCAAATGGAATGCGGTTGTTCAGATACACATCTTTAGGCGTGCACGCAAGATAACCTTCATTAGTAGTTTACTAACGCATATTATGCAACTCTCGTTTCAAACCGCACACCGAATAAATTTCACAATATTGTTAAAGCATTTACGTATTAGGGCAAGACATTAAATGTAATATTAGTGTTTTTTAAATGTTAAAAGGAGGGTAAAATCAAGAAACAGTCTTCGTGATGCCATAATGATCAACCAACCTATTAAATACCCAACAAAAATATTATCTGAGCATTATTATAGATTCTTAATACTTAAACACATAAATAAACACCATTAAATAGGTACTGACGCCAAGAAAAGTGCGGTTTCAATCGCCATAACGGTAATGCTTGTGTCGAAAAATGAAATTGATTTTGCCCCCGCTTCCGCCTGCGTGCCGTATCACCACGTTCACCACGCTTCGAGTGGTTGGGGCGAGGCAGCGCTAATAACTAGCAGGGAACCTGCCAGAGATGTTTATTTAATGGCGTACCCATAGACGCTTCTAATGGGGATCCGTAGATACTCGCCGCCCGCGTATCTGAAGCCGCAGCGAGCGCAAATTATTTTTCAATGTGTTGTGATTCTTGTGTGCAACAAAAATGAGATAAGGGTGGAATTTTCAATGGTTATATTGTTTGCTTTGAAAATATGTTCTGAAGATCCGAATGAAGAGCCGACACGGTAACGACCCCTTGTATATTTTTCAAAAAGCATTGCGTCACAAACATAAAATATTATGACGATCACAATCATACAAACAAGTCTCCTCGTCTTTTTTTTAATATACATTTTTTACGTTTTCCGAACTCGAAAAAACCTCTAATAAAATTATTTTTTATTATATTACCTCAATATTTTTAGTAAATACATAATAATGCCGACTTCATCAAATAAATGTCTTCGCTAACTATAGCAAAGAATCACTTTTTTTTTACTCTGTCGTTTTATCATTGTTAGAGTAAGGAAGTACATTCATACATTGAGATTAAATGTGCACATTCACCTATATAACGGGATGTCAGGTAACACGTGTAAATCAAGCTAATGTGACAGTTCTGGCATCGGCCCGACCTGCCCGGTACGTTTACGAATAAATCTGACAACAGGTTGAGGTTACGTTCCCAAGTGATTTGAGTACACAAAAAAAAGAAAGATACATAAGTTTTAATAACATAATGTTTTTGTCGCGGTCTTACTTTAATCACGTCTTTATTTCACAACAGAAGGATATAATCGGGTCACTACAATAAATAGGCGTAATTCAAACTTTTTGTATGGTTATGAAATTACGTCATCATACTTATTTACTGTACTAAATATGACTGACAACGAGCAGTGTCACTTCAATTCCCAAACATCTTCTTATCACATTCCGAATAGTAAAGTGAATTTACAGCACGTAGCACAACTTAGTCACATCAATGTCACAACTAAACGCATTAAAACTAATGCAACTGACATAGCACACGTCATCACTTAAGTAGCGTAACCTAAATGTGTTCGCAGCTTAATTCGCAAAGCGTATGGCCAGATTATCATTTGAATGTGCCCTCAGACGATTGTCGGATTTCGTGACAGTCGCACAATGGGAGGCTGGCCCGAAGCAAAATATTTTTACCGAATAAAAACCTGTGGTGTTTTTTGTACCTATACGAGGAAATTACATTTTTATCACGAGTCACATTTTACATTTTCCTGTTATCTCACACTTCGCTGTTCGTATCAAGCGATTATGTTTCTTGTTTTTGTTATCCATGTATTTTGTGAATCGGGATGTGTTGACTGCGTATTACTTTTGCTCGAGATTTCAGAGATTTATTTAATTGGGTAGATAAATTATTTTAGCAGATAAGCAACCAAAATAGTAAATTTCTAGAAGAAACTTTTTAGTTGAATAAGTTCGTTTTTGTGTCTTAGAATATTTAGTACTGAATATTCCTAAGAACCCAAAACGAAAACATCACGGTCCCATCCAAACGAACCGTACATGTCTAAAGAAAATGGAAATCCAAAGTCAATGACTAATATTTTCCAAGCACTAGTTAAATAAAGCCATACTCTACAATCATACAGTTTAACGATACTTACACAATCCCCTACCAATCGGCTAATGCACTCGCTAATGAGAGTTTCACGGTCAATTTTATTTAATGCCACATTGCGTTCAGTTTCCCCAGGGCAAGGGCCAGTGCAAGTTCAGGGTATAGTTCGTGAGTTAGAGTGAGTTCTCACGCGATACACCTATGTATTGAAGTATAACGAGCTGGTGAATCGAGTGTACTGCCTATCGGGACATCTTTGTTCGTTTCCGTGACAATTAATGTAAATAACATGTTGATTGTGTGAATCGTGAAGTAAATTGACCATGTGTCCGTACATTATTTTGTTTTCATAGGTTGTTTGAAAGTTTGCGCGTATTTCAAAAGTAGGTTTGATTATGAAGACTAAGTTTTTTTTTGTTTACAACAAATGTAACAATGTTTATGGCTCAAATAGATAAAATTGTTAGCACATAGTCATAAAATTCTTAACTTAATTGTTAATTTCCAAATTGTTTATTTCCTCAAACTTCAATAAATCGACAAAATAACACCAAAATTATGTTAATTCAGGACAATATTTCCACAAGTCACCTGCAATCATTATAATGGTAAGAGAACGGCCATTTTAAAACAAACTCCAGAGTGATAGAGCACGAAATATGGAAGCGAAAAATTAGATTTAAAAGCAATTAAATGACGATGTACTTTTGAGAATGAGAGCACCGGTTGGGTCAGTCGGGTCGGGAAATAGGTGAATATTTCTTGTTGTATAAATAGAGCAGGTTTGCAATAGATTGCAAACGCTATCGGGGAATTCATCGAAAAATAGTGAATGTATGAACAAAGAAGAGTGGGGTGGAAATGGTTTGGTAAGCTTTGGTACCTAATAGTAAAAGTGAAAGCTTATAAATAGATAAGGAGTAGAGAGAAGATAGTTCTTAGCAGCCATTAATTTATTTGTGCTTAGTTACAAAAATAACTCAGTGAATTTGGATAATCAGCGTTCACGAATTATGAAAATAAATTATTTTAAGTGGTAGGTATATAAAGGTACCCAGCCTGTATGAGTACCTAGATGTTCAGGACTTATAGCGACTTTAAATAAAGTCAAAATTATGGTAGTTTTTTATACCGCAGCATTGAACCTCGTTTGTTTACAAGAACTCTTGCAAATTGAGTTGTTGAAAAAGCCTCCGATCTATGTAACGATATCTGCGGTAAAGTATGACGGTACAGAGAATTGTATCGAAATTGATTTTGTTCGTAGCCCAAGGCGAAGCTACCATACATTAGGAATCCGTGTTAGAACGATGGAAACGAAATATTTCACATACATTGGTGGTTCACATGGTAAATGCAAAAGTGTGAATAATGTACTATAAGCAATGTACTTTTGAATATTGATTTTAGTAATTAGATATATTATTTTAACCTTTATACAGATAGCGCTTACTGTTGTGGATAGCAATTTGACATTATTTGTACAGCATAAAAGTAAGGTCCCTGCTAGGAAAAAAAAATTAAGATAAATTTTGTTAGTTACTGATTTTCGCAGCCATATTATAGTTAGTAACATTTTTTCTTTTCGTTTCTTTCAATGAAATGTACAAAAAACTCCACATATTCTTTACATGATTTTACACAACATTCACTCTTCAAAAGTATCGTTATTTTCACGTTTCGCACTTGACCGAGTTTTGTTTTAGATGTTTTTTTCACAGAATCATGAATACATTTTGTAAATATTTTTCTTGGTCTAAATAAATATGTTCATGTTTTTCGTACATTTTCATGAACTCGACCATTTAAGGACGATAATTTAATAAGTAAGAAAAAAAAAATTTTATAGGCTAATAAATGTTAAAGTTAACGTGAAAATATTTTTTATTGTTAAGTATAAAACCTTTGTGAAATTTAAAAAGTTTTTATACTTAAGCATGCATGAACCTTACCATAGCATTATATTATTAAAAAAAATACAAGCATGAAAATATGCTTACAAATGACTTTACTACAAATAAACTAAAAGTAAAAGCGTGTTCTGATGTAATGAGAATTAACATTTTAATGTTTAAAACTACAACTACTTACTTTTACAAGACATTAAGGCTATTTCATAAAGACCATTAACATGAAACTGCAATTTAAAAGTTGTATGTTTATGTAATGGAATACTAAATTTAATTCTATTTTTTTAAGCTCACAATCCAATGAGAAACGTATCTGATGATAGATGAATACGGCTGCTCATGGCTATCTCCAATATTTGATGTCTTAACGATATCATCAGTGCCAGTACCATGAACTCATAAAGCGGTAGGTACTGGTCGTGGAAGCGAGACAGTGTAATTACTTCGCTGAGCGTCGTCTCGCTTCTACGACGGCAAGAGTCCTGCTTTAAAAGTTCATGGTAAGCGCGCATGGGAAATGTATTTCCCCTTTAGAATGTGGTTTAAACTTCGTTGGTGTGTAACTTAGTAAGACATGTACAAAAAGTGTGACCAAATAGGTATAATTTTGTTCTTCCCCTTTTTTGTCCGAATCGAAATAGAAATCGAAATTGAAAATCCGACTCGTTTTGCCGAAATCTGAAACAAGAAAGACCTTTAAGTGTGCTGAGTTACTGGGGTAACTTCTAACTCCACTCTATCTTTCGCAAATTACCCTTCTTGCTAGCTTATGTCATATGAATAAATAAATCGATAACTACTAAGCGAACCTTTATGACGTAAAAATAGACCCTTTTTATCTTTCCTATTATACCTTGCTTACATTGAAAAAGACACTGATATATCAACCTTAATTTAATCAAAACGTCGAAAAGGTAGTTTCGCCTACCTGAGAATTTCTGCGAATGTTATTTCAGAACCAGTTGACACTATCAGTTTCTCCACACATCTGAATCTCACGTGTAAGATAAGTAAGTAAGATAAACGAAGTTATGGTAAAAAGATCCCTATCGATGGAATAAGTAAACTAGAGTGCCAATAAAACCTTTTGTTGTCTAAACGTTACCTTTTTACTGTATGCGGTACGCGTACTAACTGGGTTTAGTTGGCTTCAGCTAGGTTCTGCAAATTATGCTAAACTATTTTGAACCTTAACATCGTTTGAATAGTGACGTAATTTTGCACAGGGAAATCAGGTTCGTCCCTCGCCTGTCACATCATCGCCATTGAAATTCGGAAACCAAATGACTGGGGAAGTTTTCGTTGGTAATCAGTTATACTGCTGTCGAAGTACGTTTTACTGTTGTTAGATAACGTCATAGTTTCGTATAGCAATAAATACTGCGATATAGATACGAAACTCCAGTCGTATCTCGATGTGTGTGGATGAATGACGTATTATATGGCTTGTGTTAGTATTGGGGTGCGAGCAATTATTTCATCGACTAAACTCTTGCTCTTACTAAAACACAACCAATTTTAAAGAATGGAATCCCTATGTTAAAACTATTAATTTCTTATGACATTTACCATTAAAATAAGACGAGAAAATTAAGTTTCTACTACGAAAAATAACGAACGTCATTGTTTTTTTTTTTCAAAATTGTCAAAACAATAATACTAATTATTTAAAAAATCTAATAAACAAATTAATTTAAGCTACCACGAAAATGTATTTATTGAAATTGCTCAGTTGGAAAATATATTGCTCAGTTGAACGTTACAAATTCTCTGAGTTCAAATCCGGACTTCAAAAAATATTTACAACTTTCTGAATCGTTTTTATGCGTAATTTTTGTAACGAAATACGCTTATTGAATTGGTTTTATAAATAAACGTACTTTGAGAATCAATGTTACGATTTTATGTATGAATAATGTATACTAAATACATTTATGATTTCATTTCAAAATTATCACGGTAAGCTTATTTTATTACTCGTTTATGCTTAAAGTACAGGTAACAGATCGAAAATATTATCATGCTACTGATTTTTTATTGAACAACACTTAAAGAGACTATATAAGTATTTACTCTAGGGACTCTATTTTTATCTTATTTCTTACGTATTTAATTTTTCAAATTAATTAATTAACAAAGAAGGAACACAGATCGATAATACGTACCTTAAAAAAGTTTTAATAATAATTTAAACTGTTATTTTGAACATCTACTAAACCGCAATAAGCACGTCGTGTGTAAATAAAAAGCAAAATAATAAATAATCAAATGCAGAAAACCGAACGAAATTCTGTGAAGCGGTTCTCTTCCGAAAAACGAAAAACAACCGGCCGCACCAGTCTGCGGTCAAAGAATTCATTTTACAAAAGTTATTACATTTCGATAATCTGTTATTTTCATCCAGCCCAGCTGAATTTCAATGACGGCTATTCGGCCAGGAGATACGAGAACGATACAGATACGCAGTTATTCATAGATAAAAACCAATCACTTTTATTGTTGATCGAAAGCTATATCCTCCCTTGCAGGTTTAAGTTAAAAATGACTTTTTTAAATATAAACAGCATGTTTACCAACATAATAAAAATGATGTGTGGTAAATTGTTAACGGCCTGTAATGTGTCCCTGTCATGCGTTTCATGTTTCGCTTTGATTTGCCACTTTGGTTAAAATGAATTGTTGTTGCACAGCTACGGTTAAATGATACAAAAGAGAATCATTATTATTTGCATTAAAATTATTTTTGATTTCTATTCGGACAAAATATTTTTTGAGATTGTATGTGCAATCGGGTTCCTACATGTTTTCATTCAAAACTGACTAGGGAAACTTAACGCAAAATGTATTGACATAAGAAAAAACATTTGACGGGCCTGTTGGTCTAGTGGTTAGTGACCCTGACTGCTATACCGGAGGTCGTGGGTTCGATTCCCACCCAGGACAAATGTTTGTGTGATGAGCACGATCATTTGTTCTGGTTGTCTGGGTGTAATTTATATTATGTATGTATTTAGAAATATATAAGTATGTTTATCAGTTGCCTGGTTACCATAACACAAGCTCTGCTTGGCTTGGGATCAGATAACCGTGTGTGAGTTGTCCCGGAATATTATTATTATTATTATTTATGTAGGAAACATGATCCATTTCAATAAAAAGGCTCATACTATAGTATACTACAGTCGTTCTTGTAATATACTCACTGTATTCAATGGTGGAGAGAAATCCTCGCCAAAACCCTTATGATCACAGCTGCTCGTTACTATAAAGTCTGGAATACGTATCTCCATAATGTCATTGCATATCCACACATACAATGTGTACTTAAACTAGTTGGCACTATTAATTTACATTGTAATCAACATGTCAAAGGAACTAGCTGACTAGAACCAGAAACAAATGAACTAAATGCAAATGGCATTGTCAAGTATGTACCCGAAGGGGATAAGTGGGCTTAAACCAACAATCGTGGCTCCAAACTGTTGGCCGAAATTCCAATGTTTTCCTATGGTAATGGTCGGAAAATACAGTCCGAATTTGTCATGATTATTGATGATTCCAATTTTACAGTTACAAGAGCTTCCAAGAAAATGGGAAGGGGTCAAAGGGCATTCTACATTACTGAGATACTGGGGCAAACAATGGCCTTCCACGACTGTCTCGACGATCAAATGAGAAATTATGTCAAGAAGTTCTACTGTCAGAAAATCATCCTATGCATATTTTTTAATTACAATAAATTAAGGTAAGTAAATATGAGACGGCTTCTTTACTAATATATAGTACTAGTTAATAATATTATGATATTTATGTGGCATCTGAGAACTCTGCTTTGACAATTAAATACGATTCTACAACTAATACAGTGGTACAAAAAAACGTTTAAGGACAAAGTACTGACTATATTTTCTGCAAGAGCTAATACATCAAAATATAGGCGACAATTTCAAGCTGAAACAACCATTGGACTTGCAAATAAAGCGACAAAACTCAATACAAGGAGCGAAGACACCGTTCCAGATTACCGAGCGAGTAACTTTACACGGAGTCAGCGAAATACATCGAGCAACGTCCACCGAGTCTACATGTAAACAATTTCTCATGTCGATAAGATAATATTGTTCCGAGAAAATCATGAATTATTCCGCTGAAGTGTAGAAATATTTTCTGCTTCTAATCTATGGTGGTAAGCGGATCACGTCAGCTTATTTGTGTTTGTTATGAGATCTGAGCCCCCGGCGCCTTCGGTGCAGTCTTGGTTCGCCCTTTCTATTGTGCAAATTGAACCAGTTTGTTAGGGTGAATGTTCATTGATTGTAGCACAAGACAACTGCCGATTAAGCAAATTGCGTACCAAAGCTTTCAATTCCTAAGTCAATAAATGCCAGTGTGGTCCTGATTTAGGTTTCGTATAAAGTATCGATAATTGATTTACTGCTGGTATTCTTGTTAACTCCGCCAACAAAGCAAAACGTACGTTTGTTTGTTCAATCGTGTGCATGAAAATATATTAAATGTAGCTCAATTTGTGGTTACCTAGTTTTTTTTTTATTTTTTGATACAATAACATTTAGTTGACTTAATAAGACCTAGAAGTATCACATATTTCAGATTTCTTTTTTTTATTATTTGGACATTTATCAACCATGTCTCGTGGCTGTTGTCACTTGCCAATTTTGAGAAACTCGACGATTCTTTTGTTTACCTACATTTTCTGTTTATTCTTGCTATCGCAGATGTGATAACAGCCTAACATCTACCTGATATCTGGTTGGCGGAACAATACAGTAATTTATGTTCTAGTCTCTGGAGTAATGATAGACCTAACAAGTTGTTGAATAGTAATGCACTGCGTCAATCTGAAAGTAGGTAACTGATTCCGTGTAATATGTATTACAGCTCTTACAGCAGCATTAATACCAAGTTTTATTACAGCGCTGTATAAACTTTATTAGCGCTGGACTGTTATTCGTAGTAATATGCAAGAGGAAATATTTTAATGAATGTGATGTTGTGAGTCGTAATTTAGACGTGGACGTTGTCTTTTGCAATAAATTGAAATAAGCTAATATGAAATGCATTGCAGATATATTGTAGCACTGATAAACATAATTTCAGAGACTGATATTTTTTGATTCAATCATTTCACTTTAAAAAAAAACTATCATCACACACTGTTAAGAATTTGGGAAAGACCTCGGCCATACCCAAAGATACCAAAGCCTTATGTTCAGCGAGCAGTTCTTTCAAAGTAGTTTTAGCATACACATTAATATCATATAAAAAGATTTAAAAAATTCTGAGTTTCATATTCACATTTATTTATAAACCAGTGGCAACACCAAACAGAGCCCAAAGCAAAACTGTAACAAAGTAGGCGACCTGACATGACAACAGTTTATCGTAAAACCTCAAAGCCATAAACAAGAAAACTGTTGGCGAACAATAAGTTCAGTATCAGTATCATGTGGGCAGTACAAAGCAGTTTGTATAGCCACGGAATAGTAAATAAATGGAGTGTTAGTTGGTAGCATGAACGTCCAAATTTGTTGGCCGCAACGACCACTTATGTCGTTCGTGTGAGCTGCCAATGAAAATTGACAATACTTCTAGAACTCAATGCATTTTGTTGATCGTAGATAAAAACGTTTAACTATAAGTTTTGTTTTATATTAAAAAAGTATTTGCAACTTTTGTTGAATAATGAGTGTTACCGTAATTAAGTTTGGTTTATGAGTAGATTACGTAAATACATATTTTGTAAAAAAAACCAGAGCTATGTTACAGAGTTTATTAGTTAAACATTCTTAATTGATGAGTAAAACTGTTAACTAATTAATGTCTAAAATCCTACACCATTTTTCCATGCAGCTAAGTCATAGTGCAAATATTTATGAAAACATCTTAACACTCCATTCGTCCATTAATCCGTGGCCTGTACAAAGCAGTCTGTATAAACGCATTCGAGTCACACATGCAGTGTTAAATTTATTCAACGTAAGTGTAGACCGTTCGCTTTGTGTCAAAGTTAGAACTGGTCTAGCGAAAGTTAGTGTAGACACAACTGACTGGCATTTTCAATTGCTTAGATCAATGGCCGCTACTACTGAAATTAAATTGAAAACGTAGCTATACGCGCCGCGATACGCATAAAAGTTAATATAAAAATTGGTTTTATAGTTAAACTAAGTTGAAAGAAATGTAATCGAACACTAAAGATATAAAAAGTTTGTTTTTATTGTTGCTAGGGGTTGCACATTAAAACTAAATGTTAGACATAAAAAAACGCTTTTATTTTGTGTATTTGGCTTTAATGTTAACTTTAAGTTCAAAAACGATATTTTGTAATTTGAATTTTTATTATACATAAAAAAAAATCCACTATATTTTTTTTCAAATATTCTGGATTCGTGAGGAAATATTATTAGCTGATGTTATCTTCGAAAATTAGTTGAAATCAAATCAGTTACCGTTGTAATTACGTTGGTGCTATCAGAATCTATTGTTATAATGCTGATTAATATGCTCATAGACAATTAATTACGGTAATAACAGATTGTTACCCAATTACTATCGAGCACTTTGATTGTTATCCCGTCTTAGTACGGTTATTAAACACTATTTAAACTTATACACTTCTCATCAAAAAAATCGAAACACTTTCGTTTTTATTGTTTTTGTCCTAATTTTTTACAAAAGAGAATTAATTCCATGAAAAAAAAAACATTATTGTGTAGCTGGCAGTTTGGTCATTACAGTAAGAAGAAAAAAATCAAAATTCGAAATTAGAATTTCATTTGTTTATCCTATAAATGAAATTAATCACTGTTTTGAGACAAATGTGTATTTACGGTTGGAGTACGTTTCTCGTTTAAAAACTAAAAATTAGCGCTTGTCTTTAAACTTTTTGTTTCTTATTTCATTTACTGTGACTTTGGGACGTCTGAAAAAACTTTTTTTTCTAAAACATATGGAAACTGTTCGCAGAAGCCGCCCAAGTGGTTGCATTGCTGGATTCTGGACTTAGTCAGCGTGTTGTGGCTGCAAGATTGCATCTAAGCTTATCATCTGTTCATAGAGTCTACAAACGCTATCGGGAGACTGGTTCGTTCACGCGCCGTTCAGGATCTGGCAGGAATCGGGTCACTTCTGAGCGAGATGATCGATTTATTGTAACAACTTCTTTACGAAATCGACGCCTTAACGCTTTTCAACTGCAGCAGCAGCTTCGCGTTGTACGAAGAGTAGCTGTAAGTGACTCTACAATAAGAAGAAGGTTGAAGGAACGCGGATTGGTACCGCATAAGCCAGCGAATGGGCCGAAATTAACTGCAGACCATCGAAGAGCGCGCCTTAACTTTGCACGCGAGCACCTAACTTGGTCATACCTTCAATGGAGCAAAGTACTGTTTTCTGATGACTGTAAAATTATGCTGTATGGTAACGACGGAAGGAACAAGGTCTACAGAAGAGATGGAGAACGCTTTGCACAATGCTGCATTGAAGAAAAGGTCAGCTATGGTGGCGGTTCGTGGACGGTTTGGGGAGGAATCAGCGCCGACGGTAAGACAGAACTTGCCTTTGTGTCTGGGCCACGGCTGCCTGCACTAAACTCTCATCGGTACATCGAACAGTGTCTTGAACCTCATGTGATGCCCTATGCACATTTTATTGGCAACGACTTCATATTCATGCACGACAATGCTAGAGCTCACACCGCGGGCGTCGTACGAGATTATCTTACCGAAGTCGGTATCTCCATTATGGTATGGCCAGCAAGAAGCCCGGACATGAATCCCATTGAACATCTATGGGATGAATTAAAGAGACGAATTCGAGCAAGAGATCCAGCCCCAGAAACACTTAGCCAGCTGCAAAATGCAATCCAAGAGGAATGGGATAATATACCACAACATGTGATCGTGACTCTCATCCGATCGATGAAGAACCGTATGGAAGCAGTAATAAGAGCTCGCGGAGGGAATACAAGTTATTAAATAAACGTTTCTTACATTTTTTTTTCATTTACGCGTGTTGTTTTACCCATTTCCTTCATATTCCATACAGGGTAAAAATTACTCATTATACAAAATACGAAACCTATGAAGACTTAATTTGAATATAGAACATTAACATTACGATTTAAAAACCTCATACTACTTACTATTAAATGACATTTTACATTTATTCCTAAATATACACATTTTTCTGATAATCCTTATCAAATCATAAACTGCGAGGTGTTTCGATTTTTTTGATGAGAAGTGTATTATTCGCTTTTATGGTACGTAGTCTGCTTCCTACGCCATCTTTTTCTTGACAAAATATTAATAATTACATAGTTACTTGTGACAGTAGGATTGTAGGTATCTACTAAGTTATTAATATAAATAGCTAATTTATGAATTAGTTAGTTAATAGAATCAGTCGAATTTTATGTTAATACTAACATGCGTAGACTGGGAAAAAATAACCGTTTCGATAAAGGTTTCTATATTTAAAAACGTATAGGCATATCTATATACATAAAATATAATAAAGTATTTTAATAAATCTGAATTTAAAATTTTATCCAAAGATGAAATAATTGCTTCTTGGTACTACTGAAACAGAAGTATAATAATAATAAATTGGTTTCTTAGGTTTACGCGAATGTTAGACATTGAAATAAGACTACTTTTTACGGATTTTGTCGCGGTTTATTTGATTTTAGGTACCGACGTTTTGACCCATTTGCAGGTATCATGGTTACTGGCAGTCTGCCCGTAACCATGATACCTGCAAAGGTAAAGGTTAGGTAAAGGTTCTTATTAACAGCAAACAATCCTTGATTATTATTTCGGGGAATATTGTCGTTATAGGAAATGTGTAGCAGCGTCCCGCGGTTCTACCTGTGTGATATCTAATTTTCGAAAACTGTTTTAAATTAAAAAAATATTTTTATTTTATATTTACATATTAATGTAATTGTCTAGGTTACAACTTATTTTCAAAATTAAGTTTCCTACTTACGTAATAACTAGGTTAATTATTCCATTAAATAGTTTTTTCGTAGTTAAGTAAACAACATCTAGACAAAAATGACAGGTAATTTAATATATTTTTTTTTATTTACAATTTTATCAATAACACTTACTAAAAAGTTCATAGTAGGATACAAATACAAACTAAACAAAAATACAACACTTACAAAACAATATTCTGTTCACTGTTGCATACGCTACAATAATAGCGTAGGTGTTATTTACACGCCAGTAAGTCAACGTTTATAACTGAACAACGCCTCGTCACTTTACTATTTTATTTTTTATAAAATGTAGTTTAATATTAATAATAAAATGTAGTTTAATCTATACTTATAATAAATCTGTAGAAGTGAAAATTCTGTACATTGAAAATATCAAAAAAATAAATGTCGGGGGGTGTTACTAGACTGACACCGAAACCAAAAGAGTGACAAAAAAAAATTTTGTCTGTCTGTCTGTCTGTTTGTTCCGGTATCACGCAAAAACTACTGGTTCGATTACGATGAAACTTGGTATAATTATTCTTTATTATCCTGGGCACCACACTGGGTAGTTTTTATACCGGAAAAGTATAAACAATAAAAAACAAACTTAATTTTGCGGTTAAATTCTCATTGATAAGTTTCGTCATCCACGCGAACGAAGTCGCAGGCACAGCTAGTCTATACATATAATAAATCTGTAGAAAAGTCATTTTTGTACATTGAAGAAATTGAAAAAAAAAATAGCCAGCGTGTTAAAGAATAACTAACAGAACCCATTTCCATCATTTTTGAAATTTTTGTCTGTTTGTCTGTTTGTCTGTTTATATGTTTGTTTGTGCACGCATCACGTAAAATCTACGAATTGAATGCAGACAATGTTTATATACAAAAATTATACACAACTTGAGGTATAACTTAGTTTTTGTTTCATCGAAATCGGTTCACTCTATCAAAAGATATAATTAATTTAGTGAGTTCAAGAAGTAAAATATTACAACACGCAATTCAGTACAGTACTTGCATTACAACTGTCTTTTGCCGGGGGTCAGATTTCATGTTACAGTATCAAACACAAACTACTTAATCGAATGGTGTAAAAAATTGAGAGGTGGTTTTCAAGAAATCGTAGATGGTTGTTAGCTATGTTGAAACATGCTATTGAATCTAGCTGATAAGGGGAGGAGCTTTAAATTTCCAAAATCATTTTCTCAACTGCACACATAAATTGGCATTATTGACAGATCAAAAGATAAACAAGAGGGTAACCATGGCAGACTGAGGTAGCCATAGCAATCTTCAATTTGATTAGAACCTATATTTTAGTGAACTAGCTATCGAGGTAAACAGCTTGGCGGTTGACGATTGAAAAAAAATTGAGTGATGTTGCTGCAAGTTCAAATCCGGTTGTTAATGTTTGTTTTTTCGTGCGTCCATTTTCTTATATAAGTTTGAATTTTTTGATACCCAAGTTCAAATCTCAGTAGAGATAACTCTTTTTGTGTTTTACTAACGTATCTTTTTTAAGTAACAAAATATTTGTAACATTTTGTTGTATTTTTAGTCGCAATAAACGACATCTTTAAGTCGTGAATTTTTTCTCAACCGATATATAAACTTACAATTATTTAGTGTTTGTATTTACTAATCTCCGTAGGTAAGTTTGTTCCTCATTGCTGATCATGGAGGAACAAACGTGCATGGCATGTACCGTAAAGTGATTCAGGCGTAAATGTCCTGGCCATTTGCTTGGAAATTTACGCATTCGCTGACTTGAAAACGTAAGCTTCCCCATAGATCACTTTATAGTTGGTTAAAAACTTTAATCCACTTTTAAACTATTTTTCCAACATAATGTGTAATGTTTTCTATTGGTCATCTATATTATATTCCATGGACAAGATCTTTTTGTATTTGTTATTTATTTTCTTTTACCCAAAAACCCAATGATATTTTTATCACACAATCTTTAGTATGTACTACCTCTTTAATATTCTTTAAAAGGTAGCTTGCTTCTCATGTAGGTTTTTATGCGTACATGATATTTTATTTATGTGTTTAAATTTCATAAAGTTTTTGTACCCTATTACCGGAAGGTTGGGCCAAAACCCTACATAAAATAAACTTTCTATCGCATTCTCTACATTTTAAAATATATACGTACGGTATTTAAGCCCATCACCTTATGCTGCACCTTACACTTAATAAAGCGAATTGTACAGGATACAGCCTCTGACTTTAATCAGGGTAGAATGAGATTGTCCTTGGACAGCTATTACTTAATCTTTCCAAACAAATAATTTTAAACACAGTTTTGGTAATTCTGCCACTGCGCCTCTCAAACCGTACGTCAACTTTTTGTAACTACCTCCTCTTTCAGTTTCATGGGTCTCATGTCAGTCACTGCCTATCTGATATCCACTCTCAATTTAACGGCGTAGTTCAATTTCGAGGTTTCGCACCAAAACCTCGCGTCCTGTAGTCTCACTAGGGACTACGGTACCAACGAGAACTATAGCATAAAAAATGGACTAATTTGTTTTTATGGATTCGGTTTTTGGGTGCCCTTTGCCATTTACTGCCTAGAGCGACAGCTGCTTTCACTTTAACTCAGAGTTGGCGCTGCCAGTAGACTCAATACCAAAACATTGACCTTCAATTATTGTAACCAACTGGGTAAAGCACAAAAGAGAAAACACACTACATATATAAAAGAGTCAGTTCAAAACTGCCCAAGGTAGACATATTTTGGACATTGACATCGAAAGCCACCATGAAAATTATAATTTTTTCTCACGGTTCTGGACTTGGAAGATAAATCTAAAATTTTTAAACAAAGTAGCATCAAAACCAATCCTTAAAATTTTTAGAGGTAAGCTAATTATATAATTATGACGATGGTACTTTTTTATTTTGAGACTTTATACAAACAGCAACATTTGTGACAAAATTTACTCGGCAGTAGGCAGTTCGTGTTAGTGGCCCTCTATATCACAGTCAAATATTTATTCATAAAGATGAATGATAGGTATATAAGCGAACAACGTCGCGGGTACAGCTAGTATTAATAATAAAAGTGGTTGCGAAGCTTGGGATCATGAGACGAGTTCTACATTGAGTTCAATTTAAGAATGGTGTTCTAATGACCGATTACTCAAACACAACTCGCATTTGAGTCTCCGTTTAGCATCATTCCTTTGTCACCTATACATCAGCCACTTTAAAGAAATAATGAACGTGCTTTGGGATTATGAACCTTAATTCAATGACTAACAGTTCAGTTTCCATCACATTCAAATTACTTTTAGGCCCTTTTCGGTAATATTTGTCAATCTAAAATGAACTTAAACACATGTTGTCAAAGTTGAAAATTGCGTAATTAGTAATAACGTTAAATTCTCTTTCCATATTGGCTTTAGTATAGTAGCAACAGAGTAAGCCTTGAATATAAATCAATAATAAGACTTCCCTGAAGTAACTATAAACCATTTAATTACCATTTTAGTGTGGGAACACCTACAGTATTAATAAATTAATTCGATTTTGTTAATGATTAGGTATTAATCGGATTGCGTTGTATAACCATACAAAATCTTCTAAGTAACACATTGAAACCAATAGATTTATTTTGAACATTTTTCAAATAAAGAACACATTGATATTTTTGTGCAAATTGGATTAATACTTACGATTGCGTGAGATCAAAAAACTGCTTTTAAATAATGTTGCGCGAGGCTTTTATACCGAAAATCGAAATACATTTGTCATTTGTTTTTATCTATTCAATCTATGCGAAATAAATCTTTCTTTTATTCAAATTTATTTTTAAAGCTTCGGTGTAAAAAATCAGCCAGCATTAGTATAAAACCTGAAAAATCTTAGAATTTAAATTGCCTTGTATAATATAAGGTATTTTCAACGAAGGTATCATGTATCTTTTTTACATACGTATATTTCTCTGTAGTGTTATTGTTATCGTCTGCTATTGAAGTCTGGGTACTACACAGCTTCTAGATTATCTGTTTTTTTTCTATGTGCATATAATATAAGTTTTTATACATATAACAGGCAAACCGGCTTCTTCATTTGACCCAAAGGTTGACTGGTAGATAATGCCTTGCGGCTTTAAGTCCGCCTTAAGTACGACATTTGTACATGAAAGTTTAAATAGATAAAAAAATAAACAGGTAGAAAATAAGTGATTTATGAACAAAAATATAATTTGACGACCTCCGTGGTCGAGTGGCGTACGCACCAGTTTCAAGGTGTCGCTAGCTCTGAGGTCCCGGGTTCGATCCCCGGACGAGTCAATGTAGAAACCAACTTTTCTACATTGTCCCGGGTCTGGGTGTTTGTGGTACCTTCGTTGTTTCTGAATTCCATAACACAAGTGCTTCAGCTACTTACTTTGGGTTCAGAGCAATGTATGAAATGTTGTCCGCATTTATTTATTTATTTATCATTTATATTTACTACCCATCCCTAAATTTTTAGAGAAATTCAGTATACCCGAATTAAAACTGTGTTTTTATAAAAGAATAAGTAAATTATGTTATCCTACAAACATAAAATAAATAACATAGTATTTTATACTAGACTGCGTTGGACAGCGCACAAGTAGTACAGTATTTTGTATTGCCAACTTCGTGCTGAGTCCGACAACTATTCGCTTTTATTTGTTCTTTTTATTAACAGTTTATCATGTCTTAAGTTATCGAAAATAATGGTACATTATTTACATAAATAAATAGATTGGAAGATTTACAAAAGAGGTTATACGACACAACGGACATACATTTTATTACAAACTTATTTTCAGCTGTTTTCTCAGTTTTAAATTCAATAAGTATCTGCTTCCCATAAACTAGACACCGCATCATTGCGTTTTTCAACGATCATACTGCCTTTTTATAATTTATATTTGTTCTATTGCTCATTAATTGAATATTCAATTAACATTCCATACTTTGTCAACATCATAAATTCGCTTACAAAGACAGATCTCTATAAAATATTCGTTCGCTCACTACATAGTATTCAGGAAATAAGTAATTATAAAAGTTTTATGCAAATGGGCAGTCGTCGGGCATACGGCACAAATGGTGGCTAACACAGGTAATGGATTGGTGCACAAATATGCAAATTGTACAATTTTGCCATTATTAAAACGTTCTGCAAAAGAAAGATCATTATTCCATAGCGTTTATGTAGGGCTGGGAACAATGTTGTATGGAAATTACATTATTACTTCAACTTTACACGGTAATTTTACTATAGTGTAATTTTACTTTTAATAAAACTTAACTTTTTTTTAAACTAAAATGTTCAATTCAAAATAAATGTTCGTTTTAAGGATATTTTAATCATTCACAGGCGGATAATCGAATATATAATTAAATTAAATTACATTTCAACTTTTATGAACAGATTGCAGAACACGACAAAACTATCCACTCTACAACATCAAACACGATCATTCAACCGTAAATATATTAAATCCTGAAACTAGAACCCACGGAAGCGTTAAATTAAATCGAATACATTACACACAGTTTATTAAATCAAACTAAATGCAAACTTGGAGCAATTAGCGGTGGGCAGCCCTAGTTGTTGGGTGCGCGTAAACACAAGTCGCTAACGAACCGTACGGGCCCCCTGCACAAATTTGCAATTTCGATTGCTAGTGTTTGCATGTACCTGCAACCCTACGTGTGTTGCGGAAAAATTGAAGGAAAACCTGCTATCCTGGTATACGGCGTATCTCTAGGGAGACTTGGTTAGGTCTTTGCTGGTTATGTATGGCATATTGTTAGGTAAGCAGGAATATCTCATGCACTTTTAGATCCCTAAGGTGAGAAAATGTCAATACATTTGTCATTTGTTTTTTTCTATTCAATCTATGCGAGATAAATCTTTATTTTATTCAAATTTATTTTTAAAGCTTTGGTGTAAAAAATCAGCCAGCATTAGTATAAAACCTGAGAAATCTTAGAATTTAAAATGCCAAAGGTATTTTCAACGAAGGTATCATGTATCTTTTTAACTTCAACTGAACTGAAAGTTGCATGATTTGATGTTGTGGTTGGTGTATTGTTAAATTGAACATTCCGAGTAACTTCATCTCGTGAAAAAATAGGCATATTTAAGTAATTAAGTGGACGTTGGTATTAAACTTTTAACGGTAAAAAAATACGATTGTTCTTTAGTGAATCATAAAACACATACCAAATAAACATACAGCTTTAAATAAATAATTATAAAGTAAAACTTTAATTAAAGTAAATAAAACTTAAGTACCTATTATTAATAATAAAAGTAAACTTCCTTTAACACGTCACACGTAGTTATAACTTTAAATAATCGTTTTAAGTTTACCTATAGTAATATTAAACTACAGCCAACGTAAAAAACTTAAAAAAATGTTTTCAGTGCTCGCGTGTTTAAAACGTGTGAGCCTAGAAAGGCAAATACAATGACCGCAGTAATTTTTATAGCCTTTTGAATTATATAATTGGATTAAAGCGTCGATTTGCAAGTGTTGTGAATTTTTACACGACTGCCCAAAAAGGAGTGTTATGTTTTCAGGGTTCATGTATGTATGTATGTATGTATGTATGTATGTATGTATGTTTGTGAGTTTCTTTATTCCACCATAACTTCTATACGGCTTGACCGATTTCAATGTTTGTGGTATCATTAGAAGCTTTGAGTTATCCCGAGTGACATAGGCTATGTGGACATTAAAAAATGGTCAAGTGTGAGTCGAAATCGCCTGCAAAGGGTTCCGAACGAAATTTTTTTTTGTGTTGTGTCATGCTTTTTTGTTGTTCACTAAAAGGTATTAAATTAAATAAAAAAAATATAATTAAAAATTAAAAAACACGCCTGCCATGTAAAAAAAATTAAAAACAAGTCAAATATTTGCAGTCGGGGGACCAGTAATGAATTGTTCCAAGTAACCGACCCCGACTGCAAATATTTGACTTGTTTTTAATTTTTTTTACATGGCAGGCGTGTTTTTTAATTTTTAATTATATTTTTTTCAAAGCCTTTTGAATTATATAATTGGATTAAAGCGTCGATTCGCATGTGTTGTGAATTTTTATTATAATTTTGAAGTTTATTACGTCAAAACAAAACACCGGTTGAAAAGTTTAATTAAAATTATTCTAAAACCTAGTTAAGATTTATAATTTAAGATAGGAAAGTACGTAGGTCTCGTTGCTTTGTAATTCAAAAATAACTTGATAACAAGAATCCTGAAAGGTCAAATGAGGCCGACCGTTATGAAAAAGAAAAGAAAAACCAAACTAAAAAATTATACGAAGAATAAACCTGCCTTCTTTAGATTGAAAAAACTAAAAATATTAGTTCTAGAAATTAGCCCATGACTATAAGCATGAAAAGATACAAAAACTAGCTCTAATGGTAGATTACCCTAAAAAAATGTTATTCGTAAAGGTATTCAACTAAAGTACCTACTTATGACTAGCTATTCTCAAATAAATGATTAACTTTGAACATGTTGCATATCATGAACTAGGACAACATAAATACGCAGACGAAAGAAGTAAAATTTCTATAAAATTCTTTTACATAACATACCTCTATGACTTAATGCATCATCACAATTCCTACGATATTAATATTTAACTTATATTTTTCCTATACAGCTACCTAGTAAATATTACCACCATGGTTATACATAGTCACTAAAAACCATAATAAAATTACGGTCGGCGTTTGATTCTTTAAAACCCGCAAAACAACGAAGATCGATGATACTTGTCGCACGAAACAAATCGAATCTATACTTATAATAAATCTGTAGAAGTGAAAATTCTGTGCATTGAAAATATCGAAAAAATGAATGGCGGGTGGTGTTACTAGACCGGCACCGAACCGAAAAGTGTGAAAAAAAAAAATTTTGTCTGTCTGTCTGTCTGTTTGTTCAGGTATCACGCAAAAACTACCGGTTCGATTACGATGAAACTTGGTATAATTATTCTTTATTATCCTGGGCAGCACACTGGGTAGTTTTTATCCCGGAAAAGTATAAACAATAAAAAACAAACTTAATTTTGCGGTTAAAAACTCATTAATAAGTTTCGTCATCCACGCGAACGAAGTCGCAGGCACAGCTAGTTACGGAATAAAGTGCAATACGCAAACACGAGTCCTATGTACGAGAACGTTTTAAATCAACGGTACACCGACCAATTTACAAACTGTTTTTATGTACATTTTATTCATAAAGCGGAGATAAAAGTGGGTTGCTTTGATAGAATCGTAAAATCATTTTTATGTGATCTGAAACACGACTGCTCCCATAGGATTTTTGTCACGATGTTGCCTTTACGATTTGAATTTTAAATCACAGAAGGTGTGTTCAGTTATGCTAAGAATTGGGTTGTAAATGTAAAATGGTGATTAGATTCATTTAAATGCAGTATAACTAGCTGATTTTGTTGTTTATACGATAAGATTGGCTTACATTATTCACGCGTTTAATCTAATAAAATTATGAATAAAAAAATATAAAATTAAACATTACTTATCTATTTTATAATACCTACTTATGGATTTTTCATAAAGCGCAAGGAAACATCCCGATAACATCAGCTTCTAAATAATAAAGAAATCGTATCACAATCGGTCACGGCACATACACACACAGACAGACAGACACGTCAAAATTATAGCACGGTTAAAAATAATTGGAATACTCCATACTGTAGTAGCAAAAATCAGCAGACGTAATCAAGCAAGGAGTGTGCCTAAAGCTCGTCTTAAAATAGCACAAGAATCAACTTATTCACTAGGGAACCCATACAAATCTTACAATAAGATTCCCTTATGACAGGATACGAAACGCCTACTGTATTTTAAAACCTGTTAAATGTCAAGAGAGGTAATCTTCGGATTACCCTTTAGTATTCTACATTGCCAACACACGTGTTTATTTTATACTCCAGTTTTTTTTTTCCTAGCATTTTATACAGGGTTTTAAGAAAACCCTGTCCGATCCGTTAAGGTATTGTTAGGTATTGATATCTGATTCCAAGTCAAAATAATTGGAAAAAAAAAATAAAAAAAATTATAACCTAAAAAAATTTTTTTTTCTCAAATGACAAGTAAGAGATTTGGCTTTTGAATGATCATTTGGCCAGGTGCTGCCAAATGAAAAAAAACAGAGAGATTTGGCTTTTGAATGATCATTTGGCCAGGTGCTGCCAAATGATCATTCAAAAGGCCTCCAAAAATACTGACGAAAATGGTTATGTAACTTTTGTTTAAACCTCAAATTTAGGGAATTTTGCGGCAAAAATTGGTTATTTCAAACTTCAATATTATTGTTACCATCATGAATATTACAAATTTAATATTATATTTGGGCATGTGATTGTAAACCCTATATCACCCTTTCGGGTCGAACAGGGTTTTCTTAACACCCTGTATAAGAGAGTGGAGAAATAGGAAGCTGTTAAACTCCTAGACTAATACCACCTAAATCGTCTAGACATTAATTCAGCCTAGCAACAGATGGGAATACCAGACCATACAATAATTTCTCTTAGCGGACATCGAACCTGCCAGCATGTGGAAGCTAGACAACCCACAGCTGCTCCATCCTATGTATAGCCATTTTTCAATTTAAGGGCTCTCGGTTAAAACGATCCCGAGGTTGGCCTTCGCTTCTAAGGGTAGTAAGCTATTTTCAGCGAATTAATTTTGTAGGCTGATCTGGGTTATCATGTTTATGTTCAAAACGTGCTACTTAGTCGACTTCAGATAAAGACGTCTTATTTTAATTCTTCGGCTATTGCGGGTCAATTAGTAAGAATACAAGAATATAGATGTAAGAAAATCTTCTTAGAAATTTCGATTGCTGAAATTTCAGTTACGTAAATACTATTTAGTTCAGAAAGCTTTAATCATTTTAACAAGCTTTAAATGCAGTGGACGAGGAATTTAAAACGGCACTATTAATCATCCTTCTAAATTATTTATTTATCTTACCCTGTTGAAAAACCTTAGCATATAAACACGGCAGCAATTGATATATATTCAATTCTGCAGGACAACGGGCTATGCTAACCACTCGTCGTTTTGCAAGTTTAACAATATTTCAGCAGGCCGTCATATGAACAAGCCAGTTTTATTTTATTGCCGATGCACGATCGACTGCTATCGTTTTGTTTCAAATAACGCTATTTCGCTACGCGTACCAATATTTCGTGCGGAAGCGCTTTTTTTTGTTTATAGAAGCGCGTAGCTTTTGTTTTACAGTTACACTGTCATGGTATGTTGAAGTGTTAGATGCAGAAGTAATTTTACTAGTCCTTGAGCTCAAGATATTTGATTTGCCTCTCGATAGCACCATGTAAATGTTCCAGCAGCAGAGCAAAGACATTCCATATACAGAAGGCACAAGCAATTCATCTTCGTTCATGGAAAGATGTCATTCTTACCAAACTTGATCGAGTTTTTAAACTAAAATTACAATCATATAATATTATAATATTCTGTTCAATGTAAGTCAAACCACAAGTTCCGTATAACAAACCGCGTCTTGACGAATAACTCTATTAAAAACTACCTAAAACCAATTTAATAACAGTCTGATCGTTAAAGGACACGATAATAATAAATCTAATGGCGGTTACCACAATAACCATTGACAAGTACGGCATAGTTCATCGATTAGGCGAAGCGGCTGCGACCTGTGATACTGTTAATTAAAATCCAATATTGTCTAACCAAAATTGATTGCCAGAAACCACGCTCGTACTAGACCAGCTTAATCTACGTTTATTGTGAAGTAACAAGGAGGAACGAAATTATGAACTGCAAATATTTGGTGTATGTCCCAATTTTATGGAGATTTTATAGTCGTGTCGTAAAATGGACGATTTATCTTTTTACTTTAGAATATTTTGCGGGTTTTAAGAGGATGTTACTTTGTAGGTTTAGATATATTCTGGTTTAAGAGAATTAAGGAATAATAAACTATATTGTCGATTGGAGTGGAAAACTTGGTCATGATTATCTGATAAGATTGTCTTTTAAGTTTCTTTTTACAATGTTAATTTTCAGTGTGGGGTTATACAAACTTCTTATCTTAAACTATGTCAGAATATGTAAAATTTATACGCGTATAGTGAGCAGATATGAAACGTACTGTATGAAAATTACAATAAGTATAAAGTGCCTATCTGTTGGCGTTTACTGTATGTATTGCGAACAATTATTGCGTACATCCAGTATACCGGTTGAGTCACGGTAATACTATAATACAGTACTCCAACTTCATACAAACGGACGAAACGCAACGAAACAAGACATTATTTACAAAAACAAAATAAAATGTTATAAATATTGTTTTATAGTATACCGGTACTAATAACCTTGTCGGTGCATAGTTGGTCCATATGCAAGTGAATAGCCATCAACAAATACTTACTACTAGTACCTACGCATATTCATTAAATAATAATAATCCAGCCTATAAACGTCCCACTGCTGGGCACAGGCCTCTTCCCATATAGAGAAGGCACGAGCATTGATCACCACGCTTGCTCTCTGCGGATTGGCGATTTCAGATCCCAAATTTTAGAATCCAGGTTTCCTCACGATGTTTTCCTTCACCGTTTGTCAGAAGTGTCTTAAAATTATTAAGAAAGTACATAAAACTTTGAATATTATTTATTCAATTATTCAAATATTCATTTACTGGAACTTAATTTAGTTTCTGAATTATGTTTTTATAACTATATTCTGTACAATTATTTTTATTAAAGATCATCAGACCATACCGTGATAGCCATTTTTTCTTGCTAACAAGGCTCATATCTATTCTATTAGATATAATAGGTACTTAGATAATTATCACAGATTTCATTACACTTCTAACGTAAGTTGTAAAATGCCATGAACTAGTGAACTATAAAACCTTTAAATGAAAATAAACGTGGGTGTACACATGTGCTGCATATTACGCCCACATTTCTGTGTGACGGAGCCGGTAACCTAATAGTATAAATCGGAAACTATTACTGTTCTGCAATATTGCTGTAAATAATAATAATGACTGTAAATGTTAGGAAAAATCCTACAGTGGCCTTTTAAAGCTTTTTATCTTTCGATTTTTTTTACATATAAAATACGCGTGAAATTGGCAAGGAGTGTATAAGTGAACAAACCTGCTTTTGGACGACTATCTCAAGATTTCTCGAAAATACGTTGTGGGCCTTAAAATGGGAGTTAAGTATCCCTCTTTCCAAAGGACCTTAAGTCCAATCGTTTCGATTTTAACACCCCTAAAACTAACATCTTTCCTCTAACATAAAACAAGAGTATCGGCCATAAATCACGCGATTTACATACAATAAAAGTTGACCAACTTCCATTCGTCGATCGGTTGGCAATTTGCAAGCGCTCGGACACGATACGGGCACCTTGCGAGATTTACGGCGTAACATAGTTTACGGGCGAGCCCTCAAGGCTTACTTACAATGTGAACCAAGCTCAGCATGCGAGTAACTTAAGCATGCATTGAACGGGATTTATTCAAAGTGTACCGTATTCGACAAAGCTTGTTTTATTGTTGGGAAAGTTGCGTTGCTTATAAGTATTTCATAATTATTGTTAGACATGTATAATGTACAGTGGTGGAGTAACCATAACCCCCTTTTCAAGTTACGTCACTCGGTATAACCGGTGGTGGATATACTGGTAAATAAGCTGGTTAGTGTCAGAGCTTTAATAGATCGTTGACTATTCCCTTGAAAAATTCGCATACTATAACTGAATGTAAGTGGAAATGGGCTGGACATGTTTGTCGTATGCCAATACAACAATAGGCTAAAATTACCACCGAATGGTTCCCAACACACATTAGGCGTCAGCGAGGCAGACCCAGGCGGAGGTGGCGGGATGACCTATGTTCATTTTTACCGAACTGGTCAGCCGCGGCTATTGAGAGAGATAAATGGAGGGAGAGTGGGGAGGCCTTTGCCCAGCAGTGGGACATTTCAGGTTCTTAATAATAATAATAATAACAATAATAACTGAATGTAACATAAAAAAATAATAACTTACTAAACAGACTTTCTTGAGAATGGTAATGATAAAACCTGCATGCAGAGATTTAGTGACTATTTGACAACACTTTCGTAAATTTACAGCTATTTCGAGGAACACCTAACAAGTAACTTATTTAACATAAGATATCTTAGTTTGATCTTATCTGCAAATGTCTCTAATTGGAACGACATAATGTTTGTGTTTTATTCAGATATAAGGGCCTGTTGTTTTTCTCATTAACATATTTAAAATTCTGTCCCACATAGTAAACTTTTTCCGACATTTTTTAACGACTGCGAACCTAACGAACTATTAGAAACTTTAATACAAAGCTTCACATTAGAGTATAAATTTCAATACGAGTGTAAAAAGTTTTATCGCTATAGCGTATAATCCAACACTACATTTTCAACAAAAATAACCCTCAAAAAGTTTCCACGCATTCAGATAATAAAATCCAATTTTCGATTTCTATTAATCGGCTACAATCGCAGTGGGCCGGCCGATTGTTCTTTGATATCGTTGGCATTGAATCGGCAGCTCGATTGCGTCGAGACTGGACAGCAAATTAATCCAGTAGACAATGGCAGTCGTGACGCGGCGCGCGCCATGTTTGCACAGACAATAACAAATTATTCATACTCGGTGATGGAATGTAAACAGAAAATGATTGGCTATTAGCATGCGGGGTGTTGAGGCCCTACTGACACTCCGGGGACCGGGGCCGCTCGGACCCGCGCGGAGGGATCATCTCCCTTAGCTATTAACAAGTCGCCGGTAGCCACATCTAACTTTGTTCCTAACGTATTCCGAACTTAATTTAATTAATTACCAACCCTCACATAGTACTCCATTTCGCTAAATATTATTTTCAAGTTAAGGGGACTAAATAAGTAAGATCAAACGGATCTGCGGACGTAATTCACAGTCTGATGTTTTAACGAAGAAAGCTAAATTATATTATATGATATGTTTTCGAGGCTGTTATTAAAGCTTTGGGATTAAACGCGGTCGCGTTTGGTTGGATTTTATTGATCATTATTCATTATAAACGCCGACGTTACTGGCCGCTGCATGTTGTATTAAGTTGTTAAAAGGGTTTATGGCTTGAAAAATAGAATAAACTTTTTTGTTTAAGCTCAGCACTTACCAGTAATGTGAAACACAAGTCATGAGAATTCAGCTCTCGAAAAAAGCACGCTGACCATATATTTCACAAAAATATTTTGAGAATTGGATTACTTAAAAATGTATGGACAGATTTGAGTAAACTTTAAATTAATAACAAATATTGAATATAATTATATTGAAAACATATTTTTTTTCGATGAAAAATTTATACTTTTAAATAAATTTAGCGCAGTACAAATAAATATTTTTATTGATGCTATCACAGGGACGGAGCTTTAAAAGCCAGGTTTATGAACTTCAGAATATTAAAGGCAAATCTTTAATGTTCAGTAAAGTTGGTCCTTGAAGCTTCATGCCTGAACATTTTCCGAGGTCGAAGTCATCAGATTTGGTTTGAGTGTTTAATAGGATTAAGATTGTTTGAGTGGAGGTCAGCTTACTAAGTTCTTAATATTCCTAAAGCTTTTTTACTAAATAGTATATTAGGAATTACTTAAATATTATTTTATGTGATACTGTCGTATTCATGTATTTTTTTTTAACTTTCAACTGTAATTGAAAGAAAGCTGTAACTGTCAATACCCAAATAATAGTAGTCTTTAATTTTAATAATGTCTATTAGAGACAGGATTCGAAAATGATTCTAAAAGTAAATGGTTATTGCTCTATTCCATTTTTTATTGTATTTTTTTTATTGTCATATAGAAAATCAAAACGATTAAAGTAAAACTTAAGTTAATGACGTGTAAATATAGTGTCTCAACACTTTAGTTGATTTATCTTTTTTTTTTTCTTCCAATAAAGTTCCAAATTAAACGTCAACACAGAATATCGGAACAACCGTTTACATTTTTACGAATGCAATGCAAAGACAATCTAGTTAATACGAGTTCGCATAGTTAACGAACCAATGTTACTCAAATTTGCAATTTTGATTGGCGCTACAGCGCTATCCGTATTTTGCTCAACTATTAGAGCTGATTGGTAAATTATAATTTAATCGTCGTATATTTCAATGAAAACACTGCATTTCATTGACACGGGTTGTCTGATAAAGTAGTTATGCTCCGGGGACCGTCTATACCTATAGTCATGTATATAGTTATACGTGAAGCAAAAACTTTGTATCTTTTTTGCAAAAATTGTGTGGACGAAGGAGAATAAAATTTGACATTTTGAGTGGAGCGATATTAAACATGCGGATGATACATACACTATTACACACACATTTACATTATTCATCACAGTTTTTGTTTTTTGATCATAATGAATAAGAATAAATTGATAAATGTTTATTTCATGGTAGGCCATGAAACGAAATTATTTATTCTGGCTGTAAATTCAACCACAACTAGGCCTTTAATATGAATATCTATGTTCGTGTTTATATTAACTTACTTTTCCCGCTAGTGCCTCAGGGGTTTTATAAAAATATTTTACATTCATTTCGTATTATGCCTCGGTCTGTTCGTTACAAGTATTATTAGTTACATCACGCCACCGATCCCTTAGGAGTAGCACGATTAATGTCTACATTTAATAATGTTATACTAAACAAACGAAATGAAACACGGTTTATTTAAGCCCCTTGTTTTAAACTGTATATATGAACTGAAAAGGAACCGTATTATAACATTAATTTGGAACTAGCTTTACCCCGCCGTTTCACCCGCGAAACTTCCCACAAGACATCTATTTCGTTGTGTTTTTTTTTTCGTTTCTATTAGGTTTCTGCTTTTTGGGGTGGTGATGATCCAGCTATTCAAATATCATAAAAATCGGACTCCCGTTTTTAATTTATAAATGATGTGACATACCCGACTTGGTTTTATATAAAGATTTTACATAGTTAAGTACAATTTTAACTTTAGTGTTTCTTCTTAAGAAGTATTAGAAAATTCCAAAAATCCTAAGTATTATTAACCGTATGTTTGCTAGGTCTAGTTTTACTGACACCGTCTATCTCAAGAGATAGCAGCACTTACGCCTACATAGTAGACAATAGTGCTGCAATGGTAATGTCCTGCATATGTGAAGTATCAACCCACATTGTACACCTCTGAAGTCAATAGGTGCAACATTTTATGGTGAAATCTTACTGTTTATAGGTTATGTGTGTAAGGTGGACTTAGAAAGCTATTTGTCATCAGCCAAACATATTGTTAATTTTTTCGGGACTATGTTTAAGGAATTGGGGGAGGCCTTTGCCCAGCAGTGGACAGAATAGGTTAAGAAAAAAAAAATGTTTATTTTAATTTGAAAATCCAGTAATGATTTTACATACTGAAAGATTAATTATAGTAGTGAAAGTTATATACCAATTTTTTATTTAAGTCAGTAAGTTATGTTAAAGTTTTTTTGAATTTTCAGTCATATGCCTTTTCTTGGGTTGGCATCATGAAAATGTGATAACAACGTTACACAGGCAAGAAATAATAAGGAATAAACGGTTTATTTTTCTATAACGAGGTCTAGAACGATTACATCAGTAAATCATAAACAATAGAGAGTTGTAGAGTTGTAGGCGAGCACGTACGAGTATTTAAGTACACGCCTGGCTCGCTGCGCCACCGTAGTCACAGTTTCATTCGATTTATTTTATAGCTCGTAAACAAAGCTGCCAACTTCTGCCACTCTCGTTTGACACTTTATGGTAAATAAGATTTTACGGTAACGCGAGTTTCCAATACCTCCTTTTCTATAGCATTTTCTCTTTACATGCAAATGACAGTAACCATAAAGAGTATTGTACTTGAACTACAATTGCTATACAGACAATATAAATGTTGATTTCTGTGAATCCTGCCATTCTATACCGTGGCAATCGGCGGCGATGTAATCTTTTTGTGGCCGTGTTTGTTTAGCTATAACACAGCCGTCGTTTGAATCGCTACGGGGTTTTGTTTTCGCTAATAATTAGATTTTTTAAAGTTTTGTAACATAAAAAACAAACGACTGCAGCAGAAGTTTTACTGCGGTTCCATGAAATCGAAGTCCTCGACGCGGTACCACGACACCGATTTTAATAACCGCGCCGTTCAATGTTTGAATTCTAATCGAGTTTTAAATTGCAGCTATTCTTGTCTGGCGCTGCGGGTCTCCCTCCCAGCTCCGGCTGAACTTTCCTCTCTCATCCGCGGTCCTATTCCTCGTTAGGTTCTCCTTAAAACTTCGACGGCGGGATGGATAAGTTTTTTAACTTCAGTGGAACTCGCTTCTCATGATTAATTAATTCGATTGTGCGTGAGCTATTTGCGACGTGATCGCTTGCTGTGGTGTCCATTATTTCACGATTTGGGTCGAGGGGAGCCTCTATAGTAGGGGTCGATTTTGCTCGGTCACCGCACTAAACGGTCTTGTTACATTCCGTCTTTACAGTTTCTCCTTTTTATACGAAATGTTCAAAGGGGAGGCGTGTTACTTATGGAACAAGGACAGCTCAATTTAGACTATAATTTTGAAGGGATATTGCTTTACTACCAGTTTTTAAATTAAAGTTGAGACAATCTTTTTGTTTGACGTAGTTTTGGTACATGAAAATGATTACAAAACTTTTTTCATACAAAAAATTAAAAAAATAAATTGTGTTTTAAAATAAAGTAAAAATAGCTATTCAGATCCTGAAAGCCACTCAATGGTAGAAACGCTTTTCCACGTTTAAAGGTGTTGAAAACAAAAAATACCAGCCAGCAAAAAACTACTTCAAATAAATCATTTTGACATCCACACGACATTAAAGACATAACCTTCTATATTTTAATAAATTTAACTACTCATAAAAACATGAACAGCGCACGTTACACGTTTCGTCGGCGTTTGCGGCTTTCGTAGCACGCAATGTAATTTAATTAAAAGCGTCGTATAAAACATCGGTGTGCGTTCGTACTTAAGACGGCGTTAATTCTCGAAGGTCTTGATGAACTCACGTGTGGAACCTCCTTAATGGTCGCATTATTCAGGCGACGACGGGTTGATTGTTTATATGCGGAATCGCGGTTCCACTGTTATTGGCCGTACGTTTACTTTACAACCGTTGACAAAATAAACAAGCGAAGGTCCTGTCAATATTTTACGTAAGTATTTGCGGATGATATTGGTGACCTCTATCGCTAGTTAAACTTGGCCGGTGTATTCGTTGGGTAAATAAAGTGGTTAACGAACACCAGTGTTATGTTGACCTAGGATTGAAAGAAAACTTTCAGTGTATCAGTTTCTTGTTGGTTTGCGCGGTCTTGATTAAATCTGATGGCCATCTTTGCGATGTACGATATTCCGGGACAACTCAAACACGGTTATCTGATCCCAAGCTAAGCAGAGCTTGTGTTATGGTAACCAGGCAACTGATAAACATACTTATATATTTCTAAATACATACATATTATAGATAAATTACACCCAGACAACCAGAAGATCGTGCTCATCACACAAACATTTGTCCTGGGTGGGAATCGAACCCACGACCTCCGGTATAGCAGTCAGGGTCACTAACCACTAGACCAACAGGCCCGTCATCATAAGCAGCTTGAACTAGCAACACTAAACACAAAATAGATTAAATAAAAAGTTATTAATTTAATCCATACGCTAGTCCAAAATGGAACAGATTTTTATTAAAAACTCATCATGGAAGTTGTAGGTACTTCGAATTCAAATTTTCCAATATAAAGTATTTCACTTAGTCAGGAAGGGTAACGAATAATATCAACGTAAAAGGTTTCCTGAATATAAACCGATTATGTAACGGTTTCGAGGAAATCATAATTATGTATATGCAGGTAGGTACCGAACAGGTGATATTTTTCTTTCGTGAGGCATTCACCCTGATTTCACAGTATTAAATTCAATGAAGGCCTTTCAATTTCGCCAGCCTTATAAAAATTATAAAATTTGGAGGAGTCTTTTATCAATATTCACTAAGAAATAAATTACTTTCATGCTCCCAATAACAGCGTGGTTTTAAGAAAAGAAGAAGCAATAGTAATTTCTACACCTGTTATTTCTCAAGGTGTAAAAAGATTTGGAAATCGGTCGACAAGCTCAACATAAAACATCATGTACCTAAAATAATAAAACTCTTCAAATGATAAAGTTCGTCATTTCCTTTTTAAAAAGACTGCTTCCGTTTTTAAATTCAACTTCGTTTCTAAAAACAATAATTTCGTGTTTCACAGAAATTCTTTTCAGCCTGCTTTTTTAAAAGCGAAAAACCTTTCTGGTTATATCAGATTAAAACGCAACACATAAAACATTAAAAACAAAATCCGTTCGCAAAGATTCGAAATCCAAACGCATATAGTGCAATCCGAATGTATAATTAAACAGGCAAAGGCAGCAAGCACACAGCCAGCGGCTACATAAATAAAAGATATCCTTCGATAGATACAGGAAACGAAGGAGGGGGACAATTAATTAAATTAAGACTGAATGAAGTTTGCTATCTTTTCTTTTATCTTAACGCCACGGGGATAACGCAAACCTCCTTGGAACATTAAACTTTTAATTTGATTATTTGAAAGTTTGATATTGTTAAAAAATCAATTCAAAGGAATTGTGTTTGAAATATTGAAAGCAGTAACAATATTAAAGAATGTTTCAAACAATTGTTCTTGTTTTTATAATATTATTTTCAATCGGTGCTTCTGTATTATTAATCCTCGAAAAAGATTTGAAGAAATTTTAACGAATTTATGTAAGGATTTTTACCTATGTAGAGACATTTTTATACTGTGACTTTTTAACAGGTTGAAGGACACTGGGCTTTTTTTATCTGCATAATTAATTTAATTTTGTTTTTAACATTTGTTCTTTACCATATACAGCAAAAGTATTATCAGACTTATAAAAGAGTATCACTGCCATCTACTCGTATTTAAAAATAAAAACTATTCTGGTGTTTTGAAAATGGAAGCAAAACTGCATGCAAAGGTAATCTTCAGTATTAGATAGCGAATAAGGATTTATACAGTAAAAGTAGTGTCGTTACGTTGTCGGCGACCTACAAAGATGTATTGTGACAAAGTATAGAGATTGCTACTACGTTCTAGTTGCAAAAGCACTGGTCCTGCTGCAAATGGAGTGCTGTATAAATCTGCAATCACGCTTTGTTTGCGTCAATTGAAGGCAGGAACAATAGGATGGGATAGCAGCTTATTTACTAACAGCTTCTGTTATTATGCCATTTATTTTATTTGAATTACATTGAATCGAAATAACATAATTATGGCTAACGCAGTTTCAAGCTGCATTATAGGCTGAAGTTCCACGTGATTGTATTGCCATTTTTATCTCCACACTACGCATACCGCATGCTACAAATCAGGATTGGATCCTTTGCTTAATGCTATGTCAAGAGACGCCTATAACTATTTCATTCCACAAGTAAGTTCTACGTACAATTTGTACATAAGAGAACCTTCACAAAATATACTAAGAAAACTAAACCATAACACTGACAAGTTAAAACAACATAGAAACATACAGACATCATACGAAACAAGCCCATAGATTTCGCAGCGTAAAATGATAGGTTTAACTGAATACGCGTCCGACTGCGGTGGTGCGTCCCGGGGGAATACCGCACCCCTCATAGCAGATCCATCAGAACGTGTATAGATTTACATGTTATTACACATTACACCCCATTTACATAGTGCACTTTACGCATATCTGACTTTCATGTTTCAACAATACCACGAAACACGTTAGTGAAGGTTATTGGTACTTGTGGCGTGTTTGTTTTAGCTTTACATGTATCCAACGAAGATATATATTGAGTATAGTTTACAACTAAATATGACTGTTTTTATTAATCGCTGATAATTATATTACCTGCGTACTTACTTAAAACGTCATATCATCTTTGGTCCGATCTTTGAAGCTGCCTAGCAATTGTTTAAGATTAGCTAAATCTTTTGTCTGAGGTACCGTTTTCATCCTACTGAAAGTACTCAAGGACTCTAACTATCCCCCTCGATGTAAAAGACGTATGGGCTTTTAAAAACTCTGAAAAGGAGTACTTCTAACTTTTGTTTTTCTAACCCTTTCTTTCACTACAAAACATTGGTAACACTTTAACACGGAAAGATATTTATGCTAGATTCGCATTATTCGTTATTACCACTGCAGTACGTAGTTAGTGCTCTCATTATTTCACACGTGAAACACCTTAACCAGGGGTCGTATATCTAAAATTGTATCCGTAATACACAAATAACAAATGGCCGAAGTTCTCCCGAAAGACCAAGTTCCCAGCAATAATATCGTAAACAAGATAAGCCTTCGTATTTATGGAATAGGACCTACCTAAACTGATGTCAAAAACCCGAGTTGGGTCAAATGCCTGAGGCACGGTCACAGTTGCTATATGTTCCATCATGTGTACATTATGTATGATAAGTGTATGACGTAGATGTATGTTACCCATCCTTGTTTGTCTGTTATAATGTATTTAAATACAAAAGGGTCTTACATCCGCCAACGATTATAATTTTCATTATATCTTTACAGGTTAAAGATATACATAAATTCAATATTTTAAATTAGATTTTTTTATATACTTATTATATACTTTTTTAATATAGAATTTTACCTTTATATTATATAACCGAGTAAATCTATTGGTTATAAATTGGATTGAACCATTAAGAATAAAACACAGAAGTAAAATATTTAGAAATAAATTCCAAATGCGTCGTACCTTGTATATAATCACTGCAGTACTCTATAAATACATTCTAGGGAATGCATTTATAGAGTACAGTTGGAATATCTTCAAGTAAAGTAGCTATTGTTATTCCTTTTCATATTTGACTTGGATGTAAGTAGGTATTGCGGTAGATTTCAGTTGACCCATCTCACATCTAATAACTTTAACTCGAGCGTGAAGTGTCGCCTGGCACAATGCCAGTATTACTGCCAAATAGATATCTTTTATTCAGTAAAGCTCAAACTTTTCTCAGCATAAATTTCACAACTAGTGGGTGCCTTCATGAAAATGTAATGAGGAAGAACTATTTATGGCTAATCCTTTCGAAATAAACTGCACCAAGTTAAATTCTACGCATGGGCGTTCTGAGAAAGTGTCTACTGGCATTGTAGTGTGGTGATGGCTAAAACCGGTGGTGCGAGACAGGGATCGATGTACGTTTCAACGTGAGTGTGAAAGAGAGGTTGGCTAAAGACAGACGAATGAGCTAAAAGGCAGAGTGAATTTTTGAATTGCAAATAGGGGAAATGAATCCGCCGCCGCCGTGGTCGACTTTGCCGCCACCCCAGACCTCTTCCGGCGTTATAATCATCGTTAATAACACTGGAGTACTTTAATGAATTTATGTAGTGATCAAAGCAAGAAGCTAATTCGAGAAAAGTTGAACCACACACGTACCTATAGGGTTTAGGGATTATTGTTTAATCCTCTTTTCGTGTTGTGTTGGTGTTACGCATTTGTTAACCAAAATAGACCAGAATTTGGTGTGGGCTAAATACGTTGGTTTATTCTGAAAATAAAACTTAATGAATAATTCAGATAAGATTCAAACTCACATTTTCTAGACTCGTTTTTCTAATTTAAGTCAATCTCAAGAACGATGTTTTCGCTAAGTTACTTTTATAGGTATGAAAGAACTTACATAAACACAGTAAAGGTTAAAGGTCCATTTAACATTGTCTAGCTTACAAGGGGCAGAGATTACAAATAGGCGGATTTAATTATAAACATGACTCGCTGGCCGTACTAAAATTTGCAGAGTAAGAGCCAAGTTTACTATGCATATTTATTTTTTATCCTCAAAGTTGTTGTACATGTACAGTGCATTTGTTAAGTACCTATATTATAGCAATACACTTTTATTATAATTATTATTTGAGTCCTTCTATACAGAAAGCCCTTTTTGCGCAAGTGACACCATTAATTATCATTTAAAACATTTTCAGAATTTAAGCTGACACAACTTTATCTAAAATAATCAATAAAACTTTTATCACCCTAAATAAAGGTTTGCACTAATGATATAAAACTAAGATGTGATGACTAAACACAAAATTATGCTACGGACACCAACAACAGAACTTGGCTGGTGTGCTACCGTGCACGGATAGCTAAAATTTAATTCTCGTAGGGAGCATTCCGCCGCAGATTGCATTCCTTTCCCGGCTGCCACAGCCACCACTTGTCGCTCCCTGATGGAAGTTTAAGTGTCCATATAGATAGATAGGTATAGCTAATTTAATTTTTTCATAAATGTATTTTTTGGGAAACATTTTGCGTAACTTCTTAATTTGATAGACAGTAAGCGTTGTATTTTATGTTTGTAATTATAATATGTAGTAGGTGTGAAGAATCGTGGTAGACAGCGTTGTTTACTAGAATAATGGTTTGCTATAAAAACATTATTTTCTTTGCAAGATTCCTCAACCCACAGATTGAGGCGACTTAAGGTAAACTCCTACACTAGTAAGTCTAGACGTTAAATCTTTAGGCGTTTTGATTATGAAGGTTCATGAAATAATCACTGGAGTGTGAAACTACACATATAGGATGATCAGAATAAATAAAGGAACTACATTTCCAAGGGACACTAGACATGAATGAAACCTAGCATTATTTCACAAGAAAACTTTTTCGCCACCTACATAACAGATCAAAAGTTTCCAAACACCTCAAAACTGTATACTACGATACAAGTTGTCATGATACAAACGAACATAGGCCGGCTTTATTTCTACAAGATGGATGTCCCCCTTGGGATATCGAATGAACACGCACGGATATCGAGTTTGTCAAACTTGAAACTCATGTGAAACTATCGGAATGTCCAAAAGAATGTATTTATTTACATTTAGAAGGAACATATAACTTAAAGACTGTGAAAAGAATAATGTACTAAAAGCGATTAGAAACATCTCATCAAAAAAAACAAAAGAATAAAGCAGAAATTTTGCGATGGTTCTAATTTATTCAACAGGCTGGTAAGTTTAATCCTGAACATTAATATTAAAAGTATTATAATAGAAACTGCCCTTAACTTTCACTTTTCATTTCGTATAAAATTATTTTTAGTCTTTTCATTGTCCTCCTACACGGAGTTTGCATACAAATATACACATCATTAGCCTTTGACATCGCCAAAATTTTCTCTAAAACCTTTGTAATTAAAATGTAAATTTTTGAACTAAAGTAATTGAGTTGGAGAATTTCTGTATTACTAATATGGAGGGTAGACCCTATAAAGTCAGGTATTTGGCTCCATACGTAGATTTGATTAAAATAATTATTGCGTTTGCTGACTCTACTCGCTGTCATTACGGTAGTACCCAAAATATTTTGACGCGGACAGCTATTTGGATGGAAACGGTATGGTACGGTCCGCAAAACAGACTACACGTGAATGAAATTAGTACATTCTTTGGATGAGCATGAGAGCTTAGTTTAATGTAGGAAGATAGACGGTAGGAATTTAAATGTAATTTAGAATTTGACCAAAGTTCTGGCGTTTAATACCTATTCACATAATTAATTACACATAATAAATAATTGACGACAGCTTCATTATTAAAAAATATTCAACTTAATAATATTATATAAGAACAAATAGGATATAACACAAATAAGCGTCCAGAGTCGGGACAAAATTAAATATTTATGGACGCGGAAAAATATTTGGTCCGTGACGGGAAAGAGACCCTCAACCCTTGCCGTAAAAAACGAAAACTAAGGTCAAACCCCATGATTATTATTAATACATGCATTGTAATATTCATATATGAAATTGATACTATTATTAAAAAAATAAGAAAACAAGTATAATTTAGTCTTTTTTATTTTTTGTTGATAAATCTATACTTATAATAAATCTGTAGAAGTGAAAATTCTGTACATTGAAAATATTAAAAAAATAAATGGCGGGGGTGTTACTAGACCGACACCAAACCCAAAAGTGAGAAAAAAAAAATTTTTGTCTGTCTGTCTGTCTGTTTGTTCAGGTATCACGCAAAAACTACCGGTTCGATTGCGATGAAACTTGGTATAATTATTCTTTATTATCCTGGGCACCACACTGGGTAGTATTTATCCCGGAAAAGTATAAAAAATAAAAAAACAAACTTAATTTTGCGGTTAAAAACTAATCGATAAGTTTCGACATCCACGCGAACGAAGTCGCAGGCACAGCTAGTTTTAAATATAAGTGTAGTAACAGAAGATAATTATTTTTCGGAAGAAAGTTTCTCAAAGCAAATTATCATGAAAAACATAAACTCCGTGAAGGTGTTAATAAAATACATTAAATTCAAACTACGGTCTGACAGACAGCATTAAATCTTATTGAAATACACAAAATGAAGGAGCAAAAACGATTGTTTCAAGAGGACAACACTCGAAACGTCCTCCATTCGAGTGCATGCAAATTGATATCTCTGGCATCGCGACAAAGTCGAGGGCTAGAACTGTATAAACTCACTACAGAGTATTTGTTAAGGAAATTATAAAGCACAACGGTTCGCCAAGCTATGTTAATGGATAAATTGTTTGCGAGTACAGGCTGAATGTAAAGATAGGTAAATGTTACATTGGTTGAATTTTTGGTGGTACTTTAACCACACCCTGTACACAAGTACAGTCTTTTTTTGACACAAACAAAAAAAGAAGTTAAATATCATTTATCGTGATGTCGTTGGTATATTTCACTATAGAAGTTTTAATCACATTATATTATATACAAGTACATTCTTTTTTTAAACATATACCAATAAAGATCAGTTTCTCTTTTTTTTAAATAAAAAAATAAAACAAAAGAATGTAGATAACAAGATTAAGTTAGTTCTTAATTTAAACTACTACTTCATTTGTGAAATCCGCAAAAACATGATAAACTTATCCTTCTTACCACAGTACAATTAGACGCATGGATGAACTAAAAAGGTTTTAATCAAGTAGTAATAGGTTCGTTGAACTCTGTTTTTTGCGACGACACTGACATTATACACTTGGCAGATTTTATAACAAAAACCTTAGAGAATAGATAAGAGACTACAGAGTGCGCATATTAGGGTATGAACCATAAGCTCTAACTAGTATGAACTAGTTTCGTCGTTAAAATTGAATGTAAGCAGAGTACACTGGTTCAATAAAACTATCTCACAACGTAATATTACCCTGATAATATCATGTAACGTCTGTCATGCACGGAAAATGAAGTTAATCAGTAAACGAATGTACTACATAATAATACTACTTACTATAATACATACAGTCAAAAGTTTGTGTACGCTCGGTACAATAGGCTTTTAACGATAAATGCTCTCTATAGTTTTAACTTTTTTTACTCCATGGCAAAAACTTATCCAAGTCTACAGTTTAAGTTACGCTAGATTGTGAAACTTTAACATGATGATAATAGAATTCGCGAGACAGAAACACAGACATGCCACTCATAACCTTTGTTCATAAGTAGAAGTAAAGTAAGTTTAGTATTGTATGCCTTGCCTTAGAGTAATAATACTTGTAACATTTAGAAATAGAAGTTTTTGCAAGCAGACTTTTTAAAACATTATATACCTATAATTATATAATAAAAATTATACATAAATACCTAATGTATATTTTTATGAATTGTAGCATATGAATTATTATTCACGTTCAATTGTATACAACATCATACCTAAGGTTTTTTTTTGTAAGCTAGTCTTTTTTCTAATGGCAAAATATAATCCAACTACATAATAAAGTAATCCAATCCAACTACATAAAGTACAAAAAGGTTTTGAATTACAAAAAGACTAAATTTTAATATCATATAGGTCCCGTTTAAGTCCTTGCAAGCAGGCAAAGCCGACGCTCAGGCTAATTGCGGTAGACAAACGAATCAAAAAATATATAATTTTGCAGTTACCTAAAACACCTCAGGTCTCATTTATGAAATACAATTTACCTGTAGTCTTTAAACAAAATATTAGTCGATACAAAATTAAGTCAGTTCTATTTATATCTCCGCGAATATAAGCGCACATAATATTTCAATTATGTGTACGGTACAGAAATAGCAAGTAAACGGTCTTGAAATTATTTCCATGAAATTACGCAACAATTTTGGTATAATCTACCTTCTCATACAAAGTTATAGCGAACTATTATATTATATAGCCCGCTGTACTCAATTAACCATTTAAAACCACTTCTGTCTATATTTGAGTAGCGTCATAAAACTGCATATCCAAAGTGGGTTATTCTGATTATAATTATTATTAATTTTACTGAACAGTTACTAATAAGTATTTTGAGGTGCTTTATTTCTTAAATATAACTTATTATTGCGTAGATTTTAATTCATTTATGTCTTCAACTATTTGAAATAACACAGTTATCATGGTCAGTCTGCCCGTGACCATGATACCTACAAAGGTGTCGAAACGTCGGGACCTAAAATCAAATAAACCGCGAAAAAAACCGTAAAAAGTAGTTTTATTTCAATGTCTAACATTCGCGTAAACCTAAGAAACCAATATCTTCAAATATTTACTATCACTTCTTAAAAAAAATCAATGAAAACATTCAACGTTTCTTCAAGCTTAAGGACACATAGTAGAACATACTTGCACGGTGCTCAGCTTAATCTACTCGTATATCAAATTACATTTAAACCGGCTTAGCGATTTAGCTCTCAAAACGTCGCTGACAGACAGAATATCCTTCATTCACTTGTAAACACAGCCTTTAATTGTAAAAACTTATTCCAATTCTTAAAAAAATGGCTACCCATTTAATTTTCTTTTTAAAAGTCGTTTAAGAGGTAATTTGAAGGAGATGGGCAGCGGTATCCTTCTGTTTGCTGAAACAACGTACATTACTAATTTGTTTGCGGAGCGCGCCAATTAAGGCAATCTGCCCTGCCGTTGGCTGGCTGCAAAATGTTAGGATTCCTGATAATAAAATAAGTTTTTGGTGTAATAGTTGATGGGTAAGCTTTTAATGGGTTAAGAGCGGGAAGAAGTTGATGTTTAAGCGTGTAATCATAGGCAAACAATCTTCTTATTATGAACATTATTTTTTTAACCCTTTTGGCAAAATAATCATACAGTTGAGACTACACAGCTACAGGCTCGGTTCTATTCACATGAGAGTGACAAACAGTTGTGTGGCTCGTCATAGTATGTTTTTATTGTTCTGAACTTAAGAGTGTTTTTGACGCACTGAAGGGAATTTAAGGATGTGGTAACATTTTTTACACTTAACTGAAAAGTAAAAATGTCTATTACCCCTAACAATGTCGACAATGCAACGACAAACTTTCACAAAAGCCAGGTCTAAACTAGCCACTATAACCCTGTACAGGTTGTTTTCACCTAATGAAATAACCGCTAAAGGCAGGCGAATTTTAGCGTTGGCTTATTAAACCATAATGCTGATGGAATTTTGCTGTCAGGGACCTCAGTCCTTTTAGGAACGTACCTGACGAAATAAGTTGCGAGTTTAGGTTATAAATTAATTAAATTTAATGGGTAATGTGCTTGTATTGGATCGGCGAAGTGGGTTGCTTGCGTAATTTATCATCGCTGGCCTTTCAGGAAAAGGCTGGTTGAAAATATGTTTTTTTTTTGTTTAGGTTTTCTATCAACATACACAGTACCTCTTATTTTTGAGTCCAGTGTGAGGGTGCAGTAAATAAGGTAAAAAGAAAACAAGCTTACATAATTTGGGGAAAATAAAATTGCTACATTAAAATACTCACTATTTATTTAATGTTATATTTAATGAGGAAATAAATAATGTTTAATTTATTTCTTCATTAAATCATAGTCTTTATACTAAGGCTTACGAAAATGTCTATTCTATTCAGTATAAACAGTCAGTATTGTATTAAGATATTATAGTAATGAAACTCTATAAATGGGTAGCCATTAAAAGTTATGTGCGTAATAATTATAACATTCTGGCTTATTAAAATGGTTAGGGCTGTATAAATATTAAGATCTTAGTTACGAAGCAGTTAAAACCAGCAATTGTATTGTTATAATGCAGTTTATTTTGTAGGACTAAGACCTGGTCTTAAAGGACTTTAAATTAGGTCACAATAGGAAATTTACGGTGCGCCGTTAAGTAAGTTAATTTTGAAACAAAAGATTCAAAATTTTTTGCAAAAAATTCTGGTTACTTTTTTTTTATTTCACCTTTAAAAATATCTGTCGATGTCGAAATATCTGCATCGAGCGTCCCGCTTTTTATTCTGCAATACATTTGACAGCTTATCTGACGTTGTTTTTTTAATAGCGCCATTTTGAAACTAAGATAAAAGTTCGCAGCACGTGAAAATATCGGACACTTTCGTACTCGTCATTGTCAAAACTCAACTTCAAAAATTCCAAAAAAGGATTAAAAATAAATTCGGGTTGAATAAATCGACTTTGTCTCCAGAGATTTTCAAGAGTCCTCGTTTAAGTAAATTTAATTAATATCGAAAAATACGAACTCTCCAGTAAGAAGAGAATTCTCCAGAATTAGAGCGAGGTATTTACAAATTAAAAACAGCAACTGCAACAAGCAATAAAGTTATTAAGCAGAGCTGTAGCCGACAGAAAAAACGGGTTTATTGCGCTGAAGTTTGTAAACACTGGCCAAAAAACATTAGCGGGATATATTGTGGAGAGTGCAGACTGTAGTGTTGCTTTGTAAATATCGCTTGGTTGCGGAGAAGTTAAATTGTATCTCATTGTTGGGGGACATTAAGTACAGATTGTAAATCTCCCGGTGTCCTGGCCGGTCTAGCTGTTTCGACGCGACACGATGCGGCGCGGTCGGTGGCGTGCGGCCGATGTATCTGTGAATGCGTTCACGAATTTCCAGACCGTCTGTTTCAGTTTTTGTGTGGTGTTTGGAAGCTTTTTTTTGCAGGTTTAAAGCATGAACAATGATTAAACTTTTCAATGTGTATGTGAGATTTTCTGGATGATATTGGGATTAATACCGACTCTTGCGAAACTCTTTACGTCGAATTATTTTAATAAACAATTACATTTTAATAAATAACTCGACAAACTTCTTAAGCCAAATCCGAAGTATAAAAAAATTACTGATTGTTATAGAGAATGTTACTTCAATTAAAATCTGTTATATCCACATAAATTATATAACAGTGGGCGTCACAACAAAGTCAATAAAGTATGAACAATTTTGATAGTGTTAATAATTAATTTGCAATAATGTAACTAACAATATTCTACAACATAAAACTGTACCATTTCCCATGAGAGCCAGGAATATTAGTCAGGAATATTCAACAATTACCTTTCAGACGGTGCACAAAACATACTTACATAATAAAAGTGACCTTATTCCCATTGTAACCCATCACAACCCAAAAATATACACAAAAACATTCAATAAAACGCTTCACGACACGCCCCGTTGAATGAACTTGATAAATTTCCCTTTATAATGGAAAATGTAATAAGAAATCGTAATTTATTTCTTATTGAAATGAGGATAATAGACGCCCAGCCGCCCTAAGAAGTACCCAAATTGTTCCCTGTAGAGAGCACCCGAAATCATGATATTAACATTATAATCCAATTTGCGGTGGCAGCCGAGGTGAAACTCATTAACGAAGTTCTTGCATTATTGCATCCAACGTTAGATCTGCGGAACGTCTAATTTGTGTCTCAGAAATGCATTTTATATCACACAGCCGTCAGTTTAACAGCTTAATTTGGGGACGGGTAATAAGATTTGAAGCTTCCTATTACTGTCAAAGCTAAATTGAATCAGTCCTGCTATTGAATATTTTGGTAAAAGTAATCGTTGAATATGTATGATGAGTACAATAACAAAACTACGGTGAATTTACTTATTATTGGCCATTTAATCCATACTAATTTTCCGTTTTTGTGGATTCAAAAGTTTTTGATAAAATTCGGAATTGGCCTAGCTTAAGCCCGAAGAAACGACATGGGCTACTTTGCCTAAGGCATTTTATTGCGATATCCGACATCCACACAGCCGAAGCCGGGGCGAAGGCTAGTGTTATATAAAAGATCTGAAAATTATATTGGCTCGTAAAAGCAAAGTACTTGCGTTTAAATTTTCTGAGCTAGAATTTTAAGGTAACTTGAGTTCTCGGTCAGCAGGAATATAAAATTGTAAGCGGCGAAGCTTATACCTATTTGCGCTAAGGGTTTTAGATAGAGTTACCATCTGTATAAGTTGAACCTCAAGTTTGAACGTTGATAAAGAAAATTGAGTGAGTATTCTTTTAACTATTTCAGTAATATTTTATAATACCGGAAAATCACTTTGTATTAGATACTGGTCCCATCATCAAAAATCTTAATATATTTTTCCATTTCAATCGTTTGATTCAAAAGTTTCTAATAGTATTTATGTGTAGTATAAACTGTCTATGACTTGACTTTTTTTAAGTTTAACTACATTGAAAACGTATTTTTTTTTTCTCATTTGTAAATGAGAAAAAATAAAACTAAAACCCTTAATTATTTTTTACAGTAGCACCACAAATTTAGATAGCAGTAACATTAATTATGCATCTACTGTTAGAGAATATACCTACTAAAGTACATACTCTAGACTCTTTAAAAGGTCATAAAATAGGAGCGTTTTCACATTATCCGATACGATATCGGTCTCCGATACGATATCGGTGCAAGTAAAATATATGAGTCATTATAAACAATCTAAGGTTCAAAAATTTAACTTAAAATATTTACAGTAATATAAAAACTAAGCCTACACAAGAAATAAGAAAAATTATAAACTTGATTGACTGAAATGTAGCCAACTTTTTAGATACAGTACATGTTTAATAGAATAAACCAATCTTAAAAACTTCTTACTCTGTCAAGACCAATAAGGTAGCTTTATAATCGTCGATATGATAGCTGCACTGTACGAATCCTCCTGCAAATCCTATTGTTATGCAATCCTCACTAAGTAAGAGCTGTAAGCTTGAATCTGACATCACAGATAAATTAAGTATAATAAAGAATGAAACCCGCGAGCTACTAATTAAATTACGTCCATGAAAGTCGGAATTCGAACTCGTATGTGATATTAAATTAACTGTCTTTCACATTATCCGATCCGATATCAGATTTTGGATTCGTAAAATTCATACATTTTACTTGCCGCGATATTGTATCGGTGTCCGATACCGATATCGTATCGGATACTATGAAAACGCTCTAACTCATAACGGATAACTTTTCAATTCCCATCTAACATGCACAAGTTCATAATTCCAACAAAAATGATAATACTACCAAATCCCATGCCCCCGTACAATTTAACATAAATACTTGAGATTTACATAAATAAGTTCACACATCTTTCAAATGTTATTTGCATATTTTACACCTGTCTTGTCTAAAGTAGGTAAGTTACTTGTGAGTAATTTAAAACCTTTATACGTTTAAGCTTCAGTATAAAACTCATATTCATATTAATTTGGTTTTCTATTAGTTTCTACGTACATTATTCAAAGGCCAAACAGTACAAGAGATTAGGTTACTTTGTACTCGAACTAAAGAGTCAAAGACCAGTGCCCTTGCTCTTTAAATAATTTTAAGTCCAATACAATGATATGTAAAATTGATATTCGTTTAGCGGACAAACGACAGAATTCCTTGTTAAAAAAAAAATGGGACATTATTTTATGGAGTTGCAGATGTAATGACATTAAACAATTTTACCAACTAGAAACCCATTCCTCATCTATAACAAACAAAGTATGAAAACCAATCTTGCTTTAAACGATCGTCTGTCATTTCCACAGTCTAAGGCTTAAGCGATTTTCGATGATACTCTTCAATGGAATAAATCCTCTTTTATTAAATTCCTCAGAACTTTATTAACATTAAAACTATTTTACTGCTAACCTACATTTGTTTGCAGTCAAACCGAACAGCTACATAACATTGTATGTTCACGTTATGTCTCGTCAAATTTTAATCTCGGTACATAATTAATATGTTTTCAGAGCTCCAGGCATCGCGCAGGTGTGTAATAGCTTTCACAATTTACTAAATATAATAAACGTGTAAATAATTAACGCAAATGTTTCATTAATTATGTTGTATTGTTTTGTTATGTGCGACATTTGCGCCGAGTTATTAAATGTTTTATTCACATTATTTAACACTTCATTATTGTTATTATGACTGGCACTAGAGACTTAAATGACTTTTGATTGTCGTTTAAAACGATCAAGTAGGTAAAAACTTTCTTTAATGATTGCGTGATTCAGAAAACTGTCAGCTTTACATAGTCCTTAAGGCTCGAAGGGACGTTATAATGGAGTTTTATTTCAATAAATAGAAGGCGTCCAACACAACGTATAACGTAGTGCGCAGGTCAAGCAATCAGCACGCTAATCAGCCACGCCTTATAAACCCTTCTATTTTTATAAATCTATGTTTTAGTTTTATAAATGATTCGCCTATTTAATTCTTCTTTGATTCGATTCACACCATTTTCTACTGAAGACAGAAAACATTGACTTCTAACCTCCGAACACTGACACCCAACGTTCTCAAATTTCTACCTGTCGCTTCTTTACATTTTAAACTGACATAGACAGCATGCGAGACAACGGCAATTTAAAACTGATTGACGTTTCAGTATTAGGCCTTAACCAAAAAGGCTGAAATAATGATCAGTCCCAAAAATGACGAATAAAACAACATCGAATTTGTTATGGCCCCAAAGTATTAGCTGTAATGATAATGTCGTACGCGAAATCCACAAAAAATGAAGGAAAGACATTTTGGCATTTACTTGTAATTTTTTTCGTAACTCTAAGTGGATTACAATGTTAATTTTATTGATGCGAAGGCCGAAGGATAGACGACCCCCGATATTAGTATGCCGATGGTGAAAAAAGATAAATTTGTGTTGGCGGAACATTTAATTTATGCGATTTTCCAGGGAGTGCTTTTCTGTAAATATATTTTACCTAAGTTACGCCTGTCTGCTATAGTGGAAACCCTCGAGGGTTCTTGTGTTAGCTTATAGCCGAAGATTGAAATAAAAATGGGTATACCTACATTTGCTATTTACTTTTTAGTCGATGGTAAACTGAAAACAAAAGTTTTATTTGTAAAAATACTTATAATAAATCTGTAGAAGTGAAAATTCTGTACATTGAAAATATCAAAATAATAAATGGTGGGGGGTGTTACTAGACTGAGACCGAACCCAAAAGTGTGAAAAAAAAAAAATTGTCTGTCTGTCTGTCTGTTTGTTCAGGTATCACGCAAAAACTACCGGTTCGATTACGATAAAACTTGGTATAATTATTCTTTATTATCCTGGGCACCACACTGGGTAGTTTTTATCCCGGAAAAGTACCTATTAACAATCAAAAATAAACTTAATTTTGCGGTTAAAAACTCATTGATAAGTTTCGTCATCCACGCGAACAAAGTCGCAGGCACAGCTAGTTTGTAAATAAAACTTCTTTTGTTTGAGGTTCCTATGTATGTTTATATTTATTGCGTTAAACGTGATGAAATTAACCTTTTTATTTATTTTGTCGTATCAAATGTGCAGGTATTTTTGATGACCTGATAACAATGATTTAAAATTTTTATTTATTTATTTTGTTAGCCGTATCATGTTATTATTTATGTTTATATATTTTCTCGAGACTTTAAAACTAAATTAATTATCACTTGTAAAATATAATTTTTATACCTATTTAACATTATATTATAATAATAACATTACATTTACACGCTAACACAAATATCAACCACGTTTATTAAATTAATTAATGTTGTAGAGTAGATCCCATTCTTGGAACGTGACATTTCATTTCTGTCGAACACCCAAATTCCTAGTATGACAACTTTCTTTTTAAAAAGCCCTATAAAAGTCGTTCGATTTCAATCCTATAAGTAATTCAGAAATTCAGATCGTCATAGAAGTTCGGGATAGGGGAGACTCGCAAAATTTTAATTAGCCAATTAGCATTCAATAATCAAAAACTGTCGTAAAGTCCTCAACGGTTTAACGTATTTTACGACCGCTTATTCGTGTGGACTTACCTAGGTAAAGCGTAAAATAAAATTAGTTTTAAAACTTCGTCAAGCATTTCAATGGGAAACAGTAAGTTTTAGTACGACTGTTGTTAGCAACAGCTTTTAAACAAGGGTATTTTATATTGTGAATTATTGTTTTCTTCTAAGTAATATCGACTTAGAGTAGCTGCATCTTTATATATAACTAGCTGTACCCGGCATGCGTTGCAATGCAGTTTTTTCTACCTAGCACCTGCCTACTACCTACCTACTACCACTTAGGGGTATGAAAAATAGATAGTAGCCGATTCTCAGACCTACTGAATATGCATATAAAATTTCATAAATATCGGTCAAGCCTTTTCGGAGGAGTATGGTAACTAACATTGTGACACGAGAATTTTATATATAAGAAATTAAGAATATATAGGTGTACAAAATGTCGATTTCATATCAGACACAACGAGTATCTAAACGAATAACTTCAAATAATTTGAATATAAGTGGTGTAAATAAGAATAAAAAGAAACTGGCATATGATATAACAAAACATAAAACCACCAACCATAATATAAAATATAAAAAATAATTGGCAAGAAAACTTAAACTTAGGTATTATAATAGGTACTATCTAGTAAACTTAAACAACTAACTGGTTCAGTGTAAAAAATATGAAAATAACATAGGCAATTTAAAGGATTCTTAATTGAGCTGGCATGTTCTAAGAATAAAAGCCCCTAAAATAAAAGAAAAAAAAAATGGATTCTTAATTCATGGAAAACACCATCTGTACGTAACAATGAAAAATCATTTACTTAGGACCTTTATATCTACCCTAAACAAGCAAAAAGGATAAGTTAGGCTCATTATCCAAAAATTTTAATTAGGTCTAACATACGTTGCGAGTTTTAATTAGGTTTGTATAATGTTTATATTGAAAATGATGAATAATAGCTAATAGAAATTGTATTTAAAGTAGAGGTCTGTTGTTGTTTTCAATCCTTTGTTGACTGTATTTGCATAAAAAGTTCGAAATTCATTAAGATTATTTTTGTACGTTATTTTTCAAAAAAGAAATATTTAAATTCGGTTTTATAATGCGTTAATGGAAGGAGTTCCATTTTATGGAACATTTGGAGTTTTATTGAGATTATCTGGGAATACGATTGTATAAGTGGTGACAAATACTTATCATGTAACTTATTTAAGTACATGATGAGCAATAGTACAATATTACTAGTACAGTTCAGTACAATCGCAAAGTAAAACATTGCCTTTATTTTTTCCCAAGGCCAGTAACGTGATTCTAAATGTCCTATAATCTTCCTTAAAAAATATATTTCTCGGCAGTTTTTTTACTCCCTATAAGTAAAAAGTATTTTACCTAAAACTTTACTTAAACCTTGCAAGCTCTTTCGAGAGGCAGCCAAAACAAATAGGTTTTATCTATAAAGTGTAGTGCTTATGGTGAAATCCTATAGCCTAGCCTCTAGACTACTCTAGAGCTATCTAGCTCATTCAGAGCCAAGGCTGTCTAAAACCCTTACTGATCCTACGCTGAAAGTTTAAAACACGCCCGCATTTTTCTTTATGCTTTAAAAACAACGGGACGCTTGGAAACATCCTTTGTTTCGTACTTTAACAGTAGAATCATGTTTATATTAAAGAGAAAAATGTAATTTAGTCTATTTTGTGATCTTGTAGCTTTTTGGTATGTTTTGTTTTTTACTGAAAATAAGTATTTGTAAACATTTTCAGTAATACAACAGTTGTATGTTGTTGTGTGTCGTCTAATTTGTGTACTTGTAAAACAAAAGACCTGCTTCTCCATCTTAATTAGTATGAATAAAATTATAACAATTTTAAATTAAATAAGTTTTAGTACCAAAAAATATAAGACACGCATATCTCTCCAGTATCCTATACTACGTTCGAACTTGCACCGTTGATGTTGACTCGTAGTTTGACCCTATTCACCAAACAAATTCTGTCCTCTTAACAATGAGCTCTCCCTTCGTGCAAACAATTATATCTACCTATTACCTACCAGTGATCCAAGTCGCACCATATTCGATGTCCAAATCTCTCAGCAAACAGACACTGGCCGTTTAACTTGTCCGAGTCTCAATTACAGAGCCCTAGGGAGCAAATTTATTCATAAACCATAAAATTACATAGACTTTCCGGGTCTGTTTATCGTTGGCAAAATACAAATATGGAACCCCCAAGTTATAAGACTATGTTTGAATGTTTGTTTGTTTTCTGATGATGTGACGTGGCCGAGATTAGGATTATGTGATAGGTAGTAAGGAACAAGGTTGCTGTCAGTTATTTTACAAATAAATTACGTATTGTTTATACTTATTAAAGTGCCCGCCACGAGAAGCTATAATTTTTGTAAATAAAGAACTTCTACCAAGTTACGTAGCGACAATTTAATCAACAACCAATAATCCCAAATTCAATAATGTCAAAGTGACCTACGTGTTATACGAAACTAATGAGCAATTTCACTTGATCGGGTTATATTTTAGCGATATAAAGCGCTGTCGTCTAAGGTTTTGTGGTACTGGAACGCATCTGATTCATGGAACGTTAACATTTGGGCCAAGATTTTGAAGTAAGTTCACGCTGACGTTGTCTCTTTCGAGTTTCGAATGCGTCTGTTTGTTTGTGGTGTTTTCGCGGATTAGGTTATATTGTTTGTTATTGTTAATTATTGTATAAGGAATTGTTATTTTTTTACTACCTATAATGGATCCAGGACCCAGTACGTCCAAGGAAATTATTTCGCCACGAAAAGAACCTCAAAAGGTATGTGTTTATTTGACTGATTGCGTCAAAAAGAGAGTAATGGTTTTTCGAGTGTATGAATTTTATGAACAGAATATTCAGAATCGTCTGAAGACAGTAATTAGATGTGTGTGTTAATATAACTATATCCCTGTAAAAAAATAGTACAAGACTGTTTTTATTTTATTCTACCCAAAGATTGCAAACCCCTGAATGTGTGTTTACAAAATTTATAGCTTCTCGTGACGGGTACTCTAGTTACTTACGTATAGGCTAAATTTACCAACTCTCTCGTGGCTAGCTCAGTCTAAAACAAAATAGGAATAAAACAAAAAAACAATACGCTGTAAGTAGATATATTTAATAAATACTCGTACCTTATATCTTCAATAAAGTAGTTTCTTTTAAAATGTCTTTAAGTGTCAAGGCCGCAAAGAGTTCAATATTTACCAATGAATAAAAAACAATAAAGGCCACATTGGTAACTGGCCTTCATAAGGAAAAACAAAAACAAACATTAGGAGTGTATATTAAAACAGTTAAATTAAATTTCTTTAAAACATTTTAAATTAAGTTTAGCATTTCCTACTTGCTTTATAACGTCTATTAACGTATATTCTTTAGGTATTTCAAGGTCAAATTGACAATGAGACTATACGACAATATTTTGTAAATAATAGCTCTAAAATATATTTTTCGTAAAATAACTTTTATAGTGAAATATAATAGTTTAATATTTGGTAGTTTAGTAGTTCTTTCGACAGTTAAACACGTCCCAGGTGTCTAACACTAGTATTCAACTATCTCTCAAAATCGACAACTTTTTACCCAAAATTACTTACTTAAATAAATAAATGCGGACAACATCACATACATTGCTCTGAACCCAAAGTAAGTAGTTAAAGCACTTGTGTTATGGAATTCAGAAACAACGAAGGTACCACAAACACCCAGACCCGGGACAATGTAGAAAAGTTGGTTTCTACATTGACCCGTCCGGGATCGAACCCGGGACCTCAGAGCTAGCGACACCTCGAAACCGGTGCGTACGCCACTCGACCACGGAGGTCGTCTAAAATAAGTTTTGTACACCGTACATACGTGACCCTTGACATCTAAACGAATTCTTATTTCTAAATATAAATTTATATGACATGAAGTGGGTATTTAAAGCGTTCTATGGATATGACAGGCCAAGATTCCATTTAATTCTGCTATTATTAGAGCACATTGCAAACCTCGTTTTGGGAAACTCGGTATAAAAGAGAGGGTTATTTTGACGGTATCAGAACCTATTTACGCTTTAAGTTTTCATGTGTGTCACAAAGTTTTTTTATAATTTTTAGGGCTTACCGCTAAAAAGTAAATAATGTTCATTTTCTATAACATTGTGTTGTTGTATTTTTCATATTGTCGAAGGGTATTTTAAAACAAAGATGTATTAAGAAAATCTTATTTAAGAAAAGTAAATTTATTTACTTCTTATATTACCGTATAAAAAAGTTGTACACAATTAATACGATTTAGTCAAAATTCTGAGTTGTATAACTAAATTACTTAGCTTACTCCATTTGTAAATCCCTTTTATTGCTTCTTAAGTTAGCGTTATACGACAACAGGCATTTCTAGAATAACTATAATGGAAGTGGGCTGTTAATGAAATTACAGCACACGCCTTAAGCCAAAATTAGAGGAGGTTTAATAACGTAACACGTTTGCTAATGTACTATTATTTTAAATACCATGCCCGGCTGTTTATTTTCCATATACTACAGTCGACCACACAGTAGTAACACTCTGCTACATTAAAATCACCCTTATTACGATGGAGTTCGGTTCCTTTTACTAATTCGTGATGATCATTGACGTGCGGTTGACTGTAAAGTGAGTCCCCCAGTAACGCTTGCATCATTAGGGGAGTATCACTCGTAAAGCTCTTCGAATGGGTTTTATCTTGAACTATAAAATTGATATACACATCTACAGCTGTACTGAAATTTTTATTTAGTATGAACTCGATAATGATGATATCAGTTCGAAGTGAGTTATGATGTCTGCATGTTTTTCCTTGTGATAATACTGCTCCAATATTTTAAAATTACATCTGAATAAAAAATATCCATTTATTGACGTATTTGGTAGGGTCCATATACCACATATGGACTTGAACCTGTTTATGAAATAAGACATCAAAGCATAATAAATAATGATCCATAGAGTTCAATAACAATTAATAATTTAATTAACAGCATACCTACTGAAACAGAACCTCAACGAAAGACAATATAAAACTCCAGTCTTACTAATTGGTAACCCATTGAAAATCGAATCAATCAGTTCGTATTTGTAAATCGTGACAATACAAGTACAATTCGATTATGCTTAACAACAGTTGCTTTACAACTTTACAGCGTCGAATTTAATTAACAAGCAGAGAACGAAACTCGAACGTCCCAATTCCCACACACAATCCACAGAATACGCTCCTGATCTCCCGATCTGTGGTCATATAATACGATGGTACAGTCCCCTTCTCAGGGCCGAACTGAAAGCTTGCAAAAATTCCAATTTAAACCCGCCTTTGTAAACGTTGAACTTTGAAGACCAAACAATGAGTTAAGCGTTTTTGGACAAGCAAAGTCTGATGAAATATAAAATAAACTGAAATGATAACACAATTCCTGCATAAAAAAAATGGACTCCTTATATTAAAAATCGATGAAAATTAAACAAGTTTAAATTAAAAAGCCTTTATGTGGAAAAATAAATAAAAAACAACTGACGTATAATTTCCCTAAAAATAATACTTGCCTACTTCATGTGACGTTTGACATTTATGTAGTTCCAAATATCGAACAAGAACTAATTGAGAGGTGACATTTCTCACAATGACGCTTTAATTTACGCTAATCGACTACTCAGACCACAATTACTTAGATTCTATCAGACCAAAATTCACTCACATCGAAATTACTCCACCCTTGACGTCATTGACGAAATATAGTTATTTGTTAACACATTACAAATATCAATTGACGTATGTCCACGTAGTTAAAATTAACGTGGATCAAGCACCTACATTAAAGAATACAATTTTGTTTCCAAAAATAGTTTTATTTATTGCTCCAAATAGCTTACATGAAACTTCGTCCAAAGGTCCACAAGTAATACGAAATCCCATGAACGTACACACAGCATTACTTTCACATTTTCGGTAACAGTTTAAAAGACATTGTCAAGAAAGTAAAAGGGATTCGGCTCTGTCCCCTCAGTGTTGCAGGCTGCATTCTCCTACTATCGTCCCTTTGGTGCCATAACGAGTACTGTCGTGAAATAAATCTTGCCACCCCAGCTGTAACGGTGCCGTTTCAGCCGCCTTTCAGGACGAGGATAAAAGGTCTTTATTTTTTCTCATTGATGCCCCTTTATGTTCCATGTTTTGATTGGTTCCATTTTTATGGCGAACGGATTGGCGTTCCAATTTTCCACTTTGATAATACTTCTATCGAGTCTCTAATTTACTTGTTACTTCTGATTTATAGTCGCCTTTTCGAGCTGTGATTTACGAATATGGGAAATTATATTGGTGAAGTTCGAGAATTTAATTGTTGATTTGGAATTGCGATATGATTGGATGGATTCTAAATGGATATCACGTACAAGGAAATGGATTTGTGAAACTCCATCGTCCTCTTACAAATGTTTGATTAAAATATTTCGCTAAACGACCTTTATCTATTTATATATACTTATCATATCTATACTTAACAGTATAAAAGTCCATAACAGATTCAAAATAATAAAATAAAATCCAGAGCAAATAGAGCATATTTCGAAGCACCCAGTGCAGACATATAAATTAAAAGCCAATAAACTGCGCGTCGGTCGGGAAGCGTTTCGAAAAATTGGAATGGCCGAACACTGAAGGTAGACGTAGGACCCCAAATTTATACTCCGGCAGCATTCCCTTACAGAGCCCATTAAAACTGTCAGTCCATCCGTTCGCAGATTTAAACCAAACGCCTGGGTGTCACGAATCTAAAAAACATTTATCACTCTCGATTTTCCGCCGCGGGCCGGCCAGAACGTGTTCCCTGTGTATTTTTCATTGAATGTTGTCAGGTATGCCTGAACAAGCCAACTTTATGGGTTTACAGTACTGTAATGCGGATAAAGATTTATGTTTTAATAGATATCACGCTTCGTTGGATTAAGGAGTTTATGCTGTCGGTTTAACAATCGCGCTTTTATTTGCGAAGGACTTTTTTGTTTGGTTAGGAATTAATGGTTTTTATTTACTTAATTAGCGTTATGTATTGACACAGCTCTGTTTTATATTGTGGTGAAGAATAGGATTGCATGTTTTAATTTTTTGATAATATGGTTGATATTGGGGAATATCTACCGCTTACCAATGGATGATTGATCTTATTATCGAATGAAATCGAATTATGTCGAACTTAATACGCTATTTAAAAAAAAAATGGAAAACCCATCAACCTCTTTGCTTTTATTTTCTTACTTATTAACACTATGGTGAAAAAAAATTAAGTCAACTTGCACGTATACTGGCTGGTTGCAATCAACCAATCAACTGTCAAATGGAACACATTCAAATTTTCTGCGCATCACACCGTCGTGCCGGCATCACACGACAACGCGACGCGCACGACGCGGCCACAGACGTGCGCACAATCTCTTAATTACTATTCGCAATGAAATATACAGCGAGCTTTGGTTATGCAATTAGTTTAGAAGAAATATGTTTTTAGTTAACGAAGTAATATAGTCTATTTCTGTAAAACGTATGTAGGTCAGTAATTTATAAAATAGGCTTGTAATTTTAATGCAATAATTTTATTTCTTTAATTACATAGTTTGTAGCTTAATTCAGCTTAGGTAAGCCCTATAAATTATAATTGTCACATTTTTATCTTACAAACACAAATAAAATTGTTTCGAGCTAAAACCAGGTACTAAAATATAAGAGACCAACTTCTACAATATTAATAGTAACCCCTATACTACGGCATCAGGTGCAACTCTCTAATTAAACAATCATTAGAACAGTCACAGAATCCTCCCCACTACCTTCATAATATCTCTAACCCAGTATTCTAGTGATAAAATTAGGTTAGACCGCTTCACCATTCTATACCCCAGAGAGAATGTGTCAACTTGTCAAGTCTAAGTTAAACAACCGCTAATTGGTCGACGGTAGCATAACTTAAAAAATCTGAATTCTGAATATTTAGAGCGTGAAATTGCTTCTACAGAAAATCGATTAAACTGCTAATTTTATCTGCTTAAATACCCTTTTTTATTGCGTTCCGAATAGGTATTTAGGACAGTTTTTTTTTAACCATTTTTGTGTTGACCATTTTCGGTGAGAAAATAATCATCAGTGATTCAGTTTTATGTAGTACTAGCGGCCCGTCCCGGCTTCGCACGGGTATTTAACACATTATTAAAAAGTTGGGATTGAAGGTTTCTGTGTTATTACTACTATTACGCTCTTTATAATATTAGTATAGACACTCCCGTACCTCAGTGATGCTTAAATCGCATAGTTAGCCGAGCAGAGTGAGCGACAATCACGCGACTTTTTTCTAATTCTTATATTTTAAACTCGTGATATCTTTCGAAGGGAATGTCCAAAGTGAATAATTCAAAAAGTTACATAATGGTATTGAAGCAGTCTTGACTATGAAGTAATTTATTTTGATAAGGATCAATACCAAGTAACAAATAAAGAGCCTTTTCTAGCGGCGTCCTTTCAATAATATTTTTTTTAATAAAATATCTCTTTTTGTGACCTAACTGTAATAGTTAGACATATGCTGTCGCGACACTTTTTGTAGATAATTATATGTTCTACAAAGACGTAGAACATTATTTTGTTCTATAATCAAAAGTTTTCGCAGCGCACGCGATGCAAGAAAGTTTTTTGGTAATTTTTTCACACCTTGGTTTACATTATTGAGGTTTTAGTATGGATCCTTAACTATTTGAAAATTTTATATAGCCTATGTTCACCGGAGATAGTGTAGCTTCCCAACAGTGAAAGAATTTTTCAAATCGGTCAAGGTGTTTCGGAGCCTATTCATTTCAAACAAACAAACAAACAAACAAACAAACAATCAAATCTTTCCTCTTTATAATATTAGTGAAGATACATTTTTATTTATTGTTTTAACAGCATATACTAACTAGCTCTCTATATTATTTATTTATTTTTAGCCATTATCGTCCCACTGCAGGGCAAAGGCTTCGCTTTCTTTCTTCCAATTCTCCCGGTCTTGAGCTATTGTTGTAAATAATGCTGAAAAGGAGTCAAGTTCGTCCCGCCATCTCCTTCTGGCATATATAATATATATTAGCTCTCTATATGCATCAAATTAAATTAAACCAATCTTTAGTACCTAATTGTTATTAGAGATGTGTTGAATTGTGATAAATTTATCAACAGGGTGAATATTTTAATCGCACCAAATCTTAATGATTATAATCATACAGTAAAAAGTTAGTATAAACTTAAGCGATGTATACCTTTTACCATTATCTAACCCTTTCAAAAGAGGGCCAACAATACACATCTGACGTCAAATTTATAACGTCATATCTGAGCCCAAACTAATTACGCCACACAAAAATATACACTTTCCCGTATAATAAGGATGAATGGAGGTAAATTTAAACGCGGACTAATTGTAAAACAAATGTCCTACACGCTTCCTCCATTATATGACGGTAACCCGTGCTATTTTACTTTTGAGGGAGACTGGGCCGCAATTTGAGTGCTTTGACATTCATTTATCTCCATTATAGATCTGGTAACGTGCGGTAACGGGTCCCCGGTGTGATGTCCCCTCACTAGCGAATGAGATGAGGTAACTGAGACGGGTGTGGGGTAAAGGTGACCGCATTTGACTTACGTTTTGAGGGAGATAGCCGTTCGCTCCTTTGCTTCACACCTGGTTAGGGAAACTGTAAATGTTGATTTGTATCGATGATAACTAGTGTAGCTGTTTAGCACAACGATGTAAAAGTTAGGTGACAGTTCATATTATTATGTGTTAATTATGATCTATTTAATTAAAGCCAACTAATACGATACAGGAAAAACAAATCTCTCAAGCAAATAACTTAGTATTAAAAAAACAGCGAAACGAAAATAAATGAAAACCAAACCAGCTAACAAAATAAAAAGTCCAACTTAAAATCGTTGCTAACACCGCTGAATGGCAGATTACCGGCAGAATTGACATTTACACAGACACAATGTCCGCCGACGACTAAATCTGTAGACTATCAGACCTACAAAAAGTCTGTCGCCTGTCGGGTCCTACTCGATCGCTGAAACTTTACCCCAATAAAACGTTTGCGATGTTTATTTTAAAAATGTGGTCTATTTTATACATAGGTTATAAGATTTTAATTCCCGATCCAACGACGCGCTACAAGTTTGTCTTATTTGTGTCTGTGCGTCTGTCATTGGCTTCGTAGCTCCTAAACGACTGCACCAAGTATTATGCAGTTTTTTATTCATAGGTGACGATATCGAGATGGTTCTTAGCTAAAATAATTTAAGAAGATATCATCGTTCACCAATTAAAATGCTAAATTTCTGAAAAAAAAAAACATAGATTTTTATTAAATTACTAGCTGTACCTATTTTTATTATATTACTGCATGCGTTGCAATGCAATGTTTTCTACCTAGCACGTGCCTACTACCTACCTACTACCACTTAGGGGTATGAAAAATAAATAGTAGCCGATTCTCAGACCTACTGAATATGTATATAAAATTTCATAAAAATCGGTCAAGCCGTTTCGGAGGAGTATGGTAACTAACATTGTGACACGAGAATTTTATATATAAGATTTATCTATATTTATGTGTACTTTAAATAAGGTCTAAAGTATTTATACTTTTATTACGTAATCTCTTATCATCTAACCACTGCAAATTAAGTAGACATATACAAACAAAAGCCTTAATAGTTATAATGACAAAGGTTAAAGAAATAAAACTACAAGCTGGCTGAGTAAATACAAACAAAACATTATCATTTTTTCAGATACTTACCAATATTACATGGTATAACACTTGTCGTTAACCTTTGCTGACTGGCCTTTTTGTGTATAAAAATTGTTTTAAGACAACTATTTTTAAAGTTCCTAGTAATTAGTGCCATATACTACTTAAGTAAAATAAATATGACTCAAACGACGCCTTGAACTTTATAATCAATCTTTTTTTAAAGACTACACGTTACGTCAATATTTTTGACTGACATATCTACTATTTTATAATTATATGTTGACTAATAGAAGGAATGCTTTGAAACAACCCTGTGTCTTGAACATTTTTAGCTCAAAATTAACTGAAATAAATACTGATTTGTAACTACAAACAAGTATAAAAAAATATACTGTTTTAAATCACAATCGTCACATAGGTATAAGGTAAACTGACTCCTAAATTTTTGTTAATAAAACCATATTCTCAGCATATTAATAATAGTTGAAAAAAAAATAGTGAATGCATTGCAAAATTGATAGTTTCTAAGATAGTCTATTGTATTTCAATAATGCGTACCGTCCCAAGGGACTTATTTAATCCCGAATAACAGAGAAACAAAAGAGTCCAAATAAAAACAACTGAAAAAAATAGCCAATATTTTACACAACAAATCGTTGCCGTCCACATTCATTTACGTGAATATTTCCCAAACCGTTTAATGTCCAATTGATACGTAATTGTGCATGATAAAAAGGCGTTCGATGGCATTTTTCCGCACCCCTCGTTGTGTGTCAAATGACTGTCACACACGGATACTGACCAAAATGACTTAATCATAATCAACTTGTTGCCAATGAGTTGACTGCCGAAATTCATTGGCTGCCGCATATTTAATATTCTTTTCAGGTTTGTTGTGTAATGTAAGGATAATTACTATTTATTTTTGAGTGGTCAGTTAATTGCCAGTTTAAAATAGTGATGTTTTAATTTTTTTTGTTTTAATTCATTGAGCTTAACTGCCTCGTTAGCCTAGTGGTGCTAAGCACGACTGCTAAGCTAGAGGTCTTGGGTTCGATTCCCAAGTCGACCAAGGTGTTATTGGGTTTTTCTATGAAATTCTCAGTTAGTGACAATAGGCTCGCCCCCTATTACATGGGACCTAAACATACCGGCGAACTGTGGGTGTACATTGGTACACCTCTGCCTAACCTGTTCGGGGATACATGCGTGATGGTATGTTATGTATGTTATATAATTCCTTGAGTATGTGACACAGGTGAGTGCACACAAGATTTTAGTTGTACTATAGGTAGTTCTTGTCGATATTATCCCGTTTGAATTATAAGACATATTAATTACTTAAAAACATTCGACTTAATCTTCTATGGGATTTTTAACTCCAGAAAAAAATAATAATAATGAATAGCATTTGCAATAATTTGAGGAATTAAGTTCTTACAGCACAGGTTTGTAATAAAAACGAACCCATTGGAACTTGAGACTTTTAGATAAAAGACTTTGTAAACGTGTTTCCAAAACTTTTTGGTTTAGAAACGATTCGATTAATTTTATTTTCCTTGTAGTGCTTTTAGTTGAAGTTTTATTTCCAATGTTTACGACTTCGATGTCCATAAATTAGCTTTTATTTACGTATTTTAATCGGCCAATTAATACAGTAATACAATTTCGTTATTTACATACATAGTTGACTTTACATTGTGATGAACAAATTTACTATTTTGTTTATCAATAGAACGGAGTGGTTTTAGTGATAAGTAATGCGGTTTCCAGTTGAGGTAATTTTTAATATTCCATTATAGTACGTAAAAAGCTTGCCTATTTATCGTCCCAATTTGAAATCAGGCAAAAATGTTAAGGGTGAGTCAAAATTATACTTATCCTGTCTTCTTAAATTAACGCGTCAAACAGCTGTTGTCAGTTTGACTATGTTTAGACGTATTTCGGATACACATATTATCTTCGCCGACGACTGTTTACGTAGGTCAGGCCTTTCGCAATGATATTTAGGTCATAGCGGTGAGCATGGCTGGCCAGCGAGTGTAGTTGCCCTTTGCTCTTTTAAGTAGAACACATTCAATGAGTGTTGGCGTTGGAAATAATGAATTAAAATTTTATGTTTTTTTAATTCCAAGTCATATTATGCAATATTTTTTAACGAATATTTTTAAATCATTTTTTAGTTGCTGCAATATTTTATATAATATATTTTTAAGGCTTTATTAACAGAATAGATTATTTTCAAAAAAAGAGACATGCAGTCGTCGTATATTGTCACTAGGCGGAGGCGGGAGGCGAGTACATTAGAAAGATTCATTTTTCTAATAAAGGATAATATTCTGTAGCCCTCAACAAAATCTATAACGAAAGTCAAGCCTCTGGATAATAAACTTTATTTTCAAGACGTGAAGAACTCTTATCTCTTGTCTGACTTGGGCCTAACTTTAAATTCTTAACTTAAGAAACAAAGCCGCGATAACTCAGTTCATATTTCGTATCCCATGTGATTTGACTTATCGAACTTCACCTGTTTTGGTTTTAGAAGTTGTAGCTTTAATATTATGGTCGTTAATAACGAGTAGACTGAGTAAGTACGAAGGAACTTAATATTACATGATGAAAAACGTTTTCAGCATCCTAGATTTTGTTGCTCTATACTTTGGTTCTGTCATCATATTATTAATTATTTAAGCTTAGCTAAAGAAAACAGAGTGACCCTAGTTGTTTAGTCGCATTAAATTCCAATAGTTACCTATTCAAAATTTTGAATACTGTATATTTTTATTAGGTACCTATCTACGTGTAAGACAGTAATAATATTTCGCAAGACCTATGTATACAACAAGCTACCTGATATCAGATTGTAAATAGATTCATTCATAGAAAAACCAGTGGAGATTTGAACCCAAGACTGGTTACTTAAGCAATCAGCAGCATGTCATTTTCAATATTAAAATCTGTGTAATCATTGAAATTATTTAAACAGTATTTATTTTTTTATTATACAGTTTTTACTTATACAGTTCGACATTACTTTTACTATAAATAAATAAATAATAAATAAATGCGGACAACATCACATACATTGCTCTGAACCCAAAGTAAGTAGCTGAAGCACTAATTGTGTTATGGAATTCAGAAACAACGAAGGTACCACAAACACCCAGACCCGGGACAATGTAGAAAAGTTGGTTTCTACATTGACCCGTCCGGGGATCGAACCCGGGACCTCAGAGCTAGCGACACCTTGAAACCGGTGCGTACGCCACTCGACCACGGAGGTCTATTGCCTTAGTTAGTGAATCTGAGTGATGACTGTACCTACTCAGTCACTATTTCTGATAGTCATTGAAATAATAACCCTACAAAATTCACCCCAGTAATTGGATATAATATAAGTAGACATACATTTGTAACTACGCTGAAATTTTATATCTCCATCGTTATGAATTGCCCCTCAATAATTAATTGGAATGAGCGTTCCTATAAGTGGTGACTTCAATTAAAATGCAATTTATATTTTTAATTGTTTATTTGTCGTTTGTTTTAATGCATTATATATTTAAATAAGTTCCATAACAAAATGTTTTTCTTTAAGTAGTATGTATAAATAGCCTTACACTATCATTATGACTGTATGTACCGACTGAATAAGTTAGTGGTTGGTTATGAAGCAGATATATCTTTATGAAATTCGTATTAGATATTCTTTATATTATGTATATATAAAAATTATTACAATTGCAGCGATTACTTCAGCTAGAACATTTTTCAAATTGTGGGCTCTAAAAGCTTTTGGTTGATGTTAAGAAATATGAAAGACACAGTCACATCTCTCCTTGTGAAGTAATCAGTAAGGTCGAAAGTTTACTGACACATAATCAAAGCCAAAGCGATGCGATTTACTCTAAATTGCACTTTATTTCATTCTAAGTAAAGTACAATTTTGTTTGAAGCAATTCTTTCGCTAACATGTTCTCTTGGTGAATGTAACGCATCGTTCAGCTTTGATTCTGCATCAGTAGGCCCTTATTCCCAAATTCCACTATTGCTTTTTTAAATAACATACAGAAATAACAATTTACACAGTTTAATAGAGACATTTCAATACTGGGATCCTTTTTATTTGAGAACAAAAGTACGTGAGATTTCAAACAAAAGTGCTAGAAGAATCACATAAAAATCATTAGTACAATTTGGGCATAAGAATTTTAGTGCTATAGACAACACATTGATAACAATATTAGTGTTCAACAAATCAATAAAAAATGCCCATAGCGTTGTCTTCTTTTAATAACAATCCAAAATCAATTATCGCAATGTTGATCCAGCGAGTATTAAAAATAACAACCTTCTTATTAATTACTAGGAAACACAAATAAAAAAATAATCAAAAGACACAAGTTTTAATTGAAAAAGACTCCATTTATATTCTTTTAAATATTTAAACATTTCTTATACGTTTGCGCAGCAATTTCTAATTTGTATGCGAAAAAGCTGCGTCAAAACCAAGGCATTCAGCTTTCTTAACAAACTTCCGAACCGAAAACTTTTAGACCCCACATTCACGTATTCACTAAGTACAAAAATATTAATTTCAGAATATCTATTAACAGAATATTTAATTTAATTTCCATCGAAATCATTCTGTTAAGCCAATAAAACTGTATTTTGTACCCCTTACCATCAGAGCAACTGGTTTATTGTATAATCTATTTATTTATGTAGATAGGTAATCATGTTCTTAGCATTTACTGTCAAAAAGTTTCTTCTCTAAATACAACTAATAAGTATACTATAACAATGTACCGAATTAAATTAACGACATAACATTTCAAATTATTCTATATTGCTCATATTTGTACAAAGTTTTCATCAAGTATTGGTGTTTCAATTCTGAAAAATATATAATGTATACTATATTATTATTACACATGAATATAATATTCATTTAATATTGAACATCTTAGAGAACTTTACAAAGCACTTAACAATAATCGCGTACCCATATAATTGAGGAACTAGTAAATAAAACAACTGAACGTCGACACTACATTACAGGTGATGTGACAATCAATATAGGTATAAACATGACTAAATGAGTAAGTACAAAATGGAGAATTTCTATAATAATGTCTTTATCAGCACTGATTAATATATTTACACGTCTATATACAAAGCTATCACATATTACATTTTATTCATATCACTATATACATTATTGCAAATTCAATGTTTCTCGTCGTTTTGACGACAGTACCCATCATCGTTCGTATAACGTAGCAAAGAAAATATACCCATGATATTGTCCTTTGCGCACAACTTATGTTAGACGTACACTATGTGTGGTTTCTCTGGCGTCCTGTGGTGAGGGATCGTCTCGTAGGCAAACTGCTGGTAAATATGCTCCTCACTATCTTCCTGGTAGTAAGGGTTTTTGTCTACACTGTGCCAAGGAGGATTTAACGAATGAAAGTTATTACTCACAGAAGAACCGATCATTAGATACCGGTCTACGTCTCTTTTGTTTTCTTGCTCCCTACCACGAGTTGAATAACCTAATCCATTTCCTAATTTTGACACATCACCGTTCAACATGACACTAGTCATAACTTGCTTTGACTTGTCCCCTTTACACTTCTTAAGGGGTCCCATGAAGTATAAAACACCGCCCACTATGCTTATAACGATACTCACTGTCAGCACCACAACCGCAACTATCACCCATCCACTCGAGCACCCAAATTCCGATTCGGGAATCTGTACAAAGAGCACACCCTTCAAATGTGCTGGAGCAGCACACTTAACAGCCTCGTAGTCTATTTTAAGAATGGAACTCAGGTTCCCAGACTTCCTGCTACTAATTTCACTCTCTCTCCCAAGTTTCCATAGCCACAGTATTGAACAATTGCACACAAATGGGTTCCCAGAAATCTCAAGTTCCTGCAATCTGTCAATTGGGAAGTGTGACGCTTCGAGAGCCACTAGTGCATTGTTTCTCATATATATGTGTGTCAGCTTGGGATTGCCATGGAACAGTCTAGGGGGAACGTCTCCAACTTTGACGTTTTCATTCATCCATATTTTTTGCAAATTTATATTATCAACGAAAGCTCTTGAGTCAATTCTTTCAAGTTCGTAAAGTCTGCTCAGATGTAAATGTTTTAAATGGAACAGACTTTGGAATGAAAGTGCCGTGACATTTTGGAAAAAGTTTCCACTCAGGTACAAGTGAGACAAATTAGATAGTTTTGATAAGGCTGAAGTTGGGATGGAAGTCATGTTGTTATCACTTAGATCCAGATGCCGTAGTGAAGGTAAATTGTGGAAACCTAATTGATCCACACTCTCAATCAAATTATTGTTTAAATCTAAATGCCTCAGCTCCTGTAGGTAAGGGATACCCTGCTTCGTTACTTGCTCAATTAGGTTTTCTGACAAGTCCAAAAGTTCCAGGCGCGTGATAAACGCAAGATTATTCGACGGTATATCCAATATTGAATTATTTTTGAGCGATAATATTTTCAGCGACATCAAGGGCTTGAAAGTCTCTGGTTCAAACTTTACTAGTTGATTGTTTGACAAATCAAGCCTTTCCAGTGCAGATAAATCTTTAAAAGTCTGCACGTGTATGTTGATGATTTCATTGTCTGCTAAATTTAAGTCAACAAGGTTTTTAAGACCAATAAAGGTGTCCTTATCTAAGCGTTTTAGATAATTGTTGCTTAAATTAAGATGTGTCATTTCATTGTTGTTTTCAAAATTTTTACTACCTAAATCTACAATTTTGTTGTAGGAGATATCGAGGACAGTGAGCTGCGTGTAGAAGCCGAAGGTGTAGAGAAGATTGTCGATAGAGTTGTGAGTTAGATTGATGTGTGTTGCTTCTGGGTTGAGCTGTATCGGGACAATCTCGAGACTGGCGTTGGCGCAGGAAGCAGCGCGTAGTGCGTCGTCGCACGCGCATCGCGCAGGACAGAGAGTGCGTGCCGTCGCACCCCACGCCCATGCCACCACTACCACCCACCAGCGCCACTTCGCTACGCAGAAGCCCATAACATCTCATGTATACGCCACAGGGAACCTGTAACAATCAATAAATTACATTTAAAATGCATCGTAAATGGGGTTTACAGTTGTATTTTACAAAATTTAAGACATTAAATGATAGCCGTTTTGTTATCTACTATTTCTTGGGAAAAATAAATAAAAAGTAAATCTCATTGGTACAGATGCAATCTGGTTTGTTTTTCGCGAAATTTATTATCACCATAAAATCTGGCTCCCTTAAGATGCGTCGCCCTAGGCCACCACGAGAAGAGTAAAAATATACAACATTATCATAATACAAAATCTTAATATAATTTCTCCCGAAAACTGCAGATAACAAATGTGCCTCTCCGCAATTTGTATGGGGGAGTAGAATTGTTTGATCCAAATTAGGCCGATAAGAGACGTGCCGCGCCGGCGGAATGGTAGCTTCGCCACAAAAACTTTTTTATTATCCTGCGACGGCATCGCCAACTGGCCGGTGTTCTATTCGAACATATTGTACAAACGCTATTTACGTCGTTGATTTGTTATTCAATATAGCATTATGAGAACGACTTGTCATTTGTGCCGCGGGCGGCGGGCGGCGACGCGGCGGCACGTGCCGGAGGGTTAATGCGTTTCACGCCGCGTGGCCACTAGCGCACACCCGGCGAGCTCACAAGCCATATTGCGCACCTTTATTTATCGTCCCGCATTTTCCCGCAAGACGAATGTTCTCCGTAAACGGGAAACTAGCGGGCAGCATTCGTGCCGCTAATCCTCCGCCGTTCCAGCACTTTCTCAACAATACCGCCCAAAATGCTCGGCGATTTAACAAAGGAGCTTTCGGTAGGTACTTTAAATTAAATGTTCGGCTTTACAATTCGACGGAATGTATAATGAATAGCACCGTAACATCTGTTAACGAAGGCGAACGATCTAGAAAGTTTTCACGCGCGGGAATAACTAATTGCGAAGGTTGGAATTCAATTTATGGTTTCTAGTGCGCCTCCCGAGAGATCACGCCATGCTGAAGCATTAATAATGCAAAACAGTGTCACGGAAAGTTTTCGATTCCAAATGCAAATTGAATTAGGAAACAAAGTTGTGAGTGTTGAACTTTCGCTTTGTCATCATCGGTTGTATTGCGATTAACATCCATTTTATTATTTAATTAACATGATAATCTAACTTTTCTTGATAGAACGCATATCATACATATTAATAACAAATTTTTTTCATAGTTATAGATAAATATTTATATCATTCCATTCTCACAAAGATACAAAGCTTAAGTAAGCAAAGTCGCTCCATTACAATACAGTTTCAATGCTTCGGGTGCTATCATTGTAGACGAAACTATCCAAACATTTTGAGAGCTCCACAAAGGATAGGATAAACAGGCGACACCCAATGGAATTCCGCATATGGTTCGCTTTGTTCCATGGAATAGAAGCGAGTCCTTATAAAGATGCGAGAAAACGGCATCTAACCACCCCCAGAAACTCGATATCGTCCGATGCGAATGGATTACGCCGGCCTGCCTGAATTACAGAAACCATACGCAGTCTTGATACATTGAGGATCCCAGTATTAGGAAGGATTAATTCTGTTACATTCTAAATGTATTTGGCATCACGTCTGCGTAACATTGCATGTCAATGATATCTACGACGTCGGGTCGGATGATTACATTGCCATGTGCCGTGGAATGAAAAATTAAATGTGATTATTTAAAAAAAAAATGTTTTTATTTCGTACTGCCTACTTCAGTGCTACTCAACTAATGATTTTATCTACGTGACTTTATTTCATTTTACTTATAAATATTCATGCTGTGGCTTTTTGGTACAAGTGTATAATCACAACACACCGTCAGAGACCGCTTTTTAATATTCATACGGAGGTGGTCGCGGTTTGGCGCCGATGAAAAAACGCAGAGGGTACGGCACGCCCTCCATTTTCAAGCCTAAACTGCCCTGGCCGCTACTCTTTTGTCTTTTAATTTCCTGTCCGCCAGAATCGCTCCCATCGTGAATTTTGCTTTCGTGAGCTTCGTTAAGTTATATCGGCCTTTGTTGTTGCCTATTGAACTTTTCCATTACCGAAGTCATCGATTGAAACCGCCAAATTCGTAGGAAAATTCTTGTCGCAGATATTGAGGGCCCCCTCAAAAAATAATATGAACAGCGACTCAATTCCCGATCTCCTTTTATAAATCGAATATGTTTTTAAGTTTTTGTTTTGTTTTCACTCCGTCGAAGCTCTTGAAATGGAAATTAAATATTTCCTTATTGAAAAGTTTGAGTGTTATAACATTTAGATGCGGGATTTTAATAATTGTAACGGACTTTCTTTTGTTTCGGACTGACTGCGAATACAGATTTGTAATAAAGTTTATTCAACTGTTCTCTTTTATGAAACTGAAATAAAAACTCAATTAAATCTTTCGATGAGAACAGTAATTATTTTGATTACTTTCCGAGCTTATTATTGATTGTATCAAAACTCGTTTGTTTTTATAATTTAAATATAAAGTAGCATATAATGAAATTGTATTTTATCATTGTCTGTCCCAATTCCGGAACCCGTGTTTAGTATTAGTTTCACATTTAGAGAATATTCACCCAGAAACCGCTTTTGTAAAGCGGTTACGGGCGTGGGGTGCTCGACCCGGCTGAACTGGCGAGCTTCCTAATTACACCATAACATCTAAACACCGTTTAGGCCGCGACGCTAAGGGAGGTCCGTAATTTATTATACAGTTTCCTTGCGCTCACGAAATTCAATATCAAGGGGTCTGAAATCTCCCCGAACATCATCGGCACCATTTAAATTATTATCAAAACTATCCGCTTACCTCGGCCTAATTGCGTCGACGAGCCAATCGGACTCATCGGACCGAACGGTCCCCACTAAAGTTATCATGGTGTTAATACAACTTGAGACGTTACTAACACAAAGGACGCTTTACGAGGGGAGCTGAGACAATAAAACCAGTGTAAAAGTCGGCTAACCGCTCCTCTCGCCCTCCCCGAGAAAATATCTTAGCCCTCTCCACTTTTATGAGTTGCTTAAGTCGTGCTCTGTCGTTTTTAAAATAGTCTCCCGGAGTTAAGTCGAAAACTTTTGTGCTCAACATATTGAAATAGAAGTTTTACTTTCAGCGTGTGCTTTTCTTAGTCTTCAGGAATACATTGTTTTGAGTTGCATGCGAGGGTTAGTTGTTGCGTATACGTGTCCCGTTTGACGCTCGTAAGTAATAGTGTGAGTGGCGGGAGGCACTAACGGCCATAATGAGAAAACTTGGCCGGCAGCTGAGGAGAATGCAGCCCGGTAGTTACCCGCAGCGGGCCAATTTAAAGGTGCGTTTATACCAAACAAACAGAGGAAGCACATTAATTAATTAAATCTTTGCCGCTAAGGAGCGAAACAAGGATAGAACACGCGTTCACTTGTTTTACTCATATACTTACCTACTACTTGTTTGTTTTTGCAGGATTGCGTACAAAATCTTTTTTTTTTATTAAAATATTTATTTAAGTAGATTGCTACATAAAAGCTTAATGAGATTTAAATGCATCTTAAAAGAATTTAAGTGAAACATATTAACGTAAATGGGTAAAGTTTCAAAATAACGATTAATTAAAAAGCTGTTTTCTTTGCTTTAGCAAGTAAATAAAACTTAACTAAATATATTCTCATTAATGGCTATTTAAATGAAAATCTCGCTAGTGCTGAGGGTGAAGTGTTGAAGGAAACTTTTAATTTGATCTCCGGAATTCAAACGTCCTTGACACGAAAGTGCCAAAGTTAGCACGCTTTAGCGCACTCTAGTCTAGGGCCATGTTTCAGAATCTACTACCTGAGGTGCTTTCAACCTGAATTAAAGTTACGAGTAAGATTCCTTTTTAACAGTTTGTTTGTTGTTAAGGACCTCATTATTTAATGTAAATACTTGTAGTAGAAGCTGTTTATCTTAAGTTTTGTGAAAATTACCATGTATGTATATATGTTTTTTTTTTTTTTTTAAGTTTAGGTACTGAATGAAATGGTTTAATCTATGGCTGGGTGGTTCAATATTATTAATGATTTTCATCATGCAACAACTCGAACGACGTAATATATTACATAATATTGTGATGTTTAAATTAGTTTAACGTCAATATTTCGCCGATAACAAATAGCCGACCACCAAGCCACCAACACTATCCCGGCTAATCGAAGTTGCGCATCAATTTTATCAAAGAGCCCTCCATATAAGCAAATAAACGTTAACCACCCTGATTAGCAACATGTTCGCGCCCTAATAGGCGCCAGCCAACAAATTTTAATATCACCACCGGGCAGCACACCTGCCGATACTTGCACGCCGCCACTATTGATTTTGCAATCAAAGCCCCTTTAGAGCCACGCCACTTCCCCATGATTATAACCAGATTTATTAATTTATGACCAACAACACACTTCCAAACAATCCACCCCACAGGAATACATAAACAACATTCGCACATATCGACCATCTTTTTATGAAGCTCAAGTTTCCAACAGATTCCTAACTAGGATTTCCTGTCCTGTAAAAACTAGAGCCACCACAACTTGCACGATGTGGATAAAAAGTGAGCTACTTCATTAAAGGACAAAATAAAGTCACCTATGTGGAAAACGACGGCTCTATGTTATGTCCTCCTATTACTTTAATGTTTAACGTTAACTAAAGAACAGGAGAAACGTCACGTCGTTACGCTCACAATGTAGAATGTTGCCACAAAATATCGTTCCTTCAGATACGCCCTCGCGACAACGACGGCTTACTGTAAAGAATAAAAAAAGGACTTTAGCGAACAAAACGTCTACACAATTCCATTTTCTCTTTCACCAGCAGAGCGAGTCTTAGTGAATCAGGCTCCTGTATGGGCGCCTTTATAAACGCAATAATGAGGAGTGCTAAGGCGGTATTCAGGCGTGCGCCCTAACGAGAGGTGCCGATGAATCGCCCATGAGCCGACCACAAAACCTGCCACTTGGGGCGGTAATGGCGAGCGGCGGGAGTCGCACGCGCCTCGCCACCGCCTCGTCGCCGCCTCGACGCCTCGCCAAAGGGCTTTTAGCGAGCACCAACTTGCTTTCGCTTTGACTTTCATCACTAAGCGAGGATTAGGCGTGCCCCAGCGCGATTGGATGCGGCCCATGGGTGAATAGTCAATGAATTTAGGCCAAGCAACGGCGTTGCAAATTAAAAGTGTACTTGTTTACATTTAACTCCATTTCAAAAAAAAGAGCTGATTCTTGCTGGTAAAAGTGAATCAAGTCGTGTCATGACATAAACTGAATAGCATCGTTGTTCTTTAGAAGGTTTAATTCCAGTGAACTCAGTGTGTTTTCACTGCTTTCATTCAATGTGTAGCAATAAAGCTTGGCTTTACTCCCGAGAGCTTTCAAGAATAGAAGTTTGCATTTGTCGGCACAGGATTTCCACGGTGTTTGCCACAAGTCTACGGATCGCGGTACACGTTTAGAAACTCCAACTTCGACTTCCGTCGACAGGAATAAAAAATAACAATCATGAATTGTTTGACTGTTATTAAAACTTTTCCTTTGAGAAAATGTACTCTATAATAAAATTAAAAGTTACCGTTCGTGTTATAAGTTAGATTTGGATAGACGTGGTTTAGAAGAGTTCCCTGATTTTTAAGAGGAAGTTGCAAATGGCGTGCTTAAGTTGGAGATATCGAGCGGATCTTTTACTAAGCCCGCAAAATGGTCTCGGCCTAAATGAAGACGCGGCGCTCATCTAAAGCATACTGCGAAATTAGTCAATCCTATCGCAGCCATCTTTAGCGCAGTCGGTGAGGCTGAATAATGAAATAGCTCGTTGAGACAGTGGAGAGACGGTATCGACGCTGTGGGCCATTGGAACGCGATCGCGCGACCGAGCACAAGCGAAAATCCCAAGGATTCCGTGTGAGGTATCTGGCGCCTCTTTTAGGGTTATTAAGTGAAGTGGGTTTTAGGGAAATGAGTCGGCAAATAAATCTACTCTCCCCTGAAATGGAAAAATCTGTGTTTTCCGTAAATAAGGAATGCCCATGAAATAAATTAGACAGGCTCATACATTGTCTTCATCGGGCGGTGTGGGGAGGAATCTCCGACAGATAAAAATCCGCGCTCGTACGGCCCGATTGCCAATAAGGAGAATGGAAGTGGAACAGTTATCGCTGATAAAACCGTTGTTCTTCGTATATTCGAATGGACGAAGAAAGATAACATTGCTATTGTAAATAAAAATTGGATTTCTGATACAATGAAGCGGTGTACATCGAATTAGATAGAATGCGGAGTGCACGCTACCGGCCACTGGCCGTTGCTACTGGGAATTGTGTTAGTTATAATCTTTAGAGTTATGTGACTCTACGATTATGAAGCATTATGTAAGTATATGATAATGGTGCATCGCAAAAATCATAAAGAACTAAGTTATTTGAATTAGAATATGATAAAATATTTTCAAGTACCTAAAAATCATAGATGACTTTTAATCAATATTTGGTTTTACTGTTTAATGTATAACTTTGTTCTATGCTAAAAAACTGGAGGCATATAATTTTCTGTTTAACAATCATGCCTTTTGCTAGGGCATAATTGTGAACCTCGAAAACTGTGCCGCATTTTGACGTGCTTTACAACCAAAGACTGAGTATTATTAAAAACTTACCAAAAATATTTTACCAAAAAATGTGGGCCGTATTCCGAATATCATCCCGATCTTCGTGCAAACTGACATATTCATTCCTTTCCTCTGGTTTTATTAAAGGCGAATACAAAACGCGGCGGCCTCGCCCGAGCGGGCACAAAGCCCGGTGCACACCCAGGAGCTAAGCTTACCCGGGACTCCACAAGCGTAACTTGCAACAAAATCCCGCGTTCACGTTTCCATCCCGTATTGCAGCGCACCGAGGATCTCCTTTAACGTATTCCGCGTTGCAACCGAGAACCCGGGGTTAGGGCGCGCGGCGACGGTAATGCGTTTTATGAATGAATGAACGAATGAATGGGAGGATTTCACTTCCAACTAACCGTTGGTTTGAGCAAAAGCGCATCCGACGCACCGGTAAGATTTTTACGGCTTTGACTGGGGCTTCCGCTTTCGGTTCGAAACGATAAATTTTGAATAGTTTTACAGTAATGTCGTCGCCCGGAAAATCGACGGTACACAAATATTGGCTCAATTTCATACTCGACGTGTCGTAGTAACGTTGCAGTTTATTACAGTGCATAAAGTTTGAGCGAGAGAATACGGCACTTGAGTAGAGACAGCATAAAGACGACGAGGTGATTTAGTGAGCATGTCTTGGGGACGGCATTCTTGGCTCAGATGACACGCGCACATAAATTTTGCTTAACCCTTCACTACACGTCACTCAAAATTGACTATAGTAATAAAACCCTCTTGTACAATGAGTACTTCAATGTTGTCGCTTACTTAATCTAGAAGGGTTGCACATTTGCTTTCGGTCAAATCTGAACGACGAGTGAGTTACGCGACGTTTTGTTATGCAAAATACTCTGATTACGTCATTTTCAACGGCGATATATTCCTAGTCATATATCTATAAAAGAATTAAAGAAGCGTGAACCCTAATCACTGAGGCGAATATAGTCCAAGCTAGGTACCTATTTATTAATGAATGCGCCTGCAAACGGTAGGCGACACTCAAAGGACAGATGATTCGATTAATTCAATTTTCCGACTGGACGCTTTGATTGCGACTGCAACAAGACCGAAACTGTTTTCTATTAAGCCACTTTGATTGTGTATCTGCCTAAGAAGATGATTTAAAATATACGTATTTAATAAAAGCTGTATAATTGTATAAAGTTGTGTTTTTCAGTTAATGATTATTTTTCTTTGTATGCGTATCAACTGAGAGACTTTTGTTGTTTAGTTCGTTGTTAATCTATTTTTAATCATTACCTAACTAAAGGGTTATATTTTAATTCAGTAACAAATTTCGTTTAACTCTTTCTTTGATAGTGAAGATTGTAGGTAGGTAGGTGGATGAATAGTGTTCAATTTAACATTAAATGTAGATGTACTAATTTGTTCAAAAATCGCAATTTCGTTTAAAAAAATACCGTAATAATTAACTTATTTTATTCCAGCGCGCCAGCCCATCAAATTTTACAGTACCTTAGTTTGAAGTTGAGAACAAAACATGCATATGTTTAGTGCTTAAATTTTGTTTCGTATTCATGAAATGGCCTTCACGTAAGCACTTTCTGCATATGCAGTAAAGAACAATGTGTTATTGTTATTGCCTGACTAACAGTCGGAGCATTTAAGTTTAAATTGCAATATAATTTTATGTGTCATCGTTAAATTCAGTTCAAAGGTTTCTTGAGAATTGAGTGAGAGAAAGCCGATGTATAATATGCAAGTATGTTGTATTACATTTAAACTTGTGTATGACAAGTCAGCGATACACTTGAATGATAATCGACTTTTGTCAAACTGTAACACACTTATGAATAAAAATCTCGACGTAAATAAGCAACGGTTTAGCAGATTCTAAATTCTTAGTCTCTAGAGAAGAAATAGTGAGGTATGAAGTAGTAATATGAAGTTATGTTAAATATTTACGTATTTACTCCCTGCATATTGCATAGGACTGAGTTTGCCGTAGGCTTTATCTCTAGGCTTTGAGCTACAGCGCCATGGTATTAATATTTGTCCGAGCCTAACATGTCATAGATTCAGACACATCGGGCCTTAATACAAAAGATGGTTTAAACCAAGACTAAGGTAAACCCAGGTTTAAAATATACCCATCACTTTCTTATGTCATATAAAAAAAGAGACGGGGCTATTCTAAAACCTCGGTTTTTCTTAGACCATCTTTTGTAATAAGGGGGATCAAGTTTTAGATCTTTTATTTTAAGATTTTAAGAAATGCTTTATCAGAGTAGCATTTTATATTCTGGCCTACTTGTAATTTTTATGCTATCAACATCAAACATTTCTTATCACTATAAAAACATATTGTAAGTATAAAAAACTAGTTGTCATTTTCTATGAAACATTCTAACAAGGTATCTAAATTCCTAAGCCAAGCATGCGTCCTGCAAGAGGTGATTATAAAAAACATCAACTGCGCAAGCACATACACCGTTACTAGGGTTGTCATTTAACACAGTTTGTGTGAGTTAAAGCGTAAATAAAATTGTTAGTTGTTATTAAGTTAGAGTGCTTATATTAAAGTTAAAGTTAGAGGCTCGTCTGTTTCGTTAATTATTTTTTAGATTGAGAGGAAAAGCAGTCGGAGAGTCTTTGGACTATTTGGTATTTGAGGAAACTATGAACGGCCTGTTTTTCCAAGTGATAACTGCAGATACGATCGTAAAAGTAATAATTATTAAAATTCATTTAGCATAGTTGACACTAACTATTAAATAATAAAATTAGTAAAATTTTCTTCTAATTGAAACATAAATTTCAGCAGAAACCAACACTGAACATAAATAACAAAAAACAAACATACATGAAACAAGGAAGCGATAACACAAAACAAGAAACGGAAAACGATTTAAAACTTCAAGAAAACAGCGGATATAATATTTTAGTATTAGTGCCAATAACTCACTATCGGTGGCAGCCCTACGGAGTCTGTAGGCCATTTTACAACCAGTCCATGACAGCTGCTTCCCTTCCATTTAGCCGGTGAGAGACGAGCGAAATGTAACGAATGTTGACGTACTAACAAAACTATGCATTGAGAAATGTATACTATGAAAATGTAGTTTGTTTTGTTTTCGTAGTTGACCTATTTGCTAAATATTCTGAACTAAATTTTGGCGAGAGCTTCATGGTTATTTATTGGATTTTAAATGAAAAAGTTGTCGTAATTTTAACGTATAATACATACTTTTAAAAATAACTACCAAGTGTAGAGAGTTAGAAAACACGAGTTCAAAGTTAAAAAACATAAAGTTGTAACAGTAGCAATTAAAATTACAACCCATTTAACAAAATCGTTACGACATACTAAAATTTTAAACTTTACGTCGAATCGCTTATGATTTCGTAGAAATCTGTAGACAGATTAAATCGTTTTCCAAGCTTTTTATTCAAAAGACACAACAAAAAATAAATTTAACTGCACCACAAGCATTTCGGACGCTCTCAAAAAGAATTCCCAGAACGATATTTGGAAGCTTTCGTATCATTTTAGTATAATAGAGCTGAATATTACTTGCCTTTGAATATGAAATGAATATTTTAAACAGATTATTAATGTAAGGTTATAACAGCTATAAGACACTAATGATCAGATAAAGATATCAGACTTTTTCAAGCAGTAAACTAAGCGTCACCTCACGACCTTTGAACATAATATTAATAAACAAACTTTATTATGTTTATATTGAGATAATTCAAAGTTTACTGTTGTCGCCTAACAAGGTTACGTGACTGCCTGCAGTAAAACTTTTCAAAACGACCGGTGTCGGTTCACGTGTGAAATCGAAACTTGGTTCCCATGATACGATATTAAACGTCATACTACATGCATATAGGCGATTCTATACGGTCTCCCACGAAATATGGCCTACCTCAGTGGCGGACTGGCCGTTACTAGGAGGCTATACTATGTTATATGACACGGTCGTGTATCCAATATCGCTGTGACCGACTCGCGTACTCAAAAATGTAGATTGACGTCGGCTTATGGACCGTGAAACCGCGGTTCTTCGGTCCGTGTGAAGATACCACCGAAAATAGTGAACGTAAAAAAGTTATAAACAACCAGCACTAAACGGGACGCTTAACGCTCAGTACTTTTAGTTCAAAATGACAACTTTTCATGCAAACTTTAGCAAGTTTTAATTGAATAGAAAATATGAAAGACTCGGTAAACTAATTAATTTTCAAAGTACTGACTATAAAAGTGATTGGAGTCATTTTAAAAATCGAAGAGTTCCAAGCTAAACATGTTTAAATACCCTTAATTAAAAACTTTAGTGGAGGAAATGAATCGAGAGAAATTTCTTTCAACAACTCGTGTTTTACTAAAGAAATTCCTTTCTGGGTAAAAGAAAAAATAAAGTAAAAAGACTTCACTTCCGTTGCATTCATAAACGACTAATAAAATAGTATTAAACTTTATTATGTACTAATTGTTTATAAACCTTTAGTTTTTTAAGTACTTAAACAATAAACACGTAGCTCATAAACTGTTTTATTTCTTACTTCATTTCCGTACACCATATACAATTAACCGTCCACAAAAAAGGCAACAATATCTAACGGTAACAAAATAAAATATTTACAAAGGACAGCTGAACTCGGAACTCAACTTACTACATAATTTATACAAACAGAATCTCTAACGAACAAACTCCAAACATTGTCACCTAAATAAAATATCCAAAAACAGTAAACTAACCCAATCTTGTGGTAACAAAACCACGACCAAGTTCCGTTCGGTATCAAATGAAGATTAACGAAATTCAAAAAGTTCTCATAGTCTCGCTCCACTGCCCACGAATATAACGTCTTTGAAAGTTCCATAATTATTTTTCTAGTGAACCAATACAACAATTACACAATTCGCTACGTTCTCTGTGATTTGATCCTATATATTACGAGCAGTAAAAACTATTAAAAATTCTTTATAATCGATAAAAAGTTTGGTTCTCATTCGAATTGGCGTGAAGTGAAAACAAAAATGTATTCGATAACCGATATTTAATCGGTAAATTGCGTTCAATTATGACTCGCTATTTATTATTATGTGCACTAGTGATGGCCATTGCAAATTCTTATTTTAAAGAGTTTTTAGTTCTTTACTACCTGGTAGAGTTATAAAATATGAATGTGAGAATCGTTGTGACTGCTATGACCTAATTAAAGGGGATCAAAGCATGTGGGTCATGTTATAATCTAGGCATAGGATATAGACAGGCTGTGAGAAGGTAATCTCGAGAGTAGTTCTTGCATACGATTGACAGTTAGTTATTAGTACAAGAGACAGTGGAATAAACATTATAGTGCTGTCGAACATAACAGTCTTATAAACAACATGTCAAATTAGTATTGTACCTGAATTATTAAACATAAATCATATCGATACGATATTTCGTAAAAAGTAGTAGGCTGTATGACAAATTCCTATCATGCTATTTTTTTTTAGCTCTCCGTCTATACTGTAATACCACTAACTCATATCTCAGTCTAAACTTATTTATATAAAAATTTACAGAACTTACGTGCTATGAATACATCACTTCCTTTATAAGCATCATCTAAACTGTATATAACATAAAACACATTCCTTCAGTCATCCCTATTCGAATTCACGAAGGCTTCGTATTTGTAATTCAACACGGGACCCCGGCAGTCCGTATTGTTTCACCCAGTACTACTTAAGGCGACGTTCAGTTCAGTTCAACGTTTATTGATAATCACAATAGACATTCATGGGTTAACGGTAGTTACGAATTAATTTGAGGAGCTTTCAGCAGTTTGTTGATTGAAATCGGTTGATGCGCTTTTGTTTACTGTTATGGGTCAATCAGTATTCAAACCGCACGATAATATCTGTATTTAAGTTTGTATCTAGCCAATTTCAATTGTGTTTTTTTGTATCTTTATTTTTAGTTATACATTTATTTGGGTTTTTAATTATAAATACTTTGACAATGAACTAATGATTAAACAATTCTACTACTACTACTACTACTATTAAAATAAATATTTAAATACCATTGAATTTTACAAAACAAAAGAACGTCTCCTTAACATGCTCTATCTGTCCAACAAATACGCGACGAAGACAAGACAACTGAAACTGTTTTACATCATACATTCATAATAACACAAACACATACAAACTAAAACAATAATACAAAGGCATAACCGATTTCCATCGTTCGTTATCGAATCCAATCAGAGTAATTAAAATAAACGTAATCGTTAGTATAATGGTCGGTAATAGGCCGAGAGCCAGTAAGTCAGTAAGTCTGATTATAGACACCGTCGGTTCAATAACAGTATGGTGTTCAATTAGTTTAGCGTAAATTGGACGGTTGTCTTCGATAGCCCTAGATTTAACTATATAATAAATATATGTGGAGGGGAAAATTGGGAATTAAAGAACAGGAATTTTCGTTGGTCGACTATTATTGAGCACATTGGCGGGGCATGTACGTTTAGGTACATAGGTGCAAGCAACAGAATATTAAAAATATTTTTTAGGCAACATTAATAATAACCGACTTTCAAAAAGGAAGAGATTCTCAATTCATCGGATTTTTTATAGAAGAAAAATATAAGTATACAAGAGTACACTTGATTGAGTAAAAGCTAAGAAAGTGGAAACAAAGGGCGAAAGAGAAAATAATAAATTACATGATAAACAACAAATGCACGACTGATGTTTTTATATAGCAGAGCACTCCAAAATAAGACTTTACCATGGAATACCCCCTTAGTATCCCTTGCAAGACAGTGACCCAAAAATTCTGAACAACTCGGGATAAATAACCCACTTTTACTTTACTACGGGCTGAAACTACAATAGTCATAAACTTTATGTTATCATTGCCATAAAAAAGCGTTGTTTTCGGCTGTTGATGAGTTTAATCAAAGTTTATTCATTTGGGTTTTTGTACAAATTATTCTCGTTTTCTCTAGGCTTGTTTATTTGGGTAACGTATTTTTGAAGATTATTTTAATAAGTATAATGTTTATCTCTTCATTTTTAACGTGCGTAAATTTTACTTCAATATTTAGGCATAATAACAAAAGAGCTATTTTTGTATAGCTACTCATTTAATAAGCACATTATAAAATAATATCACCACTTCGTACACCATCAACGGAAAAACAAACTCCTATTAGACTAGGTCCTCGTTCCTAATTGTAACATGTATGCAAACCAATTTATTGGCGAATCTAATTTCGTCATGTATCTACAGGCCACGTAAACCGCTGTGGAGATGACGAACGTGGGCTTCCGTCCGAGATGCTCCTCTTCATTAAGAGCGAGGGGCGGGGCGGGAAGGGGCAGGCGATGGCTTTATGGGACAATTTGCATTTACACGAGCTCCGGCACAGATTACGGCCGCACTTATCCGCCTGTCGAAATGAGGCGCTTGCCACCCCACGCCGAACAACCTACGACCAAACAAGCCTTTGTTTATATTCCCTTGTATTTTTCACCCGCCATTTGTTTTGACGGCCCATTTCTAAAACATGAAGGCTTGAAGCCCCGAAAATACTTTACGACGGGCACCGCGGCCACTTTTGATTTTTCATGACCGCTTTTTATGGCTACCAACCCTTTTTTTTTTTTTTTTTTTTTTTTTTTTTTTTCGGGGTGAAACTCTAATGATTTCAACCCACACTGAGGGCACAGCGTGGGGATATGTCGGACTTGCACCGACTAAAAACACCCCGGTCCCGTCTTAGCCTTAGTCAGAGCCACGGGTTCGCTTACGCAATCACTGCGCGGCTCCGGCAGGCTTCGGTCCTGAACTGGACCCCTTCCAGAGGGTGGGTCTAAGGTGCCCAACTCTTGTTCCTTCCGAGGACGGACGCGTGGGACATGGCGTCCGTATCCTCCGTGGCCTGTCAGCTGATCAGGTGACGGGGTGCCCTCCCGGTCACCTGCAGGCCCGACCTCAAGGTGGTCTGAGGTCGTTGCGTGCCAACGGCACCACAGTGTTGCGGCGGCCATGGCGTCTGCGGCGAGAAGGGAGCTGGCTCGTCGCCTCCCTTACTCTTTCTGCTGCCTCTTTGGCGGTCATGACGGTGTCACAGAAAGCAACCACCGCCCGCCAGGCGCTCTCGTTCTGGACCATGGATGATATCACAGCACGGAGCGAGAGCGTCTGCCCTCCTATTTGCGTGATCAACTCGCGCCTCTCCGAATCCCAAGCTGGGCAGGCCAGCAAAGTGTGCAGAGCACTGTCTTCTGGGGCCGTACAATGGTGGCACGCCTTCGTGATTTCACGTCCGATCCGGCACAGGTACGTCCCGAAACAGCCATGACCGGTAAGCACCTGTGTCAGTCGGTACGTGAGGTCTCCGTGCCGCCTCTCCATCCATTCCAGAAAGACAGGCCAGATTGCGGCTATGATGTCGTGCCCAGCAGAGGGATTTTGTAACTCTAACCGCCACTCCTCCTTAGCTGACACGTGAAGGTCCTCCCTTTTCTCTTTTAGCGACAGAGCGCTGCCCTGACTATGTGCCTGGTTGCGCCAGATGTACAATAGCGCCAGGACTTTGGCTTCGAATTTCCAAGGCAGCGTCTGTGCGAGCAACATCGCCGCTTCACCGGAGATCGTGCGATAACCCCTTATTACTCTGACGGCTATTGCGCGCTGCGACTTATTAAGCAGCGCCGCTTTGCGAACCGTCAGGCTATTCCCCCATATTGGGGCACCGTATAAGGCCATAGATCGCACGATCCCGGCGTAGAGTCGCCTGCAGACGGCATTAGGGCCTCCAAGGTTGGGGAGCAGGGATGAAAGAGCCCCCGCGGTCTTCATCAGTTTGGGCGTCAGCTGCTGGAGGTGAGGTCCAAAGTTCCATCGGCTGTCCAGGACCAACCCTAAATATTTCAGGGTCGGCCTGATGCTAATTTGGACTCCACCAACCAAAATATGAGCGTTCTCAGGTGGCGCGTTCCGTCGCCCGTAAAAACAAATGGCTTCGGATTTGTGGAGGGCCACTTGGAGCCCTAGCCTCCTAATCCTCTCCACAACCTGGGCGACCCCTGCTGTGGCCAAGACTGCCGCACTTTCATAATTTTTGGCCTGCGCAGTGACGAGGGTGTCGTCAGCATAGCATATGCAGTTGACACCCCGTAAGAACTCTCCGCGCAAAACCCAGTTGTAGCCGATGTTCCACAAGACCGGACCCAGAACCGATCCCTGTGGAACACCGCGCGCCACCTCATGTGTTCCTAGACCCCCTTTACTAGGAAACACAATAACTCTGTCCGAGAGATAGTTGCCCAATATCTGCCTAAGGTACACTGGCACCCCGTGGTGCACGAGCGCCTCTCGAATACAGGACCAGGGAATGGAGTTAAAGGCGTTAGCGATGTCAAGAGACACCGCTAGTACCACCTCCCGACGCCTTACGGCCTCCTGGGCTAGGCTCCTTAGTTGTGAAATCGCGTCGATAGTGGAACGTCCCCGCCGAAAACCATATTGGTTTGCCGCAAGGTCCGGCCCCACGAGCGTCAGATGGTGGACGAGGCGGTCTGCAATTATCTTTTCAAAGATTTTGCCCACCTCATCCAGCAACACGATAGGGCGGTAGGCCGATGGAGAGTCAGCGGGGCGCCCCTCCTTTCTAAGCAGGACCATCTTTCCCGACTTCCAGATTGCCGGGAAATGGCCCTGCCGTAAGCACATACTGAGGAGCCTTAGGAGTCGTGGGCCCATATATTTGAGGGCCAGAACGAGTGCTCGACCAGGGACGCCGTCCGGTCCTGGTGCTGTATTCCGAACTCTGAGCCGGTCAGTAGCCATCTGGAGTTCCTGCTCTGTTACCTCCGGGGTGACTTCGCCAGACATGGCGCGCGAATTAATTGCTATCGGTGGTGGGGCAAAGTTGGGGTCTTGTTCAGGGAACAGAGCGGCCACCACTTCCCGCAGGAGTTCTGGCCTAAGGACTTGGGTCAGTGGTGGCGCCCACGGGCGAAGTTTTCCCCTTACTAGGCGGTACGGTCTCCCCCACGGATCTCTGTCCAGCTCAGCCAGTAACTCTATGCGAGCGGTTTCTTTGGCAGCTTTAATAGCCAGCTGCAGGGTCTTTTTTGCAGTCCGATATAAGCCATACAGTTCAGCCTCCCGTGCTTCAGCGTTTTCCGGGCGGCGACGAATCCGGCGGAACCTGGTATACTGACGGCGCTTGGCCACACACTCCCAGCGCAATCGTGTGAGTTCTTGTGACCACCAGTACACTTGCCTCCTCCTTTGCCAATCGCCGTTGCGAATGCGAGGCATCGCCGCATCGCAAAGCTCAGTGAGGTGCTGCCGAAACTGTATGGCCTCCTCGTCAACGTTAATCGGCCCTTCTGACGTTAGTGGCCCCCAAGTCAGGACAATGGCGGTCTCCTCGAGGAGCTCCCTGTTGAGCTTTTTTAAAGCCCAACGGGGGCCCAGGTCCCCGTTCGACCGTCTCCCCGCTGGTCTATCGAAAGATTGGGTAGAGACGCTAAAGCGGATATAAAGATGATCCGACAGCGTCTCCACCCCTTCGACGACCCTCCAATCACTCGTCCTGCTTGCGACGGAAGGACTCGCGAATGAGAGGTCAACAATGGAACCGCCATTATGTCGCACACAGGTGTTGATTCCGCCCCGGTTTAACAGCACTAAGCCAAGTGCAAGGGCAAATTCCTCGACCAGTCTTCCCCGCGCATTTGTAGCCGGAGAGCCCCATGCGGTGGATTTTGCATTAAAGTCTCCGGCGACTACGATGGGTCGAGACTGGTTTTGGGCTACAAATGAACCAAGTCGGGCCATAAAATCTTCGAACTCGGCTATTTGTCGATTAGGTGAGAAGTAAACACCTACGAAAATCAGCTCTCCGATGTGTGCGGCGACAAATCCTCTTGCTCTCGTTGTATTTTCCAGGGTAGGGCATCCGGAAGCCACCGACGATATTATTGCTACCAAACCATCCTCGTCCCCTACCCAGTTATTACTAGGTGGGACGTAATATGGCTCGGAAGCGATGACGACATTAATAGACCACTCTGCCATACTCTGCAATAGCAGGTCTTGCGCCCTGGCAGAGTGGTTAATATTCGCCTGGAGGACTTTAACGGCCATTAATTAATGTCCGTCTCCATCGCTCCTTCCCTGACTGGTACCGGTACCGAGACTGGTGCCCGCTTCTTCGGAGGCACTCTGTTGGCCTCGCAGGAACGACTACCAACAATATGGTCAGCTGGTTTGCCTAGCGCTTCACATGCTGGGCAGTGTGGCGAAGCCGAGCAGTCCTCAATCTTGTGGCCGTCTTGGCCACACCGAAAACAACGCTGCGAGCAGTCTACTGCAGACGAGCATGCAACCCCTACGTGTCCATTTAACTGGCACCGGAAGCAACGTATGGGCCTCTCCTTCATGAGCCTTACTTGGGCTGAAGACCAGCCGACCTTAAGCCTCCGCTCTAGTCCTTGCGCGACCACCAACTTCTGGACTGCTGCTACCGGGCAGGTAACTACGACCGTTCCTAATCCATTGCGGTCCCTTCTTATTTCCCCTATGCGAACTTCGCTGGGAGAGCAGCCTCCTTTTTGGGCGACGGCAGAGATGACTTCCTCCTTGGTAGCGGAGTCGTCTAGCTCTAAAAGCCTTATTTCGGCACTTTTGTAAGGCCTCGAGACACGGACGTCCTCCGCCTCCAAATTAGCTCTGAGCTTCTCAGCTAAAGCGTCCGCCTTATCTCCACTGGTAGCCCCGGGTATCTGCAGCATGCGGGCGCCCGTAACTGTGATTTTAGGTCGAACGCCCGCGATACCCAGCTCTTCTAAGCTGATACTCTGCTTGGCCTTTTTCATTACCTCCGTGTAGGTCATTCCTCTCTTGATAGCCTCTGGCTGCAAGGTAAGCACAACCGCCGTTGTGTTTGGCGCCTTTAACCTTGCTTTTTCCTTAGATTTTTCTTTCTCGGCCTTCTTTCTGGCTTTTGCCTGGGCCTTCTGCCTTTTTTTTAGTCTCTCCCACCGTCTCCCATTTTTCCGTGGCAGGTTTGTGTTGGATGAGACTGGTAGGAGGAGACGACTTTTTAATTTTATTCGGCGCCTGTGCCTTCTGCACGTGCCTAGCCGTAGTCGGTGGCACCTCTTCCACCATAGGAGCCGCTGCAAGTTGTGCCTTCTTGAGCTGGGGCCGGTTTTTGGCGGCCTTTGTCGCATAAGTGCTCTGTAGCGGAACTTGAACCGTTTTTCTCGCCACGGTCGCTGAAGGTTGATTTTCCGATGCCAGAGGTGGTCGTAGAATTTTACCTTCCAGGAAAGAGACCCGGGCTAGTACTTTGGCGATCTCCTCTCTTACAATAACCACTAGCTCCGAGTCCCTGTTAGATTGCGGCCTGGGCTTGTCCTCACGATGAGGGCTCTGCCTTAGGCCAGTCAATTCTTTCCGCATGTCATGTAACTCCTCGCGGAGTTTTGACATTTGCGTCTTTAATTCTTCGTTCTCCCTCTGCAATCGGCGTGTCTCTTCCGACGCCGACCGCTGAAGGAGCTCTCCTGTGACCACCTCAATTACGGTGGCCGCGTCGTTTAGGGCGTTTAGGTTTTTACCTCTTAGCCCTTTGGACATTTTGGCCAACGATTTAATGGAAGTCACGGCCTCCTTGATTTTTTGACTGATGTTGGCTTCCGGCTCTCCTCTCTCCTCTGAGGTGTCGTCGGACCTTCTCCTTTCATCTTCAGACAGAAAGAAGGCCCGCTTGCCTTCGCTAGCCTTCTTCTCATCTTCCTTTCTTCCTCTTTGACTTCTCCTTAGAGTGGAAGTAGACGACTCGGCGTCACTTTCCCTCGTAACCGAAAAGACTGGCTCACCTTCTGCCTTCCTCTTTTTAGATTGACGCCAAAATTTTGGCGTCACCATTCTCCTACTCTCAGTGCTCGTCACACTGACCATATCTGACCCATCCGAGTCAGACATAACTCCTCCTTCAAAGACAATCGGTTTTTTAAAATTTGTGAAATCCATTATTGTTCCCACGAGTATGGCGGATATAAATGGTCATTCCCGAGCAGTGCCCCCTGTGCCCCGGAAAAGTCTAGCATAACCCTTCGAGGTGTCGACCGGTACCTCGTCGGGGACAACCCTGACCAATCGGATATACGTAAAACAATCGTTTCCAACGCTCCCAAACATTGGAGTCACATTGTGTTTTCGTATAACAATGATAAAGTCTATCCACGTGAACGTTTTGTTGAGCAAACTGACAGTGTTTGATGAAAAATATGGGAATATTTTGGTCAGAAACGAAAAAACTCGGTTGCAAAATAAAGACTATTTCTTCAAAAAAGAAACTAGAAAAACCTCTTTTATGAGCATAACAATACAATGTTGTTCCTTAAGCCAAGCTAGATAGTCTATAAATGCTAACAATGCACGTGCTGAAATAGCTCGCGCAAGGCTAAACGGTGTAACAAGAAAGAGGCTACAATGGCTGAGAGGCACGTATAACTGAATACACCGAACGCAAATCCCTGCTGACCCACTTACGTTCAGCCACCTTTGAATCGGCCTGACAAAAGCATGTCGATGCGAGAACATAATGTCCGACCGGCCGTCGAAGCCTCAATTTGAGCCCGCATCGACCTATCTAGAGATCACGCTGAACGACGGAGCGAGTCCAGAAATCTACATAGTAAAGGTAACACTATCGAATCAGGTATCACACTCGACGAAGTAAATGTTAAAGCTATTACAACAAACTATAGTCGAATCGAACCATAAAATTTTATCACGAAGCTCTGATTCGAAATAGGTAACTGCTATTAACCTTTGTTACTATAGGTCTGTAAATTGCGAGAAATCGGAGATAGTTAATTTGCCGCTTTGAGATACAATAACCTTTACAAGTTCAATGTAACTCGAGATTAAGTTTTGTTTTAAAGTTACAATTACTTTGGAAAGTTCTTAATGTTTTATTTTAAGCGCCTTTAATTAAATTTACCCGTTCGATTTGTCAATAAATAACAAAAACAATTCGAAATTTAAGCACAAACATATAATTAAAATTTTCATTTGTTTAACTTATAATTCGGGGTAAAATGGTTACGATTAGAGTAAATGTTTCGAGCTACTAATAAAAGTGAAACAACAAAAGCAACAAAAGGATTCAGATCATGGTATTATTTATGCAAAGCGCTTCAGAGTACCTACAGTCCTACATACCTTGACCTACTTAACTTTAATTAAACAGTGCTACGTCATCAAAGGAAAAATAAAGTTGAGTAAATAAAATGGAAGACAAGATTCTTGTTCATCGTTTTAATAAGGACATACCTACTAATAGGAACTTTTTGTGTAATTGTCCACATACAAATTTTCTTGGTTTCTTTAACAAGTGCGACTTTTCTGCTCACGTAATTGCTGTACAAAAGTATCTAGTAGCTTTGTGTAGTGTACCGTTCGTACTTTTTTTTTTAATTTTTACTAATCTATATTAAGAGAGAGTAACTATTTCCCTAGTGGAACTATTTTCTGAACACCGCCTAGTTACGTTACCATACTCAATACTCATACATGTCATAAAAAATATTGAAATTAAATTACCTTAACACATTACTCCACGATATAATAAACTAATTACATTTCCCGAGGCGAGGGCCCGTTTAATTTCCGCAGTCAAGGGTAGGCAAGCCCCGTTTAAGTTGGCAAACTTGTAGAATAATCGGCTTGGGTTGTGTGCATATTTTGTGTACAGTACCTTGAAACACATAGAATTTCAAAAATTTCATTCTTTAAAAAGGACTTCATAAAGACGATTTTCAATTCCATGGTGTTTTTTTGTACGTTTGATATTTACGGCAATAATTTGGATCGATTTCAAAAAATATATTTGTGCTACGAGGTGGGTATATAAGTTTCCCATATAAAAGTCCTCCCATACAAGTTTTCTCTAAATTGATTTTGTTTTATTTTTTGCCAGATTGTAACCGTCCAAGGATATACAAAATAAAACACAATCCTCATACTGTAAATAAACTAGCCAGGATACACATGCTTCCTCATTCCGAATTAACATTTATACTAAAGCCAATATGGAAAGAGAATTAAACGTTATTACTAATTATGCAATTATCAACTTTGACAACATGTGTTTAAGTTCATTTTAGAATGACAAATATTACCGAAAAAGGCCTAAAAGTAATTTGAATGTGATGGAAACTGAACTATTAGTCATTAGATTAAGGTTCATAATCCCAAAGCACGTTCATTATTTCTTTAAAGTGGCTGATGTATAGGTACGTTCTTAGTTCTAATTACTAACAAACTTATTTCTTAAACCAGTTCATATGATTATCATTACAAATGAAACATTATATCATCATTACCAAGAAACCCTTTGGTCACAAAACAAGATCAATTTCTGCGAACATACCTCATCCAAAATGCCATTGGTGTGGACATAAATATTCATAGTTGAGTTGTGGAGGGACACGATGCCCTATTTGCCGGTCTGTCGCTATTGCCAATGCGAATACACCCTTAATCAGGGAAATTGCTAAGTAATAGAGCCGAACTAAAATTTGTATGGTAATGATACGGGATGGGAGCGCGGCTTCCGCGATTTAACCCTAGCGTTTATGCCATTATGGTAAGAATTTTTAAGTACGGTAATTGTGAGTTTATTGTTTAGCTTCCTATTTGCGAGTTTGTCGTGATAATGAGGTGAATATTTTAAAGGTTTTAGACTCTATATAGCAGCAGTGAGTATTAAAATGCATTAAACCTTTTTAGTTCCTCAATGATATACATAACTTCATTAATAATACCATTAATGAAGTACCAAGTAACTTCCCATATTTCCCACTAGAATATCTGATAATTTTAGACGGAACCCTGTCTGTGACGTCATCCGCTATTGTACACTAGGGGTTATACGTGTGATTGACACATTGGACATACACTTCATTCAAACAACGCTTTAAATCTGTCTAAAGGGAGTGTCGTTGAAAAATGATTGGTCATATATTCTGAAAGGCAGTGTACGGAACGCTTTGAATGCCCATTGAACAAATAAAAGGGAAAATATACATCTTTATAATAGTTATTTTAGTAATAGTAATTTATTAAGCCCAATTGACTAGTTGATCGTCGTTATTGATGCCTTCTATTGTGACCGTGAGCTACGATAATGACGGCTTTTAATTTTTTGACAGCGACGCTTAGGTTTTGTTTTATTTGTCTCGAATTGTATAGAAATACTTACAGAAGAACCAAAGAAATGAAAAGATTTTATAAAAAATACTATACATACCTACTTACTGTATAAGATGTGTTTACTATAATAATATATCGATACTTATTTACTCCAATGACTTTTACTCATAAAATTACGGATACGCTAACATCGAACCCAACCTTTTTCCAGCAATTACCCCGTTCAAAGCTATTTATTAGACATGAGCGCAAGCGACACATGTAGCTAACAAGAAAAAAACAACTGAACAAATAAGGCCAACTCTTCACTATACGACAAACTGTTGCGACGGAGAAGCTAAACAGTTTTTCAACTCGGCAACAAATGGCGTAACATTTACAATGCTTTAAGCTTAGAGGGAACACAAATGGCCAGGGCGCAGGTGCTGCTTTATTGAAAAAAAGATACAAATTACCCCTTTCTGTGCAATTTGATGGCGGATTGATGCCTTTCACAAGGAGTTGGGTAAACGGTGAAATTGTTTCTCGTTTTGTCTTCCCCACTTTCCACGTTGACGTAGACGGAAAGATTTCTTGCATAAATAATCATTTTTTGTTGTACATTGAAAAAGTTTGCTAACAATGAGATTTACTTTGTGAATTTGTTTTCCGCTGTTACCGTCGTAAAATTCAATATTTGCTTGTTTGTATTTATACAGAGGCATTAGCTTCCATCAATTGTGTATATTTTATTTTTGAAGGAAGAAAACAAGTTTAATGAACAATGTTGTTCTTTATAAATGTATGTAAACGACTGTAGGATCTCGCTAGGATGGTTTGTTTTATATAATTATATTCTTACCTAATAGCGGGCAGGGCAGCTTGATGTTATAACTTTGCGATCCTTAGGGTCATGAGATCAATGTAAATACGGGTAATCCTGAAACAAAAAAAAAAAAATGTTATGAATAAAAGCGATCATTTACATCTGTAATGTACTTAACCTACTAACTTTACTATCTCTTCGGATAACCGTTACATTATAAAGCATCGATAAAGAAGTCCCTCCCTTGGGGCCCCATAAAAGCAGGCCTTCATAAACAAGCAATATCTTTTATACAACTCTATAATACGTTTTTATTCCCATCTTCCGTGAATATGATGGAGCAGGTCAAATAAAAACGTCCTAAGACCATATTTACTCTCAAAAAATATTTTGTTGTGAACAAGACCTCAAAAAAACATCACGTAAATAGGGTCACGTAGTACGAATTTAAAGAGGAAATCGCTGATGAAATAAAACGAAATACATCGCAGTGAAATTTCGTTTCTGTCGGGCAAAAGTCAAACGGTGCCCGCATCGCCGGTCCTCAGCGATAAAACTTCGTCGGGGTAGCGTTCGGAATTCCAAAACAAAGCGCACCGAAAAGTCGGCACACAGATGGCGCAGGTGTCCTCGGCGACTCGCACGTCCTCTAATCAAGCGGAAATGTGTGCTTGGACGGCGGGCAGCCGGACGCCCGGCCCGGCTCCGCCGGCCGCCTGACCGGTCGCGCCCGGCACCGGACCCGGTCCGGCGCCACGCTACACCTGAATCCTACATCCCGCGCCCCGCCGGAATTTGAATCGAGTTCACATTCGGTCAATTCTAACAGGAAATTTAGATTCCGTTTTGAGCTATCTTTCTGTTTATTTGCTTGAGGCGCTCAACAAATGCTTTTACATCTTTACATTTGTTACTTACAGCGGTGAAGCGCTGTTAGATCGGACAAGAAAAAGCTTTACGATAACACGGTGAGCACAATCTATTTAACAATTCGAAACGGGTTTATATCATAGCTTTAAATTAATGTGGTCAGACAAAGAGCGCAGCCGCTTATCTTGGAGAAAGCCGGTTGTCGGCTATCGGTCCGACTGACTGCTTCATGCATCAATCTTCACGGATGTGCGTACTCAACGTATCGGGTTACTGATATTAAATATTTTACCAAAAAAAGCTTAAGACATTTAAGTTTTATTTTTTCCATATTGCGGTCCATTAAACTCAATTTTTATACACAAGACGAGCATTGACCAAGTAGTTTATAACATTGACCTTTGATTTTATATATAAGCGCTTACCGCAGCTATTTCATTTCCTCGCGTCTCGATGTCCGTGCAGACGGAACATTCTTTTGTTTCCACTAACCACGCCTCGTTAGGAGATCTTCGTAAACCTTTTGACATTTCGCTAAAAGGTTCATTTCAGCTGATTAATGCTGTAATTCCATCGGAGAAGAAACACTACGTTTGTACGATAGCAGAAGAGATATATAAGAGAAATGGTGGGAATTTATCTAGAGAAAAAATGACTGGAGTTCTAGTTCAACGAGTACACATAAAAACTAACTTACTGTACTTACTGTAGAGGTTAATCAATCAAATGCAACGTAATGAATGAAGTACCGCTAGATCATCAACTATATTTTTTTAGTTACTCAATTTTGCAATAGAAACACATTAGTCAATATTTATTTCGTAATAGCCCTTCCTTTTATATAACTTGATAACTTTTATCAGCGTAAATGTATATTTGTATAACTATATAATAACCCAGCGTGTACCTTATTACGTATTATTACAATAAATAATGATCGAATATCCTAATAAAATGTAAGTTATGCAAGTTATCATATCAATAACGTCAGCATTCACAATATATTTAAATAAAAGATATATCCAAACCCAAAAAGTGAACGTTTCAATTTCTCTCAAACGTTCGGATACATTTCCCAGTTGACTTTCAAAGCCATTGTTATGCAGAACGTTGTAGCAAAGTTGTAGATGCATAAATTATGTTATTTTGTCGTTTATTATTACAAGCGTGAAGTTTACTAGATAGAGACACTTCTTGTTTATGCAGACATTCAAATGGATTAATAATAAAGTAGGTTTAATAATAATAATAATAATATTCCGGGACAACTCACACACGGTTATGATCCCAAGCTAAGCAGAGCTTGTGTTATGGTAACCAGGCAACTGATAAACATACTTATATATTTCTCAATACATACATATTATAGATAACTTACACCCAGACAACCAGAACAAATGATCGTGCTCATCACACAAACATTTGTCCTGGGTGGGAATCGAACCCACGACCTCCGGTATAGCAGTCAGGGTCACTAACCACTAGACCAACAGGCCCGTCAAATATGAAAAAGTTTGGATTGGTCGAAAAGGCCGTAATTTTTGAAGACCACCCGTACTGATGCAGTTAATAGAATCAGGGTTATGTCCCGCCCGTTACAGCTGCTCCAATCGATAGTTAGATAAGCACACCTTGTTTGGGGGACCAGCTACGAGCCTTTATGTCTTTATTACCCAATAACAGCGCTATGAATCGCACGGCGGGGTTACTTTGACTGATAGACGGACTAAAATTGAAATATCATTATAATTTATTAGGGATTTTACAGTTCTGTTTAGGGTTGTATCACCTGCCAGTTATATAAAAACACGAACGATGGTACTATACATAAGTGTGTACATAATATGCCATGTATGTTAAGTCTGTCTCAATAGAGTTTTAGCATTCAGCGTTCTCTGCCTATAAACTCGTAGATCACGACATGAAAGCAAATACGTTTCATTCAAATACGCGAGTTTATACGCGCGTAACGTTTCACATCAAACGCACCGACAACCTTTAGCACACTATAAAACAATGTTCCCACACAGCACGGAATTTATCACCACGAAGTATTAACATGTTATATGCAAAACAATACTTTTACATTTTGGTTAACTTCATTAAAACGGTAACGAGTTTTAAAAACAACAAACAATGTTACTCACATTAATAAAGTTTGGGCTAAACAGGGAGTCGCCGCAACGAGCATTGAGCGCGCTAACAATCCTTATTAGCACAGAAATCCATTCAGCGAAAAAACGAAAAACTGTAGATTAATTAGAATGTTACTTCTGTGATGTTTTCGTCGCGTTAACGAGGTAACTCGCTGTGCCTAACAAAGTTACATGATGCGACTTCGGCAGCGCTTTCAAGCGCTTTCAAAACCTCGTGCTCGCTACCCTTAATTTTCTTTTCAAACTCTTTAAATTTTACAGCGCTTTTAAGATTCGCGACTCGACTCGAAACTATGTCGATGTTACTGACATCGTGCCGGATGAATTTATTAATTATGTTTTTGATTAAGCTTTTTCATGTAATGTTAGAAGTTTAATTATGGTTCACTTTTTGAGGCTTTGAACTTAAGATTTATTTTTGGTAAATTTTCAACTTTTGTAAATTATTTATAGCTGAAAGTTAAGTTGTTGGCGTGTTTAAGAGGTTTATTTAAATTGAATTACAAAATGAAACAAAGCTTGTTTTATGAACCAAGCTTATTAAAAATAGGTAAGACATACCAAACAACACCTTAATGGGTCGGACAGGGTTTTCTTAACACCCTGTATAGAGAAGGCACGAGCATTGATACTTCCAATCAGATTTCAACAAATATGACAGGAACATCTTATTAGACTACTCTAACAAGAACTATATTCTTACTAGATTCGTTTTTGCTTCGAACGCATTCAAAAATTCCATCGTGTGATGACCAACGGAGACTATTATGAAACTCATACAATGCTTACTACACTAAGCTTTAAAATCTAAGTACACCGCAAACAGCGTCTTCAGTTATCAGTATTATACGCTCCCTGGTAAACATTTATAGGGCTATATTTTTATAGACTTATCCAAAAGGCTATATTAAGTGTTTTGTATAGCGTAGGAGGCCGTTAAGTTCGTGTGGGCAGTTTATTTATTCACAAGCATTGTGTACAGCTTTTGTGGTCGAATCCCTGCATACTTTTCTATGTAGAACAGGTAGTTTTTCATTGATTGTATCGTTGGTACAAGCAGTTTGTAACGCCTGGTTTAAACGTCGAAATAATGCTGTTATAAATGTCTATTGGTTCCTATATTTGGTTGTTAGAAGTGAGTCTTTGTGTACGTTTCGTGGCGGCAGGTACTTTTATATATTATTTTTTTTGTTAGTTCAATATTTAAGTAAAAAAATGGTTTTGTACATAGGTTTCTAATATGAAAGATAATCGCAATGCACCTTTTCGATCTTCATTTTTATTTTTAATTCCCGATCTTATAATTTATTCGTGCAAGCAAAAATGTTTTTATCTATACGCGTACTTAATTTTGTTACTAAATAAAACAGTGCCTACTAAATACAAAAAAGTTACAGCTTAATTAAAAATGCGATACGAATCAACCCCTTCTACTCATACGAGTCCAACGACTTAAATAAGCACTAACAAAAGAGTACCAATATAAGTTTAACAGCACCAGTGCAATAACCATATTATGATCTGGTAATTAAGATAAAACTGGCCACTAATAAATTCGCAGTGACTCACCGCGCAATACTTTAAAAATAAAAGCGTCAAACCTTCTTAGTAGCCATAAAGCTAGTTCGTTCTACGAAGTCTTATCTTATTAACACTAGTCTGCCGCAATTATGCACCTGGATTGACCATAAACGTTGGCCAACTATTTTTAAAACCAGTACAGGTAACAGGCTGGAGATTATACAGGCAGCTGCGGAGATGTAGTTTGATTGCGTAGTTCCATAAAACTTGCTTAAACTATTTGACAGGTGGAAAAGACGATAGATCTTTTTTTTAAGAATGTCTCGTGATATTATTGTTAATTAGCTGATGTTTATAGTTTCTTCAGTTTCAACTGATATAAACACCTGTTCTCCTTACAAGTACGATCGCGTGATATTTTTAAAATTAGAATGAGTGTACTGTTTGTTGAAAGAACCAAATAGTTCATGCTTCATGTTTATTTAAATTTATGCTGGTATCATAACAAAGGATCACAATATTTACTAAGAAAATAAACAAGACTACTGTCTTGTAATAATTCCAAGGACCACGCAAAACAAGTTCTTAGAATAATAACATCAAATTGTTTTTAAAGATTTTTAAGACTGATAATTTTCTTATCTATCTTTATCCGTTAGCTGCTGTGTTTATATAAATATATTCTAGATGCATAATTTTTCATCTATGATGACTCGTATACTCGACATATGAAATATGAGTATAAGACGATGTTCTTTCTCTGAGCAACGTCCAGTGGGTAACGATCTTTACCTAATGTACTTAAGATCGGTGTCTAAAAGCTCTATTTCTACAAAATAACTTCCAACAATTTCCAAGAACGTCCATGAACTATTTAAATGAACACTAAACATTTCTCGCTATCTTATGACGTCACTTGCCTGTCAAATTCGACTAGATAAACATGAACAAACCAACAAAATTCTAGCTTTAAAACAATCACAAATGATCAGGCCAAACATATTCGCTACCATTTAATTTTATTACACTACAATCTGACGGCTAACTACAAACAATTTATAATTTCGTTGGTTATTCGTTCATACAGAACAGTTATTAATGCACTTTATTATTATAATAATACAACAGTTATTTATTGTCATTGTTTATGCTCCATTTGTCAATTTCGAAACGGCTTGCAGTGTTTTCTAGTTAGAACAACCCTGAGGCAGTTGGAATGGACAAAGGTTTTAGTGAATGATTAAATGTTTGTTTACCGAAAATGTATTGTGGAATAAATAACTAGTTGTTATTAAATTGACAGCTGTTTTCAGACAGCTTAATTAACTGCGTGATAAATTTTTAAAGTTAACAGACAATATTCTAATTTTAATGGACTTTTTGAATTAGTTTCACTAGAAAGAAGTACACAACACGTATTTCATTCTAAAGAAATGACGTCACTTATAATAATAATAATAATAATAATAAATGCGGACAACATCACAAACATTGCTCTGATCCCAAAGTAAGTTGCTAAAGCACTTGTGTTATGGAATTCAGAAACAACGAAGGTACCACAAACACCCAGACCCGGGACAATGTAGAAAAGTGGTTTTCTACATTGACCCGTCCGGGGATCGAACCCGGGACCTCAGAGCTGGTGACACCTTGAAAACCGGTGCGTACGCCACTCGACCACGGAGGTCGTCAAACGCCTTTGGTCACTTGACCAAAGGTCGCGCGCCTTTTGTTTTTAAATAGAGTACATAATCTGCCCTTTCAACTGAACAAGACAACACTACATACATTTTTATCATCTTAATGCGGTCATAAAAAGGGAGTCAGAGAAAATTGCATACAATGTATGTAGACGTTTATCAGTGTATATCACCTGAAGCGGTTGACATGGCCGCGATGACTTGTAATAACGCGGTAACGTTATGTAGACAAGTGTTATACTCCCCTATACGGAGTACACGCGATGGGGTGACGGTGTACCGGCGAGTGCACAAGTTATTTTTACTTTCCATTCGTGTGTATTGCGGCTGGATACAATTTATTTTATGAGTGTCTGCAGGATGTGTTGAGTTTGTTGATCATTCAGATTGACAGACGTCAACGAGTAGTTTAGTAATCAGATCAGTTTTAAAATAGGGAACACATGAAAAGCTCTCCATACTATGAAATTACATTATTCTTCTGTAAATAATATAAAAAAACAATCTTCCATAAAATTTATTGCTTAAACCATAAGTAAACTGAAACACCCTCTTTTTACATAAAAACATTAAAATGTTGCACAAATAAATATGTGCCCACCATTACTGTACCAGTAAATTGTATTATTAATTACATCGCGTCACTGACGGCATGCGGCGTTCACGGCGCGGCGGGTGAAAAAAATGCAAAATATACATTTAATTTCGACCCTCGTGACTAGGGGGAGCCACCTACTAATTAATTAGATCCCACCTGCTGTACAAAACACCCTGTATTGTGGTGAGTTTGTGCTTAAATAAATATCTATGATTGCCGACCGTTATTGGATTAATAGCTGTTTGTGTGAAATAAACTTAAACACATTTTGTATAATTCAAAATGATTTGGTTTGTTGAACTAATTTGATTTACTATCGCAAACTATTTGACAGCTTAGCGGTGAAATTTTGATAGAGATTTACTAATGAACTACACTAAATACAAGTTGAAAATGTATTATGTAGACTTGGGGTATAGATGGCAGATATTGAGTAGCAATTTAGTGGAGTAGCAGCCCTGTTACACAAATAAAACAATGCATCATTGCATGTTGTCGCCTATTCCCGGGCGGTTGGCGGGTCTCGCGCGATATTTCCTTGAAAAATTGCCGCTGGCGTAGCTCGGTACTGGATGGGTGAATTTGTAAGTTATATTTATGAGGGCACGAGGCGAAATAATGATATGTATATTATTTGGGCCTGTGAGCGGGCGCCGGGGGAGCGCGAGCTAACAGCAGCATTTGTCAATGCCCGCCCAGGTGGGCCGCCCGTGATCCTGTTATTACTTTATTTTTTGGTCCATTTCAATAACCTACGCAGCTTCTTATAAATGCCCACGATCGTGAAGTTATTCGATGTTATAGACTCGTGTGTGGTCTTTTTCCAAACTGTGTCAGACGCGTACCTAATACAGTTAAAGTATATAAAAAGCTGTAAACAGATCTACGAATTTATTAAATTCTTTTATATTGAAATATTTAAAAGTCATATTTCATTTAAATATGAAAATAAAAAGGAGAGTCAAATAGACATGTCAATTAACGAAGTTTACATTATCATCCACTTGCCCTTGCTCCCTATTCTAACGATTTAATAAATGTCGGATAAGTGAGCATTAATATCCAACAGTCAATGACCGGATCATAACCGAAAATCTTCAGTAAGTCAGAGAGAGGGCTCACGGTGCGCGACGTGAAAAACGACGTCCATTAAGGAAGTGAATACATTTAAAATAATCGGCTTAGCCGTCCGACGTTGACGTATATTCGTACTTATCTCACGGAGATACCGGCACAGATATCCCGACTAATCCCTTACACAAACATCTGAAAAAGACTCGGCACTCCTTGTACGGTTGATCCGTAATTGAATGAGTCGCGAGTAGCTCTTTGACTCGAACAAAAGTGCCTAATAATTTATGCCTATAATCTGACGCGCGGTGCACTCTGTTCAACTCGTGTTCGTTTTACGTATCGAGACTTTATTTCCTTTGTAGGATTCAGATATTAACTGCGCTGTGCCGGCGACAGTCACAATATTACCCGCATGCAGGTTCTTTATCCAATTCTTTAGTGGCTGTCACGCCCTCCGCTTGATATTTATGTGCTGTTGGATTAAGAAAATATAAACAAGAATTCGACTTAACCACTGAAAGGAAATGCAAAGTTATAAGGAAGATTAAATCGTAAAGATGTTCATGTCGACAAAAATAGACTCGCTAGTATAAATACAAGTCATACCTTGGATCTTTAGAGTAATCAGGATGTCTCCATTAATTTTTAAGGACTTCCTTTGAGTGGCGCTGTGTTTACTTGGAAAACAAGGAAACTTTTAATGGAGTTACAATTCGTTGACCCTCAAACACGGTTTCTGGAAGTAAGTTCCGACTTCTGACACCGCTTTGACGAGGTACGTTAAAACTACGACCGCCGTTAGGTATATTTATTCATTAGTTTTACGAACCCAAAGTTTCCAAACAAAAAGTAACCAAACAAAATGTTTTACGGACGAAACTATTTTCATCAACTTCAAAGTTTTTCCAATCCTGTACTTTAACGTAACTGCCATCTTAAACAATATTAAATACCTGGCTGCGGCCAATATATAGAGCACTAAAGAACACGTACTAAGTTGACCTATTCTACTGATATTAAAATCTTAAATAAATATTTAATTGGTGTGAATAACGCGGACGTATCATCTTCAAAGTGAATATACATTTCATGATTGTACATAGTAGATCACACATCTAATTACTAGCGCGCAGGCAGTTAGTACACCTATCAGAACATAATTATCGTCCTCACCTGGCTGTGAACGCGACGTCCAAACTACGTGGGATTACACACAATGCAAATTCCATTAATTAACGCAATGTATCGCTGCCTAAGTATATTGCGGTGTATTCAATGGTGGTACAAAATAGCAAACTGGTTGAATATTCCCCCGGCGTGCAATCAAACACGACTTATCGATTTCAGAGCTAAAACTGTAACCGTGTCTCCAATTATAGACAGCAAAGGAATACACAAGATCGTTAAAGTTAAAGGGTGACACTTTCCTGTACCGTGGATACGAATTTTTTTCAGTTTGTGACGTTGTCGGAACGTTAGGAGTTTTTGCAAATTACGAGTGACGACTTGATTCTCGTATTGTCATTCAAGTTCCCTAACGACCAATTTTACGGTCGCGAAGCAGGCCTAAGGATCGAGAGGATATACGCTTCCTGTAGTAACTTGCTTCTAACATACTACAATGTTTACGTACCTACTAAAAATGCCGCTACTATATCAGCAGCTGTTATTACCCTTTTTCCATAAATAAGCACTTCGGCACACGATATCAATAACAAACTCAAAACGTCCTTCGATACGGGTAAATTAACATGTTAAACAGAAGTTCAGTTTTGGCACAAAGACATCAACAAAAATAGCTTCCTGGAAACTGTCGAACCATAGGGAGTCTTATAAAAATAATGTAAAAGTGAGTCCCCGTGACACTTAACAAGCAGTGAAGTGGCTTCCATCGAAGCGACACGACGGGACATGAATTATTATGAGGAGGCGACTATCTAAACTTCAAGTAGTGTTTCGAAGCGCATCTCGTCGCCCTACCCACGAGTGTGTACAAATAATTATGACAGTTCTCATCGGAATGGCGCTTCGAGCACCTGTCGAGCACCTTAGGAATTTATACACACCGTAATGAGGCAAAGCATCGGAATTTTTATAAGTTTATTAAGTTTTCTTGATAGACCGCGCATTAAAACTAAGAGCGAAATGTCCATTAAAGCGTCACATAGCACTAAAAATAAAAGACGGTATTAAGATTTACACCTATGTCTAAAGTTTGCGCCTCAATCGTTGACGAACATCGTGATCGTTTCGACGGCTTGATTAATGTTTATCGTGGTTAGCAGTCAATTAGAAGAGCTCTCAACTCTAGTAGTCGCCGATAAACACAAATCGTTCAACAGTCGCACTTTCAAAGCGACCCGTCGACGTCACGACTTCATCCACGCTCCCGCACATTAACATCTTGCTTCCTCGGCGCCTGCACATGTACTCATCTTTTAAAACCCTCTTCCCGTCTAGTGGACTCTGACGAATTAAGTTATTAACGCTGCCAGCTGCTTCACACAAATCAAAGTGCCTACTCCCGAACGCACAAAAAGCACGATCGTCACTCCTCATAAAGTTTACGACCATTTTATGAGCTCTTCCATATTCAACTTTCAGTCGCGACGTTCTTAAGTGAGGGGGTAGTGCGATTGTTTCTACGACAAATAAATTAATGCCAGTGACTCGTAAACGTGTTTATTTTCTGTCTCGTCTCGCGATATCCTTAGTTATTGTTCTTTGAAGTCAGACAGCATCATCATCCTTCGACACCTTTGATGTTCCCTATAGTGACAACTATCTCATAAACTTCCAACTCTATTTCATAAATCATATTTACATTTGTCGACTCGAGCGTAAGTTTGTTTAGGCGGCATTATTACTTGTCTAATGCGAAAATTGCTTTGATGTGCTTCTGTGGCAACGATAGCAAATATACTGAGCCAGGGAATCAGGAAGGTAAGTACATCGTCAGCAATAACTCCACTTAGTGTTATTCTGAGTAATGTCTTCGCGCTGGCCTCGACTTGTCATCGTGTTTGTTAGGAACGTCGTAAAATGGGGCGGTTATAAATTATTTACAGTTTCCACGCAAACGCCGTGTATTTGTCACCCCGGGCGAAGGTGGGTATTAAGATATTGCTTGGTATTCCTGCGGGTCTCATTACAGGCCGGGGCGGGGCCCGACACCTCTAATATTTCATCCTTAGCAAGGGCCGCCGCGACTTTGCTACTCGACGAAACAGCTTTTCCTAAAACGATACGCGAGTTTTCTCATTTTAATAAAACGCTCATAGTGATGTTATTTGCGTGTTCTTTTTCGTACACTCTCTTAATTTCATTAGGAGCAAACGTTCCGTGGGAAAAAAAAAACAGTGGAGCGACCCGCTAAAAAGGTTGTTTTGATGGTAGTTACATTAAGGTAATTGGTGTACGGCTGCGAAACATTTTTATAGCCCACGGGTCGTTTGGGGCTGCGCTAGGCCAATCATTGTCAATCTTTGCCGCCGGCCGAATTTAGTACGAGATACGATGCTAATGGAACGAATTTAAGTATTAGCCAGCAAATTGCCTCTCAAGATTTATAGAACAACAAACTGTCGAACGTGTGTATTTAAATTAAAAGCCAGCAATTTATTACCTTTTGTCTCGAGTTTTTATCTTATTTGCGTATTTTAATTGGTCGTAAGCTTAACCAATATTTATAACTATTAATCATTTTAGCCATTAGGCTATCGTGTCGGCAGAAAAATTCCTCGGTTCAATTAGATTTGTATAATTGCGGGGCACGCACTCGGTTGGCTCACAGATCAATTTACTCTCACAATGACCTTAATATGGAGTCATCGCGGCGCAATGAATGAGGAGTAATAATTTCATGTGAGTATTAAAGAAATTCTATGGCGATGTTATCTGGAGTGAGTCGCGTGTGCGAGAGGAAGCGGAGAGGCGACGTTATTAAAAAGCACATGTTGCCCGAGATGCGTATCGCAGCGTCTGTTAATTACTTTTGACACGCAGCATATGATTCAATTATCATATGATTTATTCGGAGTGAAGGGTCGCGAGGCGCGCAGGTTCGCCGTCGCGACGGTTTATTTAAGCGTTAACTATCGCATTAATTTCGTTGGATCGCATTCCGGGAACAGATGGTAGGCAAAATCAAGACGGTAGCAGATTTTTTCTTGCTTTACAAATTTCTGGACATGCTATCTATTTGTGTGGGCCGAGACCAACGTGAAGGTATTATTAAGATGCAAAATATCCACACTAATAATGTTGAGTTTTCTGTAACGGGAATGTCTTTAAATTGGTTACTTGAACATTACGATACCAATCTTTAACACCTTCAAAACATAAATTGTGTGATTATCGCATGCCACATCTAGAAGACGACGTAGTTCACATAAAAACAGCTTTAATTGCTTAACTCATCCGTCCCGTAACTACATAATTCACATTAAACCTCTTTCACACTAAGAGATCGTACCGACATGAGAGGCTCGAAACCACTGGATAATAAATACTAATTACTAGTAAAATAACAAACGATAACATCGCGACTGAAATTTTTAACATAATAATGCGGCATCGGTTAAAAAAGCAGTCGTTACCATACATAGTAAATCTTGCGTGACGCATAATGGTCTTATGGGGTTTATTTATCGTCGCCGGTCGTTTCGAGTGAACCGTTTAATAAATATTATCACACTTTAAGTCGTCAACAAACGTGAGAAGATAGCCGTTGACCCGGTTCGTGATATTTGTCTCATTTCGGGGATTAAAAGTGATCTCTGTAGAGCGGCAACGCCTTCTATTTGTTCAATCTGTCTTTACAATAAACATCACTGGTTGGTTTTACGCGTCTTTCGTACGAACATCTTGTATAATTAGAGCCGGTTCAAAATGGCTTTGCTGTTCGAGTGTTCTCGAATGACAAAAGAGGACTTATAACAGCCGGTAAAGAAGGGATCTCTGCCTAATTCTGAAGGCGGTTCACTGACATCTCAAACGCTACTGTTTGTGAAAGGTAATGTTTTTTAAATTCGTATCCGGTTTTACTTAAGAGCTTTTTAAATAGGTGTTACGACAAAAAATGACAATAAGAAACTGCACGTGGATTTTTTAATAGATAAGTGAGTGTACTTGTAAAAAAAAACATTCAAACTAAATTAAATCTGTCACAGGAAACACGTGTCGAACTTGAAAAGGCTACCAAAATACAATTATATTCACTGTTCAGAAGCTGGTAAAAAAGTACGGCGTACAAAATAAACAAGCTTATAAAAGAGGTTATTTCTGAAACAAACACATTTATAACAACATAACAATGAAGTAACAAAGTCGTTAGTAGGACAACATCTTGGCGGGGTTCCCACATTTGCCACCACATGGCTCGCATTGAAACATATCTCCTACACTGCAGCCTACTTTCAATAAATCCGGATTATCATTTATTTAAGCATACCCAAGCACGAACACCACCCAATAAGCTGTTTAAATATGTTTTATATTTCGTTGACACAAGGTTTATAATACAATAAACGTTGATAACAAATGTGCAACCGTGCGCTGGTACCGTGCTTTCAGACCGTAGGAAGTGCGTGTTATTGCAGCTTACGTTTCTCAGTCGCCCGCTGAGATATTCGAAGCACCCGTCCGTTTTTTGTGACAGACCAACCGAGTGCCATAAATAATAGGTAGGGGTTCCCGAACCAAAGAGCTTTGTAATAAATTCGATGCTCTTTTTGGTAGCAAAGGAACGGGCCTCGATTGAATTATGGTGATGTGTTAAGCCAGCAAACTCGGTAGGAATTCCACGTTTTTATTTTCTTTACATTTCGCGCTAAGCCCCGCTCACTGCATTCGTGTCATTACATTCATATTCCTCTAAGTCTTTTCTTTGTTCAGTCAATACAATAAGTTTATTTTGCTACACGCTCACTCATCCTGTGTGCAGTCTCGTATCAAGTTACTACTCCCGACCATTTGAAAAAGACAACACACAGATGGTACCTACATCCGTATTAGCTTTCTCTTAAAACAGAAGACATTTAAATCACATGAGACCGTCGATATTTCCTTCCCTAAGTAAAACAAAGGTATTTGTGTGAGGCGGTCCGCTCTAAACTAAGATAGATTAGTGTTAGTCGCTGCGGACGACGCGACACAACACGACTGACTGGACCATGTCGGAGATTTATTCTGTTTACTTGCTCTCAACTATTAAAGTCAACTTGAATTAAATCATGTTTGCCTAGAATATGATATCATAAAATAAATTAAATGGACAAGATCTTCAAGATATGTCACTGAAATGCGCTTTAGGAGACATATGTATAAGGAAATTTTACGCCCAGTTTCATCAGACTAAATTATGAAATCTGTGATATATGTATCAGAGATGTTTCAACGACCTTTCTCTTTAAGATAGCTGTCAGTGTTTGAGTTGTGTTTGTCGTCGGAGGGCCGGTATAGTGTTACGGCAGTAAAGCCGGGGCCGGTGGCAGCGAGCGCCGGCCACGCCGCGCGCCGCCTGGCCGCACGTCGCGAAAGCCTCTCAAGTTACTCCCGGATAAGTCAATCATTGGAACGTCCACATTTACCCAAAATAAAACATCGTCGAATGCTACGTGTGGCGCTCCGGTATAATGCGGAGCGACAGCCGACATGTTTTGTGCGAGAAAATAAAAATGATGGCGGACCTAAATAGATCAGTATTCGTGCTTCAGCTAAACGCTTTTGTCTATTTTATAACTGGCGTCTCATCTCTCTCTGTTTTCCTTTTTATTTTCGTGTAACGTATTAGTTTTCCGACAACTATTCGTGTCTCACGGAAATTGCTCTGTCACATATGTTTACAGTGAAACGAGTACTGCCCTTTTTAATCAAACGAATGTTCGTATTTAACAGTTAAACTGTTGAAAAGGAAGTAATTGGACAAGTGTTAGCGTAGTCGAAACCGGCGGCGTGGTCCAATTTCCTGCTCCAGCCGCAGTCTTCGACGAGCAAATAGCTCTTTGCAAATCAAACAAGGGACCGTCTGGCGAATCCACATATCAACTTCGCATTGTTTCTCTCCCATCATTCGGGGCTAACCAGAGGCGTTTTCGATTATCCGCCCTCCGGAGAACAAAGCCTGCGACCGCAGAACCAAGTCAATTACATAGTTCAACAACTCAGCCCTTATAACTTTCATGGGCTACCACCGGAATACAGAAAAGGGTATCTGTTTTCAATACACTGGCCGAGCGATGCGATTGACCCTTTCGAGTGTCCGCATTGACTTTTAAATTACTAATCCCGCGGGAGCAAACAGAAAAAGCGCCTCCGGGTTCGCTTGTTTACACGGTCGAGTGTACTTGCATATCTTCATTAGCTGGTGTATCTCGGCGCCCTGCTTGCTCAGCACTCGGCCGACTCCCGAGCCCCGCCGACTCCTACCTGGGAACGCTCATTACGATTCTTTCATTTCTAAACGCCACTCGAATTTTGATGACGCCATACAATTGATGGCCTTCCACGTGTATAAATTACCTTATCACCATTAAGTTACATAAACAGCGCATTGTGCATACATATGCGCACTAATTTGATGTGTATCTTAACAAAATACACGCATAATGAATTTAACATTCTTTCACATCGTTCAACTTCGAATGTATAGTGCATAACTCGTTTTCCGGAAATCATTTAACTTGACAACCGCCATTTTAGATACATATAGAATAGGGAGTGCCGGAGGGACTTATTAATGTTTATCTAAACATCAGAATAAGAATGCGTTGGACGGGAGAGTGAGCGATGCCCGCCCGTGGGGACCAGCCAAGCGCGCCCATTCCGACTCTTGCTTATATAGTCCACCATTTTTTCTACGTCAGATACAAACATTCTACCCTTTCAACCCGAATGAATTACTTAATTTTTCTATATTGGGTCTGTGCCCGACGATACTCGATGTCGAAATAAATTAGCGTTATCCATTGTTATACGCTATAAAGGAAGCGATGCTGCGAATTGGATTTGAGTGGTTTTGCGGTCCGTGAACACGGGGTGGTATTATTATTTTAGCAAATATTTGTTAATAGTCAGATGGTTAAAATATAAATCAGAGAACTTGTGAATCGTAGCGTGAAAATGACTATTCGCTTTAATTACATCAATGAGATGGATTGAGAAATAGAAATTAGACAAAGGCGGGCGAGGTTAATCACCGCGGCAATAAAGTGCATCATTTCAATTAGAATCATTATATCGTACTGATGCAATGGCGGCATATGATCTGAATAAAACATTAAACATTATTAATGCGTACGTTACCATCGAGTGTAATACGAGTACGCCGCCCTCAAATGTATTCTCTTTCGCTCCAGTGCTTATTAATGAGATGAAATTGTTAATAACGGCTACGGATATAAAGTAAAAAATAACGATTAACTGTGTTAAACTAGCGTAACCGATCGGAATTCGGCGCGCCAGTTTTGGCCTGCCATTGTACTCCGAATAATAGAAGTGTTTATGTTTGGGTTAGTTTTTTTTTAATAGAAAAAAGTTTAATAATCATAACGTCTACCTGGCTGCTTAGACCATCCATCACGCGATATAACGAGAAATATTGTCCGTTTTTATTATCCTTCTACGAAAAGTTTTGCTGTGAAAAGAAGGCGTAGGTTTTTATTTGCAAACATGAAATTAGAATTAATAGAATTGACTCGTCATTTTTTTTTTGTATTTTAACATAAAATAATCTGACAAGGCAATTTATTTCTATCTAAAATTTATGAGATGTCACTGACATCCTTATTGCTTTTATGTGAATAGAGAGAATACAATATTTTAAGCACCCACCTACCATTATAAAATATATTAACTTATATGCGCTTTAAAATGCAGAACAAAGCACGAGCCAAGGAATTGCTTAATGTCTTTGTGAAAATCAGTGAACCTTATGTTGTGGGGATAAGGTTGAAATTTGTGTTGACGATTTGGTCTCGTGCACACAACGTTTGGAGGTCTAATATGCAGATTAGTGGAGGGATAGTTGTCCGCGACGCCCAACATGCAACGTTTCGATTCACGGAACACACGTGGGTCCGTTGAAATTATCATTGTTTAGCTTGTACACTCCGAGATCATTGTACAAGGGATAAACTGAACAACACATTTACTTTATTAACATAAAGATTTACATCGCATAAATTTAAGAGTACACGCAGTAAATTTATCAATCCAAACATCGTTTATAGTGTTCCAAATGATGTTGGATTTAATTCTCTACAATTTATTTATCGTAATCGGTATTCTAGAATCGTGACTTTCGTTTGTTTTAGTTTCGTGCACTAATAATAGTTTTACAAGTTCAGGTTTCATTTGTAACCTTTTTTGTTGAAGTTTGTTGGTCTTTCGTACCAGTTGTAATGAGTTGCCATATTTCTCTTGGCGCGAAACAAATAACTGCTACTATTAAACTTATACCGTGCAATCTTCAAATTGGATTGTAACTTGGAGATACTAACACATTTTCTGCAGTAAACTTAAAATTATTACGAAAACAATAAAGCAAGTTTTGATTCCGTTGACATAGTTTCTGAGTGAAACCAACTGTTTTATTTGACATAATTCCGTACAAAAACATCGATTTTCAAATAAATATTATTTATGTAAACATTACAGGTGCGAACGTGCATATTTACCTCTTCACACTTATTAATATAAATATAAATGTTTAGACAAATCAAAAAGAATAACATCGACTGATTGCACTCGCTTTTACAAAGTAAATTGACGCCAAAGAAAGTTGCTTTTAAATTCTAATCATAATATCGCATCTACAGTTAGGTATAAAGACAAACATAAAACCTCTTTAACCACTATGAAAAGTGCAGTAAGCCATAAGTTGAAAAGTACATATTTGTCGAAACGTATTGTATATGTACTTGTCGACTTATTGCTAAGTACACTTATGTTAAGAAGGCATAATAAACTGGGCTGTATAAACAAATTGAACAAGATTCTTATCTCGGGCAAAGTGCCAGATTCAAATGAAATTTTTAACTCGAAACTTTGAGTGCCAAATAAATGTTTAAGTACATGCAAACAAGTAGTTAATACTAATATTAAAGCATGCGTAAGTCGCGCGTTTTAAAAAAGGAGTAATTGAATAATTATAAAACCTTTTTAGGCCTTTTAATTCTTAAAATTATATAAGTAAATGGTACGTTTTAAAAAAGGAATAATTGAATGATAAAAAAACCTTTTTTAGAGTTATTCTATTCTTGAAATAATATAAAACCTTCTTGGTGGCCATTGAATGCTAAGTAAAGAACTGCTTATAATAGGTATGTATTAAAATACGTGAGAGAGATCCTATATAAATAATATACTGTAAGTCAGGTAATAATTACCTTAATAGTTTAAGTTATTAAGTCACGAAATTGACAATCGTGAACTTCTTACGTGCACGTCTTGAATTATTTATATAGAATTATCGAATTGAATTATTGACGCCTATTATAAAATTATTCAATAACATACATGCAATAATAAATAGATACTTATATTTCAATAAAGCTATTGGTACAAGTACGTAATAACTGAATTCATAAAAGTTATTTTACCTCATTATTTTAAATTTTCTAATCATTATTTTTAATGCATATACGATAACCGTTAACTAACACCCGTCACGGGTATAGTCATGTTAGTAAATACAAATTAAATTCAAACATTATTTTTATTAATATCTAACTTGTTTAATAACTCCAACATTATTTACAAAGCACTAAACTATAAATTAAATCAACAACTTGTATAGAATCAACACCTATGTATAAAATGTTTTACATTAACTTTTAAATAAATGTGCATATCATTAAGCACCGAGATACGGCCGTGTGTGGTCCTACTAAAGTATTCCTCGTATAGTACTCCTTTTTTCATTCGAAAACATTTTATTCCTATTAAATCGATGGGCAACACGTCTCAATGCGTGTGGAGCATTTAAGTCGTTAGTAGTTAGTGGAAGGCCTCAAATTCTCCACGCAGCCTTTAATTAATTAATAGCTATTAACCAAATGATAGTTATTATACAGATTGCTGAAGGACAGCCGCGCCTAACCTAACACAGTTATAATATGACGACCTCCGTGGTCGAGTGGCGTACGCACCGGTTTCAAGGTGTCGCTAGCTCTGAGGTCCCGGGTTCGATCCCCGGACGAGTCAATGTAGAAACAAACTTTTCTACATTGCCCGAGTCTGGGTGTTTGTGGTACCTTCGTTGTTTCTGAATTCCATAACACAAGTGCTTTAGCTACTTATTTTGGGTTCAGAGCAATGTATGTGATGTTGTCCGCATTTATTATTTATTATTATTAATACCATTCGATTAAAACCTACAAAGTTATTAGTTTCGAAATTCACTTTGGATTATACAATTTATCTTAGCCCGTCTGGTTTGTATTTATATATCAGCCACATTCAAGAAATAATGACGGTGCTTTGGGATTATGAACCTTAATTCAATGACTAACAGTTCAGTTTCCATCACATTCAAATTACTTTTAGGCCGTTTTCGGTAATATTTGTCATTCTAAAATGAACTTAAACACATGTTGTCAAAGTTGATAATTGCGTAATTAGTAATAACGTTTCATTCTCTTTCCAGATTGGCTTTAGTATAGATCGAACCGATTACTTTTTATGAACTATAAACTTGTCATTTTACGCGCCGTGAGATTTCTCGTTTTCAATTTACTCGGATATTAAATACGGTTGGGCAGAACTGGCATGTTAAAGCAAGTAAAAAAGTATTTCAAAGATTTTTCAGAACAGTTATGTAAAAGAAAAATAAAAAGTTATGGAACGGGTACTCATCTTGCGAACCGTTTCAACACTGAGAAATTAGCAAAAATTACGAGCAACATCAAGCTTTCATGAATTTTCTTGTTCTATTACTTTTGTCTCGTTCTTCTGCCCTTCTGCCCGAGGGTGAAAGAGATGGAAGAACAAAATACACTCAATGTCTCGAAGTTTTGTTCGTAACAACGCCTCCGCATTTCCTCCGACTCAATGTTGCCTAGTGATTTAAATTCATTTGTTTTTCTTTGAAGCATGTTAACAATATAGCTCAGTATGTAGTAATGTGATGACTCGACACAATCAAACGGATCTGTTACATGATTACAATGACTATTGTTTCTTCTATCTTTTTTTATTCTGTAACGAAGGATGTATCCACATTCAAATCCTTTTATCAATTCTGAGTACAATTTAGTGCACTAACGTAAGTTCTGTAGTTATATTTCTTGAAAAAAACTTTTGCTTAAGACTAATTAAGTGTTTAAATATTTTTAAGCTAGAGAACTAAGACTTTTTCAAAGGAATTATGAAGCTACGGACGGAAGTTTTCATCAAAGTTATATCTGGATCCTCTAAAGGATTTGTGTACAAAGAGAACAAACTTCACAAGCGTTTCCATGTTCCGCTGTTTCCAAATAGTCGGGCATCTTAATTGAAAATTAATTAGAATACATTATTTAATGTTTTAACTGAATATGTAGATGAAAGTATTATAAAGGTGCGTTACAGTACCGACGTATAAGTTAAGCAATGTACTATGCTAATGCGCGTATAATGGGCTAGAAAACAATGGCGGAGTACTTAATAGAATTCCTAAGTAATATCGAGCGGTGTTCCATCAATCATCCGAGATATCGTATATGATCTTATCTAAAATGAAACTCATCATTTATGGATCTGTCCGTCGGCACTGTCCGAATGTTATTAATAGATTTCTATCTGGTCATCAACTGATACTGGTAACGGTAATCCCGGTCATTTTGTCGGTCTTGCTACTATCGTTAACAAATTATTACTCTCAGCCATCGCTACGGATCGAGTGATATGTGGAGCGTGTTGCGTTGCCGGCAAATGAAAATATTGACTCCCCACAAACTTTCTATTTTCTAAGCTTACAAAAAATTATATGACACGTTATTTGTTAAATCTTCTCATTACACATTTTATTACATGTTTATCAATTTACGCTTAATAAATATAATCTTTAAAGCTCTTTACGTAGCTTTAGAATTTAAAGAATTATCATCTTAATTTTAATAGCGTAACGCAGTCGAGGCACAATGCATTCTATTAATAACTTATCAATAAAATAACCATAAAAGGTATTAGACATTAAATTTTTATCTTAAAGAAAAAATAATAAAAAAGTAGCGAACGTATACTTTTTAGATAACAAAATAGCAGGAGAATAGGGTAATGTTAAGGTAATTTGAGCTTTGGTACTAAGTGGCTCGGTTGTAAACCAGTAAAACGTTACGATGCTGCATTAACGGCTAATAATTCGTCTAGTGACGATTTCGAAACGTCAGTATGCGGGCATTCCGTGAGATGTTAGATTAGTGTTACTGACAGCGACGATAACTTAAAGACTTTTTTCTTGTATTACGATAATCGCACCGGTGCGTACAGAGTTGATGGGAGAGGTCGATAAAAAAAAATCTTGTCAATATCAATATACTCGCATCAACATGGTCGTACTTAACAAGATTGTATTCGTGTACGATAATGGTTTTGTTTTATTAGTCCTATATGTCTTACATGAGTATCTCTTGTATCTTATTGATTAGACGAGAAGATAACTGGTCCGCTTGATAGCGTCATCAGTATTACTCGGATTTATTATCTAACATTGATTGCTTCAATACACACAGTCACTACACATTTCCATTGTTGACTTTCTACTTACTCTTTTGTTTTTTTATGTAAGTCAGCTTGTGGGCATGAAAAAGTTGACCAGTCAATTTGTACTTCTGCAGAAATAAAAAAAGTACACAATAGCATTATTATCAGCCCCTACATCTTGCTACTAAGAACTCTTCATTCGTGTCATTTAGAAATACGTTTATTTATAAACTGTCGCTCTGGGAGCAATAATGGCGTCTAACTGCAACTGCCCCTATTCGAGAACAAATAATTTTAAATGCGATCTCATTTTAACGACAAAAAAGACTTTTGTGTGTAATATGTCGAGTCATTCATTAGTCTACTCTGTAAAACTAAACTTTTGGGTTTTCAAATACAATAAAAGTTGGGAGTGAAATGTTGGCTTCATCTCGTTTTAGAAACTTTATCAATTGGTTGTTTATTAGTTATATTGGAATAGTTTACTTACTAGTTTTACAAAATATTTTGATAATAACAAACACAGGTAGCTTTTCATATAACTTACTACATACGTAACCTTCAAGACGATAAATATCAGATAGAAATGAAACGTCAAAAAAATGAACAGAATTGACATTCGCAATCGAAAGGCCACGTGACCCGTAAATGTCAATTTCATACATTACATTAACATTTTTGTCCAATCGAAGAAAATATGAATCGAAAAAGCAAATATCTAAAGGTAAGTTAGAGGTGTTATTCCATTTATCTTAAGATACTGTTAGGAAATACTTACTACATCTTTAAATTTAAGCTCTTTATACACTTTCCTACATTTCTTCCTAATTCAGTCACAGAACCTTGAAACCTTGTCTAAGCATTTGATTTTTTCGGATAATTATAAGACACACCACACGAATGAACACCTTATATCAAAACGACTGAATTAAGGAACCTAAATGTAGGATAGTGTAATAAGCGCATTAGGAATCCCGGTATCTACAAAACAATTGAATATCGGATTACATAATTCCTTTCTACTTTCGAATGAGAAGCAGGTGACTCCATATTTCTCTCAGATCGTTGACATTAGAAATAAACATAGTAGCATTATAATATGATTATAATAACAATTCAGAGTCCTCATGAGTTGTCACACGTTTATCCCGGGGCAATTTACATAACACCTCGCCGCATCATAGTGAACTGCCCATATTAATAGGTTTACACAGTCAAATGCACCCTATTGAGCATTCTCAAACACGCCTTGCGGACTAACGCTTATACAAATGTATTCAGCAGGTGTTCGCGTATTTACATACAATTTACAAAGGCATACATACGATAAGTTGGTATTTAGCATTAGATCCGGTGCGATTGGTTCTCGTTTTTGGTATTATAATGACTGTGAACCTGCAGCTACTGTGGCCATGCAACCGCTATTTAGAGAAACAAGTCTTAAAAAAAATGATAAATTTTGAATAATTTTAAGGTTTTTTAATTTAATCATTTAAAAATACTAGCTACCGAAAGTAAAGCAAATATTTCATAGGTAAAAGTTTCACAAGTCAAGCATACTGGAAAAAATCTACTTCCTATAAAATCAAATTTACAAAAGCTTGTACTTAAAAGAAAACAGTCTAGATGGCAACAACATTCGTATACAAATACCATAATCGAGTATATTTTAAGACTACTTCACGTAAACCTAAACCCTTCATTTGATATTCCGCTACTCTTCAATACACGCATAGTACGATTTACCAGACGTTTTATTTCGCTTACTTTACCTACATTTTGAAGGTAAGCAGTCTTATAATAAGCTATACGACCTAAAAGCGGTTTAGGAAAGTACTGTCTTTTCTTTGCAAGTATATTATAAAACGGATAAATTTTGTCGCTAAACTGAGATTTAATTTTTCTTTAAAATCATGGTCTTCCTAACATATGCACCGGTAGTGTAAGTGACTTAGAGAAATGCGATTTGGTTAAGATTATCATATTTATATTAATTCAAGTTTGTTTTATCAATATTTTGTGTGTAGGTAGATGAGCTTTTCTAACTCGTATGGTACTCGTATGGACTTTTAGAATTTGTAGTATATTCTAAAGTGCAGAAGATGACTTTTTAAGTTTTAAAACGTGTATTTTAGTATAATGAACCTGTTGCAAGAGGTTCTATTGTGATAAATCTTAACTCACATAAAATTATAGCACATAGGTAGTGGTCGTTTTGAAACAGTTTCGAAACTATCTACTTAAGTACATTATTTTCGATGTTGAAGATCTCTATAATTTTTGATGCAAAACATTATTAAACAACAAAGCCTCCGATGATCTCCGAAGAAGGACATAACGCTTACCATTATTTACCGAACTCAATATTTCAAAACAAATAGACTCTTCGCAAGATCGACAATTTGCATGAACATCACTAATCGTCGAGTGAACTCTAACAGGAAACGTTAGGCAAACAAAGCACAATGAATTGTGGGCCACCCTCAGTCGACGCCGCCCGCGAGCGATCGTGACGGTAACTGCCTACTGTATCGTGGTTAGGGTGCAGCGCCAGTGCTAGCGATTAGGCAAAAGTAACGGTCGTAAGGGTAAGGTCGCAAGCTTTGTAGATAAAACGAGGATTGAATTTAGATCAGTTTTAGTCTAGTGAGGTTTCTTTGAGGTTTAACCGTGAATAAAATTCTATTGGTTGGTTTGGGTTCTCCTTACTTCCCATTTTTATATTGATACATAGTATGTAGATAAGCTTGATTGCTCAAGAACATGTATACAATTTTAAGGTGATAATCAAATTATATTTATTTTTCAATTCGTTGGCATTTATTTCTTGTGTTTTCTTATTTATTAAATATTATAAGCATTTATTAAAATTTAGAATATTTAAATAATAACACAAAATATCCGCTGTAACTGGGACCACACAACAAGAGCATTGTACTCAAGAATGATTACATACATACAGGAATGAGAACAGATGAAATGCTCGAAGATTTAGTCAAATTATTATAAATCTAGGTTTAATGTAAGACATAAATACTAAAGCGCCCGCGGCTTCTAATGTAGGTAATTGAAGTATAATTATATAGCTTCATTGAGATTTATTGTTTGAAGTATATTATTAGAAGTAACTAAGTCCATTTTGCATTTTTTTTAAAGCTATGAAACTGGCAATTTTGAATCACGTTGTTTTTTACCGGTGAGTAGCAACAACTGTCAGCAAACTCTGATCATTCAAATACCATATTATTTAAAGAAGTTTTTATTGTTAAGGAAAAGACATAAAATAACACTTTAATGTAAAAATAAACTTAATGCTCACTTCAGTGTTCTCAAATAACAAAGCAATCAAATAAAAGCTCAGTATGTAAATCATTTGTTTTTATTTACAAATCCGTGACGATTTTACTTCAATATTGAAAGCCCATAAAACCCTAATAACCGATTTAAACTGTTTATCGCACCAGATCATGTTCTTATCAAAGATCGAACATTAATTTAGTGGGTTTCAATAAAAAAATAAGTACGTAATAAAATGAGTTTGTGTTTCGTAATTTTAATACCTTGATCAAAAGTATTGGGGTTTAAACAGACCGTAGATTAAAAGCCTAGCCTATGCAGGATTTTTCTAAGCTACGATGGTGGCTGGGCTACCTATGTAGGCTTACTATTTTATAAAGATCGACTGCCTATCGTCCACTACTCATTGTACTTTTTCTTATTCTTCTTGCCAGATTTGTCAGGTCAACTGTTAAACATATTATGCCTCTCGCATAGTTCTCCAAAAAGTTCTTAATGTGACAATTTAGATATAAGCTTGCCTTGCCATCGCACTTTACTTTTTAATTATTACGAATTCTAAATTAGAACGCGCTGAATAAATATTTGTGTCTTACCAGCTTCTAAGTTAAATGCGAAACCGGCGCAAATCGGGTTGTCGAACGTAATTAAAGGGAATTGTAAATTAATATTAAGGTGCGCAAACATTTGCCGCCTCTGCGGTCGACTTATTAACAATTAACTCCCTATATTACACATGAGTCTTACCCGCGAAATTCTGTGTAAGGTATTTAAACTCGTATTAAATAGGTAGAGTTTTTTGTTTGAATATGTTTTGTTGATATTGTATATTAAAATTTATAAACGTTTTAGCTCTTTAACGTCCTATTTGCAACTTTAAATAGAACTTTCACTGATAAATTCGTTTCAACAGAAATAGTTAAGTCGATTAGGTAGTTTATAAAACAGAGCTTAATATATAAGACACTCTATTGCCACTTATCAACAACATAATAAATGCTCTATTAGTATAGAAGGGTACAAAAACAACAGCTATACTAAAGCCAATCTGGAAAGAGAATGAAACGTTATTACTAATTACGCAATTATCAACTTTGACAACATGTGTTTAAGTTCATTTTAGAATGACAAATATTACCGAAAAGGGCCTAAAAGTAATTTGAATGTGATGTAAACTGAACTGTTAGTAATTGAATTAAGGTTCATAATCCCAAAGCACGGTCATTATTTCTTTAAAGTGGCTGATGTATAGCTCTACAGTAAATCGTTTTTAAAGCAAAAGTACGTCATATTTGATTGCAAGTCACTACCCAGCTACCGCGACTCGCTGCCACTAGCGACACAACCCACATAAAGTTTTATACCCACCCGCTGATATCTTACCGATGTGCCGCGAATATCAATAAGACGCGCAAACTACAAATGAAATACCGCAATGGAAGCGAAATTGTTTGCTTTTCATGTTGTTTTAAGAAATTGCCGCCATCAATATAATTTTGGAGTCTCCTAATACAGGCTTTTCTTTGCTTAAAAGGAGGCTCCAATCAACTACTTGTTGTTCTGATTTTGGTTGAGAAATAAACAAATTTTTATTTTTTATTTTATTTTTATAATATATACGTAATACGAGAGCTCCTGCTGAGAAGGTTGATGTTAAAATTCCGGTGGTCTGGACGTGAATATTAAGTGTAAACTATTTATTAGGTTTTGCTACATCATTAATTTTTAGTTTCCGTTATATTAGTATAAAAAGGTTAAAATAGCCATGGGCAAAAAGTGCCTATCATACCCTAATGAGCTGTTTTTTTTTTCGATTAGCTGGTGTGCATTATTAAAATATTAAGTATTTATAATATTAATATATAATTTATATGGAACTTTTTTCCAGGAAGCTTTTAGGCTTATATACAGTCGGATCGTCGGCCAAATCTGTATAATTAAGTTACAACGTTCGACAGATAATCTCCAACAAAAATAAACGTGAAACTTGCGTTGGCGTTCATAAATTTCATTATCGTAGTTATTAGCCTTATTATTGCGGGGTGGACGCCTTTATTGTGCTGTAAATATTTTATTCGACGATAACAGCTATCCACAGATAAAGCAAATTGATCGGGGAATGGAGACTAGAGTTTTGTGACTTTACGAGATAAGTGGGCGGGTTTAATTGATACCATGAGATTGTGCGAACGACGCCACACATAAATTAATATTTAATGTGCCTGTTTAGGGCCTAATGCATAATTATACAGATAAGCTCGCGAGCGCATCGGACACAATGAAAAGTTATACATAACAACCTCTAATTAGAATCAAGTATGTGCATCGTCTTGTGTTACGTCACAGGAGTGAACAAACAATATAAAATATCCAATATTGTCTTGAACATGAACATGTTAGGAAACGTAAAGCGCCAACATCAATATAGTTATGTTTAACTAGCTGAGACTGGAGGTAATTCGTATTTACCTCCGCAGCAGTTCTCGCGACGTCGCCCGAAGCGATTCCTCCCGCAACTGTGCCTCACTCACAAAACATAACATAAAGACGAAAACGCATTTCCTTTCTCCAAACATCCACTCCCCTACACTCGCAAACACACGCGTCTTTTTATTAAGATTTAATTAAGCGTTCGTTAACGGGGTGCGTTATTCGCTCGTGCGTGCGATTATGTTCAATCCTGCGCTATTTGCACTAACTCGCTCCATATTGCACGATAATAGAATGCCGTATTAAATGTGCCTTAACTCTAATAGTAGGTTATCGAGCATCTTATGTTTTATTCAGTAGAGATTAGAGGCGGGCGCGGGCTGCGCGTGCCTGCTAGGATTTTTCTTAATGTTAATATCCAACACAGTATTTCAATATGAAAATCGGCTCGCATTGAGCCCAGCGGGATGCCAGCGCCGGCTACAATGTTGAAACAAAATTAAAGTGTCTGCTGTTGATTAATTAGTCGTAGAATTGATTTCGGGAGCTCTCGACCGACGCACCTGATAGGTTCAATTTATTTGTGAAGTTCTATCTTGTAGATACAATCACTGAATTATTCGTAGTTATTTTTTAATCAGATAGGCTTTTGTTAATATAAAGACATTTCTTGCAAATTTTACGGCTATATTCGCATGTTTATTTGCGAGTGAAACTAGTTTAAAAAAGGAAGGAGATTTCATTTGAATACCATAAACATTTAGTTAAGTAGGTAATCCTATCATATATATTACCTCTGTACAGCAAACTGCATTTTACTGTACCTAGTGTGTGGTTTGTTTCATCTGGTTATTGAAAACATGAAACTCAATTAAAAAAACACTTTCCAATATTACTCAAAGCGAAATTTTTCCGTAAATATAAATTAAATATAATGATTGTCTGTTAACATTTTTGTGGAATTCGGTATTACAAAAGGACGCTTGACTTGGCCGCGGGCCGGTTCGAATCGATGCTCGCTTGACGGGCAGCTGCAGAATGAAATTATGAGCATTTTTATTTCCCGCCGAGCGTTGGACTACACCTGCCCGCTCCGGCCGCGATTGACACCTACCCCATTATATACGATCCACGCAGCCACACAAAAAATAACCGAACAATGGTCTCCGATCGCAGCCGCATGAGAACTTATTATTAGCCTTTTATAAGATAGGCCATTCATTTTTACATCTTCATACAATTCTGACCATTAGCCGAGGCGTGTGGGCAGTGGGCTCGAAGCTAAATAAAACTATTGTTGCGCCAAACAAAACCAAGTGAACATCTTCATAAGACGACATCTCAGTTGCTCTATTCTATTGTTACGAAAGGTTGAGTCCCAGTCGACGAGACGATATTTTAGAGGGGAATTTATTGCCAATTTCAGAAAATGTTTACCGAAAAGTTACTGAATGGTAGGCGAGTGAATTACTTATTGTAATGAAATAAAGGAGGGCCAGATTGAAAGCGTCCGATGAAAGCCGACGTCGCCGGCCCGGAATACTGTTTGATGATAATGATTTATTGCGACAGTAGCACGACACGATTTTAGCGCGTTAATGCTGGGAAAGATAAATGTTCGTCGTCTTTGTGAGCCTCGTGAAAAATAAATGTTCATTATAGAGTCACAATAGACTGTATAAAGCGAGTCAGGCGCTTCAGGTGATATCTAAACAAACATTAACAGCACACACAATTATTATGAGCACGCTTGGAACTTTCGCGCCGAGAACTTATAACTGGAAATGACCGCAGGTGTGAACAAAAACGCGCAACCGCAGCAAAGCCGAGCTAACCGCAGGCTCGTTCTCAGAGCAATCATCTCGATACGCGTTCTATATTTAGATGATGCTCAAGACTGGATCACGCACGGACCAAGGTGCAAGGTGTCTGTCCCCAGTCTCACGCGACAAACTCGAAACAACAAAATTACAATGCACCGCGAACGACTTCGAGGAAAAGTAGCGTCCGCACACGCAACTTAATTAGTACATAATCTGAAATGTACAATGACGGTCATTATAAAAAAAAGGAATTAAATACGGCACCGAATGTCTTGTGGACGGTAGTGCGGTAATGATTGCGAGTCGTCGGGGCGTTCGGGGGCGAAACTGAACCTTCCGGTTATGAGGCGGCGCGCCGGGACCGGGACGATCGACTTCGTTAGCCTCGCTCCTGTAATGACTCGCTTAATTCGAGATAATTACGCTTCCAGCAAACGCAAACGTGGGCCAAGGAAATTTATCGAAGCTAGTCGAGACAGAGCTTCCCTGCCTCACTTCTCAAACCGACAAGTGTAGGCAGTTTACATTCGTGTAACAAGATTCCATAAATCAGCGGCGGCCATAAAATCTCGGCTAAACACTGACTTTATTCGATTTTAAGCGCGTACCCTAATTTGTATGCACGAAATAAACGGGCCCTTCCTATCACGAAGTTAAAATATCCGTCCATATTTTAATAAACAACATTATTCCTCGGAATCACGTGCGCATCAGTCATCCTGTCCAAAATCGCTTCTCTTTAATCAAAAGCGAGTCGAGCGGTTAATATTCGCGATCCGGCAGCGACTCGGCACGACTACGGAGACATCCTGCCATTTTAATATTCTTTGCCAAACAAAGAGTTCTCTTTATTCGAAACTTTTCCCCTTTAGGTAGACAACTTATTGTATTTTTTGTGAGTGTCTCTTAAACATTCTGTCAGTCAGTTTGGAATAATTCAGATTAAATACACCTACCGCGCGCGGTCGCCCTGTGAATGCTAAGAAGCGGCGCCGCACTCGCTGGAATTAGAAATGAGTGCGCTTCATGTTTTGTTTTAATAAACTCCCATACTTCCCTTCAAACTGAGCTTTTATTTGATTTGTTCTCCCGCACTGAACGACTTCCAGTTATGACTATTAGGGATCGCATTAACTTTGTCACACATTAAATTAATTGTACTACTCGACATTTGGTTAAAATTAAAACACGAATAAAGTTTATTATGTATATTTCTTGATGCTCAAAACATATTCACGGACTAAACAGTATAATTAGCAGTTCAGGTATTAACATTCAAAATAAAAGAATGATTTGTTAGACGGACAGGTCGATAATGGTTCGTTTGAAATAACACGATATGTCTGCATATTGCTCGGAAATATTACGTCTAGACTGTAGGAACGTAAGGAGAGCAAAACGAGCGGGCTACGAACTATGCAGCTCAGTCCGGACCGGCCTATTGTTAGCGTGATGCGGCGCTGTAAATCCCTAACCACCGCCGCTAGCGAATCTCACTGCACTATAATTACTTAATATAATTATGCCATAAATATTTCTGGCTTTCGCGAACAAATTAAAGATGTACATTTATCCTAATTTGTGGCTTTGGGAACGGCACTTTAATTGTTATTACGAATGGCAAAATTGGTCTGACGCACACTCTGTCTTAGCTTCGCTTTGAGAATTGTTTCACTATTTCTCAGGTTTAGCTATAGGAAATATAAGCCTGAGAAAGACGTTCATCGAACCGATTATCGCGTGGGATTTAAAGATTGCAAGTGCACGATGACAGCTTGACGCCTCCGCCTTCAAATCGATTATGAAGATAATCTACCTACGTACTTCTACTTATATTTATTAACATATTATTCACGATGCTGATAATATATGTATAATTGTATATGCCAACAATTTAATAACGCCTAACATCGTTAAACTACCTAGTGACCGTAAAGCTGGTTATAACAAATTAATTGTTAATAACTTTAGCGTCAATTATAGACCTTATCACCATCAAAATTGCGAGTATTACGTCCGCACGCGTGTTCGTGACACACGTGAATTATTTTTTTTTATTCTGCCGACCGTACTAACACGATATGCGCCCAAAATGTACGAATGTCCCTTTGGCAACATTTATTTTAATCCGGCTCTCTTTCACATGGCACGTAAGCCTCAATTCATTACTTATGAACACTATTGCACGTGCTCAACTCTGATTTCCACTATTTCCTTCACAAAGCAAACGTACTCGGCTTTAAATTATTGATTGTCTCGCGGGAACGTTTATAATTAAATAATTATATGGTACGTACGCCGGTAAGTTCTGACGCCGTAGTTACGATTTAATTAAGATGTATTGTTCATCGAGTCGGAGCGTGACTTTGCTTTTAAAAACTCCTCGCCGCGTTTCACATCACCCCATTGAACATGCGTAGGTAAAGGCACGGCCTCCCGTTATTTAGATAATGTATCTACTTTTGAATAAAGTTTTGTAAGCCTCGTCAAGAATACGTAGCTGTACGGTTTATTATTTTAGGTGCTCGTACATTTTGTTTGTTTATGTCGATGTTACTGTTTAATTTTCTGAAGCTGCTTTCACACCCTGAGACAATTAACCTATAAATGTTAGGAATTATTTTCAACTGAGTAATGAGTGGCTTAGTAAAGTTTGTTTATAGTTGCTCTATTCTAGATGCTTCATAACATTTTAACTTTTAGTATTAACGCAAACTAAGTTATCGTGAGAGAGTCAGAGCTCTTGGGACTTGGAGTGCAATAATAAATCTCACAGATTAAATATATATGATACCGTTATTCTCCGAATGAAAGCCACAGACACGCTTCTTTATTGATTCGATGTTGTGATACTGCGACCCGTTGGGATGCCTATTAATTCTACACAACAATGACTAAGCCTCAAGCAGCGCCATGTTTTCATCTCGCACTCTATATTGTTGTTTATAATTGATTTTTTATTTGTCGAATTGATTGTACGATTAGCTACGAGCTCAACACGAAATAATGTTAAAAAGAGACGGCGAAATCCAATCTAAACTCCGGAGTAAACACCGCGAAAGACGCCCGAGACGAACCGTAGACAGAAGAAAAACAAAACTCAGAGAACGCGATCAATGCTACCGCGGGGCGAAGCAAGTGAAAAATCAAAACTCCCAGAAAAAAAGGATGAGAATATCCCATAAATTACACCTGCCTCGATGAAATATAAAGCGGAGATATTGTTTTAAAAGTAAGTCCCGGGCGGGTGATTACGGCCGGCAGCAAACCCAGACTTGGAATTCCGATAGTTTTTGCGCCGGTAAAAACTGATATTCCGTTCGGCCGCGTTCCGTCCATCGTATATTGAGTTAATATCGGTCGTGATTGTGCGGCCGTCCCTTTCAGCTAAGCGAGTGTGAGTGAGATGAAGCTTTGTTTCAACGGGGTTGGTTCGAATCGCATTTTATGGTAAGTTGGCGGGCCAGGCAGGTGTACGCGGTGCACCTGCGGCGCGGTCGAGCGAGATGCGATCGCAAGGACGTCGACCCGCCCGTAGCTACTCGGACGAGTATCTCGCCGTAGATAACGCCGGCCACATAATTCTGAACAGAAAGCAACATAAATTAACTAATGATACGTGGTGAAGAAACCAGAGCGGGATAAGAACGTTTCCAATGCTAGATCTGCGGTTGAGATAATGGTAGCGGCGGAACGTACTGATGCAGAATCCTATCTGTCAGCAAATACCTATCCGATACCTGATGTTCGCGGTGAGGCCGGCGAAGGCAATTGCAAGATTAATTCACATGCCAATATCGAGATACAAGCAAGTCCAATTGAAACTGGAATCTTAGTGGCTGTTGGTTTCGATAAGTGAAGTTGTTTATAGAGTTGAAAGATTCGAAAAGATAAAGTTAATAGTGCCTTAACCCTGGTTTTTAATAATTATGTACTAACTTATTTCAGACTTCATTTTAATTAAGGCCTATTCACCTGAAATTCATGTAAAGAGGTCAACTTTAATGTCAGATAAACGAGCTTTACTTAAATAATGAAATTCACGTTCTAAGCAAATCTACTTGAAGTGATTCTTAAATAAAATTATACTATAAATAATTTTCTATTATAAACATAAAAACTCAATTCCAAAAAAATAAAATAATTAATTTAATTTAATAATAACATTGGCCATTTAAAATATAATTTGTATTTATGCTCATGAAAATATTTCAGTGGAAACAAACAAAAATTACATGAATATTAAAAAGTAATGGCCGCGCCTCTAGCTAGCTTCTAAATAAATGATACCTACCCTATTACTTTTCTTTAAGCAATAATTGCCTTTAGGCTGGAACTTTACTTTAGTATATTTTTGTTTAATAAAATGGGGTCAAAAATAGAGCTAGGATCGCTAGTCTCGAATCAAGACTTTCTATCTAGTCTAACAACAGGCTAGTAGACTTGTGTCTCATTGGTGGTGAATGACAGAACCTAATGCGATACCCACAAACCTAGCAGATTTTTGTAGTGTGTTGTCTGCGAATTTTCAAAAGTACTTCAGTCGACTGTTATCGCATAGTTAAGAAAAACAATCCAAAAAGCTTTTTTGAAGAAGTCTTGGAAACCATATACATAGATAGATTACTATAGAACCTACTTATATTACTTATACTATACTACCTACTTATATTATAATTCATTCATATAGAAAAATTAAACAATCGAAAATCAAGTTACAAATTATTCGACATTACAACTTCCTATGAAGGCCCATAACCTACATACAAACTGTGTATACATGTGTATAAACACGATTATTAATTAATAGTTACTTAATTACTGCCCGTTGCTACCAATTACATCAAACTGTCGTTTGTTAGCACATTTGATAACATTTATTTGTTGTTACGTATACCCACATTAATGTATAATAGCTACTTGATGTGTATTTAATATTAATAAAGTTTGCTCACCGAATTGTTCGTTTCCATATTCAAATAATGCAGCTTACCTGAAAAACAAAACACTAATTAGATAATTCATTTATTTTTATAATTATTTAAATAAATATTTCTTTTTATGCCAATCAAATCAAGTTCAATATTTGAATTAAAAACGACTCTACGTAAAACCAGATTGATATACATTGGCCGATCTTGTGCGAACGGATCCAAATACTTTGATCTGAATTTGATGAACTTCCTGCTTCTGTCCCTAGTAAGAGGATATAATCGCCAAAAGTACCATCTAACATTGGTGTAAATATTTGAAAAAATAAATAACATCTAGGTACCGTAATCTATTATTTTAAGAATAAATATCAAGAACCATATTATTGAATAAGAATACTTTTTGTAATGTCAAACATGAGAAGAGCGGCTGTGAATTTAGGACTCGCATTATAAATAAATTATTGAGTATAATGAATGGATAAAATGGCGACCCACATTGAAACGAAATTCGGACGTCGATTCGTGAAAGCGGTTATTTTGTAATACTATATGAACACATTGTACAGAACCCTGCATCACACATGTGTCAGATATATAATCCTACTCAGCTACCGGCAGACAGATGCCTTCTGACAAAACTGATCTTATATTTCGGACCAATGAAGTAGAGTTACATTTTAAAAGGAATTTAAAATATAGTTTCTTAGAAAACAGTCCAATTGTTTATAAAAAAAGAAACATGTAATGATGCTCGAACACAAACTTTGCTTAAAATTCGTGTTCCTAATTTAAACTTACGTAATGTCAACGGCTCTACAATTGTTCAATTTCGATTTCGTTTGTTTCGAGCCAGAACCACTTCAGTACCATACGCGTGGCAACATACGGAACTGACAAAATTAAAGACGTGCCCGTGGTATTGTGGTTCCGTACTCAAATTATTATATAGGTTGCTATTTTACACGGACGAAATGAAAAATATATTTTACTGAATTTAATTTTAAGAGAGATGTCCAAAAAATGTGGTATTAAATTTTTATTTGTATAAAGGACTACTGTTCTACTTTTGTCGTAATATTTTACTCATATTTTATTTTTTTCTCTGTGGAAAACAGATGCCGTGATAGTAAAAAAACGTACTTCTAAAATCAGCATGCCACTTGCCTTAAGGAAAATAAGTTTCGATGGTAACGAGCCTTCGCAGTCTACCCTTAATAGATGTATTATTCTTTAATCCCCGTATCGGTATTACATAACCTTGGCATTATTACAGCTTGGGATTCAGTTTTCCCCGAAGCACTTACAAATATCATAAACGAAATGTAAATATTTTATGCTATTACGTAAATTGATGGAATTTATGAACAGTTTTCGTTTGAAGAGTAGTTTGTATATTTTTGACTCAATTTGCCTTTAAAATACCCATTTCGTAGTAAAGATACTACCTTATTTATATCTACATATTGTAACATTATAAATATAGTATTACTGATTAACAATAAAACAGAGTTTTAACTTCGCTCATTTCTTATCTAGAATTTATTAATCAATAAACATTTCTTACATGAATCCTCTTTTTAAAATCAGTCCTCGATATGTCCTGCTTTCTATTTAAAGCAAGCTAAGCAAAGACCTATGATTTTATAATCATGTTCCGCTTATGTCACCATTCGGAGAATTAACACCAGCCACTATAAAGCGTTCGATTACTGCAGGCCGCCCTAGTTGCCGTTCTATAAATAACCCCCCGATAATAATGAACAACCTTCTTAGAAACTTTGCATAATCATTTTGTATTATTTGTTATTAAATCTACAAAAGAGTTCTACAAAATTACTGAATTGATTTCGCGAGATTTTTGCTTTACAATTCTGATTTATAATAATCATAATACCAGCCTATAAATGTTCCACTGCTAGGCACAGGCCTCTTTACATATGGAGAAGGCACGAGCTTTGATCACCAAGCTTGCTCATTTGCAGATTGGCGATTTCAGATCCCAATTTTTGGAATCCAGGTTTCCTCACGATGTTTTTCTTCACCGTTTGTCAGACGTGTCTGATTTATGAGATACAAAAAATGTGTTAAATAAAAGAGTTGTTTTAGCTGTTACCAGATTCTGCTTCAGTTTTAGTATTTATTTATAAAAAGACTTGAGAGGAAAAACACGTACAAGTAACATTATGTTCTTTTCCCACGGGGTAGACTGAACACGAGTGTCTCGCCTAAATTTTAAGTGCAAAAAGAGGTTTTAGGATTAGATACCTACATGGATGATTTAAGTCCCGTTTTATATGAAGTTCGATTCAAACGTCTAGTAAAAATATTTTACTGTGATTAATAGATCCGAATGCGTAATAACTGAAATCCTTCATATTTTTTAATAAAATATTTTTTCCTTTTTTCTTTCTTTCAATAGCTACCTCAGTAACAAATCCTTTCTTCCACTTAATTTAACAAATAAAGGAACACACATTTTGGTCGTGTAACTAGTTAGTATATCCGCCTATCTGGTATATCCGGCGATCGGAAGAGGCGAATTCTAGCCGGATATTGAATATTGATCGTACACCCTTAACCCAGACGTATCGGTCGTTACCGGCCCTCAGGGACGATGAAGGGATATTTGGCGATTATTCAATTGTGTGCGGTAAAAATACAATAATAGAAAAAAGCGCGGGTAATAAAGCCATTGCTTGCTTGTTATTTCGTATGGCTTTGACGTTTTTTATTGGCTTTGTGTCGTATTTTGTTTCTCTCGTTTGAGGCTGTGTTCAGCGAATAGCTGATAGTAAAAGTCGATACCGATAGGTAAAGGAATTTTAATTAAAAAGTTTATACTCTTACGGGTACTTTTTTCATGTCTGCCAAGTTAAGGTAGATCTATTATTAAGTATTCTCTACTTAATAATATATATACCATATATATACATACCATAGTGTTATTGTATCATGTCTAATTATACTTTTGTTTTCATTAAAGTAAATACGCCATGAATGAAATAAAAACTGAACCAAATTAATTATTTCCTTTTCATTAACAGATTCGAATCAGTGCTACCTAAAAAAATCTTTATTAAAACCATAATCATATTATTTTCGGCGAAAAGTCGGCTTTTCATTCATAAAGCTGAAAAATAGCAGCTTTATTTTGTAATAAAAACGTTAAGTAAAACGTAAATAATTAACAGAGGAAATAATAAGTAATGAGGTTGAAAATTAAATTAATTTTGCAGTAAAACGTTGGTATTCATAGACTTACCCTAGAGGATTCCGGCTTACCTGGCCTTGTCTATAATTACACCTACTTGTTAAGGTATTTATATGCATACGTGTACCTATATGCGGCTTTCCTTCTAACCCATAATTACATTCGTACACCGTACGTAATATGAAACTACGCACGTAAGTTACTAATCCTGGTAAATTAGTGCTTATGTTCATGGTAATGAAGTCTAATATCCTTTGGATTATTATTTATAGATTTACCAACTTGAGTTTAGACTGTACCTTAACCTGTAGAATGGCAAGAGTCCAGGGGCCCGAGTCTGCTATTTACATCTGCTTGAATCGTCTGAGTGGGTGGGGCTAGTGGGACCATTTTACGATAATTGGCATTCTACTAACTGTCAAAACGTCACAATTGGCCATTGGAACGATTGAGCCGCGAGTTGAGTGAATATGACCGATGGCCGGTACAATTTCGTATTCCGCTATTTTTTGACAGCAGTTGCATCATATCTATGGCTAAACATTTTTTATTTTTCATAGACAATGTGTCAATTTCAACGAAAACTTTCCTTTTTTAAAACATAATTATCCTTATTTACAAGTTTTTAATAGAAATTACATATTGTATGGGCTTTTACAATTAATTAGTATTCAAAAAACAATTAATACAATTTTTTGCAACATAAGAAACGATTATTAATAATTAGTGCCAATCGGTGTTGCCTATTAATAATTACAAAATGTTTGATACTTTTATTTTTAATTTAAATTGACAACACCGCGTCCCACTCATGCCACTCATGCTGATTGTTGTTGGCTTAACTGAATACGAAAATTAGGCACATATTGGGTTGACACTATCATCCCACTATGATCATAGTAACACGGAGTGTAAATAGCAGACTCGGGCCCCCGACCAGTGGGACAACTTATTACATCGTAGTTATATCGGTACAGATTAATGTGCCCCATTTGTAAAACCAAGGACTGGTCTTGGACTCCGATAAGCTGAAACTAGGCTAAACCAGTTACTGTACAAAACTTATGAGCGATAGTTTCGTCTGTAAGGGTTTAGTTGCATTTTCAAAGCCCAATCTGGTTACAACTAGATACATAAAGTAATTTTTTGTGCACATATTATAAACAACTTACCTACTTATACAACAACGGTTTTTTTTCATCTACTTATATTTTGTATGTTTATCCCAGAAGTGGGACTGAAAAAAAACTACTAAACAAGTAAATATCTAAAAACGATTACTCGGCGATGTTAACATAAACTTAACAGCTACATAATCAACAAACGCATTCATACATACTACATAAAAAGAGTCCCAAATTAATAGACATCCACCCACAGCCGCACTGGCCACTTAACTCCCATTCACTCCTACGTCAAGAGATGACAGGAGTCGATAATACACATTTTTAGGTCGAATTTTATATTTTTTATGAGTAAAGTTAACAAAACGGTGTCCGGTGACCATCAACTATGCAAAATACCGACGTTTATAACAAAGATGTTATCGATAATATTTTTACGATGTAACTTGAAGCTAATCAGTAATCCTTGGTTTCTGATTTACGAGTTTTATGAGAAGTATTGAAAGAGGTCGTTATGAAATAGCTGGCAAGAAATATGTAATGAAGGTAGGATTTAAAAAATGTAATTTAATTTCAAAAGCAGCGGTATTACTTTTGAAATTGGAACGCTGATATTTAAAAATGTTATTGATTTATTTACAAAAGTTGTAAAGCTTTTCGAAATATATTTTTTTCTGGTTCTTATTTGTGATATAAAATTATAGTCTAGTAAACTCAGCCTCTTTCCCTACTTCAAATATTAGAGGTCCCAAATATTCTTACAACCTCAAAGCTTACTCTACTCGCATCCAAATCTCAAACGAGGTACAAACGCGTTGCACATAGTTTGACCTGTAAAACTGAATAAACTATTAAAATACGGCAGGCCGTAAGTACAGGCCACAGCGGCCTAGCCTAGACCTGCGAGTAACTTATTCATATCGTCCATGTATGCCCGTATGAACGTGAGTTGTGTGCAAATGATATAATATACGACAACTTTGCGTACTTTCGTGTTACCCTACCGCGTTCCGTTGTTTTTGATGCGATAAATACTTTATTTGAGGGTTAGGGTTGTAAAAGTGATATGTGGCTGTATTTTAGGGTTAAGTGGATGCCAAAATAAATATAATTTTCCGATCTTTTTTGGTGTATTGGCTGCTATATTAGTGACTCTACTTAAGTTAAAACTTTTGTATACACCAATATTTGTATCTTAAATACTATTGTACGTGACACAAAAACTATTTCACAATATACTTTCTTTAAAAAAAAAGATTATTCTCTTAACATAGCCTTCTAATTCTCAGAACATCAACATACCAGCATAATTAACGTCTTCAACTTAATTAACCAACACGCATTTTAAATCAAGAAAAACTAGTTCTTAGTTAAAGGAGCCAAATTACATGGGTCTTTTGAGATCGACTTGGCAGATTGGGAACTTCGGGCCGCCTGTAGACACTTCCGAAAACTCTAATGCGCGGCTGATAACTTTCAGCCGCCATAAATTATTAAGACTCAAACATTTACAAACAGCGACAACATTTACTGGGCACTACGGTACTTTTGTGTTTTATAAGGATTTAAGTGATGAATTTGATTTGTTATTTATCTTGTTATGAGATTCTAATTGATGTGATGAGATGATGGGTACATATTAAATGTTACAATGTTAATTAATTTAATTTTAACTATATTCATATTTACTTTTCATGAAGTGATACACACGTATGATAGTGAACACAGTCAAATAATTAATTAGTATTTATTTTAAATAAAGTGATTGACTAATAAATGGTATTGAAAATTTTCTCTTGACAATTTAAACATAACAACTTAACTATCTTCAATAATGCTTATTCCTAAGAGTATAATAAAGTAACCAACAAATTAATTCATGGCTCTACAAATAAACACAGTAGAATGACATCTTAGAACCATGAATTCTCACTTAATCACCGCATCAGAAGCTAACCTCAATGACCCACAAAAACAATATTATTACTTTAAAACACGTGCTTTAAATGTAAAATAAAGTGTTGGACCGCGACACGAAACTCGAAACAACAAGTAAAATGTTTATGAATGTACTAAGAAAGTTTGTACATTCGGGAAGTTTTTCTCTCTTTTCTCTTTCTCTCTGGGACGTGGATAACACGGGAACTGCGTTACCAACTCGCTTGCCGACCGATAATGGAATAAAATTGTGAACTTTCACGCCGCATTAATTCACTACGGTAAGAATAATCGCGTGAGTCAATAAACTTTGACCTTACCTAGTTGGTCGCTATTAAACCTTGTAAAGTCATTCATGAAAATATTTTTGTAGCCTGCGTTACCGATTAAGAGTTTTAGATTAATCATTTTAGTTTAGTGCGTTTGACAAGTGTTTAGTTTAGTCTAAAAATGAATAGCTCAATAATTTCTTTAGGTTTTAGTTCCACGCCGATCTCATCGGAATGTTACGCAACGCAACATTTAAATCAATCTTCTCGTATTACAATTTTTATGCCTCAAACATCTTACACAGGTTTGATTTAAGGCCTATAATAATATACAAATACATCATAGATTATAAATTTCCATCGGAATCTGATACTTCCGTGCCACCGTTAAGCGTACTTCTGTTTAAAAATATGCTATTAGACGTCAAACCCTGTAATTTTCTACACAAAAATTACGTAGGTATATAAAAATTATCCGTGGGCCGTTGATCGCCTCGGGCGAAGTCTCATAGACTATTTCGTAGTAATAACGAACAGAAACAAAAATGAAGGCACCGTGAATAGTTCCCAATTAATCGTAATAATTGGTAGTGAATGTCTATGTATTGGGATGTGGAGCTATTTATTTTAACAGCACCTGGTGCCGGCGGGCTCCGCTCAGACCGGGGTTCGTTCAGAAAAGCTATTCTTTTCATAAAATGGACGAGTACCGCGCTGCGCCGCTCGCTTTAAACTTTAATACGCAATATGTGTTTGTGGTATTTTAAAACGTTCGGAAATGGTGCGTATCGTGTAAAAAAACGTGTGCGGTGAAACGAAATAGTTGTTAATAAGGTATTGAGTAGACCTTATCAACTGTTTCAAAATTATGTATTTTTATTTAGAAACCCAAATAAATAAAAATGAAATAATTTTGTAGTACGTGTAACTGGCATTAGCCGTAATAAACAGATCGTGATACCTAGCTACTAAAATCTAACTACCAGTAACGAAGCTCCGATACCAGTATCGTAAATGCAACATTAAAAAGTCGGTTAATAAATTAACATACTTTGCTCTGAAGCCGCAATAAAAACTGACGAAGTCGACGATTGATGGCCCCTGATACACACTTAAAAAAACTTAGTGGTTCCAAATAAAACTACACCTTCGACAGGGCGGTCCAGATCAATTTTCTGTTTACAATCCAATGCCATCAAAGAAAACCGTCCGATGTACTAATTGACCGTAATAGTACACCAATAAAGCAACTTTTTTCTTTTTATTATCCGCTTTACTCCGATTTACAGCCAGACATTTTTAACATATGAGTTTTGTGAGTATTAGAGTTAATTAGGACGATAAAGGTTCGTTTATAAGTATTTAAATTGAAATTGTTCTTTTATTTTTATATTGATACACGTTTAAAATATTTGTAGTTGTTCTTTATGTTATTTTCATATCGTAAAGTAAAGAGTGAAAAATATTGCCTTTATTAGTAATAAGTGACTTAGATTATGACGTACTTTAAATTGAAGTTATAAGAGTGCTAGGCATATTAATATGCTAGCTATTATTTGCATAACTTAATTATAACTTAAAGTGCGCAATGAAATGTACTTCATGTTGGTAACTTTTTTTTAAGCATAATTTCCTGTTTGCTAGCAAATCACATGTAACGTAGAGTTTTGATGTTTTTTTAATGAGTGCTAACTTTTCCCGATGCTAACGTCAAAAGTATTAATAAACCCCGCTAATTACTTAAACTGTTACCAACTTTAAGTAGTAAAGAAAACTTTTTTATATTACGATTTGTATTTTCGGTAATATTTGTCATTCTAAAATGAACTTCAACACATGTTGTCAAAGTTGATAATTGCGTAATTAGTAATAATATTTAATTCTCTTTCCATATTGGCTTTAGTATAGTGCTTGCAACAGTCAACAGTTTCACAAACACTCGAGAGATCGTGTTTTTTTTTTAGTTTTCTTTTCCTTCTACTTAAATTCGTATGAAAAAAAAAAACAAGTATAAATATGACTTCTATCCATATCATTTTTATTCGCCCTATTTAGAATAATCCAGATTATATTTCTATTGCTTATGCGCGTATGACCGCAAGGGGAGCCTGCTGCATACGAATTACTAACATAAACTCATACTTTATAGGACTTTTTCTAAAATTATGGTAAACACGACCAACATGAACCGGCAAAAAATAGTGGAGTAATATTGGTCTAAACATGATTTTTGTAGCAAAAAAGAATAAGATGCAGTATTAATATTTATGAAATCTTAAAATTAATTGAAGGAAAATTAAGCTTTTGGCTAACCTTTTGTAGAATACTTTCATAATAATATTTTTTTTATGATTATCACATCACCAAACAACACATTTACACAAACTAATTTACTTCATAAAATATAGTGTGCCTATAATTTCGAAACATCAACTGACCTAACATTTGCCAAGTAAACACCAACAACTCAAATAAACACAAGCATTTGTTCAAACGAACTCGTTGAATACTTGAACACAATCGAAAAACCACATACGAATACTCAAGTAGAAAAACGTAAACACTGTGAGAACTCAACATAATCCGTTAGCTATCTAGTTAGATCTATCTAAGCTCAAAGCTAGTGTACACGAAATATTTCAGGCTACTAACGTTTGCAAAGTGAAAATTCCTCTAGCGAACCACCTGACTCGCTCACTGACCGAGCCTCCATGTTTTAACATGTTCAAGATTCGCCATTAAACAAATATAACCATAGCTCCCCTTTGAGCAAGCATTAGCCTCTTTTGAAGCTAAATTCTGGCTATTAGGAACCATTTAATATCGCGTTCGAGAACGTTTTTGAGTTCAAATTGTTCGTTCATTTTAAGTGAGTTTTAACTATAAAATATTCTAAATTAAATTATTTTAGTTTAAATCAGAAATTGATAAATAATAGATGATCAGCTAACAAAATAGTGTTACTAAGTTAAAGTTATTATATTTCACAATTTTAACGATAAAAGCTCACTTTAGAAACTTGAGAATTTGATCAAGTTTACATCAAAGATTTCAATGAAAACAATACAACTGTAGAAGTCCGAACCAGTTTTAACATTATCAATGAGAGTAATAATAGAAACTAGAATTTAATAATTCAAAATAACAAGAGTAAGATGTCATGATAAAATGAAATATATAGTGTAAGATACCTTATCAAATACAATAACTCATTAATATTTGATGTTTGGACTACTTATTGGGACGTTGAAAATGTGTTTGTAATATTGTTATCTTAGTGAATATGAATTGAGCCGTTATTAATGATAATGTTACTTATTAAAATATCTTAAACTAGGTTGAAATAAACAGGCTTATTTTATTAGTTCAGTAACTGTCGCTAACTGACCAGTGTTGTCGTATATTCGACACTAATATTTCCGTGTTTACGAACACATTATTATGTACCATATTTATGAGACACACTCTGTTATCATTAAAAATAAATTAGATTTTATTACTTAAATTCTTATCTGTAGAAACAGTATCATAAGTTACGGGTAATAATAAATGTGCTGCGTTTGAAAACAGCTTTTAATTAAGTTTACATTTTAGATTCATTTCTAAAAGCTTGTTGACTTTAATGTTTACAACTGAAATACGTTTTACCTTATTAACTTTTACAGTTTTTTTATGTTAATTAGCCTCAAAAAAGATAATTCGAGAATTGTTTATTTGATTACATCTGATTATTCACAATTTATTGCCGAATGTTAGGTTTGTTTTGATTTTAAAGAGGACGATATTTCCAAAATTCAAAAATAGCTACATTATCTATAACTTAATAAATTATCATGACTATTATACAAATGTTAAAGCGAAGACCCGGTATAATTAACATCGAGTCACTTAATTATAGTCTGCAGTTGCCTAGAAAGGGTTAGGCTGTATAATTAAAAAATTAATAGTAAATTATTTCCCATACCTTGTATCCCAGAAATAAAGCTAGTTTTCAATAAAAGTCCATTCACGTTAAAGATGCGAGCAGTTAATTAATAATCATACAGTCACTGAAAACCGGCGAAAAGCGTTGATTGTCCACAGGGTAGCACAGGACACGATCCAATCCAGTTCTAGGCACACAACACACCAATAACGCTCTATTAATTAATTTCAATTTATGTTAATTACGGAATCGGGTACGATGCGATAGCAAGAGGGGAAGACGGGAACGCGTGCGCTCAGTTCGCGCGCTAAGCGTGGACTGCCGACTGGCGGCTAGAAGCATTTCTAAATATACACCCCCCGAACGTTTCCCGCGCACCCTATGGGCGCAACGCGTGTACCATGCAATTTTCTATAAATTTTCGCATAAGCTCCGAAGCCGCGCTGTCAAAAGCTGTTTTTACTGAACCCCAGCCCCCAGAGCAGGGTCGCGAGTTTTAATTGAATTAAAATTACTTAATACGGCTTTTTTCAGATTGAATCCAATGTAAATACAAGTTAATTTACTTTATAGTGATTTTAACTTCGCATTCAATTTTATGGAGAAAATGTCATTTGATTTTATAGTAACCGCTTTTGGAAAATCAGTTAATATTAAAGGCATTTTGAATGACAAATTACCTGCTTTAAGCTTTAAATTATGGTAATGATTGTTAATTTGATACTGGCAAATTGCTACATTATTCCAACTAATATTAGGGCCCGAACCGCTACGCCGTTTTTCGTAGCCGCTTCGTAGATTCTTTTCGCGAATTCCCAAACGTCGTTAGTTAGAAGTTGTTCACTGACTCTAATTCTTAGAAAAGAATTCAAATCGACAAAGATCAGTTCTTTTCAAACTGAATGAAAAGAGCTTTCTTTATACATGTTACTTAAAACTTTTAATTGAACAACATAAATATTATTATAAGTATTGAGTGAGGAGGCACTTTTTCATTTTAAATAACAGCATAATGTTTGATGTTTGTTTTTATGAAGCGAACGTAGTATATTATTGCTTTTTTGTTAGTTTAACTTTACCTCTCTGATATTTGCTCGCTCGGCACAAATTGTGACGAGTTTCGTACTGTCATCGGCAAAACTGTTGGTTTTTCTATAGTATGCACTAGTATTTTATTACTTTGACTGTTTTATGTGTGTACAGTCACGAGAAAAAATATACGGTGTTTGCAAATACTTTGTATATTTTTATTAATGTTTTAAAATTTTATGTCATGTATATCTAAGCTCTAATTTCTTTTATTAGCTCTAAATTCTTTAGTTCGAATAGTCAGGCACTATACCTAATATACCTATGCGAAAGGCTACGTTTAGTTCTTATGTATTTCTTATAAACCTAAGTACTAAAGTGTATTCTACAAATATTTAATCAACTTCGATTTTGCTAACCTAAATCTATGTGCATAAAAATATACACCAAAATTCCTATAATTTTAATTACTTTGGTTTGTACAATTTGATTCAAATTAAAATATAACTAACTTTTATAATATTACTGACTTCCTATAGCCATAGTAGCAAGATCGATTTAGATCGTAGAACACACCTGAGTACCTGCATACAAACCCATCAAAGGGATCAACAACAAAAAAAAACCCAACGATTTTATACCTCGTATGTGACAACCTCATTATACCTATGCGTACTATTAATTCTTTAAACTATTTAAAAAGAAATGCTATTTTGACATCTGTCAAATTAAGTTAGGTAATAAATAAGTATTAGAACCTCTTTTGTAGTTTGTTTAAAATTATCGCAGAATTGCCTTGTTAAGATGATTTTGCTTAATAGCTTAGACTTAGCTCGCTTTGTTTTCTTTTCGACTTCTCTCTGCTAACTCTAGGAGAGTTGTGACTTAACCAAACTTTAGGTGCCTTGAAAGGCTTAGATCATCAGTTTTAGTAGTTAAATATTAGAAGTATAATACAGTAAGAAGAAAATGGAAATGAGGTTGTTAATGCAATAATCTAAAAAAAGAGAAAACCAAACTGTTCTCAAAAAAATAATTTATCTCTATTTTATTATTTAAATATACGTAATTAACTTACTTCGTGTTTTGTATTTTGTAAACATTCTATTTAAAAAAAAATGGTAGAACAATACGCACTTTCTTGTAGAACTAAAAATAATAATTAAACATCATATAAAAACGCCTAGCATAGCACGTAAGAAAATAAATGCCTTAAGAAGTATATTAGATTAGTTGACATCAAATAGATAAACAATAAAGGCAGGTGTTGTCACAAAATGGGAACGTTACGCACCACCCTTATTATCTTTATTCTTTCTTTACCTGATAAAACTCTGCATCTTCGTTCAGGTAAACAATATAATATATTATTTAATTAAAAACCTCATTAAGTTATCTTCTATAAAAGTTATAAGCCAGATACTTTTGTGAATGAAATAGTTTAAATAGATTAGTAGGCCCGTAGAGAGTATCAATCACCAACTCAAAAATTTAAATATCGATTAACACTTATTCGATATTTGTATGAGAGCTTTTAGCCTACAATGGGATAGTTTTTATAAAAATCTTAACATAACATAACATACCATCACGCCTGTATCCCCGAAGGGTTAGGCAGGGGTGTACCAATGTACACCCACAGGTCGCCGGTATGTTTAGGTCCCATGTAATAGGGGGCGAGCCTATTGCCACTAACAGGGCACAAATCCAAACTCCGACCTGCTACTGAGAATTTCATAGAAAAACCCAATAACACCTTGGTCGAGTTGGGAATCGAACCCAAGACCTCTAGCGTAGCAGTCGCGCTTAGAACCACTAGGCCAACGAGGCAGTAGAAATACCTATATAAGTATGTTTATCAGTTGTCTGGTTATCATAACACAAGTTCTGCTTAACTTGGGATCAGATAACCGTGTGTGAGATGTCCCGGAATATTATTATAATTATTTTCTTTGCTAGCGCTCAGACAGATGCAGTATTGTCTAAACAGAAGCTAAAAAAACACCTATACGTAATTTACACAAGGGTACTGATTATGTAGTCTTTTGTTTTATTTTAGTGCTTAAACATGTTCTATGCAGCTTGACACGTGCCAACATCTGCATGTGTCGCCGGATATCAGTAGTAGTCTAATAACAGACAGATGGCGGAATAGTTTTTAGCTCAAAGGAAAATAACTAGGTAGGTCTAATATTTAGCACGAGCTTGTGTCGGTAACTACATATAATCTGTTGTCTCTATTAATTACCTATAGGTTTTTTTAATTAGAGAAAATGAGGTTTATAAATACAACTAGCTGATCCCCGCGACTTCGTCCGCGTCAATTTCTGTTATTATGACCGCGATTAAGAAGTTAAAAAAAAAAGTATTTCTGCGTAAATGATAATTTTAGTTAATATTATGTTGATAAAACTCTGTAGCAAATAATTGGCAATAATGCATTAATTTCGACCAAATGACTACCTTATAAAAGGTTATAGTGAGTCAATCTTAAAAGATAGACATATACTGTCCCAGACATTTTTTTAGATCATTTAAAGAGGAACAATTCTTTCATACATATATTTTGGGTAGCTCGAACCGTTTACGCAGCGCACGCAACAGAAGCTTACAAGTATGAATATTTTTCCCCGTTTTTGTGACATTTTTCACTGCTGCTTAGCTCCTATTGGTCGCAGCGTAATGTTATATATCCTAAAGCCTTCCTCGATAAATGGACTATCTAACACAAAAAGATTTTTTCAATTCTAACCAGTAGTTCCTGAGATTAGCGCGTTCAACCAAACAAACAAACAAACAAACTCTTCAGCTTTATAATATTAGTATAGATACTGCTGCCTATGGACATCTGCAAAACCATTACTTATATTAGAGAGTATTGTGGCGCAAATTGGGAGAGGCCTATGTCCAGCAGTGGACTATGATTGGCTGAATGATGATGAGAGTAATATATTGGTAATGTGGTTTTATGAATAATCTATCTAAGTTTTAAACATTCTAGTGAGAACCAACAGTTTCTAGTTACAATTCAATCATTTTAAAATATTTTTGTTTACTTGTTTTAACAGGTTTTAGTATGTACTATTAAAAGTTTAGGTAATGCAGCATTTTGCGAAAATAAATCCAAATATAAACCTGTGCTCCACAGATCCGTTTCTCCAATCACCCTGTACATTTCATTGCAATTAAACGGACGCTGTATAAAACTGTTTTGATCGTCGAACTCGCTCGTTTATACATTTTTTACGAGGTTCTCACCAATATGGTGAACATGAAAAGCAAATTTATATCGGTATGTATTATTTAGTACCTAATATCAAAATATTACTAGGTCAATAAAATAAAACCTATAATAAAAAAAAACAAGTGTTGTAGTTTAATAGAGAGAGTATGTAGGGGTCCCTATTTACGACCTTGCATAAAAACCTCTAAGATTATCTGTGTTTCTCTACTATATTATGCATGTATTATACATATAAACCTTCCTCTTGAATCACTCTATCTATTAAAAAAAACCGCATCAAAATCCGTTGCGTAGTTTTAAAGATCTAAGCATACATAGGGACAGACAGCGGGAAGCGACTTTGCTTTATACTATGTAGTGATACCTATTCTTATTGGATCCAACCTTCAGTTGTTTCCAGTGGCGTGCATAGCATATAGGCAAAAAGGCAGTGCCTACCTACAAAATCCCAACTAACTATCTTTAAATATAACAACTTATATAAGATAAATCAGTCAACACTCATCATACATTTAATAATCATTAAATTACAGATAATAAAACTTGTATGTGTATCCAAACATTTCAATAACAAACAAATCAATAATGACGTCACATATGTCACATTCAAATTCATTCAATACTCAACTTCTTAAATGTCACGAAGTAGGCTATTCAAAAACTGCCTAGTTTCCACTCACACATTCAAACAAAATCTCCTTATCCATATACGCACACACACTTCAAAAACAGAAAATAATACACCGCCATCTTGAGTTTTTATTATACGACAAAAACGAAAACCTCTTTTTGCAAAGCGTAATGCTCTGACATTTGACATTCGTAATTTTTTACACCTACAGTAAGCATGCTTACCTGCCAATAAACAAGATTATTTCTTTCTCCCATTCATTCTACTCTCATATCCGTTTTGGAGCAAAAGTCTTTTGGGTCGTTCATCGAACTTGTCAATTCTTATTCCAGTTATTAGTGTATTTTAAATGAAACTTGCGTTTTAAAATACTAATAACTTGTAAATTAATTATCACAATATTATTTAGTTACTTATTGATGTTTATTATATTTAGTTTCAATTAACATTTTTATTGTTTTACTTCTGTGTTGCAACTTAGTCGTTTTTCGATATTTATTATCTGTGGCAGATTGTTTATTAAGTTTTTGATAGTTCGCGCGCGTGTTTTCGTCTTGTCTTTCGTAACTAGTTTCTATTTATTGTGATTTTGTGAAGTGGCTGTAGTTTAAGAAACAGGAGCATTAATAAACCGCTATGTGTATGAATGTTAAGATTGTGGCGAAAATGAAATATGTTTGGATAGCATACGTGCGTAATTACAAACTTACAATACAAACCCATCAGATGGGGTTTGTTGACAAAACTTTAAAGGTAAGGCTCATAATAATATTAACTCAAAATGTTAGAAACTATCGCCTGACTAGCGGTGTGCTGCTGGACGAACGATTCTTTTTGTGTTATTCGTCGTTTCTTGATTGTTAAATACGAAATTGTTGTGTGAATTGATACCTACGAGAACAACTACGACGAAAACATATTGTTGTTGTGGATGATGATATTAAGTGATTATTTGTAGTTAAAATCTTAGTAAAAATGGGAGAAATTAAACATACAAGATAATAGTATATGTTGGCACATTCAATAATACGTCTGATTCTTTTTTTGTCTATGTAATACATAAGGTAGGTAAGAAAAATGTTGATCTCGAATGGTCATATTGACTATAGCTCAATATATTTACTATTATTTAGGTTCGGTTTCGAACCCTTATTAAGAATAATACACAAATAAAAGTCCTCAATCATAAGCTGACCGTTTGCTCGTCGCGAGTCCCGAGTCGCGGAGTCGGCTGCTGTTCGCAGTTAGCTTTACTAAGATTATTTTATACAAACTTATACCAACAAGTTGAAATAGTGATTCAATCAGAAATAGGTCGCGAGCTGCGCGCGTGCATTTTAAATTGCATCTTGCAACGCGCGTACTGCTCGCGAACAGTTCGGAGACGGCGTTATTTGCACCATCGACCTTTGCGAGAGTTTCGCGGAGGAGGCGCACTAACATATTGCAGTACCTAACTGCAGGCGCGAGCAGCGCATTTGGTGCGCGTTCGTCAGACCTGAACGCACCTTGTGATCCACAAAAATAATGCTTGTTCCATTTTTTGGGAGTTCATTTGCGTATTTACGGTAAAGTTGCTCCATGTACGAGTGCCTACCATGGCCGAAAACCAATGCACGCCACTGGTTGTTTCATAACATTAGATGCTTATTAGTAAATAAAGATTTCTAACACGAAGATAACCTCTTCATTATTTCAACGTATGCATAGTTAGATCACTATTAAGTTTACCTTTAGATAATCACGTTCACCTGCCTAGAAAATATTAAAGTTTATAACTAATTGTTTGTACAAACACAACCTTCAAGTTCACAAATGACAATGTTTGTCTTTAATTTCGGTACCTATTCTGAGAAACAGTTCGCAATCGAGTCTATTCGCAATTTGTGACTGGAACGAATCGGACACAATAGCTCATAATCGGGATTAATGAAAGGAGGAATGGAAGGCCTTTGCTTTGCAGTAGGACGATCGTACATAATGACAATAGTTAGGACATTCCACGTTTATATACTATGTAGTAGTACTAAGGCACCACATACAAATAATAAAATAATAAATAAATGATAATAAACCGGCCTATATACGTCCCATTGCTGGGCACTGGCCTCTTCCCATGTAGAGCAGGAACGAGCATTGATCACCACACTTGCTCACTTGCGGAATGGCGATAGAATAAATGTCCAATTAATTTTGACCCCATAGTTTTAGATGGTAAGAGTTCAAGTAACCCCATTAGGTCCTTATAAGGATTTTCTAGGGTAAAAAAGTTTATATAAACAAAATTACTTATAAGAAAATAAACTATTATTTTCCTTAGTTTCTTCAAGTATCGCGTGTCCACGTTTTAATAACTGGGTGTTAATTTGTACGCTCCATAATTGGTATGGGGTTGAAATTATATTTTAGTCCTACGACCTACAAGCTAACTTACCTATGTTAGTATAATATAGTTAATTTTATGCACGGCTGATGACCCTTCGGGTTCGCTATGGGTCCGGTTAACCAAACAGCGTTCCCTAACCAGTGAGACAGAATTAAATAGTCTGGCTAAGTTTTAATTAAAAATTACTGTTTTTTAGGATTACGACTTATTTTATTTAGTTCTGATATATGAGTTAATAAATAATAATAATAATATTCCGGGACAACTCACACACGGTTATCTGATCCCAAGCTAAGCAGAGCTTGTGTTATGGTATGGTAACCAGATTACTGATAAACATTTTTAATAATAATAATAAATAAAGGTATTTCTGGAATATTGATCGAAGGCATGATAGATAGCACATATAGAAATGTTCTTAACAATAAACCAACCTTATGTCAAAACAATAACATCGACTTTGTTATTCGCTGACAAAACTAGACCATGCATCAATCGTAACTGCATCAAACTTTGATGTTCGCATCACAAATTATTGATGACTGTTCAACTAACGCTGCCAACATGACTAGCCATGAAAGTTTGGGCCAAAAACTGAATCCACAGGTACGCCATAGCCGGACAAACTTCGGAATACTCTCTCGCTGAAATTTTGCTTGTTAATCATTACCTGATTTTTCATACTCGAATAAAGAGAAGTTTATTTAAGGTTGTGTTCATACAAGTAAACTTTTTCATAGCTAGCTATAGCTTATACTATATTTAAATTAAATTCTTAAAAACAAAAACTTAATGAAATCATGAATCATCGCAACATTAAATTAAGAGAACAAAAAACTAACTCGCACACATTAAAAGATTTATCGCTTGATCAAATTTAAGACCAACAAGCCTAATTTTGCAAATCCTGCATGGCAAATTACTATCAAGAAATAAAACGGATAAAAAACACACAAAGCTTGCCTGCCTTGATTTAACTTTTTTGCACTATATTGTAGAATGTTTTGTCTAATTGCTTATTTTAATTTTCCGCAAGTCGCAAACTACTGAAACATTGAGAGCGTTTTCACATTATCCGATACGATATCGGACACCGATACGATACCGCGGCAAGAAATATGCAAGAATTTAACGAATCCGATATTCTAAATCGGAGCGGATAATGTGAAAGACTAAATGTTTCATTTTTTAAATAAATTTTATTTAATTTTAAGATATTTAATAAATGTTTCATGTATTTTACTTACCCCGATATCGTATCGGAGTCCGATATCGTATCGGATCATGTGAACTGCTCTTATTCTGATCATTGTTCGAGTGTTACGAACAATTAACCCTTTAAACGCCTAAGGCATGCTAGTGATGTCAACATCGCATGTAAATGGCACTTATACTGCAGTTACATTAAAATTTTATTGTTGTCACTTAATTGAAAAATACTTATATCACAAAAAAAATAATTGGTCAGTAACTGCATGGATTGACCTAACGGCTCTTAAATGTAACAAAACTTTACAACGTCCTTTTAAATCAAGCTATCGTTCTCTACATTCTAATTTATAGTGGCAGAGACAGCATAGGCTTTAAAAATGTATTTACGTATGAGTAGAAATGAGCGTAATAAATACTATTCGGAAATTAAATACCATCATTATCGAAGAAAGTAATCAATTATGTGTACGCATTTTTTATTCATCCATTTAGCATTACGCAATAAAATAGACTCTGGGTGCAGAAATAGATGTCATTACAGGCATTTCCGTTGACCAGGGGCCTGAGTCCGCTATTTTAAGTCAGTGAGTGGCGGTTTAATAAACGTTCCAGTGTACTTGTTATTGTGTCTAATTTTCGTATTCAGATAAGAAAAGTCACTTGCAATCCTACATTGACAACAGTGGCAAGCAGGTGTACATTTTGTCGTTGAACTAAAATTATATGAATACGAAATTTAGGCACAATAACAAGTACACTGGAAGTACTGGAACGTTTATTAACCCACCACTCACTGACTTAAAATAGCGGCATCCGGCCCCAGTTTTTCTGCGATCCTTATCCATGTTCGTCGCTGTCACACCTTGGATGGTTCGTTCTTTATTAGGTTAGTTAGAAAACTTGTTTTTATAACTAGTGATGGTTGTCATTACAAGAAATCTATCTTATACCAGTTTAAGTGCAGAGACATAGCAAGAGTCGACTAAATAGTTCTCGTTTTAGAATGATCTGGAAATTTCAGCCTTTTTAAAATAGTAAAAAACTAATTCCAATAAAGTGAATATAAAAATATATTATAATAACGACAGGACATAAAGATTTTACTAAGTACATAAAGTTCATGTATTGTAGGCTGAAATTTCTTTTCGGTTATGTCCCAAAACAGCCTTCGTTGTGAAAACGAATTTACTTACTTTTTCTGCAATCATTTACCAAAAGCTGTAAGTCTATTGCTTTCATTATTTCCATTTTAATGGAACTGAACAACTTTTACAATTATTCCGTCTGTACGTAATTTACAAATCTTCGCATTCTTAAACAAAAATAATGGATTGCACGATAAACGAAAAGTTAGATTGGAAACAAACTTATTATAACTTCGCTAAGGAATTTTATTTAGTTAGACTTTCTAGGAAATAAGTATTTTTTGTATTTAAACGTTTTACTGGGATAGAGATGTCGTCGTTCCGACATGGCAATTTGTGGTTGGGGATAGTTTAACTTTCTAATAGTCTTAGTAAAAGTACTAGTCAGGAATAGAGGGTGATTAAAATGTCAGCTATACCTGATATGTTTAAGTATTTCTCTTATATACCCAATATTCGTATACAAAGTAAATTTCTTAGACCGCGCTCAGTCGAATTGCTTCAAGCAGTCAGTACAAGGCTGCTGAAGACTACAAATAAAGAATTTTCCACATCTGACCAGGCGTCTTCAAATAATAGAGGAACATAAAAGAAAAGATTCCGACAAATTGAGAACCTTGTTTCTTTCAGTCGATTAAAATATCACCTTATTTTGACTGCGGTTCAAGTTTATTGGGAAGTCAAAGTACAAACCCAGTACCTTTACCTTACCTTGGGTGTCGAGGAGACAAGAAGCGCCATCTCTAGTATATTTCCCAAAACAAGTAACGTGCGTGCATAAAGTGTTACAGCAAAGGATCTAGCGAGTATCCACCCGATTCGCTAGAGGGCAGTTTTGTCTACGTGACTGACTATTTACTATATTATTGTACGGCAGATAATAACATTCCAAAAAGTAATTTTTTTTTGCACACTTTTGACTCCCCTACTTACCTGTTCACCTAATTACAAAACACTCTCATTCAGAAGACTAACTGCCTACATGATATTAGTTATTTACGACAGATAATAAGAAGGCCTTCAACTTTTTCTAAGAGAAGTAAACTCTCACTAAAACAGAACATCTTATTATGCAGCGTTATTTGTTTCAAGAGACGGGTACCTGTCAAAAACATGACGATGTTTTTACATTTTTACTAGCTGTACCGGCATGCGCTGCAAAGCAATTTTTTCTACCTAGCACTTGCCTTTTACCTACCTACTACCTACCTGCCTACTACCTACCTGCCTACTACCTACCTACTACCACTTAGGGGTATAAAAATAGATAGTAGCCGATTCTCAGACCTAGTGAATATGCATATATATAAAATTTCATAAAAATCGGTCAAGCCGTTTCGGAGGAGTATGGTAACTAACATTGTGACACGAGAATTTTATATAAAAGATAAACAATCACAATGTATCGCACATGGAAAAGTTTTTGGTGAAGATTTCGCACCCCAGAACAAACCATTCAAATAGCTTTCTATGCCTGAATCTTTAGGAGATTGTCGGTATTTATCAATCAAATGACCCTAAAAGCCTAGGAATATCTAACCAACTTTTACATTACCCTGTCAGCACATAAAACCATTACAGCAGAAGAACATAGGTGAAGATGAAGGAATATAGGCGAACCATACATGGTTTGACTTTGCCGTAACAAAGTGGTGTAATAATGATCTGTAAAACACTTAAGAAGACAGTGAGACTCTTATATTTTATTGTACAAACAAGTACAGTAAAAACAATCGATTGTTCAATTAGCATGCGAAACTAGTACACGCACAATACTGCCTAGTAAACGGTAAAAACCAGTATAAACTTCAGGGCCAATTAGATATCTGAGTCGTGCTTCTGAAAATTAGCTAGTAGAGATATTGTGCTATTGAAACAATACATGCAAATAATATATTTACTTATCTGTGTTTTTGTTTTTGACCCCGTCAAGGAACTAGGCTCCATATCTCCTCACATTGGGAGACAAGTGTAACTAAATATTGTATAACGGGAATTAGCGCGGAACATGCATAAATACCTTTTTGGGCTTGACTTTTCGACCAGGTTACACCAGCAGATTCTCTGCTTGCGACCACGGCCGCGCTAATTCCCGTTAAATAATATTACTGGGGCCCGATGCCGCTATTTTAAGTCATTGAGTGGTGGGTTAATAAACGTTCCAGTGTACTTGTTATTGTGCCTAATTTTCGTATTCAGATAATTTTAGTTCAACGACAAATGTACACCTGCTTGCCACAGTTGTCATTGTAGGATTGCAAGTGACTTTTCTTATCTGAATACGAAAATTAGACACAATAATACGTACACTGTAACTTTTTTAACCCAACACTCACTGACTTACAATAGCAGCATTGGGCCCCTGTTAACATGCAGCGCGATAAGTTCAAAAGCTAGAAGTGTAACTTAGACCAAAAAAAGTTAGTTGATGGTAATGTGTGTTATGATCTTATAGAAGCCATCCGCATTTTTTTCTGCGTGTCTAGTGTCTAATATCTTTCTTAGGAAATAACAAGCTTAATATTTAAAGTTTAATCAGAAGTCGTTTAGCAGTTTTTGATATGAAAACATGGTAACAAAAGGCCTAATGTAATTTATTTTGATTGAAATTTATGATCTAACCAAAACTCCAAAGTCCATAGTCCACGAAGACACAAATTGCTGGCTTAAAAGGAATCAGCATTTCTATTTCACACGTGAATCACTTTAGATAACCACTAACGTAAATAATAATGGATATCAGTGATTAATTTGTTTGGTTCAATAAATTCTATATCGTATCACCTTGATTTTTAGTGTTAACGAAGATTATCATAACTGATTTGTTGACACGCCCAAAAATTGTTAGATTTGTTTGGTGTCCACTGCGGCTTTCATAAATAGCTTCTTACGTGCAACATTTCACTAACATGCAATGGTATGTGTTACAAATGATAACTATCGTCACGAGAAAAATAAGAAGTTCTACCATAAGTTAAAAAAATAAAGACAGAGTAACGCGTTTGTACAATAAAACCATTGAATGGAAAGATGGAAAAATTCAACATACGAATCAGTTACCTATTATGTTCTATAAAAAATATACGAATACATTATAATAATGTTTAAACATTTTTAATGAGCTGTCTTTGTGACTGCTATATTGAATGTTTTGTTTACGTACGGTCCCACCTTTTTTTCTGGTCTGCGGTAATTTCCGTTCGATATCAAGATATACAATGATACAAGTCTATCTGAAGTATCGATGAAGTCATTAATTCTTAATCGCGATAATCTAATCTCTTTTAATTCGTTTTGCCTTTCACACTATAGTACAAGTCTCCCTTATAGTACGACACATAATAGACTTTTGTAAAAAAATGACGTTCACATAATGTTTGCGTCTACTTTTAAAAAGTTCAGGCTTGGATTCTAGAAAATATTAGTTTATTTTAATTTATTACTAATAATTTGATCCAACAAAATCGCATTCTCACAGACTTTTGATTGTTCTGGCTGATCGAAAATTTGTCCAGCAGTTTATTGTGAGGACCCACATTTACAACTAATAAAACAAAAGAAAATCAATCGCTCCCTTCGTTGTCCAACTAGTTACAGGTCATTCGCTACATTATTTAACACTGTAAATTGCCGCGCGCTAAATATTAAAATTTACAAACATACAATAGGTTTATTGTAACGGTGTAAACTAATAGTTGTTATATTACTAACACCTTTCGAGTACACACTCGTGGTTTATAACAGGCGGACAATAAACGTCAGTGCCAAGTGTTCAGGCAAACTGTGAGAGTGACTCAAACAATTAGGACACAAACATGGTGAGAAGGTTTGAATTGCAGGTGATTAAAAGTGAATTAATTAAATAAGTGTTTTAATATAAGACGCATCTCATCTTAACTAACCCTTTGATGTACCTCTCGATGGAAGCGTTGGTTGTGCTAAATAATTTGTATTAACTAAATAACATTTCGCCTTAGTAAATAATGTTTTGTTTATTATACTGTAATTATTATCAAGCAACTATCAGTAACGGTTTAATTTATTAAACAAGGTGCAGCTCTGTCATTTTTGTTTCCAATTCTCACATTTATTTTTAGTTCAAAGAAGGTGGGTCAATGGTTTAGTGGACAGCCCATGAAAATAAATATACATTCAGAATGCTGTTTAAAAATTTGCTCATAATAATAACAATCATTAATTCATAACACATTTTTAAAAGCCAACATGCATTTCTTATTTAACGGGTCTAAGGATTGTATGGTTATAGCTGTCCTAAAAATAGTGCTAAAACTATAAATTATATTTCATCAATTAGCCAAATATTTTAGTCCCTAATTCATCACATGATTGAATCACAATTTAATGCGATAATCGCTTCCAATCTACTAATATCTGTGCCCGTCAAGTGGCGCTTATCAGAATTAATCATTGTTCGTTGATTTGTAGTCAGTCGACAGTCAGTTGATAGTCAGTCAGTGATTGGCGCTAGTGTAGACACGTGTGCTGTTGTGTTTTGTTTTTCATTGTTTTGTGATGTTAGTGCTGTGTAGTTGACGAATATGGTAAGTTATCGATATTTTGTAACCTACCCTTGAGGTATATGTACCGTCATGTTACTCTAGAGTTCTTTTTGACAATTGATCACTTGATGATGTTTTTCCCCTAAACTTTTACGGTTGGATATGCGACATATACAATATACATGTTGGGTACATATAAGTAAACTTAAACAAACGATATTGCATTGGTATTATTAACACACAACTTTAAATAATTGAAAGAAAAACTATATGCAAAGAATAGTAAAATTCGTAACCGCATTGGATACAAGAATAGATAAGAATTATTTTTTTAAAAACAAATATTTTCTGAGTCATTTAACTACAAATGATTGCTGCAAAACCTATGTATGAAAAACCGCGCTTTGGATAATGAGATTCTTAGGCAGTACATCCGTTAGTTCATACCCGGCTTTAAATGACTTTGCAAGTATGTTTAATAAGAATGTCATGTTTTAAATAATCCTGTTATCTACTAAATAATTCAATGGAAGGATAAAGCCGGTAGTTTCTGTTGCGATACGATATCGCCTGATACAAATCTGCTTCTATTCGTGTAGTAATTACTTCTAACATGTTATTTTGTTATTGTTCATATTTATAACTAGCTATTGTCCCCGGCTTCATCCGCAATGGTGTCAGTTATAGACAAAAAGTAGACTATATCCTTTTTAGGATCCAATCTTACTCCTCGCCAAATTTCAACAAAATTGTTCTAGCGGTTTAGACGTGAAAGCGTAACAAACTGACAGACAGAAAGACAGACGAGCAACGTTACTTTACTGCTGTCTAATAACATTATTTTTTATATATTCTTGTGCTATATGTGTGGAGTACGGATGGCATATATTATTTGAATACTATCTTAACTAATTTGAAACATAGTAATATAATTCACGGGAATAAGCGCGTACATGCATGAATACCTTTTTTGGGGCTTGACCACGGCCGGTGTAACCCGGTCGAAACGTCAAGCCCCAAAAAAGGTATTTATGCATGTATGCGCTTATTCCCGTGAATTATCTTATATATAAAATTCTCGTGTCACAATGTTAGTTACCATACTCCTCCGAAACGGCTTGACCGATTTTTATGAAATTTTATATGTATATTCAGTAGGTCTGAGAATCGGCTACTATCTATTTTTCATACCCCTAAGTGGTAGTAGGTAGGTAGTAGGCAAGTGCTAGGTAGAAAAAATTGCATTGCAACGCATGCCGGGCACAGCTAGTATTACTATAAACATGCAGCGCGATAGTTTAAAAGTTAATAATTTTAAACATTACACATTTTACTTAATTAGGAATCAATGGCACCTACATTCCTACGAATGTTTCGTACAAATAAAAGTAGGTATGACGAAATACCTACAATTATAAAACATTAATATTTTTCTATAGTTATCTACATTTTCTTTAGAGATTGTGATCTAAATAGAAATCTTGATATTTTATGGCGCCTAAACATTGAAACTACATCATCAGTAGCATTCATGAGATCATCCAACTAACATGTGTAAGGGATAAATGTGACTATAACAAATGTCCCATTGTTTGTCACATTTTATTTAAATTGATTTATCTGGAGAAAGACAGAAATATAATACCAGCGACCTAAATAAATTACACTAAACAGCATTGTTGAAAGTGAATAGATATTAAATTATAAAAATGATATTTTTAAATGTGAAATCATCGAGCGCTTGAGAAAACGAGATGAAAATCGCTCGTTCCTTCTCTATGACAATAACACGTTTTCTCAAGCGCTTAAAGGAGACCATGACTTTAAGTAGGACAATTACAATCGGGTAATAATAAGAGATAGAGTATAACCTAAAATAGTTATCTACTATTAATTTACACATATTTAGCTACACATCAGTCAAGAAAGTACTAAAAAGACCTAAGGTATAACCCAGAATAGGTACTATTCATATTTAGCTTTACATCATGCTATCGGCTCTGTTTGCTAACGATGTTTATTAACGAATTCTACTGTCAAAAATATTTCATTATTACCCTTTCCCTCACCCGTATATCACGTATAATTTATATCTGCCGAACAACTACTATGTAGGTATACGAACTGTGTGTATCTTGGCTATTAATTTGTATAATTAGTAAATACGAATTGTGTAATAATTTCTCTTCATTCTATATCTATATAATCTTTCGTCAGGGCGACCAATCGTTATCGCGGACCATGGGGTCCGTGGTCCTCCAAGTTGGTGCCCTGGAACTGCTAGCGAGGTACTCCATGAACTCCGGAAGAGCCACCAGTCTGCTCTCCTCCCTGCACGAGTTCAGGATACAAGAGGTCGAAGTAGCTGGTGGGAAACAATGGAATTGGAAGTATTTGAGGGTAAGGTAGATAATTATTGATTAGACTTATAAAATGTGTGAAGAAAATCAAATAAAACACAAATACTTACATAACCTATTTTTATTTAAAAATAAAAAAAAGGGTTAAAAATCGAATGACTCAACCCAAACCCCGGCTCTACGTGGGGATATCGGTCTTGTACTGATTAAAAACACCTCGATTCTGTCCTTCCCTTTGCCGGAGAACTAGCCTAACCTAACAAAAAATTACCTTCATTCCGTAGTTGGGTACAATGACGTAGGCAGAAAGTTATACCTTCATTTTCTTAAATAATCAAGTATCAGTTATTATAATATAAAAGCAATAACATATTGTGATTCGTTTGTCAGGTACCTACATGATTTTAAAACACGGTTTCTTTTTCAGGACCAATTCGACCAAAAGGATTTAGAAGGATTGTACAGAAAATACGATGACAAATTAAGAGAAACACTTATATTTATTTATATAACATTGTTAGTGTTTTTTGCTACTATCCATGTAGTTTTAGTCATCACTAGCACTTTTTTAGAGGTAAATCTTTGTCTCTTTGTTATTATAAAGTTTTTATATAATTCTGAATAATGCAATTACTTTAATACTTATGCGAGTTCTTTTTATGTAAATAAACTTTTGACGGCAAATACTCCATGTTTTTATTCGTTTCGAGAACATATTCTTGAAATCTAAACTCGTTATTCAAAGTCCCAAAACAACAAAAAAAAGACAATTCAAATTAATTGCTCCTTTTCGTAGATACCACATTAGTTGCAATTTGTCATATAAGTTAACATTATATGTAATAGTAATTTTGTAATTAAATGCCTTCAAAGTAACACTTGACTCCGAAATTCTTCATGAAATGATCTACTGCTACTACTACTAATTAACGTCTGACATGACTCTGAAGCCGGCTCTCCAACATCCACCCGACTCCATCCGAAACTATACATTGACGACCTCCGTGGTCGAGTGGTGTACGCACCGGTTTTCAAGGCGTCGCTAGCTCTGAGGTCCCGGTTTCGATCCCCGGACGGGTCAATGTAGAAACTTACTTTTCTACATTGTCTCGGGTCTAGCTGTTTGTGGTACCTTCATTGTTTCTGAATTCCATAACACAAGTGCTTTAGCTACTTACTTTGCGTTCAGAGCGATGTATGTATCGTGGTCCCCATTTATTCTTCATACATATTTTACAGCAAGTCCAATCAACATCAACGTATTTGACGATGGGTATGTACGTCCTGAGGATAGCTATACCCGTGCTAGCATTGTGGAAACCTTTGTACAGTCCACTCAAAAAGAAATGGTTCTGGATGCCAATTCTTGTTACCTTTGTCATCACTTTGGACCTTGTTTTTACAGGTAAGATTTTCTTATACACCTAGTTAAGATAATAAAAAACTTCAAAATGAAATTACATTGAAATTACTCTGAGTGTGGACCTTACCCTGTCTAAGACTAAATCAGTTTGTCTTTTGTATTTTTAAGATTTTTACACAGTATGTTAATCCTATTACTTAAATTAATCTCAAAACCGATAATTATAATAAATTAATCATGGTAGATGCGAAAAATAATCAAGTATCAAGCGACCTTTGCGTACTTGGTAATAATCCAAATAATAAAAAGTAAGCCCTGATTGACCGTACAAAATTATAATAGGGACGGATTTTTGTGTTATCTTTTGTTTTTTTTTTTACAGATATTGCTGTCAGCGTTTATAGTTATTTTGAAGGGATTTCTCTACGGCCCGCCTATGCGACTATGGCCCTTCTATCTAACTACATCTTCCTTCCCATGAGAAACAACTTCCTAGTAATATTCCTAGGTATCCTAGTTAGTGCCATATATGTCCTAGTCTTCGCTTTCTTTACGTACTATCAGGATCCTCAAATAGGTGTTGTGGTAAGTTCCAAATGGTTTTCTCAGATAGAACCTGGTAGAAGTATTGTTTGTACAATATGTTCTATAAGAAAATAAACCTAATGTAAAGCGTTTCTGTTATAGGTAGCATCAGATATAATCTATCTGATTGGTGTAAATCTAATGGGTGTATATTTTAGACTGATGAACGAAATCGTGACGAGACGATCCTTCCTAGATAGAAGAGCTTGCGTTGAAAGCACGTTGAGATTGAAATTTGTTAAAGACCAAGAGGTAAGATTGAATAGTGTTCCTTTTTTAACTTTAGTATCAGTAAAAGAAAACGTCTAATGTCTACATGCTTACGATAACTTTTATAACTTTTTCATTTCAGGAACGCCTGATGACAAGCATTCTGCCAGAGCATATAGTATCCAAAGTGCGTCACGATATTAGAAACATGTTCTTGGGCTTAGACACACAACCCTTGAGCCACAGCATGAAAACCTTCAAGTAAGAAACTTTATATTGTAAAACAAAACTGTACTTAACCATTTTGGGAAAACAATTTACTAAAATCTCTGTGGTTTGTACAAAAAAGTGGTTTTAGTTAACACCGTTCCAGAAATTTACCTTCTTGCAAGACATGTCCTTTTGTTTTCAATTGTGATTTTACGATGTATGTTATTGTACATGTACTGATATCAGCAAAGTCTGTTTCTAAGGTCATTATAATAATTCTGCGTACTAATACAGCTATCGGTCGTTTACAGCCAGCTCTACGTTGAAGAACATGAAAATGTGAGCATATTGTACGCGGATGTCGTGAACTACACGATGATATCGACCACTCTGTCTCCCATGAGGATGGTGGAACTGCTTAATGAACTGTTTGGAAGATTTGATGAAGCTTCTGAGGTAAATATTAAAATAAAAAAGGTTTTCGTTAATTTTGGTATAAAAACAAGACTAGACGAGGATGATTTGGCAGACGACTGCGATGTTAAAAAAATACTCGACTCCCAAATTATCTACCTACCTATCAGACTTTCGATCAGTTGACCTAAGTTTCAAACTACTTTTTTTTGTAATTTCGTGTGTATCCATTAATATGGTACCGTTTATCAAATGAAAAATAAAGAAGAAGGCAAAGTTAAAACAGTTATTGTTGTATCTGTTCTTTCAGAAAGATTTTTGTTTGTTCATTTGTTGTTTAATAAAACCTCGTCATATTAATTTTCAGGAACATGATGTATTAAGAATAAAGTTCTTGGGTGACTGTTACTATTGCGTCAGTGGAATTCCAAAACCGACTCAACAACACGCTAAGAACTGCGTCGATCTTGGTCTCGAGATGATCCATATTATTAAGGACGTGAGGTATGGAAATTTTAGAAATTAGTTACTAGCAACTCGTTATGTCATTTCTGACAACTTTTGACTCTGACAAATTTCTTACTAAGGTTTACTGTGTTGCCCCGTAAAATGGGTTGTGGAGGTCATAGGCATTCGCTCCGTGTAAAATACGGTACTAAGCTGAATCCGGTAAGACTGCAAGCCGACCCCAACATAGTATAGGAAAAAGACTAGGCAGATGATGAGTTACCAGCAACTCGCCTCAGCTTCGCACGGGTAGACAAAACATTAATCTATGGGCCTTAGTCGCCTGACAATAAATGATTTTATTATTATTATTAATGTATTAGGTATACACACAAACCTTCTTCTTTAAACTCTCTATCCATTGGTGAAGACCATATGAGAATCTGTTCGGACTTTTATATTTTATCGTGTTCCGATAGACAGACAGACGCAGGGGGGGACTTTTTTATACTAAGTATAGGTATAGAATGATATATTAATATAGCTTTTATAGTTGTAACATTTTTGTAGTTTGAGCTGTATTGCTACTAATCGTATCTAACTATTATTATGTTTTATCTGCAATGAAGTGAATGTAGGAATGTCTGATATCTTATGTTCATTAATTCTCTTGTCATTTTCATTTGTTTATTTATCTAGTAGGTCGCTGAAGATAATAGTTCTACTATCATCAATATTTTTATCAGGCGCTATAAAAAGTAATAATAAAGGAGCTATATGTTTGCAAATGCTATTATCTACAACCATAAAACTATTAGAATCTACAAACGTGAATAAACTGTGTGAACTAGGAAAATACGTGATTAAGAAAAGATGATTATAAAGATAAAAATTAAATTATCCTGACTTAATAAATACCCAATAATTGCATTACGTTAATACAGACCGATAAGTGAAATCTGTAGGTCCACTTACTAGATAATAAAGCTGAAAAGTTTTTTGGATGAACACGCAAAAAAATACTTTTCGTTTGGGTGCCCAATGTTCAAGAAAGTTTGTAGTAAATCACGTTACTTGCTTTGGGAGATGAGCAACGCGATTGAAACTGCAGGACACAGCAATAAGAAATAATAATTAGAATATTTTTTATTGATCATTATTACATTGTTTCTTAGAACTAGGACAAATTACAGGTAGTTATTATAATTTTAACACAGTAGAAAACAGTGGTCCTCAAACAAAGCCAAAGCTTGTATCTTGGGAGCCGGAGTGTAAGCGAAGGTACTTTGAATTACATTCTTTTTTGGGTATAATGAGACGTAAGCAAATATTTATATCGTAGAACAATTTATACAATAAAAATAATTAATATCACTGAGACAAAAAAACTCCACGTAAAATGTAATTCTTAACCTCCGATGTTTCATTTATATTTATTTATTTATTTGTTTCATTTACAGAGAAAAACGATCACTGAACATTGACATGAGGATTGGCGTACACTCTGGGAAAATTCTCAGCGGCTTGATCGGTATCAGAAAATGGCAATATGACATCTGGTCCAAAGATGTTACGATAGCCAACAAAATGGAATCGACTGGTAAAGCCGGGTAAGTTGAACCTTATGTTACAATAATTAAACAAGCCTTTAAAAACAAAATACATTCCGTTTGGTTATTGATTGAAAAGGAAAACGAAAATTTATTTTATATCCTCAAAATTAATTAAGATACGACAGAAGATTGGACAAGAATCGTAAACATTAAAATGTTCTAGCATTATTTTTACTCATGTAATAGGTACCTGCGATAACAATATTAATTGACTGATAAATGTCATTGATAATATGCAAAATAACATTATAATGTAATTGTTTTTCAGGAAAGTCCACGTAACCAAACAAACTCTTGAACTACTTCTTGATTTTGCAAGAGAGTATATTATTGAACCAAACTTTGAATCTCAAAATGACGCATTTATTATGAAGAATAAATTGGAGACGTATCTGCTGTCCAGACCTTCAAGAGTAAATACTTTTTGCTATATTTCTTTTTCTATTCTTGTAAAAGCCACTTTCGTGCAATTTATATTACACTGAGACGGGCCGCATCGCAACGCAAAACATCGAAAATGACTCAGAAACTTTTTTGCCACGCTATGTGTGCTAGCCTTATTGGATTAATTATTTTTGACACCACCATCCTGTGCAAATCGATTGTATATCAATTACATAGAGATACATTTTTAACGAAATTATTTTCTACAGAGTATAGAATACAAACCTTTTAGAAGAGCATCGGTGGGCTTCAACAAAATAATAAAACCGAACACTTCGTCTAGAGTAAGTGCAATTGAGTACTCTTAACAAATTATATTAGAAAATAATAATTTGCTATATTATTTATGTATTTCTAGTAGCGATCGGAACATAGACAGTCAAATAATTTTCGCAGAACCACGACGTTCATGGACGAAAATTTGGTGGAATACCAACAAATGTTAAAAGCTGCTGATGCGCAAATGGCGAAGGAAATTGAGGATATGACTCATGGCAAGTAAGTTATTATAGTTGTAAGTTTTTGTTGTTCTATAGAGTTTAATTAATATTTGTGAATAAATAAATAGCAAGAAAGTTTCACTTCATTTTCGGTATGGTAACGTTGTACATATATAAAGATATCTCCTATACGGCAACAAAACTCTCTATTTTTGCTCATGTTACATACTTAGTAGTCGTTATCAGTTTTGCTACGCAATTGGATGGGTGGATTCATGCACTCATCTACATGAAAAAAATATATCTAAGCAAATAACTAAAGCATTTTTTTATTTCAGGGAACATTTCCGAAACGAGTCCAAACTGAACAGGATTACCTTGATGTATAAAAACTTTCAAATGGAGAAGACATTCTTGTTGCTGCCTGATCCATTGTTCAAGTATTATATTACTTGCTGCCTCGTCATCCTTAGCCTGATGTTACTTATTAATGGCCTTACAACTAACTGGTAAGTTGGGACACCAGATTTTACCATTAAAAGGTTTTCCGCAGTGAAACATATTATATGCTCATGATTATATCAGTACGTTGATTTTTGTCTTCTAATATTCTTAAGTATTGATTATCTTATATTGTTTTAGGTTCTACGGCTTTAAATGGTACGCTTGGGCGTTATTGGGCGGACTTCTTTTAGTGCTTGTCCTTTTGCAACCTTTTACATGGTTTCAATTTCTCTGGACTAAATATAAAGGCTTGGAGGAACCTCGGAACCCCCTTCTAAGACGAGTATACGACATATCTGCTGAAATCATAAAATCAGCAAAGATAAGGACGGTGATTTACTTGTTAATAAGTATAGCACTTGCAGCCACCTCCGTTGTGAATGTTATCGCTTGCAAAGAAATTGAGGTGCCGTCTGCTGAAACTGTTCTTTCGAACTGCATATCGCCGTGGGTAATCTCATTTTCTATAATTCTTTCAAATAAAAATTTCTCTTAGATGAAGACTGACACTGCCATTCTTTCCAGCATGTCACTCAATGTTGGAGCTTAGCCTTGCTCCTCAATTTTCTGTTCAGCCGAGTATTCTTTATATGTAAATGGATCGTAGCAGGTGGTATGACAGTTTTCTACCTGTGGATTTTATGGGAACTGAAAACGTCATGGTTTTCTAACGATGTTTCTTGGAACGTCGGATTAGATCCAAGACTGTCGCACACTTTAGCAGTTGTCGTTATAACTGTGACGTTGTACTGGATTGATAGAACAACTGAGTATAGAAATAGATTGGATAATTTGTGGCAACTGCAACTGAGTGATGAACAAAAGGAGGCAGAGACTATGTTGAAAGTTAATAATATGCTTCTGGAAAATATTCTGCCAGCTCATGTAGGTAAGTAAGAACTTCTATGTAGTAGTTTAGCCGGTTTACGTTGGCAACTATTCCTAACATTATTTTGAACACTTTCAGTTCAAGTATACCTGAACTTAAACAGATCCATAGATGAACTATACTATGAGAAATACGACAACGTGGCTGTCATGTTTGCATCACTAACTGATTACAAACTAGGGATGGAAGGCGATGCTGACATGAATGATAAGTTCCTTTTAAGCATTTTGGATGAAATCATTTCAGATTTTGATAGAGTAAGTGACTTAATGTTCGAGTTCTGAACGTATATTACCAAGTAGCTATGGTTTCTCATACTAAATCATTACGATTTTTAGCTGTTATTGACAGGAACTTCAGAACATAAAGTGGAAAAGATTAAAATAGCTGGTTGGACCTACATGGCAGCTTGCGGCCTAGATCCAAATAGACGGGAGTCATTAGATTCCCTGTACCCAAAGAGTGAGCACAATAGTCCTTACAACAAAGCCGTGGTGTTGACCATGGTAGAATTTGCTGCAGCTATGATGATGCAACTGCAAACCTTTAACAGAGGCTCATTTCAGAGCTTCGAAGGATTAAATTTAAGGATCGGTAAGTAAAGAGAAAACAGTTGCTATATTGACTCTTCCATATAATATGCTTATCAAAACCAGTCCTTTTGCCAACTAGTCAAACCTTTATCGTTTGAAACCCATCGATGATAGATGAAGATACAATCTATTTAAAAATCTTTTAGTAGTATACAATAGAAACATGGAATTGTGACAAAGATGTTTTCTTAGGTATATCTAATGGAGAAGTAGCGGCTGGTGTGGTGGGATCGCAGAAGCCGTTATATGACATCTGGGGACATGCAGTCAACATGGCTTCAAGAATGGACTCTACGGGAGAATCTGGTAAAATTCAGGTAAGTTTCTTAGTTCAATTCAATCAATTTAAATATTGGTAGAAATATTCTAGCCGTGAACATGACTTTTTATTTTTTATATACCGATAGATTTACCTTATATTCTTAGTCATTGTCAGTGCAACTTATTTATTAGTTTAATAAGGAATATTAACCAATAGGCTTAAAAATATCTTATCAAGATTTATACTATTTCGAAAATATAAGGAAAATAATAAATGATTTTATCTTTATCTATCAGGTGACCGAGAATACTGCCATTATTTTGGACGAATGCGACATCCTCACAACGTGCCGCGGAGAAACCTTCGTCAAAGGGGCTGGATACATCAAAACATACCTCGTTCCCCTCGACGAAAGATTTAACCTCATCAGAAAAGAAAACAGCATGGATTTCTACAAAACAGAAGACAGATACCAGGCGAACATAAGGCCTAGTACATACAGCGACATTTCTTACGATAGAGACAGCACCACTAGTTTTGGGTACCGATATGATATAAGGAAAATGTCATTGAATAGTGAAGATACTGAAAACAGCTTTAATGTAGATGATGATAGAAGTTTTACGGCTGTGGACGATACAAGTATTTTATCGGCTATGGACGATGCTAATAGTTTAGCTACTATGGATGAAGATAGAAGTGTATCGTATGAAGATGATGCCAGTAGTTTATCGTCTGAAATAAAAGACACGCGTTGCTGACAATAACATAATTTAGAGAAAAAGTATCGTATAAGCATGTTACGTACGTTTATAGATATTAGGTATATTGAGATAAAAATTAATAGAATAAGTAATATAGATGTAAGTGATTTTCGTAGCCACCGCTTAAAATTGACCTCATTGAAATAAACGAAATGCCATAAAATCTTGTAATTACCTATACTTATACCTTTTTTAAATTAAATAAAAACGCTGGAAAAATCTTACTCGTTTTTTTTTCGACCTTAAAGAACATATCTGGAAAATCCAAAGGTAAATTACTTTAATTAAGCATGTCTGAATATGTTAGCCCTAAAGGCATTAGAAACGAATGTATGTATTTGTAACTTTACTTTGAAAGTAATAGGTATGCATAACGACTAAATATCATTGAAGTGGTGAATCCCCACAAGTGAAAGAGGTCGCCAACACTAGGTTACGACGTCAAATTAGTCATTTTATTATAATATTTTGTATAGATATCGTGATTAGATTTTCAAGTTTGCTAATGACACATTTCCTTCAAGGGCATAAGTGCGAAATTATTGATAAAGCGTATTATAGCAATACGTACGATTAACATGGCCGTAAAAATATAAAGATTAGTTATTTATTTATCGGGATTAACCGAACATCTATTAGGCCAATTAATTTCTAACTTTTCTTTATGTACTTTTTTAACTGCATTCATCATCATCATCATCATCATTCAGCCAATCATAGTCCACTGCTGGACATAGGCCTCTCCCAATTTGCGCCACAACACCCGGTCCTCCAGCTAACTGCGTTATGGACAATTATTTATACTGGCAGTTAACTTTACGGCAAATGAAAGACAAAATGTTTATCAAAAGATGATGTTCATGAAATTTTGGACAATTCCACAATATAAGAGTTCTCTGTACAAAAGAAAATGTTGATCTCACCTGAAACAAAACACTGCAGATTAGCATGTAGGGCTTCGTTCTAGAGCCCGCAAGCTATCTACTTAGCGTCCGCCTGCCCCAGTGTCCACCGGTTCATGGATACCTCGGCATACACTAAAATCAAGACACGTTTCATTTAAATTGATCAATTTGTTTTGACAGCGGATTAAAAGACACTTCGGGTAAGCATATTTTTATGTTCAAAATAGTTACGACCCATGTAATAATCTCAAACTGTGAAAAAATCCGTATCCTTCAATACCTCCCGTCAATTTATGGCCTTCGAAGAAATCATCTAACAACTATAAATTTACAATTTAAGAACTCTCCCGACTTATTTTTGAAAATTGCAGCACATATTATAATATGTTCTATGTCTACATCCTAATCGGTCCATTACATTTAGATTAAAAAACAAGTTCTATTGAAACCAAGAATGTCGAACCAAGTTTTAAAAACTTGCAGCTATTAATTTTACAAATTATATATTGTAGGTAGTCTTCACTTGGATTAATTATGACATTTAAAATTTCCTAGTTTTCAGCCTAAAAATGGATATGCCCGACGAACCAGCCTGCCAATTACGACGACGGAAGACATCTGGGAATCCAAACCTGCCATTGAGTCTGGATGTGGAGTATTTGGTCAGCGATGGGGATCCCGACCAAGGAACCCCCTCTCCTAGCCATTTAAAGCGCTTAGCTCATACCAAACAAAAGTCCTCGTCTTCTGCACTCCTTGACTATAAGAATAAGCAGCAGTCTTTCGATATTCAGGTGAGAAGGTTTTACCGTATTTCCTAGCTAGACAATTAAGTATGAACATAACCTATTTATTACTAAAATGTCTACGGAGAATGACTTTTACTAAATAAGTTTATATGCGGCGGAAGTCTTCAAACCTCTAGCAAAAATGTTAAGTAAAACATTATAATGCACTGAACCGCTTCCTACGTCTATCCAGTAATTTTTACTCTAAGGACGAAATATGAAGATATAACATACAAATGTTTTCTTAATTTAGTTAGATCCTATATTTGTTAAAAGCAGATAAGTGGCGTGTCGTTCGTACAAGCCGATCACCATATAGATATAGTACCAATGAATGTCACCAAACTACGAAACACCATGACCTAACATTGGTCTTTAAACTTAAGGATTATTTTTACCTTTTCAGGTTGAAGAGTGCGAAGAAGAGGAAATAATAATAGAGAGTGATGAAGAGGAAGATGAGAATGGCGAGGCCGACCGCTCTGTCACGCCGACGCCTATACAAGACTTCGGAGCTAACGTCGTTTACACTGAAGGTAAAGAATAGCAAGCTTTACTAGACTACTTAGTAGAATTCGCGGAAGAGTAACTAAGTGGAAACTTACTTTAAAAACAAGTTAATTAAAATTATCATAACATATACATATAACATATACATATAACATATACATTATAGGTTAAAAAATTAGGAATTTAGTGACATATTTTAGGAAAATATTGCTAGCTTTCAAAATGCTGAACATAGCTAAGATAAGAACCATCTCGAGCACGTGAGCTTTTGTTTAGTGCTATGTTGCCACAGATATTTTCTAACACAGACGGACAATACCGCACAATATTTGCGTAGCGGATTAATAAAAATATGGAATTTGAAATAAATTTAAAAAATACATACATTTTCATCAAGACTCTAAACCGGGAACTTAGGTATAGGTACCTAATTTGAATCCTAAATTTAAGGCATCTAGGCTACGTTAATATAAGTAATACAGGTTACGGCCGATTTCTGGGAAGGTCATGATCCACCTAATTGAATTTGAATGTTACACAAGGCTAAGCTACTGTAATCCTATTACGCAATGCTTTGTTATTCATAGACAATGGAAAGCCACGTCTTTCTTATTAGTCTTCATAATACCCTGTACATTTAATTGAAGCGTAAACAAATAAAATTTTAAGGTTTTTTTACTTACGCTATTTACACTTATGTAAATAAAACGAAGTGACGGCAGGTGGAGGCGGTGACAGAATGGTGGCCAAGGCATGGCAAAAGAAGCGTCGGTCGTCCGGGAGCAAGATGGGTCGACGACATCATTAAAGTCTCGGGTCGAGTCTGGATGAGGCTGGCACAGGACCGTAGAATATGGCACGAAAAAGGGGAGGCCTATGCCCAGCAGTGGGAGGACAAGGGCTGTGGATGATGATGATGATGATGAAATAAAACTACCAAACTTAGTGTACTGATTCTAGCTTACGAAGTCCTTCTAAGATTTTGTTACATTTTTGAAACATTTAGTTAGCCAGTAGGTAATAAAAACAAAGAGGTCCTTGTTTTATAGGCACTACAAAAGTATTTTGGCATGGTCCTTAAAACATCACATTGTGCTTTGCGCTATGTGCTATCAAACTGAAATATACCAATAGACCGTTAGAGTTACCCATATTTTTGATTTTAAATCTATGTTCAACAGTGACATAGCATCAACTTTAGACAAATGTAAAATCCATGATTTTTATTAATCTTTTTTAATTTTTCTAATATTATGTATTCACAAATATGTTTTAATATATATTAGTATGTTTATCGGTTACCTCGTGGCCACACGTTCTGCCTAGTTTGGGAGCATATGGCCGTGTGTTAGTTTTCCCAAAATAATATTATTATTTATTTATTTTTCAGGTCCTCAAATCGCAGATTTCTTAAGAGTAAAGCCTGCGGAGGCCGATTGCTACACGGACGTGTCCGATGCGGACACTGACGAAGAGAACGAATAACTTAAATATAGTCAAAATAATACTCAACATATGAAAAACTTATCCAAAATATGTAACTATTATGTGAAATCGCGTTGAAAATATACAAGTAAATGCTTTATTATTTTATTTTAGTTATTATTTTTAATATAATATTTTTAGATCCTTTAAAGAAATATTTATAATTAAATCTCTAGCTGCTTCTCCATTTGACGCAAAGGTTGACTGGTATAGATACTGCCTTGCGGCATTGAGTCCGCCTTATGTACCACAATTGTACGTGAAAGTTTAAATAAATAAATCTCTTTTTAACCGACTGCGCCCGAGAGACGGTAGTTTTCCCAGAGTAGGTATGAATGTAGGTATGGAAATTTCTTTGGCACGCTATAGCCAGAAAGGCTTGATTTTATAGTTAACCCTTACCCGATCTCAATAAGAGATCAGATTCAAATCAATTTTGAGAATAACACTGGGAATTCCATATTTTTTAAAGTTGAGTAATTTTTAAGTATGCGAGTTTTTACAGTCGTGTATTTTTTTAGTAATTTACCAGTTAAAAAAAGTTTAATAATAATCTAGACGTTTGATGATTATTTAAGATTTGATGTCAGAAACAAAACAAAAACTGTATTTTTATGATTTTTATTGCACATTAAAAATCATTGTGATTTCTACAATTCCATATACACTACTATATTATAAAAACAATACATTTAATTTATATTGTTGCATTATTGGGGTTCATTGAGTAACCTGTACTTTTATATAATTGATATAAAATATACATAAGTGAGTAACAAATATTTTTTATAACACAGGTTGAGATTAATTTATATTTTAACCGAGGATATATTTTCATACAGTTATCAACACAAAAATTGAAATACAATGGACTAGTTAAGTAACTAAACATATTTTTTTAGATAAATACATATATCGTAGTCTGTTTTAATGCCTACAATATTTTTTTTATATTATTTTAATTAGATTGTCAGCTTTTACATTGCAATCTATCGTTGAAACGTGTCCATCTAAAATCGTATTTATATGTTTGATGATAAGGTTCAATTTCTCAAATATAAAGTTACTTCACAATTTTTGCAGACACTTGATTGTGGTATTTGAGTAGAAATTTAAACTACTTGATATTATATTGTAGACACACAGACGAATTGAATTGTTTTATAATTAATTATTTAAAACGGGACAAGTTTAATTTAGCTCCCTGTAATATTTCACACCTTTAATTACTTTCATAGGATCGTAAGTCAAACTGTAAAGGAATACTCAAGCGAAACTCAAATTTAATTCATCATTAATGTCTTGCTATCTCCGTCACTTTCAAGCATAAAACAGGAACAGGTAGATATTTAAGAAGGTTTTTAAGTTGAGTTTTGTTTGAGTATTCAGTATTGAATTTCTTAATCTATACAAGTTTTATGATTGGGAAATTCCTATGTACTGAGAAATCGAATTCCGGTGGGACAGTCGAGTCCCTTTTGTGACCTCCAGCCAAAAGTTTTAATACTACGAAGTTTGTTTTAACTACCTTGAGAAGATCTGTTACCTGAAAATGAAAAACGTATATTAGAACTTAATTGGATAACTAGCAATGCCCAACGTTTTCACCCGCGCGTGTTTCTAGTTCCCGGTACCGACATTTTTATAATTATTCTGTTTTTCGTAACGGAGTCCAACAAATTAAGCATTGGGTGACCCGTTCTAACTGATGTAACTAAGGTGGACTTTGATTTTAATATACAAAATAATAAAATAATATTAGAGATATAGATGTGGTTCATTCAAATTATTATTATTAGAGTATAAGTTTTAACATTTGGCCAAAGGTGTCCCCTGTGTTCCTTTAAACTCTTTTACGATAGCTGTCCATCATTGATACTCAGATTTCACAGTAATAGTATTATTGTAAACGCAGTAATGTCTTGTTGTACTTACTTCTTGATCAGGCGTCGTGATAGTTTCAAGTAAAGTGCGGGCCTGCTGGAAATGTTTGCATCCACCGAGATACAGTATCACAGGGTTCTCGTATCTAGAACACAAGAAATAAAGAATAAATAAAGAGTACATTAAGAATACAAGGTAATTAAATAATTAAACTTCAACAACTTTCGTATATAACGAAACAACGCCTCTTATTTCTATATAGAATTATTTGATATGACAAACATTCAGTGTTGCATGTTGCAAAAAAATATTTTCCGCAATAAATAAAAATTATCGCAAACGAGTGGCCACATCAAATGCCACGATCATTCATTTGATGTCATATTTAGTGTATTAATGGCCATTTTTTATCTTACAAAAATGGCAAAGCTAACAATATTCAAAAAATAACAATAGTAAACCATAACATAAGAGTTGACTTTCACATAACAGGTACACTTACTGTAACGGCTGCGTCATCTCGCAGAATTCGTGGTAGTGCACTTGCGGCGGCGTGAGCACCGACAGCGGCGCGAAGCGGTGCTTATAGCGGACCGCCTCGTTGTCGAACTCGGACTCCGGCTGCGGAATCTTGCCTTGCAGCTTGAAGGCTACGAGAGCCTGAAAAAAAAGACATTATGAATAATTTATATTATTATGTAGGGGTAAAAATTTAAGCCGAGTTTTATTATTGCATAATAATATACACAAATATAAATAACTGGTTGGGCTTGTATTTAAGTGGTTCTATGTTAAACAAAATACACCAATTGAATGTCAAATTCAAATTCTTTATTTTGTAAATAGGACCATACAATCACTTTCACACGTCTTCTTAATCTAGATGAGGTCGACATTTCCTAACTGACTACCCTGAGAAGAAATGTCGAATGTCATGCAGCTCAACCATTTTTGAGGAAGCTGCACAACCCGGTACACAACAATACCGCCAGTGGCACCATAAAAATATGTGGGTCAACAACTCACTCAGATCGCCAGCCTAAAATACAATTGAATAGAATATGATGTATAAAATATTAAATAAAACAAGATGATTAATTAATATACCTGCATAATGTTTACACTTACAATAAATACAAGATACTCATGTGATACTGTCACATGAAGTGTATTTTTTTAATAGACAATGAAATTAGAAAATTCTAATTTTGAATCATCTCTTACTTTTTTACTGGAACAAAACAAAACCTGTTCATGGAGTAAAAAATAAAGCTGGTCTTCTATATGTCCTAACGCTGACACTAGCCAGGTGCCTAGTGGTTACATAGTTACAGTACCTTATAGTACCCGCCGCACATGTTCTGCATCACGTTGCAGAGCAGGCCCTCGCGAGCGTACGGCCGCGCACGCTTCTTGTGTCGCCTCGCGCGGCGCGGGTCTCTCGTCTCACGCCTTGCAGCCTCGCCCGCTAGGCCTTCTGCACGGCCTAACGCTGATACTAGCCAGCCGTACAGGAACTCGTATAGGTACCTATTAATAAATGTATTCAGAGTTTTTATCTTATTTCCTACTACAGTCGGTGTAACTTTCAACAACAGTAAAGAATCCGCTGAATAATGAAATGACAGCAATATGTTCATAACGCACAATTTCATCATATCTTACTACATAAAATACAGCAGTATCTAAGTAACAGCAAACAAAGGACTCACCAAAAAATATAATGGTATTCGTGTACGCTGTAGAGCTCTAGTTCGAGCCCCGACAGTAGATATGCGATCATGACGCGCAACACGTGGTACAACACCCACGTACCGAAGCAGGCGCGGGGCCCGGTGCCCGCCGCGCCGCTCACCACCGCGTCCACGCTCTCCGCCTACAGTGACTTGAGTTAATAAAGTTGGCATGATGTTTTTAACTGGAAGATATAACTGTGTATCCGAACAGTAGATTTGCACACAGCACGGTTAAATCGCTCTCAACCTTTATTGCATGATACATAACACAGACCGAAGTGAATACATTATAGAGCTAAGCCGACCCCGGACAGTTGACGAACATGACGCGCAACACGTTACGCACACTATCAAATTCCGCCAAAATATGCCTAATGCTCGCCACGCACGAACAAATTGAGCGGGTTAAATTCCTTTTAATTATTTTTTAGTCTCAGTGTCTCTTATAAAAGGGAAGGTCTTTTATATCAACTTTTTAGGTTGAACTAAGTGCTAACACTAATGTGTCGCCATACATAAAAAATAAACATGTATTTCCACTTCACTATTTATGTTTAATTACATTACCTCTTCCTGCAACGCAGCAAACTCGTCGAGTAGCAACGCAAGCTTGTCCCGCTGTCGCGCACGATTGTGTCCGAACACTTGCAACAGAACTGCGAACGGACGCACGCAACGAGCCAAGAAGTTCTCCACGAACTCACGAGCCTAAAACCAATATGTTGCATGTTACACATTATACAGCAAGAGTAAGAGATAATTCACAGAAATTGCCTATTCGTCTTGAACCCAAAAAAGGTAACACACTAGGACATAAAAAATTACGGTCTATAAGTTAATGATGGTCCAAAACGTTAATACCATCCTACCTGAGTTTTGACTTATACTCACTTGCGGCGTAGACAGCATAGGTGATTTGGAAGTCAAGGCCGGGGGGTTAACAAAACACTTGATAGACTCCCTAAGGATCTCGACGAAGGCGTGCTGCGGTCGCGGCTGGCCGATGGGCCCGTTCATCGCGCTCTGAGCCATCGACGCCGTGTTGGCGGGCGACGGGCTGAGGTACAGCAGCTGCAGTGCCGAGCGGGAGAGAATGCAGGCGCGCTGGCGACTGAACTCCATGAAGAAATCCTGAACACAAGTGACATACAAGTTAAAAAAAAAAACACATAGTACCGATTTATTAAAATATAATATACTACTACTAAAACATTTAGAAATATATACAAAGCCTTATATCTTTACATTACATGACATAATATGTATTACTAAAGGCCTTCCCCAACCGTGGCAGCAGAGGTACAGTATGGGCAGGCAAAAATGATTTTTTTTTTTCGAATGTTTTTTTTCTACAAGAGTTTGGCGTATGGATATGTGTTTTCTTACCCTAAAAACAGATAGGTACAATACATTACATAAGTACCTACGTATTTTCATCGGTTTACTAGAGGGTTTGTTAACATCTCCAACACCTATAGTGTTGGAGATGTTAATTTGGAAATGCTTTTGAAATGGGTCTTTCAGGTTTTGTCAAATAAGAAGGTATATTTTTGTCATGTAATAAAATCAAGTAATATGTTACCAGTGCCGTATGGAAGTTAGTGCAGGACGTAATCTTCCACGCGTGTCGCAATCGCGTCACCAGCTCGTCGAAGTACAGCAGAGCCTCGGCCCTTGGCTTAATGCGCGTGTAGCGAGGAAACGTCGGCGGTAACAGTCGCTGGTTGATCATCGGTTCGAACCCCATTGGGTTCGGGGAGTCGGCTGAAAGAAAATAGCTCTTAAGTCAAAGAGATAAAGCATAAAGTACAGTAGTGCCCTGGCCCCTGGATTGATGCGCGTGTAACGAGGAAACGTCGTTGATCATCGGCTCGAACGCTATTGGATTCGGAGAGTCCGCTGATAGAAAATAGCTCTTAAGGCATCGTCTTAAGAGAGACATTACGTCATCTAGATTCAAAGAGAGATTCCTGTATTTTTATGGATTGGATCTAATTTTTGTTCCGGCTTAGATAGAAAAAATATTTTTTATATAAAAGAATATTGAATACATAATTATGGAATACACAATAAACGACAATATGTATATATAGTATCCTAAATCTCTAACACAAACCACTCACAATTCTCCACAGGTTGTGTCCCTATCTTCGCCGTCTTGATAGCGAGCTTCATCATATCTGAGCAACCGTTGAGCAGGGCGACGCAATCCGCTCCGGACTGTGAGTCCTTCTTAGTTATGAGGAGGAGGGCTTGGTAGAACATCCTGATGAAACGCATGCGACAAGCTAGGCCAGTCCATGCAGATGCTACGCTGTCCTGAAAATAATAATTTAAATGAGTTTAGATTAGATTACATAAATATTAATACCCTTATATAATGCATTTCTTTTCCTACTACTTGTCAACAAGTGATATTGTCTGAACTTTAAAGGAGATTATGATTCCTCAGTTAGTTTAGGCTTATATAGGACATGTTGACTCCGTCAAGCTCAAAAGTTAACTGCAATATATTTTATTATCATTTCAAATATGAGTAGCACCGTGTACATAAAGACAACAAAAATTGATGTATATTCCGACTGTTTCGTATATTTTAGATCATAATTTCAGGTGGAAAAACATAGCAAGTACCTACATAAATAATTCATTACAGAGTACATAATTGTATCAGCTATATTCTCTCATAAGCATGCACATACATAATATTATAGTATTCAATACCAGCCTATAAATGTCCTACTGTTAAGCACAGGCTTCTTCTTTTAAAGAGAAGGAACAAGCATTGATCAACACTTGCTCATTATGGCTTGGCAATATCAGTCCATACATTTTATCAATTCAAAAACTCACATCATCTTCAACGCTGCTATCCCTAACTTTCTTATTGAGCTCCTCCTCTTGTTCACGGAGCATTAACACACACTTCTGCTCGCTGACCTCAAGCCTCGCGTCATAACTGTTGCCTGTCTGCGGGTTCGAGCCCAGACGATAACCGTACCCCATTGGTAGAAAGTCTTCCTCTTCGAATACTTGGGCCCTGAGGATGTTGAAATAAATAAAAATACTATGATAAATATGGTATTTATTTAACCTTATTTGGTATATTACATGTGACTGACACAAAGATTACTGTTGTTCATAGAATAAATACATTGCAGTGTTTTTGTAGTCAATAGTTTAACCGTTGCTATAACAAACAGAACATCATTTTAAAAGTTTATCTATAATTTTCTATGCTAATTTAAGAATTCATAGAAATGACGATATATATTCTTGCATATTTCAGTCAAATATTCAAACATTTATTCTGTAGCTATTAAATAAATAAACAAATAACAAAATAAATAAATAAATGTGGACAACATCACATACATTGTTCTGAACCCAAAGTAAGTTGCTAAAGCACTTGTGTTATGGAATTCAGATACAACGAAGGTACCACAAACACCCAGACCCGAGACAATGTAGAAATGTGATTTTCTACATTGACCCGTCCGGGGATCGAAACCGGGACCACAGAGCTAGCGACACCTTGAAACCGGTGCGTACGCCACTCGACCACGGAGGTCGTCCAGTGTCCAGTCCATTACATTGTGTGTGAGTGACATGTGTGACTTTTTTTTTCTATATAGACTATATAAAATGATTGAACCTCAATGCACTTTTCTAAATAATGAAGCAGGAAAGAAAACTTACTTGTTAATACAATCCCGGATACAATCCAGCAGTTTATAGATAGCAATACAGTATGCCTTCAAAACCTTATTGTTGATTGAATGGGGCTGATGGAGGTAAAGGTTTGTGAAGACAGTTTGAGCTAAGGAGTGGCCTTCCAGCCATGACACTATGCATGCCATGGTCGCGTCCATTATACCAATCATCTCTGCCGGCTCTAGGTCATCTATTTTTAACTTTCCAGCCTGGAAATATAAGGATTAATTTAGGATTATTTAAATAAAACACTTTACTTTTTTTATGTGAAGTCAATCTTATTAATTTACTGTATCTTCTTAATTCTTTATTGTACACATATACACATAAACATTACATTTTATGAGGATACATTGATGTACAGAGGCAAGTATCTTAAAGAAATTGTACAAACCAAACTCAAAATAAGATTTCTGTAATGTTTTATCAATCAAATAACTAAAAAACTCTTTGAAGAATCTTGAGTTTCATTTCATTTAAATTCTAAAGAATGTAAAGTGGAATAAGTGAGTAAAAGACTTTATAAATAAAATACTTACAGCAACAGCCTGCTGGAAGTTCAAAGGCTTTGGATTGCCGCGGTTGCAGAGCATGCCAGCATCCATTTTAGGATCCATCATCTCAATGGCCGACATGGCTTCAAATAAGCCAAATAGGTGGCCATCGTGAAGAAGTTCTCCAAGTTGAAGATCTACAATTACAGAGTGGAAGTATAGTAAATGTAAATAAATGTTATTGTCTTTCTTTGTAAAAGTTAATGTTACTTAGAGTCAGAGCAGAAAGAGATCCATTGTAGGGTTTGACAGTGCTGCTGTGTTCAATTATTATTATTTGATACATTGACCACACTGTCATGTCATTATAGTCTTATATATAAAATTCTCGTGTCACAATGTTAGTTACCATACTCCTCTGAAACGGCTTGACCGATTTTCATGAAATTTTATATGCATATTCAGTAGGTCTGAGAATCGGCTACTATCTATTTTTCATATCTCTAAGTGGTAGTAGGTAGGTAGTAGGCAGGTGCTAGGCAGAAAAAATTGCATTGCAACGCATGCCGGGTACAGCTAGTAAGACTATAAAAATTGATTGAGTTTAAAATCATGTTAGAATTTGTTTTAGTTGCTGTCTTTATAACTTTATAGTAGATTTTAATACAATCTTAATGTTCAAATTCTTTTCACACTGACTCTAATAAGAATTGTTATTTCTTATTCACTTGGTTAATTATGAAATCTTTTACAGTATGGGAGCTTCCCAAACCCTGAAGCCTCCATAGAGCAGAAAATAACATTGGATAATTCAGTGGTATTATGTACATGAATTTTTTTATAAATCAATTGTCAAAATATCCATATAGCCATTCCATGACGCTTTCATGGAACAATAAGAGTAGCTGAAGTTGAATAGGTTATTTAGTTTATTTGGTTTAGGCTATATAAATGTACTTGCCTTGTATATGTTTGAAGAAATCAGATGTTATGTCAACCCAGTTGTAAATGACCTCAGGTGCTGCCCCCATTGGCTCCATTGTCCTATATTTTATTTGAAAATTAGATATAATCATATGACATGGTTAAAATGTAGTACTATTACTGTTACTTTCATTTCTTTAAATACTGTAAGTAGTTATTTTGTTTATTAACTAATCCAACAGGAACAAGCTACATTAGGAATAATAATGTTCCGATTCTTTACTTCTACAAAAAAGTTGACTTTGGACAGCAAAGGGAAATCTTTCAATCATGTATTTTAATTCAAATTTTCAATGACACGAAACGTAGAATACAATAGCTAAAATAACTTCTTAGTAGAAGACATAAAGTTCAAATATAATACATACAAACCTTATTTTTCTGTAACCAATTGAACTTATAATATACAGTGAAATCTAAAAATATTCAACAGGCACTACATATGCTGCTTTGGAGTTAGTACATTAAATAGAAAAGCTGTCTAACTAAAGTCTAAGAAACTTTTATTAAACAAGGCATAAACTGCATCATAATCTTCTAATTGAAGCTTCGTACACAGGCTCACAGAACATTTAATTATACTCTAGCGAATAAGGGCTACTCGAACGTATGAAGAAGTGTCAAATAAAAGCCGGTACTTCAGAATGTCGTATCCACTACTCATGCAGTAAACAATGAAATATAAATACAGTATTCTGGTGTACAAAAGATATCTTAAAATTAATACTAACTACGAGCTATAACATACACAAAATTAAAACCAAAACACTAACTAGCATGCGAACAGTACTAACCCGTCACCATAATAATCATCATTATCACCCATTATAAAGTGCACGTCAGAATCTACAGTAAAGAAATACTAAATTACCATTAATTTTGTGGCAGACTTGTGTACATAATACAAATAAGAATACTATTAGTTGAAATATGACCCACAAATTATTTTACACCTCCCTCGAATCGTTCAACAATCAATAGCTTTTATGTCAAACTTTGACAGTCGATGTCATTTTTTTGTCAAGCGGTAGTGAAGACTTTAGTCGATTTATTACTTTTTAGCTTTACTAATGTTGATTTTCCAAATTGTATATTGACAAGTACTATAAATATTGAATTATTAAGTGAATGTGAAACGTATTACGTTTTATTGTCTTAGTAACCTGTAAAAGTATTGAGACAATATCGAAATATTAAACGATTTCCTGTACAACAACGTACTATAAGCTAAAGAAAACATAAGACCCGTTGTGTAGTTACAATCAGGTACATACATACTTGAAAGAAAGTTTAGGTTGGTAGTTAATAAGGAAAGAAAATCAAACGACAACAATTAATTAATTAAATATATTTAACACTATTATTGAACATAGGGTGCTGCGTGGATACATTCGAATTTTCAGTAACTGAATCATAGACATCACCATTCAACTGCGGTTTGTCCGTTGCTTCGCCTCCTCCCCCAGTAATTTGATTTGTGTTTGGCTTAGTCAAACTTATTCCACCAAGTCCTAAGTCCATGCAGTCGAAATGGAGAATCTAAACAAAAACATACATTTATTAGTCAGAAAAGTAGTATTAGAATTTTTTGTCGATTTGGTGATTTATTTCAAAACCCCGTAAATTAATATAATATTAACGATACAGCATGATGTGTAAAATTTATCAAATTTAAGATAAGCTATTGTAAGAAAAAAATAATAAAAGGGAATCCGGACAAAACCAACGAGCCCAAACTTGAGTGGACTTATTTTTGGACCTTATTAATTACCTTACTTCTATCATTTACAGACTTAGGTATAGTAAATTCTTGGCATTAATATCACGGTACTTATAATAGCCTGATTTAAATACTTACCAATACAGGCGCTTTATCGACTCTTGTGTCCCAGTCCATGCAAACGTGCATTTTAGTGAAGTCAATAGTGATGTCGAAGAGTCTGATGCACATGTCCAGGATTGTGATCGGCACGTATGGGATTGGGATCGGTATGCAGAATGGCGGTGGGTTGCTTGCTGTAAACATGAAGAATATTGTAAGAATTTAGCCGATAGAAGTCATTTATACCTATTGGTCTCTACTTGCAATGTAAATGCAAAAACAGCCAGAGCCTAAAGCCCTGAACTATCAAAATGAAGCCAAATTTTTTTTTATTGAAAACCGATATATTTGATATCAAAGAAGTTAGAAAAGTAGGTATGTAGGTATCTACCTATGTACTAAAAACCACATAAAGGAAATTCCGCGTCATATTTTTCCAATCTGTAGAAATTTTTAAATTCATATTTTTATGCCTAGGGATGTAGCTATATTGTGCTTACCTGAATAAGACCTGTGGAATATGCTCTCATTGTTCATCGTTACTTGTAAGTTCAGTAAACCTTCATTTGGGTCAAAAGTAAGATCGGCGCAAGCTGTAAAGTAGAGACAATAATGTTAGTACGATATTTAGAATATAGGTAACACTAACTAAAAAAAGGAGGGTCTATAAAGACCTTGGTCAGCGTTAAAAGAATAAGATAGACTGATAGAAAAAAAGGTTAGTTCAAGTAACCCTTGTTTTCAGGTACCTAATGTAACTATTAAAGCCCTGATTCAAATAATATTCCCAAATTTTTCTTAATATATAAAGTAGGACTTTTTAGAAGGTCTAATTGATACATACTTTGCCTATCAAAGTTGAACGCTGGGATACGCATTCCGGAACAACAGTTGCATTGCAGACCGTCACAGTTGCACCGTCCTCCTCGGAAGGGCAGCCGCAGTCGCCAGCCGGGCTGGTACCACGGCCGAGGCATCATCTTCTTTATTGTCTAGAACATAAGATACACTATTATTTACACGGTAATTTAAACTAGAGATATCTTACGAAATCAGAAGTGAATCAAATTCAGCTGTGATTACGAGGAAAATTTTGCTATAAGCATAAGTCCTTTTATAGATTTGTGACCGTTTGAGTTTTAAAGCCCTATGGTAGGTGAAGCAGGTAACTACTGTTTAGAATATTTTACAAACCTCATAACACAACCAACCTAAATTCATCTTCGGCCACAAATTTTGAATATTGTGGTTCAAATTTTATGCGAAAATATGTGAAGAATAGTACCTATCTACCTTAGAACGAAGCATGATAAAAAGCAGATGTAGATTATGTTATTTATTGACTTTGTTATCTTTCGACCAGAGCATTGCGTGTAAGTACTTATAAATATATGTCACATAAATAAAACTTACCGTGTTTGTGTCAAGATCGTAGTATATGGAAAAATCAGTCACGTCCATTGCATTGTCTTCTTTATTATTGTTGAAAAAATGCCGGTTGTTTCGCGATGCATCACCTAAAAATGTAAATCAATGTAAGTGTCTGACAAAAACATAAATAAAAACACATTGGCGTAACAAGTCGCTTCTAATTAGATAGTTAAATGAGAAAACACACTGACTAATGTTTACTTAGTTGAATTAATTAACGCAAAGTAACGGTAATTTAGTCATCTAACACTAATCGTAATCAACACGGCAAGCGATACTTGGGAATACCCGACTAAACACATGCCTGAAACCCTGCACGCAAATAAAAAAAGCACTTACCTGAACCAAACTGAACAAAGCACAGAAAAACAAAAAACGCGAGCGTTTTCGTTTTCATTTTGACAATAGTTCGTTCAACTCAAATGGACTGCCGGCTCTAGGGACCAAATTCAAATGATCGTTTTCCGATACCCTATGTCGATACTTCCAAAGGTAACTAAGTATTTGTATGCAAGGTATGCGATGCGCGAGCGCAACTGACTTGCGGTACTTTCTCGAGAGAAACTCCTGCGCATCGGATCGATGCGATACCACCACTGTTCGGATAATGGCTAGGTATTTTCACGTATATATTTTCACGCATCTCCACGAATGTAAAAATGAATAATTAGTAGCATTATAAATACTGTAAAATCTGTGCCTAATACTATTCGAGTTATTAAAGTAATGGTGACCTTTGAATAGAGACCTATCTGTCAGTCTGATACGCTGTTGACAGCTTCTTGCTATTTATACTTTCTTTAGAGTATTTTCCAGCTTGTTCAATTTTGTACCTAAGATTAGCAGATTTCTAAACCTAATTAACACAGCTACAGAAGAAGCAGCTGAAGTAATTGCTAAGGCAAATCAAGGAAAAGGATCGCTTTTTAAAGGCTATGGGCTATATTATTAATCTAAGGAAAATTTAGATTTCCTAACCACTATATCCACATTGCTTTTTTATTTCTAAACAATTTCTTTTTAACCATTTAAACTTACTGGCCTAATTTTAAAAGCTGTTCTGATTTAAAAAAAAATGATAGAGATTTTTTTCTTTTTAAGAAAAGTCAAATGGTTTGTCTGATGGTTATTGTTATACCTATTTATTTATTTACCATTCTCCGACAGAACATTAATGTGCATTGTTTTCTCTGGCGTGCATTAGGTAGAAGTACCTTAGTAATTGTGTGAGGACCTTTAAATGAAGCATGCATTTTCTATTTTATTGCTTTGACAAACACGCCAAGGAACTTCTAAAGTAGTGTTTTATGACAACAACAGGTAATGTAATATGAATAATATGATTATATCAAACTGACTAAATCCGATTGAAGGTATAGGTGTATAAGAACTAAAATATACCTAGATTTATAAACCTACCACACGAATTCAAATTTCTTAACTTCATTTAACTATTAACTTCTTTTGTCAATTTTTTTATCACCTTGTTTATTTTTTCTATAAGTAGGTGTAGATGACCTGTAGTATTCTTAATTTGAATACCACAATAAAATTAATGGAAATTCTAATTACCTTTTTAATGTGTTATGCAAATCGGTGCCAGCAGCCAAATTGCCTGTGTGAATAACCTTTTTTTTTTTTTTTTTTTTTTTCGAGGTGAAACTCTAATGATTTCAACCCACGCTGAGGGCACAGCGTGGGGATATGTCGGACTTGCACCGACTAAAAACACCCCGGTCCCGTCTTAGCCTTAGTCAGAGCCACGGGGTCGCTTACGCAATCTTGTGTGAATAACCTGCGTGTGTGAATAACAAGAGTAAATTATTTTTAGTTGAGTGTAGTATTTTACACAGAATAGAGTTTAATTTGACACATCATAATTTATGTATTGTGTAGATAAACCTCATACCTACCGCATAAGTTGATATTCTTGCATCCATCCCCTTTGCATTTTCAGATTACGCATCTGGCTTTTCCCGCCCGCCTGAATATCAGTTATCGTGACAAGAGAAGCCTAAATATGTACTTTCTCGAGGAAGTATCAACATCGGTTTAGAAGATTTATCAATAGTATCTGAAACGCTGACCTATGTATGTCCAATCTGATGTTGATTTACTAATTTTTGTTCTGATCTACCTTTAAGAAGTCGGGGTCCGTAAGGAAGCCTAACAGATAGAGAGACTTTCAAGTACTTTAAAGCATTTGTAATATTACAAACTATGGATACTTATTTACGTTTTATGTATAAGCAATTGCTCATAGCTTAAACGATACTACTAAGTAAGTACCAACTCTTTAGAAGCACTTTCATACACAGCTCATAAATATTTTACTATCCCAAAGGCCATATTTTAACTATCTCTAACAATAGAAGCTATAAATTATTTTAAATCGTTGCTTAACTACTCATTACTTCAGGATAAAAATAAACAATCACATAAATTAAAAATAATTTAATAAATAATGTAATTACAATCGACAGTCGACAACATTGAAATATGATATGTTGCGAGCATTTTATCTCTCAAAAAGATCACCCAATAGAGATCTGACAACATTTTCATCATAATCCTCGATATCGTCTTCCCCCGCGTCGATGACAGCGTCTACTCCTCCTTGAGGGTTTGGAATAGGAAGACCACCACCTTCGTCCGGCTTCACCATGACTATGCCGTTGGCCCCCATCCTGGAAAACATATTAATACGTGAAAACATACAAAACATAACAATAATTTGGTGTCAGCTGTTACTTGGATGAATGACTGATGAAATTTAGACGTGTTCTGCCTAGCTTTTGCTTAATCTACGCGTAGGTACGAGAATTAAGGGTATGTGCCCTTATATTGTTTTATATCTGGGCAATCAATGTCAGTTATTGATCATAATATATATACTATACATACATACATGTACCATGTACATAGGATATTATGACCTAAAATCTTATAATTAATTATAAGATTTTAGGTCAATTCTATCACCAACCAATATCTAGTGAGTAGTCATGTTTGCGGCAAATATTCCTAGTTCTTTGTATGAGAAAGGCATTAACTCAGCAGTGAGACAGTAGTTTAGGGATCTTTAAAACTCATGCATATAGAAGTCATGTAAAAGTTAAAACTTCGAACGTCGCGGCAATTGACCGGGCAGTGATTTTAATTATATTTGTAGACAAAAAATATTAAAAATGCCCATTAGAAAATAGATTTTACATTTTTAGCAGGTTTTTGAACTTCAAATCCGATTATTACTAAGTAATTTCCATAATTACCAAAATAGTACGTATATGATATATTATGAAGGCGAAATTGCTAACAATTCAGAATACTAAGCAGTCCAGTAGTCTTAGAAGTGTGTGCGAGAACACTGTGGTATAAAGTAAATGTCTAATACGTAGAAATGTCATTAGGAATTATAAAAGACAAAGTTAAAAATTAAAAATAATACTAAAGACCCTGATCTGAAATTACGGCGCTATAAAACTCAATTTAATTACAGAATGTCAACTAAAGAAAGTATTTATTTACACACATGATGTTACTTGTAGAAAGTATGGATAATCCGCTCATTTACGTCACACTTACCGTAGACAGTCAAAAGCAAAATTGAAGAGTTCGAACGACCGCCAGTGTCCTGTCATTGCCAAACAAAAGTGAAAGTTCCGTCCTGGGAAGAATACGTTGTAAAACTTCGCACATACTTTCAAGTTGTTTATTCTTGGTGGACTTATGCATATCGGTTTGGGGTTCTTGCCTGAAAATAATAAATATACCTAAGCAATTTAAATATTTTACCAGTATTATCCAGTATTAAAAACGAGGACGAAAAGTAGAGGGGTTTTGGATGATCTTTGAATTATTTACAGTATTTTTCTTAATAGTCTAGATTATGTCTAGACAGACATAATCTGCTTGTGTATAAAAATCAAGATGTAAGGAAAAAAGGTATTAAATATTCTGCTAAAAATTATCGTGTGTAGTTGAGCGCTGAAAGATAATTAATTCAAAGCAGGCCAATTTTGATAACTCAACATACTTAAAAATAGAAAAGACAAAGAAACAAAATGTTTATTCACCCACCTGACATAGAGTTCTCATAGAGAATCCTATTATTCATGGACATAGCGACATCAAAAGCAAAATCTCCCGGCCGATACGTCACTCGCATACACGCTTTCTGGTTGAACAAATCCATAACGAATCCCGTACAGCATTTGCAGACACCCTTATCGCAGACACAACGTCTGTTACTCGTAGAAGTCCCATTTTCAGCCTCTTGATTCTGTCTTGATAGTAAGGATCTAAGAAGGGTTGTGTTACTTCTTATCTGATGTAAAGTTAGCAAGAAGTCATCAGGCACTTCTAATCCAGAGGTAAAGTCTTCTGTTTTGTTAAACTTGTCTTCTATGGAAGCTAAAACCATAATTCACAGTTCAGTTTTTTTTTTCTAGTAGATGATTGATATAAAAATATTTGAAATATTGTCTCACCTGCTTGTGTAGCGTGTAAACAAAAAAATCCAAATAATAATATCACTATGCACATTTTCCTTGTATTAGTAGCGCAAATCTGCGCGTGCGTCTATCGTCTGAACAAGCCCGGCACTCCAGTTCACATGCACAACATTGGACCGGTTCAACGGTGGCAGAGAAAGATTTCTTATCTCAATAATACACTTTCACGTCTTTAGTTCGAATCACATTTACTTTGTAATCAAATAAAAAAAAAAACTTTAACTTGTAAAAATATATTTGGTAACAAAAAAAATCGACTTTAAATAGGTATAAATAAATAATTTACATTTCTTAGTTAAAACATAATCACAGTACATCAAGAGTCGCCTAAAAAGTCGCCGAACGCGTCACCGATAGCGTCTAAAGGTCCACCGTCGTCGTCGGAACCCCCGCCTCCAAATAAGCCATCACCGCCGAAAACGGAGCCAGCTGCGTTTTCAAGGAAACCACCACCACCACCGTCATCGTCATTGTTGCTGTTGCCGCCAAATAGATTGACAGGCTTGGGGCCTGATGACACCGGCTTTGGCTTTAATCCTGTCTGAAGTCCTTTTGTCCCTAAACTGAAATAAAATGAAATCAAAATAACTTTAAAATGGATTAAATGATTAATTAATTCAGTTCAAAATATTTCATCGAACAAAAATGGTTTATAACAACATTTAATTTGAAAGTTAAGACGAACCGATATAAGGTGCATGAAATGATGTAGGTTACTTTACCTGAAACATCTAAATGACGCTGAGTAAACAGGAAAACCCGCGATATCAGCATTAATGTCTAAACAAGCGTGAGCATTTCTGTTTCTGATTCGTATGTTCGATATCTCGGCACAAATCCGTATGAATGGAGCTCTTCTAGGATTAAAACAAATCGGCGGCGGGTCGCTAGCTGAAATGACTTTCTATTAACACCTTAGTCTAATTCTATTGATTTAAAGGACCATTATGAATTTATTAGAAATCGTTTTAGTATTCAAACTATGTTCATTGGCGAAAAAGTTTTTAATCAGTTCATTTCAATTCTCACCAGAAACTCGTCGTCGGACGACGGTGTTGTTGTTGATGGTCATCCTTACATCAAAGACAAAGTCTTCAGGGACGAAGGTGATGTTGCCGCAAGTTTTCATACGGAACCGGTCCATTAAAGCACCTGTACAGCATCCGCATTGTCCGCTGCGACACGCGCAAGGGAATCTTATGAGTTGGCCAGGTACGGCTTGTTCTGGTGGCTGACTTACAACTTCGTCCTGTAGTAACGGGCTTTGGGTCACAACTGGGGCTGGAGTACTCGCCACAGTCGCCACTTCTGGTACTGCGTCTTGCAAGGCTTCACTCACATTAACAGCTTCAACAGCTTCAACAGCTTCTGTGACCACTGGTATTTCTTCTTCTTCTTCTTCATCTTCAATGTCATTATCGTAATCATCACCCTGGACGTTTATAGGTACAGTTATCGTAATGGGTGATTTTAATACAGGAGTCGGTTGTAACGCTTGTCTCCAAACAGATTGAGGCACTTTGAAATTTATTACTTTATACGCTTTATCACCTAAAAAAAATAAAAAATACTTCGAATTATCAAGTATTATTCTATCGATTAGTTTTACTTAAATCCACTTACCAAATCCCAAATGACTATTAGATATCATGATCAACAGAAATAGTTTTATAGAAGGACCCATTTTGCGTAGCAAGATATATCACGTTGTACAGTTAAGCCTGACACCTCATTACGAATTGTAAGCGTAGCAAGTAACAGGGACTATTTAACGGTTGGCCACTAAACATCCAATGTTTATTTTAAGCTTCACAGTCATCGATAGGAACAAGTTTTAAATTTTAATGCCAGTACGAGAGAAAGTTGAAATTTAAAACTATAATATGTTGCCGGCTTTCAATATAAATACGTGAAATGAATGACTATTGATATATTACATTTGCATGCTACTGTTATTAAATAAGACATTTTAATAACAGTACTTGCTAATTATGAATTTCCTCTCAGGAACCTCCGGTTCTGGTCATAATATAAGTAATCGTAGTGAAAGTAATGAAAAATGGTTTAAATTTCTTTTTTAAATTTCCTTATTTGTCATTTTACGTGAATCTATCTAATTATTGTGACAGGCGTCTAGGCGGGCGCATAAATCACATTATGAGTATCCAAATTTCTCTCCAGGTTTTTAAGCATGCATTAGGAATCCCAATAACCATATTTTAACATATTAACGACCAATTAAAAGTATCATTTACTTAAAGATCCATTATCTTTAACGACATTGACCAACGCCTATTCAAAGATGATAAGATCTTATAGTTATTTTTAGTTCATTGAAAGTATTCACAGATAAATTCTCATTAATATTCATAGTTTTCATTATTATTCGGCGCCACTTGATATTCCAATAGCAATAATATAAGCATCAGAAGTTTAATAACAATACATGCATGTAAAGTTGTTTCATGCTCATTTAAAATAAGATTATGTAATTATTATATTCAACTACACTATATAACCATTATACCCTATTACATGAAACAATAAATTTTTATGTAGGAACAAGTTTGTTTTTAATTTTTATTGTTAAATTACATTGCAAAATGTTGTTTGTACTTCAGTCAACTCTGTAGTGAATAATATTATATTACTGTTTTTGAAAGCGTAAACTACAATGGATTGATGTTGATTAAATAGGTATTACTCGAATAGGATATGAATCAATGTGTAGAATTTACTCGAAGGTACATACTTATCTTTCAATAATGATATAATGCCAATTATTTGTTTGAAATTTCGTTTCAAAATATATCAGTCATAAAACTTCTGAAGGAACATAGGATAAATAAATAGAAAAATAATTTTCAAAAATATTTTACTGTTCATCCATGCAAAATAAATAATCTCATACAATAGTTTTCTATTTACAACACACACAATAAATAATTAAGTACAAAAATAAATAACTTCTACAGCTACTTAGAACTAGCCTTACTATGACGTCATACTTGTGACCATTCACCACGCATCATTTTATTCTGTCTTCTCCTATCTTTTCTGTTTTTATGGTCCTTTCGCATCATCAATGCTACGTCACTTATGGTATCTACAAAGTCATCATAATCATTGTTCTGGTCTTTTTCTTTTTCAGCCTGAACTTTTGTATCTTTATGGTCTCTGTTTTGCCTTTTATTTTTACCAAAGATTCCTAGTTCATCACCTAAGGTTTGACCAATCTGACTAAGGTTCAGGACGTCTAAATCATCAAAACGAAATTGCTTATTCCTGTGCTTCTTTTTAGGTGCTGTAAGGCTTTCATAAGCACTTTCAGCATTAGATACAGGGAACTGGTAAATATGACCTCTGCTTTCGTCGGTAGCTATTGGTTCTCGTTCAGGCATCGTTTCAACTGAGGCCGAGTCAAGACTTTGCACTATCTGAATCATATCGTCATTAACTGCTTCTTCTGAAGTTGGGAAACTTATGGTTGATGGTGTTTTGGGTGTAATGGTCAATACTTTCTCGTAGTTAGGTTGTTCTTCTTGTTTTTTAGAACCCGAATCTTTTCCTTCGTTAGAAATCATTGGTGTAACTGGCATAGCTGATAATTGACCAGTAATATGTGCTAGGGACATTTCTAATCCAGGATCTTCAAAGTCGGTTACACTTTTAGGAGTAGTAGCAGATGCGATTGGCGACGTGTTATCAGTAAAAATTGATATGGGTTGAACACTTTCGGTCATCGTTGTCATTACTGGGCTGCGTACTGTTGTTTGAACTGCAGCAGTTACAGAGCTTGGCGGCACGGGTTTGAGCGTAGTGGTAGTAGTGGTCAGAATTGAAGTAGTTATGGCTTGAGTTGTAGGTTTCCTTGAAGGCCTTCTGTTAGGTCTGCGAGTGGGACGCTTGTTGCCAGTAGAAGGTTTGTTTCTCAAGGTTGTTGAACGAATTGGTCGTGGTGTTGTAGTCCTAGTACCAGGACGTCTCGATGGCCTTCGCGATGGCCTTGGACGTCTAGTAGTAGTGGTGGTGGGGATGGGTGCTTGTTTCTTCTTGTTTTTATTCGTTTTTTTTCCACCTGAGGAACCGAACAGGTCTCCCAATATATCTTCGCTTAGAAGACTGAAACCTGTATAATCCGCGCTGTCTACATCGTTTACGGCATCCAATGTGCCTGAAATTTAAATAAAAAAGAAATTTTAATAATTATTTAAAAAGGCTCATAAACAATCAGTTAAGTATTATTTTTAGGAAAACTTTTCTTACCGTCATCATCGTCGTCGTCATCGTCGTCATCATCATCGTCATCACCGCCTCCTAAACCAAAGGCATCATCATCTTCATAATCATCATCGTCATCATCAGTCTTCTCATCCTGAGGGACTAACGGCAATGGGTCAGCTGGCTCCGAGACTACTCCTCTGGGTCCAAACTTGAAGCAGGACACTCTGACGGCAGCCTCTACAGTGCTCTTTGACTGGAGCTCTAAGCCAAGACAAGCCCTAAATTCTTCACCAGCCCTGGCGATGTTGTACACCCGTCCACAAAACTTGGAGACACCGCCGGGTAACGGCATGCAAACAGGACTCGGTTTGCGACCTGTTGAAAGAAAACCATAAGTTGACAAATGGAAATACTAAAAAGTTGTCAAGACTTTCGATCTTAATAAAACACAAGGAAAGTTATGGGTATATCCGCAAATATTTGCACCCATAAAAGTGTTTTGCAGCGAAATCGTTAGTGAAAATGAGACCAAAAACAAAAGCTTACTCGAGAGAGTCCGGTTTGTGATGACCTTCTTTCCGAAACTTAACGATACCGCCATTTTGTCTCCGTTGAGGTACATCAAGGATGCACATCCTGGAAATGAAAAAAACGATATCAATATAAATTTAATGTAACATTTGATGCAACTGACACTAATAACCCAAGTCAAATTTTAAACAATACAAACTGCACCTCAGGTTCTTTTCCAATAGAAGTAAACAATTAATGAGAAACTTGAATGAACGAACATAAATTAAAGTCAATAAAAAGGAATATCTATTACAAATGTAAAGACTAACACATTATTGCCACACATTGACGTTTCGTCAGTTTTAACCTACTTTCCGTTCAAGATCCTGGTGACTCATTGGAATTTTACCGTGTACTTTCATCATCTAATAATAAGTGGGATATCCATAAGTCATTGAAATTGTCAATTGAAGTTGCCTCTTTGTTTCTTAGATTATCAATAATAGACATGTATGTAACTAAAATTATTATTTGCACTAGGAAACTTTATCAGGAAAATTACGTTATTTACTTTAGATCTATGGTTTTTGATTGGTAATTTAGGAATGTATTTTTAGTCTTAAACCTCTTTTTTATTCATTTTTAAGGCATTTTCCAATCTTTATTCATCCTTGTTTATCAACATCGTTAATTTTGAAGAGCATCTTACCTGGCCCGCTTAATTCGACGAGGGGTAGTCTGAAATCCCTGCAGCAGTTGCAGTAGGCTTCAAGACACTTGCAGTATTTGTTGATACCGTTATCTTCTGGCTTCACCTCATCATTCCTGTTCTGGATCTCCTTCTTTATGTTATTCTTCTCTTTTCCTACAAATCATGTGTTGAATATTAATATTTAGTCAAAAAGTTGTGAGTGTTATTGATTGATGTATTATTGTTGTTAAATGTGTTTCGTGTAGTAGTAGTTTACAATGATTTATTAGTTAGGTGAATATACAATTAATGTTTAACTTTAAAACATAAATCGTGTTCAAAGCGTTAAAGTAAGCAGTATTTGTATTATAACGTAATATAAGATAAATATTTTGACAGAAACTAATAGGTGTTGCGAAGTTTGTAATAAGATTTTTACTGGATTATTTGTAATTGTGATGTCTTATTAAAACATATTTATTATTTTTACCAAAAACCTTAAAGTCACAGTTGGACATTATGAAGTGGTTTTGGTACCTGTTAGCACTAACTTAGCGATTTACAAAAAATGACATATTATTTAAAAGTTATATCGTACTGATACATACATCTCGTTAAGCAAAAAATTATCAATTCTAAGCACGCTACACAAGTTTTTATTGAAAGCAATTCCATACAAAAACGCGGCACCGACCCGACTTGGTAACTTTCACAGTTTTTCTAAAGGATACTTCTTGAATATGTAGGTGCAACAAAACAACAAGGTTTATTGAGTCTAAGTGAAAACTCCTTACATGATACGGACACCTCAATCATAGTCGTCAAGTTTTTGCTGAATTAATTTGTGACGGTTAACAAATGCAAACTTGATTAATTGTAAAAGGAAAATTGGTTGATTGTCTGATTGACGTACTGACTAAATAAGGTGTATGTAACGTATTGATTTGATTAATGCGAATCATTTAAGGACACATAATGACGTGTTGTCTGGTGATTTTAATAGGAATTTGTGTTTTGGGTGCTGTGTGGGAAATGTGATTTATTTAAGGTAGTATTAAGCAATTAACTTACTGACACTCTTCGAAGCTGCAAAGGCTAAGAGTACGAATATGAGAAGCAACTCGAAAACCAGGGACAGCTTCATTTTGAAGGCTGGCTCCCTGCCTGTAAACATTAAAAAAAGTTTTTTATATCTACTATAAGCATTAAAGCATGTCACTTATATCTAACATATAATATATCTAAACTACATAAATATACCTAATAAGCTCGCAAGAATATAATAATATTTGTGTAGAAAATATTTTACTCGGTATGTAGAGAAGTAGCGCGTTGAAGTCTTTTCTACTGCGCGTTGAACCCACAATGAATGTGTGTTTATCATACCTGTTTACATAAAATATATATGTATTTTAGTTTTTATCCTCTTCTTTTATATTTATAGTTATATTAAGAATACTGGGTTTATTAAATACATGTTTTTTTTATAACTGTCTTTAAATATATTTTTTAATGTTTCTAAATATCAGTGATTTATTGATTTGGATAACGTATTTTTCTCTTATATAAAGAACAAAAAAATAAGCTTACCTTCAGGTTAAAAACTTCAATAAACAAAAAAAATATTCAACACTTCGAAATCCACTGGTCCGCGATCTAATAATTACAATTATTACGAGTTCACACCGAACGGATCTAAAAACGCAGACGACACCGTAGTAACAGCGACACTGATTTGTTGTAAGCCGCGATAGCACCCGGAGAAATGTGCACTGACGTATAACAGTGGGCGAGAAAGGAAAACTACAGCATCGGACCTCTCTCTCACTCTCGAGCAAACTGTGAAGGACGGTGAAAGCTGGGACTCAGTTGGTCGGCTATGTAGAATTTAGTGTCAAATTGAGCATCGAGTCTTGATAGCTACTTAGGAAGGAAACGATAGGCAATTAATATGAGCTTTTTTTGGGTGTGAAACGTGTTGTCTAGGTTAATTAACGGATGTCCTATGTTGGTGGAAAAAGCCTAAGTTTGATCAAGGCACTTTCTTTTAAAGTGAGTGTTTCATTAGAAAGATGTTTTCAAGTCAAATTGATAGGTAACATGTAGCTTCGGTAAAAAGCAAATAGACAGTACTTAGCATATATTTTTAGTAACACTTTTCTGTCAGCGAAAAATATATTAAATTTTCTTAAATATTCAGAATAACAAAAACCGTTTTCTTTGTAGCATCTACCTAAAAACCTATGGATAACTAGGCCCGATTCTGAATTTATTTGTAATTATACATAATTATATTTAACAACAATTTACGATGGAAGTTATCAACATTGAAATTAATTATAGTGTGGCAGGAATTTACATTTGCTCTACAATTGAAACCCAAACTTGAAATAGTTTTTTAAAGACATGTTACATAACAATATCAAAACATAGATCGTTTAATACACTGTTTCCTTAGAAATTGAGAAACTGTGATTGTTTCTATGAGAGGCGTTTCTTTTCTCCGTAACTTCCAGAAACGTCGCGTATGGTACATTGCTCTCGGATATAATGCTTACGCTCTGCATTGGCGTAAGTTTTTAATAAACATTTAGTTTATTTAACATATTTTTCTAATGTAGAAGAATGTGTCAAATAAATGGTTTCATAGTCCGTCGATCAGAGCAATTTATATAATATACATTTTTTTTTAAACTAATCGCCTTACTTATAATATAAATTATGTTGATGACAAATATTTTAAATATAATATGATATAAGAAAAATTATATAAGTATATTGATCTGAACAATTCCTAAATTCTTCTCCTATTTATTGCATATGTCACAATCATAAAACCTATAGTATATTTACAGCTTCCGATTAGTTCATCAAAATTATTCATATATTAACAATGAATTGACTAATCTTTTTAGTTGTACTAATCGAAAGCTTATTGGTTTGAAATTACTATAGCGAAAAGCATTGTTGAGGTATAATATGGAATTTACTCAATAAAATCAATCATAATTTTCATCATTCAGCCAATCATAGTCCACTGCTGGACATAGGCCTCTCCCAATTTGCGCCACAACACCCCAACCCCCACAAAGAACCAAGGTAACCGACATAGCTCGTAAAATTAGCTCGCTGAAGTGGCAATGGGCTGGCCATGTCTGTCGAAGGACCGATAGCCATTGGAGCAGACGAGTCCTAGAATGGAGACCGCGACTCGGCAACCGTAAGGTAGGACGCCCCCCCGCCAGGTGGACTGAAGACCTGTAAAAGGTCGCTGGAGGGGACTGGATGCGGAGGGCGGAGGACCGTGTGTTGTGGCGCAATAAAATCAATTGAGTAAATTATTTATGATATTAATGATATTTATCCGAATAATTTTATATTAAGCAGACTTTATATACACCTTAAATAAATAAAATTCTTAGACGGGTAACTTAAGCTTACTTACTAGTTACCACTCTAAACTATGAAAATAGAGATGATAGACAAGATTTCCTAAAAAAAAAAACTAGGTCAGTCTGCCCGTGACCATGATACCTGCAAAGGTGTCGAAACGTCGGGAACTAAAATCAAAATACAAACCGCGATAAAATCCGTAAAAGTAGTTTTATTTCAAAAAAAACTAAAATTAAAAATAAATATATTTGGTTGTGGCCAATTCTCAGCGTCCCCACAAAACCAGTCCGGTCAGTCGCCACCGGCATCTGGTTCATAAGTGCTCACTTTCCCGCGGAGAAAGTGGACGGCACCGAATTCTGGCCACTCTGTATGTATGTTTACACTATGGCCAATGGTTAGCAAGTTACGGTTTTGTAATAGTTATATTATATTATATGAAATTATGTAGTGTTATGTTTTTCTTTTGTTATTGTGTATTATTTATTTGTACGATAAACATGACAGAGGGGTAGTGTTGAATTACGTGCTTTACAGTTTTGAAATAAAGACGTTGTTATGAAAGTATAAAGACCAAATTGCAATGGACTACAAACTGACTATTTTTTTTATAATTTTAAATACCATGTGAAGTAGAGAATTAGTAGAGGAAGTTATAAGTTGAGTTCAGGTCATCTAATAAGTTATTTTTAAACTAGTCTGTCTATAATAGATTTTTTCTCCAAAGAAATATTCCGCATTACTAGATCGTGTTAATGAAAATTCCTGTTGATTTATTCATGAACAAAAAATAGTTTAAACTACGCCTACCGACTATTGAACCGATCAATCATTTAACAACCGATAAAAGCGAACAAAATTAGCCAAATAATAATTATCCAGTTCCGCATACATTTACAATTTTTTGTTCATTTATAAACGGCGATAAAAGTTTATAAATTTATAAAAACGCAATGGAAACTCGGTCGGAATTATAAGTATTAATAAACTCCGTATATAGACTAGTTTATGTAATAAAACAACATTGCATGATAACTGAAAAACATTAGAATTGATTAATTGTTACGAAGAAGGAAGGAAATAGCCTTGCTCAATATTCATTGACATTATGTGTTTTAGTAGAAAACGATTGTTAAGGATAAGCTGAAGGGACTGGCCAGAAAATATGACACATTGTGAATATCAAATAATATAAAAAAATAATAATATTCTTGTTCTTATTTCTTTTGCATATATTATGTAAATAGCATAATAAAATATAACCTAGATTAGATTTTAATTCTTTTAAAATAATAAAAATAGGTTTATAAACTCAAATAAGTTTTATGTATAAGTTGTTTGATTCATAAGATATTGTAATTTTATTGAGTGCAGTCATTATTTTGCTTTTATTAAATTCCTAGCTCGTTACTTCTATAAAGGTGTTCAATTGATTGAACGTCCATGAACTTAACGATTCACATATGCATTCACAGTGCATTGAATGAACAGAAGTGTACTTGCAAATTGCGGTAGAATGAATATAATTAACCTTATTCCATAGTAGTAACTAAGGCATTAAGTTTTTAGAGTTTCTGCCTGTAGAAAATAACGAACGAATTCAATTTATATATCTATTATCGAGGGGCTCGTGGCTAAGTGTAAGCCGTACGGTTTGGCCGATAATACAGGTTAGGCCGCGCTCGCCGCGTTTGGTCCGTGGATGGGTGACCATTTATAACATACCGAGACCCCTCCGTGTTTCGGAAAGCACGTTAAGCCGTAGGTCCCGACTGTCATACGTACATATTTCGCAGTCGTTAAGTCAATTCTGACAACCAGTCTATGGGATACTGTGTTTCCCAGTAAAATGGTTGTGGAGGTCAGATAGGCAGTCGCTCCATGTAAAATACGGTATTCAGCTGAATTCGGTAAGACTGGTAGCCGACCCCAACATAGCTTGAGAAAAAGGCTCGGGAGATGATGATATATCTATTATCTGAACACAGAAACCTATGCGTTTTAACACACTTATACAGTTAACATCGCAACTGTCTTCACTCCCAATCAATACGTCACGCGTCATGATTTAAATCATTTTTTTTATGCTGTTTTATAGAAAAGAGTCATTAGCCAAACCGTCAAGCATACTAATTAAACCAATACATCTCACCATACTTATATTTAAACCACAGAGCTATACATCAAGTTTGATATACGTATCAATTACTAACGCGTCTATCACGTAATGTGGTCTACAAGACAATGACCCGCAAGTGGGGCAGTGGCGCGTGCGCACCTGCATGCAGACAGACGTGCAGACGAACTAGAATAAGAGCAGCTTTCTATAAGCCCTGTTAGTTATGTGACGTCATAATAAAAACTATTTAGAATTGAAAAAAGATAAATTAAAAAATATATTTTGAAATAAGTTGTAAGTTTGTTACTACGCAGCATTGACACAACTTACTTCCAGGTCTTATCATACGATTTTAAATATAAAATACAAAAAAAAAATGAATGGAGATTGTTACTATTGATCCAGCAACTTGGTTTTTAACTAGAGCCAGAATCATACAAACTAAAAATATAATTCCAGTCTATAAACCTGTCCCTCCTTGGACAAAAACCTCTTTTAAGGAATCAGCAGTACTCAGAATACTTTAGAGTATTATGTATAGCTATAATATATACTGCTTGCAATTCACTTAATTCTACTTGCTATGGTGAAAACACTGTAAATTTACATTACTTAAACCACAAGGTCAACAGGACATTGCTATCCAGGTAAAACAAACTAAAGACTTCAAAAAGAAGAAATCATTTTTTAATCAAATATTAAAACGACAAACAGACGAATAAAAAAACTGCAAGTCACGCAAATATTAGTACTGTGCAAGAATTCAAAGTGATTTTTTTATTTACGTAGAATTTACCTATCTCACTTATAATCCAGCCTATAAACGACCCACTGCTGGGCACAGGCGTCTTCCCATATAGAGAAGGCACAAGCATTGATCACCACGCTTGCTCCCTGCGGGTTGGCGATTTTAGATCCCAAATTTTGGAATCCAGGTTTCCTCACGATGTTTTCCTTCACCGTTTGTCAGAAGTATCTTAGAATAATTAAGAAAATACATATAACTTTGAAAAGTTACATTGGTACTTGCCCGGGTTCGAACCTGCAACCTCGTACATACAAATCCGTTCATTGAACCGCTAGGCCACCACGACATCACTTACTCTAGATTATAGTTCAGTCTCTATTTCCATTTAAATAATTTTGTTACCTAGGTCCTGAAACAATTTATACATTTTATGTACTAACGTATAGTATACATAAATGCATTTATATTATATACATACATGAGATAACTATTCATAAACTAAAACAAATTATGTAAATTATTTAATCTGGTCATCGTCCGTATCACGAATCGCTTCTTAGAATAAATCCAATTAAATAGTATGCATATTAGAAGCTGCATATTATCGTTACTTAAGTTTCTCTTAGAGTATTAATATTATAATAAACAAGAACCTGATTAGTACTTATGAAACATACATATAGGTATAGTAATAACGAGCAGGAGAAAGCAAGAAACAAGTTTTGACTCCTACATTATAATTCCAACTACAATCTACGTACAATACTAAATGTCAATACCGAGCCCATATTTTCGTATATTACTATAAACAAACAGTCAATTAGTTAGCGTTGTTCAGCCGCTTTCTCGATGCATCTCACTGATGCATGTCGTTATAATACTGCGTTATGCTTTATTTAAATTTCACCTTCTATTGTGAGCGAGGTGAAACGGCCGGAGATCTGAGTAAAGGAGCAGTGTACTCCGGGCGCTTGCGACGATCGCCTCTTCCAAGCTCACACGTGTTTAAGCTCCTTTATAAAACGGTACAAAATAAAACTATTAAACGTTCCTCCGTGTAACAGTGTAAATTGACATGTCGGTCAAACTCACGCTTTCTTTGCTCCTCGCTATCATCGCGGTAGCCCACTGTGCAAACATTTTAGGTAAGTACTTTATCTACGCTAGTGTACTTTAGAAAGTAAACGTATTAGGGCAACAATTGCCTCTGAGTGATTTGTTTGAGCATGACTGACAGCTGTATGGATACAGGAAGCTATTAAAGTTGCGTCTAATGAATAACAGATTTGTTTTAAATTAATATTGCACTCATTCGTTGTGATTTAATGAAGTGTACGAAATAAGGAACTGTGTGCTGTTTCTTTACCTAAAATGAATTAAAAAATTATGTTTTATAAATCTAGTTTATAAATAAAAACGTATTATACCGCTGATTGATTTATGAACATTAATATTGTAAATATTGTGATTACTGTCTTGACAGCAAAATTAATAAAAGAATGTTAGTGATAAGTATAATTTATACGTATGTAAACAAAATATAAATCCATATTAAGTTTAACAAATAAATGCAATAATTAGTTTGGGTACTTGTATTAGTGTAGGTATCCTTATTTACTCTAAGTATTTACACAGTTAATCAGAATGTAAAATCTCCTTTTAAAAATTATGGGATAGTTGCGTAGATACCTATTAATTATTTTTTCAATTAAGATAAAAAAGAACCTGTCATTTTCTTTGACTGAAATGTCAACCAAATTGATAAACAAATTTAATTTATTCATCAATATAAATAAATTAAATATTCGGCGGTGATGATTCAGCCCAAACCGTAGCTAAGCAAGCTTTTGCTTCATAAACTTGAATTCTGGCTTGATTGTAAAATTTACAACATATACCTATTTTATAGTGTTTTATTTAAGATCAATTTATATCATTTATCAAAATTGCTTAAACATCACAAACGGAAATCGTAAAAATGTATTTTCAAAATTTTGCTTTGGTATTAGGTAACGCAAATTATTTCATACCGATTATGAAATCGGTGTAAGTAAAGTAGATTAACAGTGTTTTTTTATTTTTTCTTACTTCCCATTTCCGAATAACACAAACGAAGTGATATAGCAATTACATAAAACGTTTTGTGGAAAAGAGGTCTTCCAAAATTACTTTGAATTTATTTATGATTTTCAAGATAGTTCATTTCATTGTTGATTTCTTCACTGTTTTAGATCGTACTCTTATAAAGGAAAATTTATTATACATAACTATTCTTTCACAATAGTGGTGTTTTGTTCTCATGTCAATGACTATAAAAGTACTGTTGCTATAGGGGTTATTAGTCATTAAATAGCATTAGTGCACCTGCTAATTGAGGTCGGCAACTTCCCTTTTTATAGTTGCAGATGAACTATTAGTTCACATTTGGTAAAATTTTACTACTCAACTTTATCATACTGTTTTTAATAATTATAATGCGTTGCTACCTATATATACCTAGGTAAAAAGATATTTTCTATTTCAATGCGCTAATCCTGAATCTACAAGTCATATTTGAAAAACCTTTTTGATTTTAAATATTTAATTCTTGAGAAAGATCACGTTTCTTGCCTTAGGATAAAAGTACACAGTATATAATACGTTTAATTTTCCAACCCTCTCCAAAATAATAAATGTAAGAGTCCCCAGCCGTCACTGCCTACACTTATCTAATCCGGAAAAGCTAGCTCCATAGAACCATATGTCACGCTTTCAAATCCCGAACATAGTTAAAGTAAAATTACCAAAACAAAAGAGAATGTTTACTAGCCGTGACATGTTAACGACACCTGTCTTACATAACAATACAAAATAGACAGCGTTCCATCATATACAATAAGCACGTTATACACCGGGTGATGCAAGTTTTCGATACCCGGCGACTTTAATCTACATACAACCACGCATACAGGGTGTTTAGAAAACCCTGTCCGACCCGAAGGGGTGATATAGGCTTCACAATCACATGCCCAAATAAAATATTAAATTTAGAATATTTCGGTTTAAAGAAATTTATTTCTCAAAAAGAACATACATTGTTCACTTAAATATGAGAAACTTAGCATAAAAAAAACTTAAGTTAACATTATTTGTCGTTCGAACAATCGAGTACAACATGTAAGTAGTGGTATATTATTGTTGGTTGGTCAAATACAACTTTAACCTATTTTTAAATATATTAATAGATGAAGAATCCCTTACGATATTTATGATAGTAACAATAATTTTTAACGGTTTGCCGCGAAATTCCCTAAACTTGAGATTAGTTGAAAGATCATTTGGCAGCAGCTGTGACGATGCCGGCACTACCTGTCGCGTTGATGGTGATTTTTTTTTTTATATTTTCCAATTTTTTTTTTATCTGATTCTATACCTAACAACACCTTCACGGATCGGACAGGGTTTTTCTTAACACTCTGTTTAAGCACCTCTATGAATTTGTATGGCGATAGTTGCTTAGAGTCTAAAGTCGCCGGGTGTATGACCAGCCTAACAGTGAACTGTGAAAACAAAGGCGCAGCAACAAACTAGTGAAAGTTAACTGCGCATGCGTGAAAGTGAATACAAATATTTGGGCGCGAAATATTATTTGACTTGTGATGTCATTCATGTTTCTTTGTATGAAGTAAAATAAATTGTTGTTTTCTGAATGAAAGCGCTGACAAAAGCGAAGTAGAGAGTAACGTATCTAAAATAATGTCTATGTTCCCAGTGGGTAATCAAAGGATGACAATTATGAATAAAGAATTAAATCGTGGATAAAATATGAATAATAAAATCTAAAATATGCATTTTGTTTATAAGTAAACAAATTTAATTTAGTGAGCGTCTATTGATTCGAGACTTTTGCAAAGTAACTTTATTACAGAACACATTTGTTAGTCGTCTTTGTGAAGTCTAGCTTTCAGTTAGGTCACATAGCGACAATACCAAACGTGTCTGCAAATGCAATTTGAATTAGAGATCTACTTTCATAGTAAGAGTAGAAAGCGTAACAATGTAATAAATGTAAGGATGCAATTGAATTGAACCACAATTGCACCGCAATAAATTATGACATAAAGAGAAAAGTTCCCATTGTTTCATTTTTGTATTGAGTTTGTCTGTGGTTTCGCAAAATGAATATAATTTACGAAAAGTCTTCTACATTTCGGCAATTTTTAATGATTACATCAAATTACCCCTTCCACGAAATCTATTACGTATGTACATAAAATATTTTATTTTTGTTATTAACCGACTTCATTAATTTAATTATGTCATTTTAACAAATTTTTGATAGTGGCCCTTGCTGTCTCCTGTTATGTAAACGAATAAGACTTCGAAATATAATAATAAAAACCAGCCTATAATTTGCAGCATTGATCAGCGACCATTTATCACCCCGCTTGTTCATTTGCGGATTGGCGATTTCAGAACCCAATTTTGGCATCATCAGAATATAAAACATAAAACTGGTGTAATAATAATAAATGTTTTTTTTTCTAGATTTCCTGAACTTAGAAGATGCTAAGAAGCTTATAGAACCTGCAGGCGAGCCTCGGAACGACCCGACCTGCAAGTGGAAATGCAAGGGACCGGCCTGCGCGTGCTGCATCGAACAAAACATCACCTCGTATGAACCAGAAGGAGCAAGTACGTAACTTTTATTTTATAGAAATATGACTTCTCAAATACTGAGCCAATAACGTACAAGTATAAAAGTTATGAATAGGGATTTATATTCCTTAATAAGAGCTAATAATAATAAGAAAGTTAAAATCGATCCTGTGAATATTTATGATTTTCTGGATGGATGGATTTCTGATAAACAGACCGAATTCAGTCTTAAGGTGCAGCTTATAAATATATTTAAATACATTTTGTAAATAAATGTTTTTTCAAATTTCAGAATGCGTCCACTTAAGATACCTTTCAAAAGAGGAGGGACTCTTCGTACAAATCTCACATGGAAAGAAAATTGACTACCAGAAAGTTCAGGGTTTGTGTATTTTTGCCATATATTTTTAAAGAATTTAAATAACCAATTTAGTCCATTCTGCCGATTTCTTTATAATAACAACTTTTTATTTAGAACATATATTTTATATAGATACAGATTAATTGGAAGTTTCGATAAGGGAGCTTGAAGACATTTCTAGAAAGTTGTTTCGCAAAGATATTGATTGCAATCACCTATATTTGCATCTACGAGTTTCTCAGCGAGAAAGTCGGAATGTACCTAACTGCGAGCTGAGGTAGCTCGTGCCTTTCAATTCCTTGCTGCTTTCATTTACTTCGGTAGATACGACCTCTTTTCGTTTTATAGAACCTGTTATATGATATGAGGGTTGTGTGTTAATGCTGCACATTCTTTGTTTATAATTCTTACTTTAGCTCACAGCTTAGTTTAGCTACGCATTTAAGTTCTCCTTATTACACAATCTACATACCTATTGAAATTACAAAATGAAGATAGGAATTTAAAAATACCAAAGAATACAAAAAAAAAACACATTTTTCTGTCGATAAACGAAAAGATCTAAAATAAAGCTTAACAATCAACATTGATAAAATCCGTTCAAAATAAGCAGTTAAATTTCAAATACCACATTACTGTTTCAGCTTCAAACCCAGAGCCGCTGTGCCTCGTCCTCGGCGTGCTGTTCCAGATGTGCGCTTCCTTCAGTCACATGGCACCAACCAGTGATGGACTCCGAGGCTGTGTCAACTTAGAGCCAGGCACTATCTTCCTCTCCCAGCGGAAGGTCCCACTCGGCTGCTTCAGGACCAATGAAGAGGGGATGGAAATGATGGAGCCGCCGAAAGACGTGTAAGTTTATTTTTGTTACCTATATTCTTTACATTGAGTAGAGTAAAGATAAAGTTATTACGGAGAACATAGATCATGATTAACTTTGAAACAGTATTATTGCACCATGTCCTTGAGATTATTAGGATTGGATTTTTATTTGGTACATTAGTGCATGGATGATAAACTGTAAAGGCCTTTAGCCACCAAAACCACATGAATAGAACTCCACCTTGTGGTTAATTGAAACCTCCCCAGTAAGTCAATGTATTGTTTAACTTGCTATTATATTTTTATCTCTAAAACTTTTTAGACCTGCGGAAGAAGAAGAAGAAAACACAGAGGAAAACGGCGAAGAGACTGAAGAAGTGGACTTCGATCCAAACAAGTTCTTCGCTGGAGTATATCAAACAGCTCAACAAAGCCTTGCATTGCTGACCAGTCTCTTAGAAACTCCGAATAAGAACAGCACAAAACCAGTCACTTCAACTGACACTAGTACTGCTCTACCTAACCCTCAAGAAAATCCAACTTCGCAAAGAAGAGTACCTAAAAACCTGAAGCATCCTAATCAATTGTGATAATCCATTCCAGTTCCATTTTTAGATACAAAAAAGCATTTAATATTATGTTTGGTTGTAGCCTTAAGTTGTCTCGCTTTATTGAGTACGTATCCTATTTATTGCTTTAAACATTCTGATGAATGGCCGGTAGTTAGTAATAAATGATTTGATGTGTTTTGGGTGACTTTCATTTGTTTTCCACAAGGTTAACAAAGTTAACCATGAATACATAAGTAGTATAAAACCAAATTCCGTTCTTTTTGACGGCACATTATTTTCTAGAAAAACCTAAAATAAAATAAAGAAGCAAATATGTTTCATAACAATGGGCTTTACCTATATTGTTATCGACTACATAATCAATGCAGTTTTAATGGGTTTTAGATAACGATATTCGGTCAGCCTTGAGATTAACTCATTGATATCGAACGATAAAGTATCTACCTAACATTTTTAAGGTTAACTGGATTAGAGGTATTAGTAAAAAAACCTTTAAAATTTATTATTAATAATTTATTTCCTGGTGCAACAAAAATTAAAAATAAGAATCGTGACGATATGGCATACAAGAAACATTTAATAAAATACGAGATTTCGGTCAGGATTTCAATATTCAACCATAAAAGTATGATGAGTTTAAAAAAATACACTATAGAGTGCAAGTATCGCTCAAATCTTATTGTGTATACGTACTAATTCGTTTACTGATTTAAATAATGTTCCAGACAACGACAGACGTGCGTATATTAAATAAAAGTTATCGGAGAAGTGGCCATTAATTTCATTTTTATGAATTGAACTGATTCACTATAACTGGTGCAATTGGTATCCTGACTTTAGTTTTTACATCTCCAGCGTAAAAAAGTTTAAACTCAACAAATTTCTTCAGCCTTGAGAAAACGGAGGAGAAGCATTTGTTTCCAGCAAGAAGACACCAGTACGTCTGAAAATAATAAAGAAATTATTAGATTGATGATATATTTAAAACATCAAACAACTTATAGACCAGAAAAGTCAACGTTTACAACTAACTCATGCAACTTTATCAATCGATTTTAAAATATATATAGGTCAAACGATAAATCACTAAACTGCATTAGGTGCCAACTAAATAATTATTAATAGTTTATATTACATTGGCCATTAAAATTTTATAATTGACTGACCCATTTTTCGGTTGCAAGCCTCCCATTTGCAATCTTCCTGGCAATAAATCACAGGAGTTCATAATGGCCGCAAAGTAGTTCAAGCATTGCCTTCCAGTGAACCCTCCTGAGGTGATGGACTCGGCAAAGTAGAAGTAGCTTCTTGCATGATCACAGGCGTGGGAGTTACAGCCAGGCATAGAGATGCCGCCGTTAGGGTAGAAGTCGACGTCACCGAGGTCAGCTAGGAAGCCATTGATGCCGTAGTTAGTGTGAACCACTTCAGTGTATTGGCCGTCGTTGGCGTCGAAACGGTCGGGGTGAGCGGGCCAGCCGATGAATGCGGGGTCAAGGGCTAGAAAAATTGATTATACATAAATGTAAAAAGAAAACGACTTCTATTAAAAAAATGTGAAAAATACAGGCAATTTGAGAACCTCCTCCTTTTGGAATCGGTTACAAAGAGAATATTACTGAATAATTTGACTCAAGACATTAGTAAGCAGTAATTCAAATCTTTTCTATTAATTATCATAAATTAGATTTTATTATGTCATATAAAGTGAGACTCACCAGTAATGTAAGCAACATTTCCATCAACGTTTCTGCCAATAATACCAGCCTGGTGGCCACCAAATCCATGACCAACAATGTGGTACATAACAGGCACGGAGCCACTTTCCTTGTTCACCCAGTTGATGAACTGTCCCACAGCTTGGCCGGAAGCAATAGTGTTGTCAATGACTGTGCGATAGTTGATGGGGCTGGCTCCGATGCTCCAGTCAACGACGATGACGTTGACATCTTCAGCGGCGAGGAAAGCTGGGAAACAATTGACAGAAGTTATTTTCATGATGACAGTAAAAGAGTTAAAGATTAGGGCATAGCTATCAAAGAACAAGGTAAACCTATTGCTATGTTTCTTAGTTAGTGCGTTGGTATATGAGTTAATAAATAAGGTTAATACAAATTAATATTTTCAAAATACACGTTATTTGATTAAACTAAAATTTAGCATACGTAGTTAAGTGAAAAAAAATTAAATTGAATGACATCATAGATGATGCTATTGGAAGGCGGAAATTAAGATTGACAGTCATTTGATTACGATTCCACTAATTTTTTATTTCCTTTGTCTTACCAAAAAACCATTAAGTATCTAGGGGATCGCAATAATGATAGTAATGAATATTTATTTTATCAAAGTATCAACATACTTGGAATAAGAACAGTGTTAAAGTCAGCTGTGACAGATTCTAACCACCCGTGGACAAGAACGATCGTTCTTCTGTTATTCCTGTAGTTGGTTGTCTGCAAAAGGTTGGGGTTGTTCTGCATAAGCGGCTGGCTGACTACCGGATTATCTCTGTGAATATAGATTAAAATGTATTAAGTCGTGTTATCTTGTTTTTAAATGATTATCATTATAGTACGTATTATTTAAGACGATTATCTTCGTAGGTACGAGTATGTAATATATTCGCACATTTCTAGAAGATTCTTTGGAAAATGACTCAGAGATATGTGGTCAAAAGACAACTTTAATATTTTCTTAGAAAATAATATAAGTGATGAAACATAAAAAAGAATACGATGGAAATAAAAATGTTGTATAAAACTCAGGTAGTACTATTTTCTTAAGTATTAATAATAATAATTTTAGGCTACCTGGTAAACAAATGGTAGACATTGGTCTGTACTGGGTCGTATCTTGCAGCTTTACTGATGTAATTTTTCCTTAACGAATCATATTCATTAAGATTGTCAAGATCTAAACTTTGAGGCAGCGGGCTTGGCAGAGCTGAAACAGAACGACCCTTATTTTTATAAATAATACCATGATGAAGCAATTTCAAAAATGAATTATTAAAAGGAAATAATTGACAAAATTTTCATCAATATTTGGGCAGCTCATGAAAATAAACCAAAGTAATTGTTTCTTCTCAAATAGACAACTGAAAAAAAAAATCCTTCATTTGCACAGCAGATGATTTTACTGACCGAATTAGCTACTTACTATTCGGTTGGATACATGAGAAATCTTAAATAAGAGGCAGTGTTGTTTTACAAAATGTGAATGATTCATATAGCAAATGACAGATAAGAAAATATATATCTAAGATAGACTGCAATTAGCTAATCATCAATAACAATAATCGCTAATATTGCACAACATATAAATAATCATAACAAAAGCCTCAATCAATCAAATTAACATAAAGCTCATTTAAATGTCAAAAATCACTTACCCAAGGCAAGGCCTATAAAGAACAAACAGAGTAAAGCTGTTAGTTTGTTCATGGCTACCAAACAAATGTATTAATTAATTAATTTGATATGTCGTCTACCAAGATAAGTAACACCTGCTTATTTATCTTTGGAATTATTTTATTACACTTTAAATGATAGGTAAGAGGAAATTATTTTATCTTGGCACATGCGTCGTGTGTTTATCAAAACAATCGACCACCAGTGTTGTTATTCATTTACGGGTCTGCCTAAGAAACCGCGAAGTATATGGCTTTGAATTTAGATATTTTTGGTTACATCAAAGCTTCTGGCAAATCCGTTGTTTAACCATACAAGACTTCTCACTCTGTAATGTATTCCGTACACTGGCTCATAACTACTTCCTTATAAAACTGCGCCCTTATACCGCAGCACGCTCTTTCAAGCGTCACTCTGTGGAGATTGGATATGCGAATAAAGTCCTAGGATCTCGAAACGTTTTTTTCTGGACTAGATAGTAGGTAGATACATTTTATATATGCGTCTGCACATGGCCGAGACCTATTTATACCATTGCATAGGATGTTCTTGTCTACTGGGTTGGTACAAAAATGAGTTAAACCCAACAGCAAGCATTAATCCAATGGAAATTGTCGATCATTTAACTCAGTTAAGGTATTAAAGAATTTATTTTACGTGAAGACGAAAGCTTCATAAGTACATCAGTTTGAATTGGAAACCTATGGCGCTAACTGGGCTTTTGAGAAAACTCAGTAGGCGGGCCATAGATTGATAACTAGTGCTATTTCATAAACGGAGAATGTTTAGAAATGTGACATTTCAAGAGTTAGAGAATAGTAAATAAAAAAATAGACTTAATCACATACATTGCTCTGAACCCAAATTAAATAACTTGTTTATGGAAATCACAGATCTATAACGAAGATGCCATAAACACCCAGATCCGTGACAAATTAGAAAATTGATTTTCCACATTGACCCGTCCGGGGATCGAACTGGCAACCCTCAGAGGTTGCCAGTTCGATCCCCGGACGGGTGCTCCGTTCAGTTCTAGCGATGCCTTGAAAACCAATGTTTAAGCCACTCTACAACTGACAAAAATTGACAAAGAAAATTGCATGCCTGATATGGTACATGATATTTATAAGTATTTTAGGTAATATCAATTAATTACCAATTACGCTTTATAAAATTAAACCTGAAGAATGTCCAAGCCTTCTTAAGGTATGTTAAGCATGCATTATCAAACGTCTTGGGGGACTAGTGACTACATACATTGAGATATCAATAATTACATCAATTAAATCCTCGTTTATATTTATTTTGATTTAAATGTCAATGAAACTTCAATCAATTATGATCATATCAGACTAATGCCAAAACTTTCGCAAGATATTTTCAGATATAATCAAATAATTACTTGAAGACCAGAAACCTAATGTCAGTCTCAAGTTTTATAATAGTTGTGTAATTAATATTTTGTACTTAATATTTTGTTTTTCTTTCACCATCCTCTTTGTTTATCATCATCATTAGCCTTTCTGACTCTTTAGCAGCTTATCGAAGTCCAATTTTCGATATAGCCATATCCCAAGATGCACCACGATACCTGTTCAGATCAAAATGCAATGGTCACATCACTCCTCAAGACCAAACAAAAATGCATAATCTCTTTCTAAATTCAATAAACATGACCGCCTCGTAACTACAAGACTTACTAATTTGGCAAAGTAATGTAGCTCCAGAAATTTCTTTTCTGATCTTATTTTTCAAAGAAATGTTTTTTCTTTAATTATGGAATGATTTAAAATATAAAACTTTATTTTAAATGTACATTGGGGAATGAGTCGACACCATCGATCCTAATAACTATTTGAACATATAGTTTCTTGGGACAACTCATACACGGTCATCTGATCCCAAACTAAGCAGAGCTTGTACTATGGTAACCAGACAACTGATAAACATACGTATATATTTCTAAATACACACATGTTATAGATAAATTACACCCCGACACAGAACATGCTCATGCTCATCACACAAACATTTGTCCTGGGTGGGAAACGAACTCACGACCTCCGGTGTAGCAGTCAGGGTCAGTCACCACTGGACCAACAGGCCAGACAAAATGTCTTCTGGTTGACTACGACACCAAGCCACAAACCTTGGAACCTGAGAATTATTTTACAAACTTACGCTATACACGAACGCAGAAATCATTACATCCAACAGAAATGACATACTATAACTTCATCATGAACATTACAGATGTTTTTATCAAAATCAAAATCAAATCAAAATCATTTATTCACAAGAAATGTGGTTACATAGTGGTGGTAAGTTAAATGTTGTACAAGCACATTCTACCATGACAATGGTGCGTGAAAAATGTCAACTATTAACAGATACTGTACTTAGGTATAATAGTTATTAATTTGTTATAGTCGATTTGTAATTTTATTTAAGTCATAAATTATGGATAGAATCATTGTTGTAATACGTTAGGTAATTTTTAAGATATAATCGGCAAGATAGATAATCAGTTATTGGTTTGCAATGTCAATAGTTTGATAAAATAATTTCAACATTAAATAATTACATTACATCATTTTCTTTAAATGCCATAAATTCTTTTAAAGTATAAAAACATTTTTCTGCTAGCCACGCTGTAAGTTTTTTCTTAAACATATTAATTTTTAATTCTTTAAATTTATCTGGTAGTTTATTATATACATCAATCGCCTTCACATAGACATTCCTCTCGTAAATATCCAAACGGCACCTAGGCCGAAGAAGTTTAAATTTATATTTAGAATTTCTACCCAGCTTTTCAGAAAATTTGTTAAAATGTTGTGGATGCAGTTTGACAAAAACACATAGTTCTCTAATATACATGCAAACCAGTGGTAGGATATGGAATTTTGTAAATAGTGGTTTACAACTGTCTGTGGACCAGGCTCCGCATATCGCTCTCACACATTTCTTTTGAACTCGAAATGCTTTTTCAATCTCAACCGAATTACCCCACATCAAGAGGCCATACGAGAGCACCGATGACACGTATCCGTGGTACGCACTAAGCGCCGCTTCCGTCGACACGGTCTGTCGTAAACGTTTAATAGCAAACACGAATCGATCAAGTTTATTGCAAATATGTTCTACATGTCCCTTCCAGTTGCAGTGCTTATCGAGCATCAGACCTAAAAATTTTGCAGTGCTTACCTCTTCTATTTTATTATTTCTGTAGTTTATATTTAAGTCAACATGTTGTCTTCTATAATTTTGAAACTGTATCAATTGCGTTTTATTTACATTGATTTTCAAGTTATTATTGCTTAGCCATTCTATTGTTTTATTAAGCGTCAAATTAATTTCATTCTCATATGTCTCTTTATTTTCACACTTGATAATGAGTGTCGTATCATCAGCAAATAAGATTGTTTTGTGGTGAGTAATATTAGGTAGGTCGTTAATATACAACAGAAATAAAAATGGCCCCAGTACGCTTCCTTGTGGGACTCCAAATCGATTTAGTTTGAAATTGGATCTGCTTATAACTTTTTCACTATTTTTTATTTTAGTTATTTCTACACACTGATATCTGTCTTCTAAGTAACTCTTTATCCAGTCGTTTGCTACTCCTCTAATTCCATACTTTTCTAACTTATAAAGAAGCAATTTATGATCAACAAAATCGAACGCTTTGCTCATATCTAAGAATAAAGCCGTTACAGGTATCCTATCATTAATATATTCAGTGATTGTTTTAATCAGATTAAAGCAGGCTAGTGAAGTGCTACTGTTTTTGCGAAAACCGAATTGTTCTTGTTTTAGAATTTTGTGTCTCAGAACGAAGTCATGCAGACGTTTAAGAATAGATTTTTCAAAAATTTTTGAAATTACTGGTATAAGGGTAACTGGACGGTAGTTATTCATATCTGACGCGTCACCTTTTTTATACAAAGGCTTAACAATAGATTTTTTAAGACTCTTAGGGAAGATGCCTTGTTGAAATGACAAATTAATGATAAAACTTAAGGGTTCACATATGAATTTTGCGCACAGTTTTATAATCTTTGTATTAATTCCATCTATACCTACAGAATTAGTGTTATTAAGGCTGTTTATTAATTTAAATGTCTCCATTGGGTCTGTGGGGCTTAAAAAAATTGAATTAGAATTATCCATGTCCATAGTTGCATTAATATCACGACTGTTATAAATAAAATCATTGTAATTAGTCAAATTAATATAAAATGAATTAAATAAATCGCTTATGTCATCTGAAGTTGAGTGTAGTTGATTATTGTATAATATTTTGTCTATTTCTGTATTACTATGTATGTCCCCAATATTCTGATTTATGATTTCCCACACTGCTTTACATTTATTCTTTTTCTTATTAATATATTTATGATTTTCTAATTGTTTTGACTTGTATATAGACTGCTTAAGTATTTTAGAATATTGTTTGTATAAATTTATATTTTATTCCGATTTAAATAAGTTTATATCGGAATCAAACACGCACTTGACAAACGCGATGAGATTGTAGCGTTCCGTGATGACGTACCTATAGTCGCCTTTGGGCTCCATCATCAAACTGCTTGAACGTACAATTATATTGTAGTGTATTTTGTTTTTATAATTGAATGTAAGGTACATTATAAGATTTTAGTTATTTCATAAATTGTACTCTATCAGTGTGGAAACGTTAAGCTTTATCGGATACCAGCAAATGGTCGAAAATATTTTGCATATTTTGACAGACAACTTACAAGCATACATACGAACAATGCCACAAGTGTTAAATATAAAAGCTTGTATAAAGAGATATTTCTAGTAATGTAACATTATAATTGTGGTCGTTTATTGTTACAATGGCTTTATCTAAATAGGCATTTGTTTATCAAATACCAGAGTCTCTCGTGCAATCAATTTAAACCGATTATATCGCTATTTCCTTTTGAATCCCATTCACAAATAAACCAATTAGCAATTACCATTTAATTATTAATTAATTTATCTTTTATCATTATAAGCCGCTTGATCGTTACTTACATAATCGACACCAAAACATCTGAGCTATCGTACGATTTTGTCGCCATTTTTTTTTTCAGTTTAATCTTATACTTATCATATAATTTTTTTACTCTTCTGATAATATGCAGTTTTAACATAATGTTTTTAAAGAATCTTAATCTTTCAAAGATATATAATGGGTTTACCTTATGCTGGCCAATGACGCTGCAGTTAGTGGGGCCAACTAATGGGGCCCGAGTCCGCTATTTTAAGTCAGCGAGTGGCGGGTTACTAAACGTTCCAGTGTACTTGTTATTGTGCCTAATTTTCGTATTCAGATAAGAACAGTCCCTAAAATTATCTGTAGTACATTTGTCATTAAACTAAAATTATCTGAATACGAAAATTAGGCACAATAACAAGTACACTGGAACGTTTATTAACCCGCCACTCACTGACTTAAAATAGCGGACTCAGGCCCCTGGGCGCACCGTTTTTAATATTATACATAGTATTACCATCGAATCGAAAAGAAGAAGAAAGATGTATAGAAACAAATTATAATGCTATTGGAATTTAATATGGCTTCCGTATACTAGGTTTAAAAATACTGTTTTATTTAGCAGTTCCATCGTTTTTGGGCTTGTTTCGTTCATACAATGAAGTACAATTTCATCAAAATGAAGAATTGCAGCACTTTCGGATTTAGGAAGATAGTTCTTTTTATTATGCTTTAACCAAATTTGTATTTTGTATGTTGAACTTATAATCTTTATGTGTAGTTTACTAGTAACTGAAAAATAAAAATGATTGTAATAATTATTTACAAAATATATCTTGAACTGTCAAAACGTTTGGTAGACTCTACTCGTGATCAGAGAGCTGGTTTGTTCCTTGCACAGAGAATCGGCATAGCCATTCAACGTGGCAATGCTGCCAGCCTTCTGGGCCCGTTTCCCACCATTGACAAGGATGACGATGAGTTCTTTGACGCGTGTTAGTTTTATTTATTTAAATATAAGATTTAATTTTAGTATAGTTGTAATAACATATAATACCGATATTAAATATTATTGAATAAATCGAATGATTTTTAATGCCTAGATTATTTGTTTATCAGTTTATTTATCACATATCATGTAATCTTTAGCTACCGAATTACTTACTAGAATCGCTTATCTAATGGACATTTAATAAAATAATATGCTCATAAAAAATAATTCATGTGTTTCTGACTACAAGTACATAGGCGAAACTCGTAAAAATCTCCTACCCATATTCTTTATCGATATTATAATAAAATTATCTACTGACGTCATAAGTAGGATGTTCTACAAAAGATAGGTAAAGATTGATTTTCAAAGCATTCTAATTATTTAATTATGAAAATATTATGGATGTTAATTATCTTAAGATTATTTGATATGGAAAATTTCTAGTTTAGACATTGCCATGTCATTGTTTTTGCCAGAATATGGAAAAACCGGAAATAAGAATATATTTTTTTTCCCCGTTATCTCGAATTTGTCGGTCTAATGTGGGGGTCGATCGCAGAAACAAACAAGCGTACTGCGTTTTTAAATGATTTTGGCGATCTTTATGCAGCATTCGTGCCTTAATAAAACTTTCGTTAAGTGTAAAAAAGTTTGCCCCGTAGGTAAATAGGCTAAAGAAGTCCTTTTACAGCCATCTATGCAGTGCTGAAAAAGTATTGACGATTTTGGAAGTTCCAAAGCCATAGCCTGAGGTTAGCCCGAAAACAGAACCTAAATCTAAAAAACCTTAATTTGCGTTTGCGTGGATATACGTTCTATGCTTAATATGCGTTCTATCAAAGGTAAATTAAATATAACAGTTGTATACTTTATATTCAATGTTTTCGGCCGATAATTATAGTTGGCCTACTATTAAGAGCTAGTGTATCGCAAGAGTGCAACTTTCAAGGCTTAATCCGAACACCAAACGATACCACTTTTGCGTTCGTCCGTCCTGCTTTCTTAGCGATATAATACACGATTTTCCTACACAACGTCCGTTCTTTTACAGATCTGCAAAGCCAACTGCCTACTTCAACAAGTGCAACCGGATGCAAAAATATCCGATTAATACAAGATAAAACAACAGGAAATAAATATCGGATTTAGTCGTAAGTATAATCGATAAAATTTTACAAATATAGCACTTTTCATAAAATCGGTGTTAACTCGGATTATCTTTGTCGGGATTAACTACTTATTCCTGGAAGGTGTAATCTTTGATAAAATTGTGTTAATATAAATCGGCTGTTATTTTATTTGACTTAGTTATTGTGTCAAAATGTTCACTCTCGGAAAGTGCGTTTTAATTTTGTGCGCTGCGGTCGCAGGTAATCTTGATTATTTAGTTTAATCTTAGAACTTTATACTAATATAACTTTATACTTTAGACTAAACAGTTTTAACTTATACATTCGTATTGAATTTATAGAAGTTCGCGTCGCGTTAATCTTTAACAATTAATGAATTAATGTTAAGTAATTTTGCCAGTATTGCTTTTAGTTGGTCCATGTTGTTGTCTGATATAAATGACTGAATATTTAGTAAGTTGTCCAGTAACTGATGTGTTAAACAATATTGTCTTCAAGTATATAAATGTATCACAGTAAATTGCGTAATGTGGTCGTTATATAATTAAGTCAACATTATTAACAAATTTTGATATTGTTTAGAATTTAAACATGAGCTTCATTTAAGATTTAATATATGCGAGACCTAATATGTTGTGGTTAAAGCTAAAATCTAAATAGTTGCAGAACATGACATTGAATGACAATTTAACTAGATTCTTCCCAGTGTATAACTATACACTGGGAAGCCACGTTTATTTTTTGAGATTTATTCTTAACGATATACCTTTAACTAAAAGCTATGATTATCTTAATTCCAAATGTTTGTTTTTCTGTACTAAAATGAAATTTAGGTAAACGTAAGCGCCTGGCCAGCGCCTTGCCAGCGCCTAATATAGTTCCAATTATTTAGTATTTTTGGAACTTTGGAAGTAGACATTTAATATATTTTGTATTTTTACAAGCTAATTCAAATATATTTTTAACAAGACTTTTTGTAATTTAGTTTATCAAACTTTACCTAAGTTTTATAACCTCCCAAGTTTATCTTAATCTGATCCAAACCAGAGTTATAAGTCCATATAGTTAATAATAATAGGTATTTATTTCGAATTGCTGCTGATCATGTCAGCTCTCCTGCCGAAGTTACGCATGCGTAATACCTGGGCTCCGGCAAAGGCAAAGACGGGACCGGGGTGCGTATTGCCATTGTGTATATCAGTACAGACACCCATAGTCTGCACTCGATCACTTTGTGCTCTTAAAAATAACAAAACTCTAAAGCAAACTACGTATGACTACAGACCAGTCTGTATAAGTATACAGTTTGCTTGCATATTTTTAAAGCAAACTACGTATGACTACAGACCAGTCTGTATAAGTATACGGTTTGTTCGCATATGTCTAAAGCAAAATGTGACCGTGTTATTGTTTGTGGTTCACTGTTGTTTGACAAAAAACAAATGACATATTTTCATTTGTCAAACAACGTTTGAAAAAGTAATCATTTGACAAACTTTCATTTGGCAAACATATTACTTTAAAAACAATTTTGTAAATTATTTGTATATATATAAGGTGCTATAAAAATATCTGCCACGGCTTTAATGGGAGGGAGTATTGTGTTTATAGATTACAATAGTGAAGAACTTTCGTACCCCGGAACAGTTAATTAAATTTTAGAAAATAAAATTGTTAAATTAACATTGACTCTATTCTGCGTAACGTGGTTCACAAATTACGTGAATTCGGTGCGGAGCGGCAACAGCTTAGGACACGGGATGGTTTTATACTAATAAATCAATTCAAATTTATACGTTATTTTTTTTGTATGAAAAAAAATATGATAAATAATCAATAATTTATCTATACTATTGTAATCTATAAACACAATACTACCTCCCATTAAAGCCGTGGCAGATGTTTTTATAGTACCTTATATGTTGTAGATTTAGCATACAATGTTTTTTTTATGAATATTTTGTCTAATGAGTAGTTTGTCAAACAATAGTTTGTAAAATAATAAATTTAAAAGTATAATTTTGTCAAACGTTGTTTGTCAAATGAAAATTTAAAAAACAAATGTACCTATCTATCTTTGGTGCGAAAGAGACAGATTGTGTTTGCTCTGCACTCGCATGCAGTTTGCTCACACTGAAGCATACCATTGTACATACCACGGCAGCCAAATTGTCTGTACTCGTATGTGTTTTGCTCTCACGGATTAGAGCAAAGTGTATTTTATTTCAGTCTGTCTCTGTACTGATATGCAGTATGCTCTCTAGCTACAAGAGCATATTGCGTGCGATTACAGAGCAACCCCTGTCTGTGCTAGTATACATTATGGCAATACGCGACCGGGGTGTTTTATTCGGTGCAAGTCCGACATGTATCCGCCGCTCACTTGGCTGAAGTCGTTCGCATTAAACCCTAACCAATAACTCTAAATAAATATGTAATATAAATATGGAATAATAACAAAGTAAAAAATAACCTACTTAGTTCTTATCTGTTTATAATACAGTAATTTATAACGGTCATAAATATGCTTCGAGCATTATTCATTGAATGTTAATCCCGCTTAACACCTTCCGCTGATTAAAGTAATCGGTTGGTTTGAAATACAAATACATAATCGATAACATTTTAGTATTCTACTTTATTATAGAACTAGGTGTGCCTGCAACTTCGTTCGCGTGGATGACGAAGCTTATCAATGAGTCTTTTACCATTAAGGCTGCACACGCGACGGAAGCTTAAAAAATTGAGTAACTTCTCCCGTTTTCCCAACATTTCCCTTCACTGCTCTGCTCCTTTTGATTGTAGCGTGATGAAAAGTATACTATAACCTGCCCAGGAGTATGAAGAATAATTGTACCAAGTTTCGTTAAAATCCGTCGAGTAGTTTTTGTTTCTATAAGGAACATACAGACAGACAGACAGACAGACAGACAAAAATTTTACTGATTGCATTTTTGGCATCAGTATCGATCACTAATCACCCCCTGATAGTTATTTTGAAAATATATTTCATGTACAGAATTGACCTCTCTACAGATTTATTATAAGTATAGATTATAATTTAATATTTAACTTCATTTAAATGAATTAATAATATCTCTAAAAGTTCCCAGAGCGGCGTTGCCAGCCCGCGCGGTATTAACTCTCTTATGTATTAGGATACTCAATCTGATTTCTTGTTTATTTTCAGCAAACGGGTTCTCCCTGGGACCGACCGACGTCATGTTTCATTTATTCACAAGGTTAGAAATACAATTACAAAGTATGTTATTATAATAACTGACGAATTAGATTTATTCTACTGTCCTAAAGAATTTTCATAGTCTAATAAGACGAAAGTGAGACATACATTGAGTATTACTTCAATCATTTCAGGTTTACCCTTATTGGAATTAGTTCTCACTAATATTCAATTATCAGTATCATTTTATCCTTTTTGATGAATACTATTAAAATATTTTAGTCACTCACTTATGTAAACATTTTTTTATGAAGTTTATAACAATAATGCAAACAAATGCAATGTAGTTACCTGACTTACGTTTTTTTTAGGATCAATCCTCAGATCAGCCAGGTGCTATTCCCTTCGATAAACTCCATTACTTCGTCTTTCCTCGACCCTAACGTAAAGACCGTCATCACCATCCACAGCCACGGCGAGGATGTCACAGGAAACGCCAACGCCTTCATTGTTAATGGTAATTAGTATATATTTACCCCAATAGACATTATTTTGCATCATCAAACCAATTGATATAATTGTATCCACACAAGTTTGTAGGTAGAGAGCTCACAGACAAGCGTACAAGCGCCGGTGCCAGTCTCCCTGATAAAGTCGTACCTTCATTTTACATAATATGCAGATAAACTTAGATCTATCAACTTCAAAAAATAAATAAAACATAAAATAATTAAATTATTAATAATCATTATGTTATAGTTTTACACTATCGTATAAATATCGAGGATAAGGCCTCGATATTTATACGACCACAACTTTAATCAATACATTTTAGCGATCATTCTCTTTATAATTCTAACAATAGTTTGGGTCAATTCAGCCTCCCACGAAATAAAAGCAAAAAAAAAACCAAATTAAATATATTATCTCCATCAGAAAGGTGTAAAAAGTTGATGGCTAACGTCAAAACCACTGCCTTACATAACTCATATCTTAAGTACTTGTTCAATAACAGAAGAGACTAAATTATAATCGTATTTGTTATAGCTCACTTAGAGGCTGAGAATGTCAACATTCTTGCCGTGGACTGGAGCAGAGGCTCCTCCATGTACACCGAAGGCCTGGCCAACACGGAGCAGGTCGGTAAGGTCATCGCAGACTTTATCAACATTCTGTCCATCAACTTCTCTTACTTCCCGAGTGAAATCCGCATCGTCGGTGTTGGTCTCGGTGGACACATCGCGGGAATTGCCGCCAGAAATGTCATTGGAGACATCCCTCACATTTATGGTAAGTTGAAATTAGATTGATTTATTTATTACCTATTTAATTCACAAACACTTAATTTTCCGTAATACTTTTCCAAATCAATTGTCACCTCATTTTTATTTTCACTATTTATATTTATTAGCATATTTGTTAAGAAATAGTAGCGTAAAATTAACCTTATTTGTAAGCGTTACCGTTATTATTGCTTAAACTCATGTTTGGCATATAAATTGCAAACACAGTATCGGTAATTTCTATACAAAATTTGCACATACGCAGCGTAGGCCTGCTAGGCCCTTTTTTCCCCTTTTGTTAGTATGTATTTTAAACATTTATCTTTTAATTTACAGCGATCGACCCCTCTCTACACGGCTGGACTCACAACCCCAACATCCTGAACAAAGATGACGCCGTTGTTGTAGAGGTTCTCCACGCCACCGCTGGTATTCTTGGCTACGACTTCCCCTTGGGCGACCTTGACTTCTACCCCAATGGTGGTACCTACCAGTTCGGATGCGGAGTCGACTCAAACTGCTCCCACATCTACGCATACGCCTTCTACGCCGAATCTATTACAAGGGCATCGGGAGCTAACGAATTCGTTGGTACCAAATGTGAAAGCTACGAAGAGGCTATCGCACAAGACTGCTCTGGTGAAAAGGATGTTGTTTTCGGTGGACTAGAATCTAAGGCCGGGTAAGAATTTTTATATATTAGAGTTTTACCAATAGAATTACTTTTTTTGTGCAAATCTGTAACAGATCCCTTCGCACTAAAAATATTTCCTCGCTTAAGAGTCTATTCAGTTCCGCAAGGTTAACTGTTAAAGGTTACTTACTGGCTTAGCTAGTGCTTTCTTGCCATAGTTATAGACTTGATACTAAAAGTCAAATGCCGCTGCTTATTCGTCTAGGTCTAATTACAGTGTTATTAAAAAAATACTCTCTAACGTATTAAATTGAAGTACATTTTCTTTTTATCCGACCGCTAAGGAAGGGTTATGTTTTTCAAGGATATTTTGTTTTAAATTTTGTTTTTTTTTGTTTTAGTCAATCAGGCATCTACAGCTTCACGACCAACATGGTGCCACCTTTCGCCCAGGGTTAAGTTTTTCCTTGAAAATAAATTTTACTCTGATTAAAATATATTTTATTTAATGTTGATTTATTTATTCAATTGCAATTCAAAATTGTATTCCAATTAACGTTACATAAAGTAATTATATTTATAAGTTAATTAAATTAATTTGAATTATTCAGTTTGAATCATTTATTAACAGTTCCTAACTACAAGTTATTATTACAGTATTACCATAAGTAAGCTCTACTATATGTACTTCTAAGGAATTAAAAAAATCAAAAAACAACTGAAAAAATAAATATTATTTACAGCGTTCACCATTTATATACCAAGTTTGAGTTTTACAAAAAACATAGTACTGCTTACATGTACCTAAATTTCACATTGCGCTACAACTTTTTATTTGTAATGTCCTTTGCTACTCAGTCAAAAATGAACTATAATTACAGTAGCATAAAGTTAATGTTTGCTTAATTGGAACTACATCAGTTGGCACTAGATTTTAAATAGACTACATTTTTTTATTGATAAGCAAATAACAACAACGATTTTATTTAACATAACTAATTAACATTATTGAATGGATGTCACTATCTCTTTATCTCGTAATTAGTGTTTGTTATTTGGGGTTAGTTTCCATTCGTAATCATCAATCATCTATCAAATCTGTGCTTACTGATTGACTGATTAATCAACACAGCCCAAAAAAAAGTTAGACCTAGAAAGCTAATGTAATATATAAAATAGGTTTGTTCTGTAGGTACCGCACTAAACATCTATTCAAACTGAAAGGGAACGAAAAAGCAAAATTAATAAAGTTTTAGGTGTGTTTTTATAACTCTGACTATATCTATACTAATCTTATAAAGCTGAAGAGTTAGTTTGGTTGTATCTCTGAAATTACCAGTCGGATTTTAACAAATCTTTTTGCATTTGATAGTTAATTTTCGAGGGGGTATATGCTATCAAAACCAAAGAAAGATGTTGGTGTAATTCTATATGTAGTTAGTTTAACTCTTCTTAGGCTACTTTCTGTCGATGATCGAAATCCATTTTATCTATTTTTATTGATGAACTTCAATCTAGCACAAAACAATAGAAAAACTACAAAACATAAACCAATTAATTATTTACACCAGACCGTGTATTTTTTGTTTTTAAGTGCCTATGCGCATTTGTTTGTATGTAATTATCACGGTGGAATCAGTCAACACAAATTTCGTTATTTCCAATTGTCTTTAAAACATACCTAGATACTAATATCGAAATTTATCATAATAATGTTATCTTAACAAACCTCATTAAAAATTAAAATATGTGAGTTTGTTAGTTTGTTTTGGCAATGAAGCAACTCTCTGCATCGGAAACTAAAGATTCTATCTACACTAATATTATAAAGAAGAAAGATTTGATTGTTTGTTTGTTTGTTTGTTTAAAATGAATAGGCTCCGAAACTACTTGACCGATTTGAAAAATTCTTTCACTGTTGGGAAGCTACACTATCTCCGGTGAACATAGGCTATATAAAATTTTCAAAAAAGTTAGGGATCCATACTAAAACCTCAATAATGTAAACCAAGGTGTGAAAAAATTACCAAAAAACTTTCTTGCATCGCGTGCGCTGCGAAAACTTTTGATTATAGAACAAAATAATGTACTACGTCTTTGTAGAACATATAATTATCTACAAAAAGTGTCGCGACAGCATATGTCTAACTATTATAGTTAGGTCACAATAAGAGATATTTTATTAAAAAAAATATTATTGAAAGGACGCCGCTAGAAAAGGCTCTTTATTTGTTACTTGGTATTGATCCTTATCAAAATAAATTACTTCATAGTCAAGACTGCTTCAATACCTATATGTAACTTTTTGAATTATTCACTTTTGACATTCCCTTCGAAAGATATCACGAGTTTAAAATATAAGAATTAGAAAAAAAGTCGCGTGAGTGTCGCTCACTCTGCTCGGCTAACTATGCGATTTAAGCATCACTGAGGTACGGGAGTGTCTATACTAATATTATAAAGAGCGTAATAGTAGTAATAACACAGAAACCTTCAATCCTAACTTATTAATAATGTGGTAAATACCCGTGCGAAGCCGGGACAGGCCGCTAGTCACTGAGATAAAAACATTAGGCTCGGCAGAAACGTGCCAGTGACCACAGCCACCAGTGGTCAGCGACAGCGACTTAACACTTTTTTTACATATTTGTATAGACGGAGTGCACACGTGTAGCTGGTGGCGGCTACTAACTACAACAGTGTCTACTGTTACATGTGGTCTATGTCTACTGTAGTGCATGACAGCCACCGGTGGGTAGGCCGAGCCTTATTCCTGAATGTCTTTCATATGCTACAGTTAATGATGAAAGTCCACGCGGGTGGAAGCGCGGACAAAAGATAGTCACCAAATAATCTATAAAAAAATATCGTGATGAGTTGAACAGTGATGTTCCTAAATTCCGAATAATTATCGTATTTACTATTAACGGAAAATATTACTATGGCTGATTTATCCAATCCTGTAAATATTGTCAAAAAATGATAAAGATACTGCAGAAACACAAACACAGACAGAAAGTAGAGTGATAAAAATAGACTTCACAATAAACAAAAAGTCTAATAGAAAATGTAATAATTATTTTCTACAGTAAAAGCAATTGTGCAGAGCTATGCTTCAGATACATAAAATCTTTGACTGACTAGCTTGTTAGGTATTGTATGTACATTCTGCATAATATGTAAATTTACCTATGTTTCACAAATAAAATTCTGATTCTGATTCTTTATTGGAGAGGATAAATAACTCTTGCACTTTTATCGAATATAATTACAGTAACGAGTAGTACCTTGGATATTAGGCAGGACTGATATTATTATAAAACCGAATAATTCGAACAAATTCGAATGTCATCGATTATACAAAAATGATTAATAATTAAGTGTTCTGCGCGTCTCTAATGTGTTTTGAATTAGAAATCACTATCTACTATATGATTGATAGTGATGACTTGACTCTCCATGCAGATAAACTGCACATTATCTATTTTAAACTGATAGTATTGACAATATATAAACCCGGACAACAACACTAATTGCCAAAAGTAAGTGGAAACATGAAGATTTTCATCGCATTTGCAGCCTTCGTAGCGTGTTAGTATTATAATTTATTATTTTCTTAAAAAAAACAGTGATTTTATACCACAAAATATTATCTTTGATATTTTTTTCGTAACGGTGTTCACTAGATTGACGTCGACTTAATTTGAAATGGCTGCACTTTAGCGCCAAGACGAAAAGAGAGCTCAGACTGTCTTAGGTGTGTCAACCAAATTTTCTCGGTGGCATAACATGGTGCTTCCAGTTCAATCTAAGGGTAGTAAACACCACGAATAGGGAAGGCAACATTTATAAGTACATTAAATTGTTTATTGAAATCATTAAAAATGTCTAAGTCCTTATCTATACTTATAATAAATCTGTAAAAGTGAAAATTCTGTACATTGAAAATATCAAAAAAATAAATGGCGGGGGTGTTACTAGACCGACACAGAAACCAAAAGGGTGTTAAAAAAAAATTTTTGTCTGTCTGTCTGTTTGTTCAGGTATCACGCAAAAACTACCGGTTCGATTACGATGAAATTTGGTATAATAATTATTCTTTATTATCCTGGGCACCACACTGGGTAGTTTTTATCCTGAAAAAGTATAAACAATAAAAAACAAACTTAATTTTGCGGTTAAAAACTCATTGATAAGTTTCGCCATCCACGCGAACGAAGTCGCAGGCACAGCTAACATATTTTACATGGGTTCTAAATTAATGTTCCAAAATAATTTCCAGTGTGCTCCGGTCATGCCATCCCCACCGTCCCGGGAGACAACAGCCACTATGTGGAGGGCGAGAGCCGCTACGTCTGGATGCCGGACGGTGAGGGCAAGCCGGTCCTGGTGGACCTTGATGAACCAGTCGATCACGCTCTAGTGAATGCTAGGAATGGAGCGAACAACCAATATTGGCTTTTCACCAGGTGACTAATTACAATATACATATTTACGTATTTCCGGTCCACCACAGCAAACATTGAAAGTAAAACAAATATTTTTGTATCATTTAAATAATGGAAACTTTTACTGCTGCGTGAGCCTTAATGCGGTTTTTTCATTTCAGACGTAACCCCAACAATGCTCAAATTCTCGTCAATGGCAATATTAACTCAGTCCGTAACTCCAATTATGCGTCCAACCGAAACTTGAAGGTCATCGTCCACGGATGGAACAACAATGGAAACTCTCCTTTGAATCCTCTCATCACATCGGCTTTCCTCGCCGTTGAAGACGCTAACGTCATCGTAGTGGACTGGCGCAGTCTTGCTGGCTCTAGCTACAACAATGCTGCCGCCGGTGTCCCTGGTATTGGTCAGCACCTCGGAAACTTCCTGGTGTGGCTCATCAACAACGCTGGAGGCAACTGGAATAACGTGCACCTGGTTGGTCACAGCTTAGGAGCTCATGTTGCTGGAAATGCCGGACGTCAATCTGGTAACCGTCCCCGTCGTATCACAGGTGCGTTACAAACAATGGTATTTTTTTCCAGAAAATTATTATACTTGAACTCAAAACCTCACTTTTCGAATGAAACTAACGTTCAGAACCTCCGACATTAAATCATTTACCATCTTTAATCGTATTGTGTGGAGGGACAATCTCAATATAATATAAAACGATTAATTGTTTTTTATTTTTCTAGGTTTGGATCCCGCTGGTCCCCGTTGGGGCGGCAACGGCAACGCATTGAACAGGAACAACGGTCGCTATGTCGAAGCCATTCACACTGATGGTAACATTCTCGGTATCATGAACCCAATTGCTGACGCCGACTTCTACCCCAACGGTGGTAAAAACCCACAACCTGGCTGCTCAATTAGTACCTGCTCTCACGGCCGCGCTAATGACCTATTCGCCTCTACTGTTCGCTTCAACCGTCTGGTCGGAAGAAGGTGCGCCAACATTTGGGAAGCTGAGCTCTCCACTTGCAACGGAGCAAGCTTTAACATGGGCAATGCTAACTTGGGCAAATCAGGGTAAGTTTCAGTGTCACTGAAATCAATCCAAGCTTTGAATGTCTGATCTATTTTCACATTTATGTATTTAAGCCTAATCCATTCATAACAGACGAAAGCCAGTACAAAGCAAAGGTTTATTTATTAAAGTACTGAAACAAAATTTAAATTCCAAATCTTAAAAAAACTACTTATTAACCATTTTTTTTGTACATTTACAGAAGCGGTCTTTATGGACTCAGAACTGGAAGAACATGGCCTTTCTAAACTGGAAATACCTATAAGTGTAAATAACATCATAATATGACTAAATAAACTATTTATCTGAATTTATAAATAATTTGTTTTCTTACATTATTCCCGCCAAACTGAGTTTAGTACATACATCCAAATTAAAAACAGATACCCAACGATTTCGCATCTAGCCAAATAAAAAAAAAGCAACGTGTAATAAAATTGCACTTTTCAGCAGTTCAATTATTTTCCTGTTTAAGTGGAAAATACAGAAGTTGGCTTTATATACATTTCAAAAAGACGTCGAAGTGTCTTCATTCCAATAATCTTATTTATTTAACTTATTCCTTACAAGTAAGTTTTTGAATAGAAGTACAGCAGATTTCTTTTATCCTTTAAGGAAATTTCTTGCTAAAATTGTTACATCCAATAAACTTTTTATTTACAATTCTACACTTAAATCTAATATAACAACAAACACTTACAACTACTTATACTAAAATTAAAAGAAATAAAAATAACACGCGTCAAAAAATTAATCGTCATCCTTGTCAATGGCGGGAAACGTGCCCAGAAGGCTGAAGGCAGCATTGCCACGTTGAATGGCTATGCCGATTTTCTGTGCAAGGAACAAACCTGCTCTCTGATCACAAGTAGAGTCGACCAAACGTTTTGAGAGTTCCTTAAAAAGATTTCGTGCACTCGGTCCCCATGTCCCGAGCGTTTTAACCCCAAAAGGCTCGAAAATATAATTACCCATTAGGTTAATATATTTTCGCCGCTTAAGGGTCTCCGCAGCTCCAGCAGCAGCGCCAGGAGAGGCCGCCGAACTTAGAACGTGGGATGGCGCACTGGTGTCGACGCACGTTGCGTCCCACACCAAAGGCCGACCCAATTTCTAAGGCAACAATTACATACCGCCAGGTCATTCTTATTATTTGCGTGACGGGATATACGCCCTGCGCTCCTGCTGCAGGACAGGCCATGGTGACCGAGGCATTCGACTGTTTCACCGCATTGATAACGATAACATGTGTGTGACACAAGTATACCTAACGAATACTGATAGCGGGCTGGAAAGTATTGTCATCCTAAATCGTACCAAGAGTGGTTGACGGAAGTGCCTGTAACCAGAGGCCCGATTCTCATTCTCCCACAGCCAGCAGACGCGCGCGCTCTGCAGTGTTGGTTGACGTATTTATTAATTCTTTCCGTATCAAACTGCAAAGCGGCTCGTCCCACTGCCTCTGAGAAGAACTTTGCTCGTGTAGATCTGTGCCTGGGCAGGACAGTTCCTAACTATTTACTGCCTCAGTCATACACAGAATCTGAAAATCAACCAGAGAAGACCAGATTTGCCTGGTTAACTTTTCAGTGCCGTGGACCGAAGACAAAAATGCTGGTAAGCCTAAACTGGAAACTACGCACACCTAGCGCACCAAATCGGTCCAATCTTTACATAAATGGAAAATTAATAACACATGTAGCTATTTTTTTAGAGAGGGATTGAATTACATTACATTCTTTTAATGCTGGATTATAAAATTAGTAATGAATCACTTATATCATTAATCGGTTAGATATAAAACATGTGTATAAATCACTGCTGGGGATTTCCAAATTATTTGTAATCTGGGCAGTGAAACTTCAGGCCATTTTCGACCTTCAGCAAGATAACTTCGTTGTGGATAAAATACGTTTTTCTTTTTTCTCAAAAGCACAGCATTTTTAAGTTATAACTTAAGACACAAGAACCCTTAATAGGAACTGAATAGATTAAACGACTTGGTGTTACATGGATTTTTACGGTAGAATAACGGAGTTGCAAGACTTGTTTTTTTTAAAGTTATGCATTTGATGGCATGCAATTTACTTATCATTATTACATAAATATAGGGAAAGCACTAGAAGGCCGCGCACACAAGGAATGCTTCAAGCAGTCAGTATTTACAGCATCAAACTGCGACCATAGCAACTTCTATAGCCACACATGGTCTGCTAGACTTCATTTGTTCCGACTTTTTTTAAAAACAAGGGGCGAGACTCGCTCGTGACCTTTCAGAGCGGTCGTCAGCTCGCGCAGTCCGTGAACATTGATCAGTGACGAACTGCTCTTGCAGATCGTGTACGGGCTACCAAAAACTGTCCAATTTTGACTGGTCTGTTGGTCTAGTGGTTAGTGACCGTGACTGCTATACCGGAGATCGTGGTTTCGATTTCCACCCGTGACAAATCTTTGTGTGATGAGTATGATCATTTGCACTGTGTCTGAGCTCTGAGTGTAATTCATCTATAATATGTATGTGTGTTTTTAGAAATGTAAGTATGTTTATCAGTTGTCTGGTTACCATAGCACAAGCTCTGCTGAGTTCGAGATCAGGTGACCTTGTGTGAGTTGTCCTAGGTTATTATAAATATATTTACTACCAGAGACGGCAAAGCAAGTAGCAAAAATTGGGAAAGAGTGTGGAAATATGTATAATCCCGCTAAAAGACGAAAAGAACGAAAAGAACGTCGACATAAGTCGACGCCTTAACCTTATGGAACAGAACTCTAGAGCAACAAACCTCTAAATTCAGAATGTGCCCGAAAACCGCTCAGAAAACCTGCTTACCACGGTCCTGCAACTGGGCAATACTACCAATAGTGGAGTTGTGGAAGCCGACATAGCTCACTGTACCAGGATCGCAAAAAAGGATACTCAAACTACCCGACCTAGATCTATTCTAGTAAAATTCAACACCCCACGCATTCGAGACACATTCTTCGCTGCCACTATCAAGTACAACAAGAACAATGCTAATAACAAGCTAAATACAAGCCACCTTGGTATTGCCTCGGAGATCCCAGTTCCCATTTACGTGGCAGAACATTTATCGGCAGAAAATAAGGCATTACACGCAGCAACTCGAATTCGTGGCAAATCACTCGGGTATAAGTTCGTCTGGGTGCGCAATGGAAGAATATTCATTAAGAAAAACGAACAATCTGAACGTATTGTTATCACGAATCAGGAGCAACTAAAGTCTTTAATGTAAAATTGTAGATACTAGGACAAATATTAGCAAACTTTTGAACGTTTTTTGAGTTATAATTAGCTTCATTCAATATTTCACTTCGGGTTTATTATCAGAATGTACGCGGCCTTAAAACGAAACTTAATATGTTTTATCAAAACATGTCCTTACAAGATTATGATATAATTGTGCTTACGGAGACTTGGCTAAATGGTAGTGTTTACGATGCAGAATTATTTGACGACAGGTACGATATTTATAGACGAGACCGTGAATCCAGTCGTTATAGTGCGCGCCGGGACGGTGGGGGTGTTTTGATAGCGGTTTCCAGAAGGTTAAAGTCGTGTCGACTGCCACACCTGGAATGTTCATGTGAAGATTTATGGATCAACATCGAAACTGCCCCGCATGGTACAAAATCACATAAATTCCGTATCTGTGGCGTCTACTTACCCCCGCCTGTGACCCCTGAGATCATACAAATATTTTTAAATTCTGCCCAGAATGCTCTCGACCAAGGCGACCACACTCTTATATTAGGGGACTTTAATCTCAGTAACATAACCTGGAAAAATGAGCAAAACATAGGTCAAGCACAACCATATCCTAACAATAATAGTGAGGTGAATAAATGTTTCCTAGATTTTGTATCTTTAAATGAATTGGAACAGTATAATTATTTGCTCAACAATAAATCTAAAATATTGGATCTAGCACTATGTAATGTTGCGTTGCACGACTTTGGTCGCTGCACCAGTCACTTGGTTTCAGAAGATCCCTTGCACCCAACATTAGAGTTCTCTATAACTCTAAACATTAAATCAAATAACCTTCAGGCCAAACCGACAATAAAACCAAACTTCTTTAAGGCTGACTATGATAACATCACGGCAACACTAAATTTGATAAACTGGGAAAAGGAACTGGAAGGTCACCCCACAACGGACGAAATGATTGGTATATTCTACAACATACTGCATGACATCATCAAACAAAACGTTCCCATGAAAAAAATATCAGGCAATAAATATCCACAGTGGTATTCTAGAGAATTGATACGACTCCTTAAAGAAAAAAATAAATTTCGCAATAAAGTTAAAAAGTACAAAAATCCTTTAGACACTGTGTCTTTTGAGACACTGCGTGCTAGATGTGGTAGGCTTATGGAAGTCTGTTACAAAAACTATATAATCAGAATGGAAGAAGCTCTTAAAAAGGATCCAAAAATGTTCTGGTCATATATTAAAAATAAAAAGAAGGTTAAGAGTACCTACCCTGCAGAAATGTGTCTCATGGACAGGACAGCGTCGAATGGACGTGAAATCTGTAACTTGTTTGCCGAGAACTTTGCACAAGTTTACGGTACCTCGTCGACTATTAAGGCGTCAAACCAAGAGGATAGCGATTTTGCCTCGTCCGGATTCTGTAATCTAGAATTTGGTGCTGATGAAATATTCCTATCCCTAAAAGCCTTGGATGAGCGTAAAGGTGCTGGTAGTGACGGTATACCACCAGTGTTTATAAAACGATGTGCAAAGCCACTAACTAGACCTCTTATTCTCATCTTCAACAAGTCAATAATAACCGGTGAATTTCCTGGGAGGTGGAAGGAAGCATTAGTGGTCCCTATTTTCAAATCCGGTGAAAAGCAACAAGTGTCTAACTACCGGCCCATCTCTATCTTAAACATCTTCGGTAAAATACTTGAAAAGTTAGTAACTAAACGTCTTCATGCACACGTTAAACAATATATCACTCCACATCAACATGGTTTTATGAGCTCAAGGTCAACTTCCACAAACCTCATGGATTATATGACAGCCATATCAGAATCTCTTGATAAAAGGGTACCGGTAGACACGATATATACAGACTTCAGTAAGGCATTTGATAAGGTTGATCATTATATCCTACTAAAAAAACTGAACCAACTAGGAATAGGGGGGTCATTATTAAAATGGTTTCATTCTTACCTTGTCGGTAGGAATTCAAAAGTGGTAATTAATGGTCACCATTCCGACGCTTTTCCAGCTACATCGGGAGTCCCGCAAGGATCGCATTTAAGTCCTATTCTCTTTAACATCTTCATTAACGACATTACGTCATGTTTTAAGCATTCTAATTTCTATTTTTTTGCTGATGACGTAAAAATTATGAAACCAATAGTGACCAACTTAGATTCTGCACTCTTACAGGCCGATCTCGATAGAATGGTGGAGTGGTGTAGAATAAATAAAATGTCGCTGAATGTTGCTAAATGTCACTGTATGAAATTCTCCCGTAATAAAACAGTACAAAGCAACAAATACACATTGAATCAGCAAACACTACAGGAAGTCGTAGAAGTTCGTGACCTGGGAATTGTATTTGATAGTAAGCTGAAATTCGACAGGCATATAATGAATATCACCTCTAAAGCGTTTAAGGTCCTCGGATTTGTACTGCGTAATAGTAAAGAGTTTTCTGAAACCTCAACTAGAATTAAGTTATATAACACATTGGTCCGTCCAATACTAGAATATAATAGCACCGTTTGGAATCCACACTATGATATTTACATTAAGCGACTGGAAAGCATACAGAGACGTTTTCTATACCATCTTTGCTATAAGGACCGCCTGGCAAAAAAAATTAGAAGCTACGACCTGAGACTACAACATTACAAAATGTCCTCATTAGCAGATAGAAGGCAAGTTGTAGACCTCACATTTCTTCACAAACTGTTCAACGGGGCAGTTGACTGTGACGAGCTTCTTGGAAAGCTACAAATAAACGCACCATCTCGTCTACCGCGAAAATGTAACTATAACCTTTTCCATGTGCAGGGATCTAGAACAAACATCGGACACTTCGCCGTTTTGCCAAGGCTCTGTAGGCAATATAACACGTTATCGAAGCACAATGATCTGGATATAACATGCAAATTGCCAAAATTCAAAAGAGACATAAAACTTATATTGTTAACAAAGTTATAATATTTTTGTCACTTTGATCACTGTGATTTTTGTTGTATGGTTTCGCTCTTATTTTATTTTTCTTATTTTCATTGTCATTTTCATTCTCGTATATTTTATTTTGTTGTTTTATATTTTTTTTTTTTTTTTTTAATTGTATTTGTAATTGTATTTGGATTCATATTGGATTAAATTACGATCTATCAAACTGGTTGTACCAACCTAGTTATTAGTGAATGATGTGGCCGCCTATAATTGGAAGCGCACACTAGTATTGTACCTCTTCTCATGTTAATATGTATGTAATTGTGTAGCCTCTGTTGGCGATCCAATAAATAAATAAATAAATAAATAAATAAATAAAAAAAAAAATAAAAAAAAATTACGGAAGACAACTGCTTTGATATTCAGCAATCAACTAACTTTCCGCCAACAGCCGATCTAATTAGATAAATATAATGAATTACTATTAGGTAACAATTTTATTTCTTATCAGCCATTTAAGTTTTACTGCAAATGCCTATGACACAGGAGTCGCAGAGGCTTTTACTACGGCTTTTACAAAGATATGGCAGGATCCATATCTTTTCATATGGTTGTCCACATTTACAAAATGAGTCAAGTTGGTCCCACCACCTTCGTTATTTTAATAACTAAAACTATACTACTAACGCTTTGCTTTTCTTCCAAGGGAAGCAGTAAGATGTTAAATAATCTATAATCTTCCTCGAGAATTAGACTACAAAATATAAAAAGTTTTTTTTATAAGACTTATTTTCAGAGGGTCAATAGACTATGAATTAAGTTGATCGAATACATAGGCGTGCCGTATGGCCCGCACGCGCCGCACTCGGCAAATGCGGCAGGCAATAATATTCAAAACTAGCTGTGCCTGCGACTTCGTTCGCGTGGATGACGAAACTTATCAATGAGTTTTTAACCGCAAAATTAAGTTTGTTTTTTTCGGGATAAAAACTACCCAGTGTGGTGCCCAGGATAATAAAGAATAATTATACCAAGTTTCATCGTAATCGAACCGGTAGTTTTTGCGTGATACCTGAACAAACAGACAGACAGACAGACAAAAACCTTTTTTTTCACACTTTTGGGTTCGGTGTCGGTCTAGTAACACCCCCCGCCATTTATTTTTTTGATATTTTCAAAGTACAGAATTTTCACTTCTACAGATTTATTATAAGTATAGATAAAATACGACCGATATGTCCGCCAATTTACATACACAGTGCATAAATTATTAAATAAATAAATATGCTATTAGTGTTATTACGGTATTTAGGACATTATCAAATTATAAATATCTCCTTCTTACGTGCTTATCCTACATTTTAAGTTTCATAAAAAAGCGAAAAAATATTTTATTATGAATATCCAACGTGCTTACAAATAAAAAACAGTTCGCTTTTCCTGCCGCATATAACGCAAAAACCGTGTCGAATTTCGACGGTTAGAAAATTATGGGAGTGGTTGTTATCCGCACTTTCCAAACAATCGCAAATGCAGCGAAGGCGACGCTGTCGTCGCGTTTATGTGATTTGCCAGCTTTAAACAACAAGAAGGACAGCAAATTTTAAATGATTGTACATCCCCATTTATACAAAGCTTCTTAAATAAGAATAAGCGGATCTGCTGGCAGAAATTTCTTAAGAAATAAGCAGCACATCATCTTCATCTTTGTACATCATTTAAATATATGTTACATTTACTAAACTGTTGTGTGTGTGTGTACATAAATTATTAAATAAATAAATAAATAAGATAACTATCTATTTGATAGTGATTTGCCACCTCTGGTAGATAAAACTGCACATTATCTGTATTAAAGAGATAGTAAGACATAGGCAACATATATAAGCCCTGGCAACGAGATCCATTGCCAAAAGGAAGGGCTGACATGAAGATTCTCATCGTAGTAGCAGCTTGCGTGGCATGTTAGTATTAAGGATGAAATTCACTGTTTCCAATTTTCGTAGTGAAGGTGTTGGATCTAAATAATTTGAAAAATAATTTCCAGTGTGCTATGGCCATGCCCTACCCACCATCCCAGGAGACAACAGTCACTACGTGGAGGGCGAGAGCCGCTACATCTGGATGGCGGACAGCGATGGGAAGCCGGTCCTGGTGGACCTCGAGGAACCCGTCGATGAAGCTCTACTGAGTACCCGGAATGGAGCCAACAACCAATATTGGCTTTACACCAGGTAATTAGTGGTCGTGGTCTAAATTAACCAGGGTCCCTAATCCTTAAAGTAAATGGTGTCCATAAGGCGTTGTCAATTTCTTGTATTTTATTCTTTTGCTACATGATACATTTTTTGTCATTATTTTGCTTACTATTTTGCCAATTATAAATTATTCGTTTTCAGACGTAACCCCGGTAATGCTCAAATTCTTGTTAATGGAAATATTAACTCGGTGCGGAACTCCAATTACGCATCCAACCGTGCCCTCAAAGTCATCGTCCATGGATTGAACAATAATGGACACTCGCCATTGAATCCTCTCATCACGTCGGCTTTCCTCGCCGTTCAAGACGTCAACGTCATTGTAGTGGATTGGCACGGTCCCGCTAACTCAGGCTACGGCAATGCTTTCAACGCTGTTCCTAATGTTGGCCAGCACCTCGGAAATTTCCTCGTGTGGCTCATCAACAACGCTGGAGGCAACTGGGACAACGTGCACCTGGTTGGCCACAGCTTAGGAGCTCATGTTGTTGGAAATGCCGGACGTCAAGCTGGTGGTCGTCCACGTCGTGTGACTGGTTGGTTTCAAACCCTTACGTTTATATAAATTATTTTACATTTTCTCTTTTTTTTTGCCAAAATCTCACAATCTTCTTTATTAAACTAACTAACTAATCAATAGCCAACAGTATTTTTTTTGTGAACTTATCAGGTTTGATAGTTTCTCCTTCAAAACATCATATCATCCGCAACCTATTCAGTATATTTGTGGTGGAGATTTGTAGTCCTAATGCATAAAAAAATATTTGTGTGTAGATTGGCAGTTCCAACGTAACAAAAAATAGTATAGTATTTTATTATCACAGGTTTGGATCCCGCCGGTCACGGTTGGCACAACAACGGCAATGCTTTAAACAGAAACTCGGGTCGATACGTGGAAGCCATTCACACGGACGGTCACGTTGCTGGTATCATGAGCGCAGTGGGCCACGCTGACTTCTACCCCAACGGTGGTAAAAACCCTCAGCCTGGATGCTACACCAGCTTCTGTTCCCACGGTCGCGCCAATGACCTTTTCGCTGCTACTGTCCGGCACAACCATCTGATTGGTAGATGGTGCCCCAACATTTGGGAAGCTGAGCTCTTAACTTGTAATGGAGCAAGCCTCCATATGGGCACTGCGAACTTAGCCAAAACAGGGTAAGCTATTCATAATTATTTAAACCTTTAGTAATGATCTGGTCTAGTTATAAGTAGCTATAAAGTATTACGTCCATCTCTAAGTTGAAGTTCGTAACCAATGTGCCGTCAAAAAATTCCGCCGTTTGTACTAGTATTTTGCAAATGAACATTGTATAGCTTAGTTTAGCGTTACATGTTTAGAGAATAGCAATGCAATTTGTAGTTCAAACGTATGTTTATTTATTAGAAATTCAATTAATTTTATTACATTTTAGACAGTAAAATATGTTTGCCGATAGCAAGGTTAAGAAAGTGATGAAAGTGAGAGGAAATGAACCACATAATAAAAAGTCCTTTAGCCCTCTGCTATCTAAGAATTATATTTTACTGGATACTGCTTATTTTCCAATTCTTTTAATTCACAGAAACGGCCATTATGCGCTCAGAACTGGCAGAACTTGGCCGTTTTAAACTGGAACCATCTTATAAGGTCTACAAAAACATACCACAAGGATTTCGGATTTGGATTTAAAGTGATTTAAAATAAAATGATTTATCTTTATTTCGTAGTTTTTATATTTGTTTTCTTATTTTTCCAATACCTAAACAGATTTTGTTTCATAAGCCCTGGAAAATTATTTATCCGTTTTCGTTTAGAATCTTGGTAACAAAGACCGAAATGTTTTCTTTTAAATAAAAAAATTAAATTGGAAACAAAACCAATTATGGGCAGACTTTACCACCGTTTATTATGTATTATTTTTTTACATTTCAATTACCTGTAAATTGCCAATCCGCAAATGAGCAAGCGTGCCTTCTGGAAAGAGGCCTGTGTCCAGCAGTGGGACGTTTATAGCCTGGTATTATTAGTTTATAATTGTTATATGGAATATAAAAAGAAATACGAACATGCTACGAAGGCAGCTAATGCCAGGACAATCTTCATGTTGGCACTAACTTCTGCTTGTGGATGTTGATGCCAGTAGGCCTACCCCGAAGTGGTATAACTCCCGGCAAATAAGTTACATTATACATTATACATAGACTTCTGGGTAAGGACGAACATCGTGTTCCTTAGTAAAAAGGTGTAAAATTAGACCCCCTGATCCCAATTTTGGAATTCAGGTTCCCTTAGGTTCAGGTCGATGTTTTTCTTTACCGTTTGTCAGAAGTGTTTTAGATTAAGAAAGAACATATGATTTAAACATAAACTACGAAATTCTTCACGTAGTTGATGTTTTACAGTTTTCATTTTCCATTCCCCTTTTTTTGTTACTGTTACATATCTTTAATTCATTTTTTTATTTATTTTTTAAATAGTAAATTAAAGAAATCGCTCGCTCACTAAATAGAGATATTTTTTTACAAATTGCATTGGAAGTTGAGAGTGATTGGCCGTAAGATTTAAAACCAAAATATATATTTATCTACAACAGTTATTATTCTAATTTTATTTAATACTAGCTGATCCCCGCGACTTCGTCCGCGTCAATTTCTGTTATTATGACCGCGATTAAGAAGTTTAAAAAAAAAGTATTTCTGCGTAAATGATAATTTTAGTTAATATTATGTTGATAAAACTCTGTAGCAAATAATTGGCAATAATGCATTAATTTCGACCAAATGATTACCTTAAAAAAGGTTATAGTGAGTCAATCTTAAAAGATAGACATATACTGTTGCAGACATTTTTTTAGATCATTTAAAGAGGAACAATTCTTTCATACATATATTTTGGGTAACTCGAACCGTTTACGCAGCGCACGCAACGGAAGCTTTCAAGTATGTATATTTTTCCCCGTTTTTGTGACATTTTTCACTGCTGCTTAGCTCCTATTGGTCGCAGCGTAATGTTATATATCCTAAAGCCGTCCTCGATAAATGGACTATCTAACACAAAAAGATTTTTTCAATTCTAACCAGTAGTTCCTGAGATTAGCGCGTTCAACCAAACAAACAAACAAACAAACAAACTCTTCAGCTTTATAATATTAATATATATTAGTATAGATTTCCATGTGTTCTCGCTCCATCTAAAATAAACCGGTTGTTTGTTAGCTTATTGCAAAGTCAAGAAGATCTCAAAACATGGGAACTTCCAAGTTGTGTCAAATATCATAATTTAAACTCCGGCTTCTAAACCGTTGATCAACACAATAATTTGTTAATCTTGTTCTAAGCGTTGGTTTTATTTAATTGTTAATTTTTCGATCGATCAATCACAGTCGTTAGCAGTTTATTTGACAACAGATTAAGTTAATCAGCCTTTCAGAAACCGGGGGTAAGTGCGCGAAATTATTTATATAATTATTATCTGTTGCTAAAAAAGATAAGCATCATAATTATTACTAATGTACTAAAGAAGCCCATCCATCAAAAAACCGTCACTTAACTAATTAAGCAAATCAGATTAATTTTATTTAGTACTAGCTGTACCCGCGACGATGTTCGCGTTCATATCAGTCATCTGTGCGAATAAATATAAATTAGACTGTGGTATAGAGGGTCACCATCACGAACTACCTAGACACCGGCTTCAGAATGTTCTTTTTATATATTAAAAAATTTACAAAACACATGAACACTTCAATATTATCTTGTTTCGCTAGATGAATGTTTCTAAGTAGTCTGCTATACGCAAAATGTATCAGATGTGGAACCTAGAGTTTTGTCACAAATATTGCTTGACACGTGCCAAAAAAAACAATTTACCGCTTTTTTTCTTTTGCAATAGTATTTCGTTGGTACAGCAGTCCCTAGTAAGACTACCGAGATCGGGGTTTTGGTTCGAAACCCCGAAATTCGAAATACTGAACTACGCAGTAAAATTGAAAGTAGATATCAATATTATTTACGCTCCGCTCTTCTCATCTCTGGTTTGGTGAAGTCCGGTTTTAAGACTAAGGTAGTGTTCTCATCTTAGTTAATAGCTACCAGATGTCAGTGCGGTGCCTAAGCCTAGAGTATATGTGGAAATAAGTTAAGGAACTTAGCAGCTAGGAACTATGTGGTCTGGTAATGGTGGCTGCTAATGAAAGGCAAAAGAGTGTGCGAGTGTGTTGTTTTTAAAGGGATGAACGACTGAGATAAGCAGGCTCCATTTTAATAAGGTATTTACCTGAGACCCGTGAAACTGAAAGAAAACGTTGACAATAGAGAGGCGCAGGATCAGAACTACCAAAACTGTGGTTAAAATTATTTATGACTGGAAACTAAGTAATAGACCAAGGACAACCGCATTCTACCCTGATCAAAGCCTTGGACTGGGGCTGTATCCTTAACAATAAAGTCGCTTTATGCTGCCCAGACGAAATGACGGCAGGTGGACTAAGACGGTGACAGAATGGTGGCCAAGGCATGGCAAAAGAAGCGTCGGTCGTCCGGGAGCAAGATGGGTCGATGACATAGTTAAAGTCTCGGGTCGAGTCTGAATGAGGCTGGCACAGGACCGTAGAAAATGGCACGAAAAAGGGGAGAACTATGCCCAACAGTGGGAGGAAAAGTTCTGTGGATGATGATGATACTGCCCAGCATAAGGTGCTGAGCTCAAATGATGCAATATTTATTTTAAAATGTAGAGAATGCGATAGAAAGTTTATTTTATTTTAGTTTTTGGGCCAAACTTCCAGTAAATAGGACACAAACTAAATGAAATTTGTAAACGAAAAAATAGAAGATTTATCTGGATCAACGCATTAAAACCCGTGTAGCAAGCTACCTTAAAATGAATATTAAAGAGTAAGTACTTACTAAAAAATTATATCATAAAAGATCATTGGGTTTTGAGTTAAAACAATAAAAATTTACAAATACAAAAAAAAACTTGTCCATGGAATTCTATAGATGACCAACAGAAAACATTACACATTACTTTGATGAAATAATTTAAAAAAGTTACTCCTGAATTGAAAAATAAGATTCCTCATAGATTACAACTATAAAATGATCTATGAGGAATCTTATTTTTCAATTCAGGAGTAAATGTCGGTGCCATAGATTTATATCTATGGTCAGGGCATTTACGCCAGATGTTCTTTACAGCATAAGTCAAAAATCAAGCATGTCATATTATGACATGCTTGATCTGCAATGAGCAACACACTTAAAATTTAAAATACAAACATAATAATTTTGAGCTTATGCATCGGTCTAGTAAAAAATGCACGACATAAAGTTGTTGCTCATTGCGAAAGAAACAACAAAATGATACAAAGATTTAAACTAATAAAAGTTAACCTAATAGAACACAAAAAGTGTTAGCTCGACTGAGACTTGAACTTGAGTAACAAAACATTCAAACGTATGTAACAAAAAAGACTCAAGAACAAAAATACAATCATTAACAACTGGATTTGAACCTGCAGCATGGACATCCATTTCCAATCTACAACCACCAAGCTGTTTACTACGACAGCTAGTTTTCCAAAAAGTATACTTCAATCACAATGAAGAATGGTCGCTATGGCTACCGTATCCTGCCATAGTTACCTCTTGTTTATATGTCAATAATGCCAATTTACGTGTGCAGATGAGAAAATGAATTTGGAAATTTAAAGCTCCACCCCGTATTACCTAGATATAGTAGCGTGTTTAAAAATAGCTAACAACCGTCTACGATTTACCAAAAACATTCTCTCAATTTTTTACTGCTATCAATTCAGTAGTTCATAATTGATACTGTAACATGAAATCTGACCCGCGGCAAAAGAATGTTGTAATTTACTGTTTTATTAGATGTATAGAAGAAAATGCGCAACTCCATCTATGTATTTTAAAAACAACTATTAACCTCGCCAACATGATCAAATTTAAATTATTTATATCCAAAAAGTAGTACTAATAGAATTATCTATACTCCGTTAGAGCATTTTCTTTGTACTAAAAGTTGTATTAGGTATATTATATTTTCATACCTTTTTACTATTTATTTACATTTTTCCGATGAATTTTCAGTACTGAATTGATGCCGACGCTTGACCAATAGATGGCGCTGTATGTCCGGAATAAATTTTATTTTTTATTTTATTTTTTGTAATAAAAACTATCCTATGTCCTTTCTCAAGTTCCAAACTATGTCTGTACCAAATTTCACACAAATCGGTTCAGTAGTTTAGGCGTGAAGCAAAGACAGACAGACAGACAGACAGAGTTACTTTCGCATTTATAATATTAGTTTGGATTTATTTGAATCAAAACAATTCTTTACATATTATATATTTTATATCATATCACAAATAGAGGTGCTGTAAGCTTTAGTTTAGCTTACGTTAGCGTGAACATAAAAATAATTAGTCAAAAGTATGAATAAAAACAAGCAACATAATCAGAGGAGAAACGAGGAATACCACCTCACTCTATCGCGGTGGCTTGAAACTGAAAATTAACAGCAAATCGATTTTTAGAAAGTCAGTTTGCAGATAGCAACTTTACGTTTTATCTTATACATCTTAATCACAGAATCTTGATGAATTACATACATAAAAAATAAATAAATTTAAAAAATAAAAAAACCCGACTGCATAAAAAACACTTTAAATAAAAACTGAAAAGTAAAAAACAAGTTCAATAAGTCTAGAAGTGTAGATAGCAATGTTACTGTCACAGTCGGGACCCATAATTAATGATTTTAGCCTAGCTTATTTAATGGGTCCCGACTGTTACAGTAACATAGCTATCTACACTTCTAGACTTATTGAACTTGTTTTTTACTTTTCAGTTTTTATTTAAAGTGTTTTTTATGCAGTCGGGTTTTTTTATTTTTTAAATTTATTTATTTTTTATTTAACACTTTTTAGTTAAAATCATAATAAATTTACTTAGCGTACGGCATTCGAGTATGTATTAAGTTTGGATAAAGAACAATTTTTCACATAGTATTTTTTTTTATACGTTAATGATATACCATTTTGGAATCCTCGTTACAAGCCCTTTAATTTGATACCCATATTGTAGCAAACATATTTTTTTTATTTTTTTTTACCTCAATCTATGGCACCTCGTGGCCGCCATGTTGGTTTTGGTTTGCCGTGACATATCTAAGAACACTTGGGTAATCGATACGAATCCAACGATACCCTAATTATTGAAATCCATTCGGCCGTTTCGAAGATATGAGGTAATAAAGAATATTACACACATACATACATACATACATACATACATACAAGATACGCGCGAAAAACATAACCCTTCTTGGCAGTCGGGTAAAAAGACGCGCAAAAAAATTGTCAATTGTAAGTCGAACGAAGGGTTTTATACCAAATTATCACAAAATAGCACAAACAGGTTCTAACATTCACTTTACTTATTTTTTTTATCCTTTGAAGGGATATTTTTTTTTATAATTTATACTATTTTTGTAGTCCTAACAAAATTTCCACTGTCAGTTATACTAAAGCCAATCTGGAAAGAGAATTATACGTTATTACTAATTACGCAATTATCAACTTTGACAACATGTGTTTAAGTTCATTTTAGAATGACAAATATTACCGAAAAGGGCCTAAAAGTAATTTGAATGTGATGGAAACTGAACTGTTAGTCATTGAATTAAGGTTCATAATCCCAAAGCACGTTCATTATTTCCTTAAAGTGGCTGATATATAGGCATTTGTACAAAATAATCTTTGCGTAAAAATTATCTTATTGTCAATCATGTTATTTTTTTATTAATTAGAAATAATTATCAATCACTTGTGCGATTAATAAAATTCTATGATGATAGCGATAGTAATGAGCATTATATAAACCCAAGTATCATCACCCACCAGCATAAGTTAGTGCCAACATGAAGATTGTCCTCGCATTAGCTGCCTTCGTAGCACGTTCGTATTTATTTTAACATTCTATTTATTTTTTACATTAAATAAGTAATTAATAATACCTATTATTATGTGAAGTGTGCTCCGGCCATGCTCTGCCCACCGTCCCGGGAGACAACAGTCACTACGTGGAGGGTGAAAGCCGCTACATCTGGATGCCGGACGGTGAGGGCAAGCCAGTCCTGGTAGACCTGCACGAACCCGTCGACCAAGCTCTACTAAGTTCCAGGAATGGAGCTAATAACCAATATTGGCTTTACACCAGGTATTTACTTTTAGTTGTCCGTCCAAAACAGGCTTGTTACCCTCACATGTTCCTATAGATGTGCCTTTAAATTCCGATAACTTGTTAATAATTTTAAATTGTATTTCCTTGACGAAAAGAGTTTTTATTTCAGGCAAAACCCCAATAACCCCCAGGTGCTTGTTAATAACAATATTAACTCAGTACGTAATTCTAATTACGGGGCTAATCGTCCTCTGAAAGTCATCGTCCATGGATGGAACAACAATGGACACTCTCATTTGAACCCTACCATCACATCGGCTTTCCTCGCCGTCCAAGATGTTAACGTCATCGTAGTGGACTGGCGCGCTCTCGCCAGCTCTCCTTATAACACTGCTGCCGCTGGTGTCCCTGGTATTGGTCAACACCTCGGAAACTTCCTCGTGTGGCTCATCAACAACGCCGGAGGCAACTGGAACAACGTGCACCTGGTTGGACACAGCTTAGGAGCTCATATTGTTGGAAATGCTGGACGTCAAGCTGGTGGTCGCCCATCCCGAGTGACAGGTTAGATGCAACTATCATATATTTTCATCAACTACCTTGCTTCTAAGTTAGTAAATGTTTTCGTTATATACGACATCATTGACATACTTTTCACCCCTCATTTTATTTCTTATAAACAGGTTTAGACCCCGCTGGACCCCTCTGGGGTGGCAACAGTAACGCGTTGAACAGAAATGCTGGTCGATACGTCGAAGCCATCCACACCGACGGAAACATCCTTGGCATCATGAACTCAATTGCGGACGCCGACTTCTACCCCAACGGTGGTAAACACCCTCAACCTGGCTGCTCACTTGTGAATAGTGCATGTTCTCACGGTCGTGCAAATGACTTATATGCCTCCTCAATCCGATCCAACCGTTTCGCAGCGAGACAGTGCTCAAACATTTGGGAAGCTGAGCTTTCAACTTGTTGGGGATCTACCTTGAACATGGGCAACGCTGTGATAAACAAATCAGGGTAAGTTATTTTAAGTTAATGCTTTATAAAGAGTAAACATATAACATAATTCAGATAAGGAAGTACAAGAAAGTAAAAGAGAGATGTGCATTACACATTGTTACCGTACTTTTTTCTTACCTTTTTTTTCTTTTGCAGAAGCGGTATTTACGCCCTCAGAACTGGCAGCTCCTGGCCTTTCTAACCACAAACTATCACACCGATACCGAGATAACCTAAGGTTTATACTTTATTAAGGGTTATACAACTCTCAAAAGATGGCTATTCTGAAATTATAATTTGATTTAAATTATTATGTTTTGTTTTTCTTGTATCTTTATACGTTCGTTCGCATTTAAAAGAAAAAAAAATAATTCCGGCCTGCATGCATTGCACCAAGTCTCACTACCAAAAATGGTCAGCAGCCATCTTGACTGATTTGGTAGAGATCTTTGCAGTTAGCCAGAGCCAGAGCGCAGGCTTTGACTGCTTCACCGGACTTTTGGCGAGGACCTTAAGGCCTCTCTAAGCCAGAGCAATAGGAAAAACTGACTACGTCAGCAACGTCCACTAAGGGCTCTCCCTGCGGATTCGGACCTCGACTTAGTGCGTTGCTAACAATCATAATAAGGCAACCTACTTGACTGACACAGCAACCATCGAGGGTTACTAAAATAACGTAGTGCTGAAACTCACTGTTTTTCTATTAGTAAACTGCCATGTTATTTTGTTGTCATGGTATTGTGAATATCTTTATTCTAAAATAAAAAGGGAAGGTCAGCGACCGATACCGGGTCTAAGTTAGTGTCTCACATTGGTTTGGAAGCTCCAAAGCTTTTGATTGTGTTGATCATGAGACACTTGCCCTTAAATTAAAACATTACGGATTACTAGGAGGATCTCTAGATCTAATTCAGTCATATTTAACAACTAGACTTAAAAAGCAGGTGTAGACGGAGTTACATCAAACCAAAAAGAACTATATTATTCAAACTTTAATAGTGGCATTAATGTTCTTTTCAAACGGTTATGTTTTAAACGTAATATTAGGGTATGTATCACATAAGGGTTATGTTTTACATGAGGGGTGTGTATCATATACGAGAATCTGATGTTTAAGTAAGAAATAGCTAAATAAAACGGGTTTTATAACATGTAAAAACTGCCTAACCCGGCCATTAATGAACATTTAAATCATAAAATGTTTTAAACATACATAAAACATACCATCACGCCTGTATCCCCGAAGGGTTAGGCAGAGGTGTACCAATGTACACCCACAGTTCGCCGGTATGTTTAGGTCCCATGTAATAGGGGGCGTATTGCCACTAACCGGGCACAAATCCAAACTCCGACCTGCTACTGAGAATTTCATAGAAAAACCCAATAACACCTTGGTCGACTTGGGAATCGACCTCTAGCGTAGCAGTCGCGCTTAGCACCACTAGGCCAACGAGGCAGTTGTTTTAAAATATATTCATAATTACACATTTAAATTATCCCGCAAAAATCGCAAAAAACAATCCCTTCGAAAAAAAACGATAACTATGACAGATTTGTGGCGTAACTAGGTAGTTACATACTTACTATAGTATGTACGTACATACTATGGTAAGTGTCAATAATAATTACGTGTGTTATTATTATAAGTTTTATAAGTATTCTTAGGCGTATGAGTATAGCATGGATAGAAACATAATGCGATCCCAAAATGATGTATAAGTTGAGTGATTTAATTAATAAAACCTTGTATCTTATAACTAAAAACCAAATTTCATAAATTTGTGTCACAGTATCGCTGTTTTCTTAAACACATTGAATTAACTAAAAAAAATATTTCCTAGATACTGAACAAAAATGTTGTTCGATTTTTTTTTTCAAAATTTGGTTTATGGCACTACCAGTCATCGACAGGCGTAAGTAGACAAATGCTGATAGCAATATTGTGAAAGTCATTTGTATAAACAACTCAGCGATGAAATATGATGCGATAACATTACTGTAATACTTTTATTTTCAAGTAAACAACGAAATTGCTCCGCATTTTATTCCTCTTTTTTTGTTAAAGTAACAAATCTTTAACGCATTTTAATAAATTATGTATTTTTAGATATACTTCAGACTTTAAACGTCCCACTGCTGGGCACAGGCCTCTTCCCATATAGAGAACGCACGAGCATTGATCACAAAGCTTGCTCTCTGCGGATTGGCGATTTCAGATCCCAAATTTTGGAATCCAGGTTTCCTCACGATGTTTTCCTTCACCGTTTGTCAGAAGTGTCTTAGAATAATTAAGAAAGTACATATAACTTTAAAAAAGCCACATTGGTACCTGCCTGGGTTCGAACCTGCAACCTTGTGCATACAAATCCGTTCATTGAACCGCTAGGCCACCACGACTGTCTGTGTGATTTTTAGATAATCGAGAGATAATCATGATAAGATCGATTTTTTACAAATTTAATTGGAAGTTGAGAGTGATTGGCCGTAAGATTTAAAACCAAAATATATTTACCTACAACAGTTATTATTCTTATTTTAGTTAAAATGTCCATGTGTTCTCGCTCCATCTAAAATAAACCGGTAGTTTGTTAGCTTATTGCAAAGTCAAGAAGATCTCAAAACATGGGAACTTCCAAGTTGTGTCAAATATCATAATTTAAACTCCGGCTTCTAAACCGTTGATCAACACAATAATTTATTAATCTCTTTCTAAGCGTTGGTTTTTATTTAATTGTTAATTGGTTGTTAATCTTTCGATTGATCAATTACAGTCGTTAGTTTATTTGAGAACAGATAAGTTAATCAGCCTTTCAGACACCGGGGGTAAGTGCGCGAACTTATTTATATAATTACTAGCTGTACCCGCGACGTTGTTCGCTTATATCATTCATCTTTATGCATAAATATTTTGACTTTTGTATAGAAGGCCACCAACACGAACTGCCTACTGCGAGTAACTTTCCGTATGGCACAAATAAATCGAATTCAGGGTGTTCTTATTGAATATTTAAAAATGTATAAAACACATTTTCAAAACTCCAACACATTGTTTTGCTGGATTCATGTTCCTATGTAGTCCACTATTCGATATATATGTTACTGTAAAAGCTTGAACTAAGGTAAACCTTACGATTTACGCTTAAGGCTTAGCATTTACCGACATGAGTTGGTAAAAGTAAGTATTTCTGAAGATAGGACGATTTTTTCGGGCTCTTACCATTCGAATTTAGTAAATGCTAGGTTTTACCGCTGTCAGCTGGTAAATGTTGGTTTTAGGTATAACACAATGAGTAGTCAACTGGTTATTAAACGCCCCATCATCTATAAATAGAACGTCATTGTTAATAAAGACTAATTTTGAATAACATATGTCGTCGCTCGCTTCGCTCGCTCTGTTCCAAGGTCACAATATCTAACCTTTTTTTTTTTTTTTTTTTTTTCGGGGGGAAATCCTCATGGACTTCCTCCGCCTGGGGAGAGGCGGAGGGGCGTGCCGGACTCTTACCGGCTAAAACCCCCCGGTGTCTCCTCCTCGCACGTGCGCGTGGGGCCGCGGGAATCCGGATTCTTCCGCAGCCCCACACTGGTGCCGGCCCGGTCTGTCCGGGCCTCAGCTCCTGCACGGGGTAGTGAGGTGTACAACCACCCCGTGCACCGCCTCAGGGGCGCGCGCCGACACCCGCGCGCGCCTCCGCCTCGGGTCCATCGAATAGGGGGCGGGGACTCCCCAAGTCCCTCGCCCCTGGACCCATTCATGGGGGGCGGAGAAGGGCGTTGTCCGCCCTTCCCCTGCGCCCGGTGCGTCTTCTGCGGCCGGGGAAGGGAGTCGAGATCTCCCTCTCCCGTTCCGCAGTCTCCTTCTGCGACATCACGTCCTCGCAGAAGGACACCACCGCGTCCCACGACTCTGCGCTACCGACCATACTCCGCACTACGGCCGGCAGCGACAGGTCGCCTCCTACTTCATTTGCGAGGACACGGCGCTGCTCCTCCCAAGCTACACACTCAGCGAGCGTGTGTTGCGCCGTGTCCTCCCCGCACTGGACGCAGTGGTGGCACCGAGCGTCCGGCTCCCTGTCTATGCGACACAGGTACTTGCCGAAGCATCCATGCCCCGACAGCACCTGCGTCACCCTGAACGACAGGGAGCCGTGCCTTCTCCCGAGCCAGTCGTCGAGTACTGGCCGGATCGCCTCGACGGTAGCGAGGCCGGCGGCAGGGCGCAGAAGCCTTTGCCGCCATTCCGCCACCAAGACCTGACGGAGCTCTCCCCGGCGCAGCTCGATCTGCCGCTGCACCGGCATCGAGCCCCGTGCCCGCTCTTCCTCGCGCCATCGGTACAATGACGCGAGTACTTTCGCCTCTAGGTCCCAGGGCGGAGATCCGGCCAGGACGCAAGCCGCCTCGTGGGAAATCGTGCGGTACCCGCGGACGACTCTGACGGCCATCGCCCTCTGCGGCCTGCGCAGAATGGCGAGAGTGCTGGCCGTCAGGTCAGGTCAGGTCGAGCGCCCATACGGGAGCCCCGTATAGGGCCATGGACCGCACGATTCCCACGTACAACCGCCTACAGGCGGCGCTCGGGCCCCCCATGTTGGGAAGCAACGTTGAAAGCGCGCCCGCCGCGCCCATGAGCTTGGGCGCTAGCCGCCGGAAGTGAGGCCCGAATTCCCAACGGCTGTCGAGCACCAATCCTAGGTACTTCATGGTGAACCCGACAGCTATCCGAGCCCCACCGACCACTATGTGTGATCCCGGCGCCGGCGCCCGCCGGGGGCCATGAAACACCATGGCCTCCGACTTGTTCAGGGCCACCTCCAGGCCCAGGCGCCGGAACAATATCTAACCTAACCTAACCTATTGATCTCCGTCACAAAGTCGAACCTAACCAAGCAATGGCTTTCTGGGCATAAGTCGGTTTTATACTAAGTAGAGGGTTTGATTTGCACTCGACAAATAGGTTCGGCTTTGTGACTTTGTAGGTTAAGTTTGACGATTATGCTGACATATTTTGAAGTGTTTTTTTTTTGTTACAATTATGTTTCTTATGCCATAGTTCTCATTAATACAGTAGTCCCTAGTAAGACTGCAGGGCGCGAGATTTTGGTTCAAAACTCCGAAATTCGAAATTCCATATCAAGAAATACTGAACTACGCATTATAATTGAGAGTGGATGTCAGATAGGCAGTGACTTCTGATTAATAAGGAATACACCTGAGACCCATGAGACTGAAAGAGGAGGTAGTTACAAAAAGTTGACGTATGTATTGAGAGGCGCAGGGGCAGAATTACCAAAACTGTGTTTAAAATTATTTCTAACTGTTTAGAAAAATAAGTAATAGCTGACCAAGGACAATCTCATTTTACCCTTATCAAAGACGGAGGCTATATCCCTTACAATAAAGTCACTTTATTCTGCCCAGCATAAGGTGAGGGGCTCAAATACCGTACGTATATATTTTAAAATGTAGAGAATTCGATAGAAAGTTTATTTTACTTAAGGTTTTGAGCCAACCTTTCGGTAATTGGATACAAAAATTTTATGAAATTTAAACAAATAAAAAAATATCTTGCACGCATCAAAACGTACATGAGTAGCCAGCTATCATATAATGAGAATTTAAGAGTTCGCACACACTAAAGATTGTGTTTTAAAAAGATTTTTGGGTAAAAACAATAATAAATAATAACAAATACAAAAAAATCTTGTCCATGGGCGACCAACAGAAAACATTACACATTACGTTGGAAAAATAATTTAAAAAGTGGATTAAAGTTTTTAACCATCTTTAAAGTTATCTATGAGGAATCTTATGTTGTCACGTGCTGAGCGTTAATGTCCTGGCCATAGATATAAATCTATTATTAATTCACAGTATAAGATATTATGCTTGATCAGCAATGAGCAACTAACTTACCTATGGGAAAATAGTGAATACAAACACAAAATAATTGTAACAAAATGCTAAAAATGGCGTCCCTTTTTTAGCATTTTGTTACAATTATATTGTTAGTTAAACACAAAAAGGGTTAGCTCTACTGAGATTTGAACTTGAGTAACAAAACATTAAAACTTATAAGGAAATGGACGCAAAAAAAACACAAACATTGACAACTGGATTTGAACTTGCAGCAGTAACATTAAAATCTATTCGTTCAACCACCAATCTGTTTACTACGACATTTAGTTTTTCGAAAAGTATGTGTAGTTCAATCAAAATGAAGTTATTTGATCGCTATGGCTACCTGAGTCTGCCTAGTTACCCCTTGTTTATATGTCAATAATACCAATTTACGTGTGCAGATGAAATGATGAAAATGATTTTGGAAATTTAAAGCTCCACCCCTTATCAGCTAAATGTAATAGCATGCTTAAACATAGCTAACAACCGTCTACGATTTTCCGAAAATTGTATTGTATATGTATATGGCTAGAAGAAAATGCACAACTCCATCTATGAATCAAATTAAAAACAACTATTAACCTCGCCAACATGATCAAATTTAAATTATTTTTTTACCAAAAAGGGCTTACACATGTAATTCGACTTGATGTTTTTGAAATCTCATAGATGGCGCTGCTTTAAAAATGTCTTGATACTACCTATATTCATTTAATTATGTTTATCGGCCTAAGTTACTTATATTGCGTGATTTTTATAGTGTAAAGCTAGCTTATAACATGGTCAACATAAGAACAACATTCAAATATGCGTCGTTAGATTACACGTTGTTACAGAATGCGTTGAAAAAATAAAGGTTCACTGCTCGTTTCCCGTAAGTGATAGCGTGATAATATGTAGCCTATATGTTGACCCGACTTCTAAATAATATTCGTGCCAAATTTGAAGTAAATCCATGCAGTACTTTTTGAGATTATCCCGGACATAAATACAGACAAACAGACAAACAGACAAACAGACAAAAATTCTAAAAACTATATTTTTGGCTTCGGTATCGATTGTAGATCATACCCCAAGTATTCTTTTAAAAAAATATTCAATGTACAGTTTTGACTTTCCTACCATTTTATTATATGTATAGATTATCTGTTGCTAAATAAGATTAGCATCAAAATTATTACTAATGTACTATATCCATAAAAAAACCGTCACTTAACTAATTAAGCAAATCAGATTAATTTTATTTAGTACTAGCGGTCGCCCGCGGCTCCGCCCGCGTGGATGTCGGTTACCGCTGCAAAAAGCCTACCCAGGAAAGACGGTCAGCAAAATGATTCCCAGGTCAATTCACAGAAACCGACAATAACATCGACGACGCAGTCATTATCCGCAGGCTGCATAGATTGTCTTTATATGGATGTTAAAGTTGTTAATGATGAAAATATTTAAATGTTATTAATTCTAAGTTTTCCCTTCTGCCGGCAGTCCCGGAGTGCAACCCGTTGTTTTAGGATAGATAACTAAAGCGATTATTGTAGAACTTCTCTATAATACATTTGACGTTAAATTATTTTCAGGTAACAAAATATACTGATGGTCGGGAGCCCCGACCCGTGATACATTATTTTTGTAAATCAATTCCTACTAATTTTTCGCCATAACTTCAAAACAAAACGTCCAATTTTAATCATTCAAAGACCAAATATTATCTACATAAACTGTACTTAGTGATGAAATAATTTATTTTGATAAGGATTATAGCATGAGTAAAATAAATGCGTTTAAATGTAGTCCAAAAGAAATTCAAGATAAAAAAATGGTTGTTGTGCCTCACTCGACATAGATAGGTATAGTGTGTCGCGGACTTTTTTGTAGATATTTATAAGATCTACAATTAATTAGAACATTTTATGGTTCTATCTTTTATAGTTTAGGCAGCGTACGCAAAGTAACTATTCTGGTTGATTTTTTACACCTTGTGTCCGAAAAACCCAAATATCTTACGGAACCCTATTATTTTTCAAAATAAAATTTAGCCTATGTTACTCGTGGATAATGTAGCTTTCGAATGGTGAAAGAATTTTTAAAATCGGTCCAGTAGTTTTTGAGCCTATTCATTACAAACAAACCAAGTTTTCCTCTTTATAATATTAGTGTAGATGTAGATAGATGTAGATTATTTTTGTAAATCAATTCCTACAAATTTTTCGCCATACCTTCAAAACAAAACGTCCAATTTTAATCATTCAAAGACCAAATATTATCTACATAAACTGTACTTAGTGATGAAATAATTTATTTTGATAAGGATTATAGCATGAGTAAAATAAATGCGTTTAAATGTAGTCCAAAAGAAATTCAAGATAAAAAAATGGTTGTGGTGCCTCACTCGACATAGATAGGTATAGTGTGTCGCGGACTTTTTTGTAGATATTTATAAGATCTACAATTAATTAGAACATTTTATGGTTCTATCTTTTATAGTTTAGGCAGCGTACGCAAAGTAACTATTCTGGTTGATTTTTTACACCTTGTGTCCGAAAAACCCAAATATCTTACGGAACCCTATTATTTTTCAAAATAAAATTTAGCCTATGTTACTCGTGGATAATGTAGCTTTCGAATGGTGAAAGAATTTTTAAAATCGGTCCAGTAGTTTTTGAGCCTATTCATTACAAACAAACAAAGTTTTCCTCTTTATAATATTATTATTATTATATATATATATATATATATATATATAATATATATTATATTATAATAATAATATTAGTGTAGAAGTGTAGATTTATTTGAATCAAAACAATTCTTTACACATTATATAACTTTAAACCTCTCTTATTGAACTTTAATCTCAGTAATAAATTAAGTGTTATATAATTTAAATGTTGTGTACAATTGTAACTGGATTTCAGGTTTACTTACAGTTAGAAGTTAAGATAATTTTTTGTATTATGTTAATCTGTTATCTGTATCTGTACCTATTGAATAAAATAAAATAAAACATATTTTATATCATATCACAAATAGAGGTGCTGTAAGCTTTAGTTTAGCTTACGTTAGTGCGAACATAAAAATAATTAGTCAAAAGTATAAATAAAAAACAAGCAACATAATCAGACGAGAGACTTGGGATACCACCTCACTCTATCGCGGTGGCTTGAAACTGAAAATTAACAGCAAATCGATTTTTAGAAAGTCAGTTTGCAGATAGCAACTTTACGTTTTATCTTATACATCTTAATCACAAAATCTTGACAAATTACATACAAATGACGCGCAAAAAAAATGACAATTGCAAGTCGAACGAAGGGTTTTATACCAAACTAGCTGTGCCCCGCGGTTTCACCCGCGTTAATACCTATATTCCGTTCCCGATGTCTTTATAGTTACTTTGTTATACGGGGCGGAGACGAATCCAAAAAATTAAAGATTTTGAAAATCAGTCTACCCGTGCTTGAGTTAACAATAGTGTAACTAACACCTCGCGGTTCCATACCTATCTCGTACTACCTGTTTAACCCCGTTACTTCTTTAGTTCCTTTACTAATTTGTTAATAGTAAACTTACTATGGAATAATAAACATTAACAAACAACTTTTATTCCCGAAAGGCTAAATTGCTATTATTATCAATTCGCTTATTATTATGGTGCCGTCTAAAAGAGCGACGCGGCGCGGCGGCGTGAGCATGCGACATTTTTTAAATAACTTACATTTTTAAACTTGTGATATCTTTCGAATGGATCACAAGTTGAATAATTCAAAAAATCATATAATGGTATTAAGGCAGACTTAAATATGAAGTCATTTATTTTGATAAGGATTAATTCCAAAGTATAAATAAAAGAGCTTTTATAGCGGTGGCATTTATATAATTTTTTAAAAATGAAAAAGACACTTATTGTGACGTAACTATAGTAGTTAGACATATGCTGTCGCAATATTTTTTGTAGATAATTATATGTTCTACAAAGACGTAGTACATTATTTTGTTCTATAATCAATAGTTGTCGCAGCGCACGCGATGTAAGAAAGTTTTTTGGTAATTTTTTCACACCTTGGGTTACATTATTGGAGTTTTAGTATGGATCCCTAACTTTTTGAAAATTTAATATAGCCTATATTCACCGGAGATAGTGTAGCTTCCCAACAGTGAAATAATTTTTCAAATCGGTCAAGTAGTTTCGGAGCCTATTCATTTCAAACAAACAAACAAACAATCAAATCTTTCCTGTTTATAATATTATTATTATTATTATTATTATATTATTATTATTATTATTATTATATTATTATTATTATATAAAGATAAAGATAAAGATAAAGATAAAGATAAAGATAAAGATAAAGATATTTTTTATTTTGCAAATATGGGTGATGACAAACGATGACCAAAAAAAACATAAATAGTACAGCCATATTTTACCATGTAGGCATGCAAAAGATTTAAAAATAAAAACTTATATCTAGCAAATTACAATTTTAAAATATTATTATTAATTATACATAATTATGCACTAGACTAGCTTAAAAAATCTAATATAGTGTAGATATAGTGTAGATTATCACAAAATAGCACAAACAGGTTCTAACATTCAGTTTATTTATTTTTTGATCCTTTGAAGGGATCTTTTTTTTAATAACTTAATAATAATTTAAACTATTTTTGTAGTCCCAATAAAATTTCCACTGTCAGTTAGGCATTTGTACAAAATAATCTTTGCGTAAAAATTATCTTATTGTCAATCATGTCATTTTTTTATTAATGAGAAATCATTATCAATCACTTGTGCGATTAATAAAAGTGCATGGTGATAGCGATAGTAATGAGCATATATAAACCCAAGTATCATCATCGACCAGCATAAGTTAGTGTCAACATGAAGATTGTCCTCGCATTAGCTGCCTTCGTAGCATGTTCGTATTTATTTTAACATTCTATTTATTTTCTACATTAAATAATTAATTAATAATACCTATTACCATGTGAAGTGTGCTCCGGCCATGCTCTGCCCACCGTCCCGGGAGACAACAGTCACTACGTGGAGGGCGAAAGCCGCTACATCTGGATGCCGGACGGTGAGGGCAAGCCAGTCCTGGTAGACCTGCACGAACCCGTCGACCAAGCTCTACTAAGTTCCAGGAATGGAGCTAATAACCAATATTGGCTTTACACCAGGTATTTACTTTTAGTTGTCCGTCCAAAACAGCCTTGTTACCCTCACATGTTCCTATAGATGTGCCTTTAGATTCCAAAAACTTGTTATTAATTATAACTTGTATTTCCTTGACGAAAAGAGTTTTTATTTCAGGCAAAACCCCAATAACCCCCAAGTGCTTGTTAATAACAATATTAACTCAGTACGTAATTCTAATTACGGGGCCCATCGTCCTCTGAAAGTCATCGTCCATGGATGGAACAACAATGGACACTCTCATTTAAACCCTACCATCACATCGGCTTTCCTCGCCGTCCAAGATGTTAACGTCATCGTAGTGGACTGGCGCGCTCTCGCCAGCTCTCCTTATAACACTGCTGCCGCTGGTGTCCCTGGTATTGGTCAACACCTCGGAAACTTCCTCGTGTGGCTTATCAACAACGCCGGAGGCAACTGGAACAACGTGCACCTGGTTGGACACAGCTTAGGAGCTCATATTATTGGAAATGCTGGACGTCAAGCTGGTGGTCACCCATCCCGAGTGACAGGTTAGATGCAACTATCATATTTCATCAACTACCTTGCTTCTAAGTTAGTATATGTTTTCGTTATATACGACATCATTGACGTACTTTTCACCCCTCATTTTATTTCTTATAAACAGGTTTAGACCCCGCTGGTCCTCTCTGGGGTGGCAACAGTAACGCGTTGAACAGAAATGCTGGTCGATACGTCGAAGCCATCCACACCGATGGAAACGTTCTTGGCATCATGAACTCAATTGCGGACGCCGACTTCTACCCCAACGGTGGTAAACACCCTCAACCTGGCTGCTCACTTGTGAATAGTGCATGTTCTCACGGTCGTGCAAATGACTTATTCGCCTCTTCAATCCGATCCAACCGTTTCGCAGCGAGACAGTGCCCAAACATTTGGGAAGCTGAGCTTTCAACTTGTTGGGGATCTACCCTGAATATGGGCAATGCTGTCATTAACAAATCAGGGTAAGTTGTTTTGAGTGAATGCATAATATAATCTAATAAAATACTTGTATTTTCTAGATGGAAGTTAAAGGGTGAATTTCAACAAATGCCATTTTTTTTTATCATATCGGTGAACTTTTACAATTGTAAGTTTTTTGTATATTTTTCTGGTTTTATGTAATCTTTAGGATATCAGATATCCCCAAATTTTATATCATCAACGTATCATTTAAGACTAAGGAGTAAATTCAGTTTGAATTTTGGTTTCCACCGATATGAAAAACCGGCACCGACTATTTTTTCTGTACACCGATATGATAAGTATATCCACCGAAATGATGTACATATCCAGCGATATGATAATCTATCCACCTTTGAACATCAAAAAGGATATAGTAGGTACCTATACATTTTTACAAGGGTGACTTAGAACTGAAGACCTGAACTTAGGGTCTTATGTGGGTAGATCACATCCAAAGAGAACTGAGTTCTTAGAAATCTTAGACTCACGGAGATGATAAAATGATCTACCGATATGATAAAGCAATCCACCGATGTGACAAAACTGTGCGTTTATCATGAATCAAAACACCGATATTAGACATAAGACACCGATTGTTTTTTTCTTATCATTTCGGTGTAAATTATCACATCGGTGGTAATAAAGACCACCGATTACAGCGATATGAGAACACCGACGTGAGAAATAACACACTTTTTAGAAAATTAGAAAAAATGCATAATATCTAGGATAAATTCAATAACAGACAATGAAGCTAATTCACTTACTACATCTGTTAGAACCAAACAATAATAATAAAACTACTCACAACACTAGAAAAATGAAACCACCGACAATATAAAATAATTGTCCGGGAGCAACTGAAATGGCGTACTTACGTTTTTGGTGGGCATATGCAGCGATTTGACACACTTCCATCCTGATTGCGCACTAGCACACACCAAGGAGGGATATACAATTGGGGTGTGGACGCTGTCCGACTCGTCGATGAAAAGTTATGTTTAAATTACTTTTGTCCAGCGATATGAGAAAATTTTTCAGGACAAGTACGTTTGTGCCTCTCAGTAATAATAATCGTAAATTATGTAAAAAAATATGCTATATATTAATAACAAAACTAATATTCTATGAAATAGAATAAGTTTTATACTTATATTACTTATTTTTATTAGTGTATAAGCTGTTTTGTTTGTAAAAAAAGTAGAGGGACAGCACCGATGTGAGAAAAATAGAGGTTTATGTATTTTATTTCTACCTTTGTAATAGTCTTAGGAAAATTATATTTTTGCCACAACCCAATAACTACCTATTGAATACTAAAAAAAATAATTCAGAACTATATTCCTATTTTCAAATACTAATTTCACCGAAGACAAAAAAAAAGTCACCTGGGAAATTCACCCTAAAGCGAAATATGTTTATTTCACATCGTACCGTTGTATTTTTTTCTTACCTATTTTTTTTTCTTTTTCAGAAGCGGTATTTTCGCCCTCAGAACTGGCAGTTCCTGGCCTTTCTAACCTCAAACTATCGGAAAGTAAGACGACCTAAAGACATTTTATAACTATCTGAAATAATAACATGATTTTGATTATATTTTTTTTTTGTTTTCCTTGTCTCTTTATCCGTACGACCTAAACAAACAATTTGAATATAATGCAGTCAAGCAAGCCATCTAATTTCGGTCAAATTGAGTGCTTTTATAGCAACTCTCACCAAAAAAACATGGTCAAAGTCTATTAAAATTAAACAGAAGACGATGGGTTCCTTTCACAAATTCCAACTGATTTAGAAGGTACCAATATTTAAAACTTCAACTGGACATTATATATTTATTTTTTGCAAATGGCGCAGGAATATACACTGCACATCTATTTAGACGTCCATGTCATAAATAATGTGCTACACTTTTTTTACATGTCCGACGATTATGATATAAAGCTACCATTAGTATATTAATGGAACAATATACCACGCCATATTATACTTATAGTAATATAGAAGTTTAAATTATAGTAATTTATTTATTAATTTATTATCAAAAGACATGCACAACAGAACAGATTAAACTAAAGCGTTGTACAGTTAAAGAAATACATGTAAAGAACATAAAGTCAAACATATACGTGACGGGCCTGTTGGTCTAGTGGTTAGTGACCCTGACTGCTATACCGGAGGTCGTGGGTTCGATTTCCACCCAGGACAAATGTTTGTGTGATTAGCACGATCATTTGTTCTGGTTGTCTGGGTGTAATTTATCTATAATATGTATGTATTTAGAAATATATAAGTATGTTTATCAGTTGTCTGGTTACCATAACAGAAGCTCTGCTTAGCTTGGGATCAGATAACCGTGTGTGAGTTGTCCCAGAATATTATTATTATTATTATATACAAACACAAAATATTCATACAAAATATAAAAATAAACAAAGAACATAAAAATCAACATGAAAAAAATATTATATATCACTCATTTATCAACTCGCAAAATCTTAATCACTCATAATATAAAGCCATGCATTTCGTCGCAAACACATCACATTCAGGTACTGTCACCAAGAGAGCATTGAGCAGTGTGAGCGCGCGGACGAGAGCAGAGTTAGAGCGGGAGACGGTGCGGGCCTCGGGCACGGCCAGTAGCGGATGTCTGCGCGGTCTGAGTTGAATCTTAGGCACCGGGTGGGACAAACAGACGGATAACTTGAGACACTAAGTCAGGACAATCGAAACCACCGCGCAACATCCTACAAACGATGTCATCAAGCAGTTATTACGCCTTACTTCTAGAGAGTTGAATGTTAACATGCCTAATAAAAAATTTGTAGGATAAAGATAAGGATAATGATTATACAGTTTCTTCTATAAAAATCAGAGAAATGAAATCAACTTTTTGAACTCTCTATAAAAGTAGGGCGTAAGTACCTTCGTAGGGGTGCCAGATAATGGAGGCCGACTCGAGCTTACTTCTGACCCTATTTACACCAGTTTAATGGCCATGGGGTGTTGAAACTCACCTAAGTATATTTTTTATGACAAAACCTAATCTACGATGAGAGTCAGAAGTCAGTGCAGTAATGTGGTCATGAAAATTTAATTTAGGGTCAAAGAGAACACCCAAATCCCTGACAGAAGTAACTCGAGCTATCGTCTCTGATCCCAAGAAGTAAGAATATATCTGAGGGTTATGGGCACGACTAAAATGGTACATAATATACTGGTAATGTAATTACGTTCGTATTTGTTTGTAGCTTGTGTTTCGATATTTCTTTTTGTCATATTGTGATATTTATTTTCTGGGAGTAAAACAAGTTCTCAGCCAAAGACGTTATCAAAGAAACGCTTAAATTAGGGTCTTATACCCATATTACGAATACCTAACGGTTACGATGCAATGTTTTGAGACATTTGGCCACCCGACACGGACCGAGTCGTTAAACTTCCGAAGCCATAATATGCATTTAAATAATAAAGAAGTTCAATAAAACCTTGTTAAAATAAGACAATACTATGGGCTGTGATATAGTGATACATGTAGTTGTGAAGGTTTTTAAAATCAGCAAATTATAATTTTTGTGTTAATGTTTTGATTCGAAGATGAAGATTTTACTGGTAATTGCGGCCAGCGTAAGTTGTAAGTTTTTATTTTGAATAACGTATTATGTTCAGCAATCTTTACATTCATATTATACATTTAAAATTCTGTCATTTACATATATTTACGTTGACCTTTACTACCTTTTTCAGTGTGCTTAGGCCATGCGCTGCCCACCGCCCCGGGAGACAACAGTCACTACGTGAAAGGCGAGAGCCGCTACATCTGGATGCCGGACGGTGAGGGCAAACCAGTCCTAGTGGACCTTGACGAACCTGTCGATGAAGCTCTACTGAGTTCCAGGAATGGGGCCAACAACCAATATTGGCTGTATACGAGGTAATTTACTAAATGAAATGATGTTAAAGTTACTTGTTACAGCATTTAAATGATTCATATCAAGAAAGAGCTTATTTTCAGATCCAATCCGAGTAACGCTCAAATTCTTGTTCATGGCAATGCCAAAACTATCTGGTTTTCCAATTATCTCAGAGCCCGCCCCCTTAAAGTTATCGTCCATGGATGGAAAAACGATGGAAACTCAGAAATGAATCCCCTCATTACATCGGCTTTTCTTGCCGTACAGGATGTTAACGTCATCGTAGTGGACTGGCGCACTTTCGCTAACTCACATTACAATACAGCGTCCTATAGCGTCCCTGCAGTTGGTCAGGCCCTCGGGAATTTTCTTATATGGCTCATCAATACCGCTGGTGGCAATTGGAACAACGTACATCTAGTTGGCTTCAGTTTAGGGGCTCATATTGTTGGAGTCGCTGGACGCCAAGTGGGTGGGCGCGCGGCTCGTGTTACAGGTTAGTTAAAACTGAGTTAATTCAATATTAAACAAGAAAAATAAACGCTAATAAACCTTCAGGATGGTTTTTATCCTATTTCAAAAATATTAACTTGAACCTATTTTGCTGGTAATGAGCCTCTAGATAGTTTAATACATAATTTTGTTTTATAATTAATTATCTATGTGGTTATTAAAACACAATTATAAATTTAGGTTTGGATCCAGCAGGTCCTGGATGGAATGGAAACATCAACGCAATCAACAGAAATTCGGGCCGATATGTTGAAGCTATTCATACTGATGGTCATATACTTGGTATTTTCGAGCCGGTCGGAAATGCTGATTTTTACCCCAATGGGGGTAAAAACCCTCAACCGGGCTGTTTATTCAGTATATGTTCACATGGACGAGCAAACCATCTATTTGCTGCAAGTATCCGCTTCAACCATCTAGTTGGAAGACTGTGCTCAAATCTTTCGACGGCCGAGCTTTCGACGTGTTCAGGAAGTCCTTTCAACATGGGCAATGCTGTTATCTACAAACAAGGGTATGTTTTCTAATGTTCAATCAATTAAATCAGCATATCGCTATAACACCTTTCACATCCAGTCTTAACTTTGATTTCATATGTCTGACATAATATCAGTTTATCGAAGCCCCGTTAAATATGACTAATATGAACATTTTAATGTTGCCTACATAATATTGCTTTTAACGTCGTAACTATTGTCGTCGTTATTGTTACCTGTTTGAAAGGTGAATTAAAAAAATCATAATTAAGTATACCTGTATTTTTTTTTTTCATTTTCACAGAAGCGGTATTTACGGGCTCCCAACCAGAAGTGTCTGGCCTTTCTGAACTGAGAATATTTCAAAATGTGCGGTAAAGTGCAGTGTAGCTTACATAGACTTCTGCTCAATGATTTGTTTTGTTTGTGCTCTAAAAATATAAAAATAATTTCCACATTTCGTCCAAAATTTATAATTAACAAGACTGTCAAATACCCCGATAATTTATAAAATAGAAAGTGTATCAAAAATATGATCTTTAAACTGTGAATAAGTCAACTTTAACTAACAATAATTTTAATTACAAACGAAATAAAACATTGTAGTTTCTAGTGCAACCTGTTTGATTTTTCCGAAATTCCCCACATAAAGGAGTGTGTCATACACGAGCCCAATGAGGCGGCTAATCGATATCTAATTATTTGATATAAGTCATTAATTTGACGATTTTACAAAATTATGGTGTGTTTATTGATATAAATAAAATGATAAAGTAATCTTACATTAAGTATAATCAATATTATCGTTGTAATTAGTTTCGTCTATGGCGATAAAATATCGGGAACCATACTTGGTCTACTCCAGCAGTTAGCCAATGATCAAAATACCTAGACGGCTCGGGCAATCAATGTTAACTGTTTGAAACTGCCACGTGAATGAAAAACGAGGATGGAGAGGTAACTAAGGCGAGAACTCCTCAAGAACTCATAAGAGCCAACGCTTTTCTGAAAGTTGGTTAAAAAAACAAATATTTTCTATTTAAAAAAATAGGTACAGAATATACATAGATAAACACCCTCTAATTGCTAGATCACTATCGGATACTTCTTTATCTTATTACGAATTAGCCGTACCTATCCGAGATTATGATAGATACTCATGTATATAAAAAGAACAAGAAAAACAAATCCAGTCTAAGAAAGTGTTAACATGAAGGTTATTGTAGTTGTAGCAGCATTCGTAGCGTGTAAGTATCTATTTTCTTATTTATTCGTTTCATAATTTAATATGCTCAATTACTAGTAATCGTTTGATATTCATAAAAGACAATAGTAACGATGACGAAGGTGATTTTATGTAATTAGATTTAAATACAGCTATTATCTGATTATTTTACTACTATGTAAAACTTTTATTGGATATGAGGCCCATCTGTGCCATAGTTTTTCAAACTTAATTGGTGCGTCTTTAGAACGGTACTTTAAACACACCGATTTTCATATTCACAAATTCAGTAAATACCATAAGAATTCAACCAAAGTTCAACTAAAATAAATTTAATAATGTACAGTGTGCTCCGGCCATGCTCTCCCCACCGTTCCGGGAGACAACAGTCACTACGTGGAGGGCGAGAGCCGCTACATCTGGATGCCGGACGGTGAGGGCAAGCCGGTCCTGGTGGATCTGCACGAACCCGTCGACCAAGATCTATTGAGTTCCAGAAACGGAGCCAACAACCAATATTGGCTTTACACCAGGTAATTAGTTTTAACAGATTCAAACCATTTCTGTCATACCTATGTAATTGTTGAGAAGCACCTCAAAAGTCTGGAATTATTTACTTTTCTCAAACTGTAAACAATCCATTAAGTCACAAATAAATTAATACAAGTACTGCAATTAAATTCGTCTTGTATAAAGTGTATATTTGTTTTCAGGCAAAACCAGCACAACCCACAAGTCATTGTCCACGGCAATGCGAACACAATCTGGTCCTCAAACTACCTCGGAAGCCGTCCTATTAAGGTCATCGTGCACGGATGGAACAACAATGGACATTCTCCCATGAACCCTACTATCACAGCTGCTTTCCTCGCCGTTCAAGACGCTAACGTCATCGTAGTGGACTGGCGCGCTCTCGCTAACTCAGGCTACAACACTGCTGCTGCTGGTGTTCCTGGTATTGGCCAGCACCTCGGAAACTTCCTCGTGTGGCTCATCAACACCGCTGGTGGTAACTGGAACAACGTGCACCTTGTCGGGTTCAGTTTGGGAGCTCATGTTGTTGGAAATGCTGGACGTCAAGCTGGTGGACGCCCCGTCCGGGTTACTGGTTAGTACAACCTTCCTTACCGAAAAAGAGATAGAAATTTACGTTTTAAAAATTTAAGGCGCTGATAATTTTAACATACGGATAACATTGATGTGAAAATGGCATTGTGTCCAAACAATGTAAATTGGTTTCAATTTAGAACTATTTATTTCTTGAGTTTATGCTAAAGATTATTTTCTTACAGGTTTAGATCCGGCTGGTCCTCTCTGGGGTGGTAACGGCAATGCCTTAAACAGAAACGCAGGTCAATACGTCGAAGCCATCCACACAGACGGAAACATGCTCGGTATCATGAACCCCATTGCTGACGCCGACTTCTACCCTAACGGTGGTAAAAACCCTCAACCTGGCTGCGCAATAAGCACATGTTCTCACGGTCGTTCAACTGACTTGTTCGCCGCTACTGTTCGCCACAACCACTTGGTAGGAAGACAGTGTGGCAACATTTGGGAAGCAGAGCTCTCAACCTGTTCAGGATCCTCCTTCCACATGGGCAATGCAATTGTATCGAAACGAGGGTAAGATATCGTATATAATATTTCACTTTATTTTTTATTTTATAAGTCAAAAATTTATTCCAAATCGTCAAAACAATTACCTTTATTGGTTTTTTTCGTACCGATACTCCTAAAATTCCCAACTTCTTTTGGGTGCATCCCAGACTGTAAAATTTTGATTTCATAAAAGAATACCACTGTTGCTGTCATTAAATCATCAACACACAAATGACAAAAAAAAATGTTTTAACCGAATCCACAATCTGTCGGTAAAATATAAAGAATCCGACCACAGACTATACTACTTTTTAATGTCTTTTTCTTAATAACCATTTATTTTTGCTTATTTTACAGAAATGGACTTTTCGGACTCAGGACTGGCAGTAATTTTCCTTTCTAAACGACGAAGTTAATTCACCAGAAATCTAGAAAACCACATCAACAAACAACGAAGTTAATACTTCATCGCATTATGAAATTCTTGTTTTATTGAAATATAAGATTTCCCACGTGATATTTCATAATTTGTTTTATTTATTTTTTTCATATTTTTTACGAACACTTTTTTCCTGCAATAATGCCTCAAATACCTTTCCGAGCAACAAAACTCAGTTAATAAACCACGAATGCTAAAGAAATAGGCGCTGATTATTGCACTAAAGGTGCTCCCACATTGCCGTTATAAAATGTTTGTAAACATTTTCTAACATAAAAACATTTACTACCAAATGTTGTCAATTGTTACATTTTGCTAGGAACTGTTACATGTTATAAGTGCTCCTACACTAATAGAAAATGTTTACTAAGTCACCTTTTTAAAAGATTTACAATCAAAAGGTAACACATGTTTTATTTTGTTATAATTTGTTAACTAACGTTACTAAACAATTTCTAACATGAAAAGATTTTTTTATGTTCGTGATTAAATGTTTGCTAACAAATGTTTACTAACGTTACTAAACATTTTCTAACGGCAATGTGGGAGCACCATAAGATAAACAGTTTATAACTAGGCTTAGAATCAGCATTGCAAACCTACGAGGTTCCAAAAATCATTGGTTTCCTTTGACAACAGTTATTTTGTATAATATAATCAATTATTTATATTATACAAATAAATTGTATTATCAGAAATTGATCACGACTATAGATTGTCGACTTATTCTGTACCTCGTTACGTAAACTAGTGAGTCAGTAACGTGGTCCGACGATTCTCATATATAACGTCATGTATTAACAATTTATCAAAAATTAAATCAAGATACACTTATTAGATATATTAGGCTTTTAGTACAGTAAACAAAGAAAACGGACACTAAACAGGAAATCTCATAGGAAATTTTATCATTTCTGGAGAATAAATACATTATTTATTTCATTAATTACCTAATTAATGAAATAATAATAATGGTAGACTCTACTCGTGATCAGAGGGCTGGTTGTTCCTTGCACAGAGAATCGGCATAGCCATTCAATGTGGCAATGCTGCCAGCCTTCTGGGCACGTTTCCCGCCGTTGACAAGGATGACGATGAATTTTTTGACGCGTGTTAGTTTTATTAATAAGAATTAGGTAATACCTACAGTTAAATTTTCAATTTCTATCCTTAAATATGTTTTGCATTTCATCGACAAAAAAGGAGGTTCTTAAGATTCAGTTTTGGTTCTATGACCACACGTGCTATGATGGGTTTGAGTAATACATTGTTTTTTTTTATACACGGGATGAACATAGAATTTTTATAAGGCTGATCCTTATAAAAATTCTTCCCAAAGGAAAGGAAAATAGGGATTGTTGAATCCATTTTATATTATTACAACGTAACCCACATGAACGCAATAAATGATTGCATTCGAATTTGATAGATACGACACCTACAATACGTAATAAAAAAAATATTAGCCTACGTTAGATCTCACTGCTGGGCAAAGGCCTCCCCTTTCTTTCTGTCAACATAATTGTCCGTATATGATAAAACAAAAATAATTTCCTTTGTACAATTTTGTTAGAATGAAATGTATAACGTGCTCTCACTCAAGTACATCCTATTCAACACAGTAGGTTTAATTAATCACACTAATATTATAAATGCGAAAGTAACTCTGTCTTTCTGTCTGTCTGTTACCTTTTCACGCCTAAACCACCCAACCGATTTTGCTGAAATTTGGTATGTAGATAGTATGCATTCATGAGAAGGACATAGGCATATTATTTTTTGGAAATTCAACCCCTAAAAGGGTTAAAAGGGGTGGCAGAGTTTGTATGAGAAAAATTTGTAGGTAGGTAGTAGGTAGGTAGTAGGTAGGTAGTAGGTAGGTAGTAGGTAGGTAGTAGGTAGGTAGTAGGTAGGTAGTAGGTAGGTAGTAGGTAGGTAGTAGGTAGGTAGTAGGTAGGTAGTAGGTAGGTAGTAGGTAGGTAGTAGGTAGGTAGTAGGTAGGTAGTAGGTAGGTAGTAGGTAGGTAGTAGGTAGGTAGTAGGTAGGTAGTAGGTAGGTAGTAGGTAGGTAGTAGGTAGGTAGTAGGTAGGTAGTAGGTAGGTAGTAGGTAGGTAGTAGGTAGGTAGTAGGTAGGTAGTAGGTAGGTAGTAGGTAGGTAGTAGGTAGGTAGTAGGTAGGTAGTAGGTAGGTAGTAGGTAGGTAGTAGGTAGGTAGTAGGTAGGTAGTAGGTAGGTAGTAGGTAGGTAGTAGGTAGGTAGTAGGTAGGTAGTAGGTAGGTAGTAGGTAGGTAGTAGGTAGGTAGTAGGTAGGTAGTAGGTAGGTAGTAGGTAGGTAGTAGGTAGGTAGTAGGTAGGTAGTAGGTAGGTAGTAGGTAGGTAGTAGGTAGGTAGTAGGTAGGTAGTAGGTAGGTAGTAGGTAGGTAGTAGGTAGGTAGTAGGTAGGTAGTAGGTAGGTAGTAGGTAGGTAGTAGGTAGGTAGTAGGTAGGTAGTAGGTAGGTAGTAGGTAGGTAGGTAGGTAGTAGGTAGGTAGTAGGTAGGTAGTAGGTAGGTAGTAGGTAGGTAGTAGGTAGGTAGTAGGTAGGTAGTAGGTAGGTAGTAGGTGGGTAGTAGGTGGGTAGTAGGTGGGTAGTAGGTAGGTAGTAGGTAGGTAGTAGGTAGGTAGTAGGTAGGTAGTAGGTAGGTAGTAGGTAGGTAGTAGGTAGGTAGTAGGTAGGTAGTAGGTAGGTAGTAGGTAGGTAGTAGGTAGGTAGTAGGTAGGTAGTAGGTAGGTAGTAGGTAGGTAGTAGGTAGGTAGTAGGTAGGTAGTAGGTAGGTAGTAGGTAGGTAGTAGGTAGGTAGTAGGTAGGTAGTAGGTAGGTAGTAGGTAGGTAGTAGGTAGGTAGTAGGTAGGTAGTAGGTAGGTAGTAGGTAGGTAGTAGGTAGGTAGTAGGTAGGTAGTAGGTAGGTAGTAGGTAGGTAGTAGGTAGGTAGTAGGTAGGTAGTAGGTAGGTAGTAGGTAGGTAGTAGGTAGGTAGTAGGTAGGTAGTAGGTAGGTAGTAGGTAGGTAGTAGGTAGGTAGTAGGTAGGTAGTAGGTAGGTAGTAGGTAGGTAGTAGGTAGGTAGTAGGTAGGTAGTAGGTAGGTAGTAGGTAGGTAGTAGGTAGGTAGTAGGTAGGTGCTAGGTAGAAAAAATTGCATTGCAACGCATGCCGGGTACAGCTAGTACTAAAATAAAGTAATGACCATAATCTTGAAATAATACGATATGTTATCCCTTATCTAACCAAGAACAGATACAATAAAAAAAAACGAAGTAAAAATGATAACTATTTAATTTCTTTAAAAAAACTGGTCAAGTGCGAGTCGGACTCGCGCACCGAGAGTTCCGTACAAACCTGTGGGTATATATGTGATGTAACTAAAAATTTAAGGTTTTCGGAATTTTTCCTTTATATGTGCTATTAAACATTGCTTCATGCCAAATTTCAAGATTCTAGATTGACTGGAGTACCCTTTAGGTTTTGATTCCCTCGCGAGTAGTTGCGAGTTTGAAAATATGCGGCTTAAATTTATTATTGTGAAAAAGCGTGGGGCGCTCTGGGCCATATTTTTCGTCTATCGAGCAACCCACGCTTTTTCAGAATAATACTAGTGTTTTTTGTTCATTACCAATTTCAGCTTACATTAGGAATTATTTTTCACTTTTTTAGTTAGAAGTACTTTAAAAGCGTGTTTTTTAGTTTTTTTAAACTATATTTATTTTAAAAGAAATTAAATAGTTATCATTTTTACTTCGTTTTTTTTTATTTAATACTTTTTAGTGTTAGGTACTTTGTTTACTTTTGGTTTTGTATTAAGTACTTTTTTTATTTCATAGTTTTTAGTAATGGGTATTCCATTTACTTTAGGTTTAGGGTTAAAAAATTGCTAAACCATCCCCACGATAACCTAGCCTTATCAGAAATTACCAGGATGAGGACTGTGCTCTCGCATTCGATTCTTGACGAACTATCCGTTCACGCATTGCCCCGTTCACTAAGCCATCTGATCTGATCCTTCTCCTAAGTGTAACAGATACTTTTCTGAGAACCGCATTAAAATGGGTTTAGTCAAACGCGAGATAATCGAGTTCAAACATACATACATACAGGTCAATCTGAGAACTTCCTTTTTTCAAGTCGGTTTATTATAGTATACCAAAACCTTTTCCTTGGTCTAACAAACACTTTTCTGAAAACCGTATCAAAATCGGTTCAGTCAAACGCGAGATAATCGCGTCCAAATATACATACATACAGGTCAATCTGAGAACCTCCCTTTTTTCAAGTCGGTTAAATAATAAATACTAAAACCTTCTCCTTAATCTAACAATTTTTTTTTCTGAAAACCTCATCAAAATCTGTTTAGCCAAACGCGGGATAATTGCGGACAAACATACATACAGGTCAAACTGAGAACCTCCTTTTTTTTTAAGTCGGTTAAAAAGTAAAGGCACCAGAAAACCTCCTTGAGGTACACCTGCTAGTAACTGCAGGTTCTAGAAATACAAAAAGTCAGGCTTACGCTGCCAACATCAGAGAAATAATAAAAACTTTTTAACAAAAAAATTAAACCGCCGAAAAAACTGAAAAGCAAAAAATAACAAAATTTTTTTTTTTTTAATCTTAATAACTAAGTTCTGAAACAGTCTAATGTAAGTATACCAAAGTAATTTTGAGTCGGCGCCAAACAGGCAAATTAATTAATTACATACATATACTTACGTAAAGCTCGATGCGCGGCGGCGCGGTTCGTCACGCCCCTTCGCCGGAAAAAGCCGAGCGTTCAGCTAGGCGAATGAGACTAGCCAGAGGTATGCCCGATAGATAACGTTCTACACAAATAGCACTTAACACAAAAAACTCATTGATAAGTTTCGTCATTCACGCGAACGAAGTCGCGGGCACAGCTAGTAACTTAATAATAATTTAAACTATTTTTGTAGTCCCAACAAAATTTCCACTGTCAGTTATGCATTTGTACAAAATAATCTTTGCGTAAAAATTATCTTATTGTTAAGAGCGTTAACGCCGATTTTGGCTGTTTGACCCAAAAAGCGTACTTTTCAAACCATTTAATCTCCTCATAAAACGTATTTAACGAAAGTGTGAATTACTAATTATTGTAGGAAATATTTTGTTCTAAAAAGTTAAGTGAGAACATTTTAACATTAATAAAGTATGCGTGAATTGTAACCAGATAAACAAACAGTGTTTTCTAAATTTCCTTTACAGTGGTCATTTCGAAGCTTGAAATATCCGAAAGCTGTCATAAAATTTACAAACAAACAAACTTATTTAATTGTTCGTATCCTTGAGCAAAACTTTGTCAGATTTTTTTGATTTTCAGCTCCTAACAATGATAAATTAAACAATAAACAAAGTGAAATTAACAAAAAAAAGCGGTTGCTAAATTCATTTTTTTTCCCCAATAAATCTTACTTAATTTTACAAAATAAAGGTGTATTGTAAAAGAACAATATCTTCTCTACAAAATACGAAACAGCATTCAGCTTATTTAAATTAATTTACTACAATTTTTTTAAAACTACTATAAAACTGTGGGCATTGATTTATTTTTCTATTATAAACTAACTGAATTTTTGAGGGTTGTCGATGTGTGGCACACACATTATGTCGGTTATCTTTCAAAGTCAGTAAAGGGACACATTTTTTTAAATCTACATACAAGTGTACTAAATTTTTTAAAAAAGAATCCTCTCTAATAAACTAATATTATAAATGCGAAAGTGAGTTTGCTTGTTTTTTACGCTTTTACGCTAAAATGGCCGAACGGATTTGGATGAAATTTGATACGTGGGTAGACCATGATGTAGATCAGGACATAGGATTCTTTTTATCCCGGAAGTACGTTCCCGTGCGATAATTTCCAACCTCCACGCGGGTGAAGCCGCGGGCAAAAGATAGTCTACACTAATATTATAAAGAGGAAAACTTTGTTTGTTTGTAATGAATAGGCTCAAAAACTACTGGACCGATTTTAAAAATTCTTTTCCATTCGAAAGCTACATTATCCACGAGTAACATAGGCTAAATTTTATTTTGAAAAATAATAGGGTTCCGTAAGATATTTGGGTTTTTCGGACACAAGGTGTAAAAAATCAACCAGAATAGTTACTTATTTTGCGTACGCTGCCTAAACTATAAAAGATAGAACTATAAAATGTTCTAATTAATTGTAGGTCTTATAAATATCTACAAAAAAGTCCGCGACACACTATACCTATCTATGTCGAGTGAGGCACAACAACCATTTTTTTTATCTTGAATTTCTTTTGGACTACATTTAAACGCAATTATTTTACTCATGCTATAATCCTTATCAAAATAAATTATTTCATCACTAAGTACAGTTTATGTAGATAATATTTGGTCTTTGAATGATTTAAATTGGACGTTTTGTTTTGAAGTTATGGCGAAAAATTAGTAGGAATTGATTTACAAAAATAATGTATCACGGGTCGGGGCTCCAGACCATCAGTATATTTTGTTACCTGAAAATAATTTAACGTCAAATGTATTATAGAGAATTTCTACAATAATCGCTTTAGTTATCTATCCTAAAACAACGGGTTGCACTCCGGGACTGCCGGCAGAAGGGAAAACTTAGTATTAATAACATTTAAATATTTTCATCATTAACAACTTTAACATCCATATAAAGACAATCTATGCAGCCTGCGGATAATGACTGCGTCGTCGATGTTATTGTCGGTTTCTGTGAATTGACCTGGGAATCATTTTGCTGACCGTGTCTTTCCTGGGTAGGCTTTTTGCAGCGGTAACCGACATCCACGCCGGCGGAGCCGCGGGCGACCGCTAGTACTTTATAATTTGCTAGATGATGATGGCGACTTCGTACAACTTCAAAATGTATTTTTAAGTTATAGCCAATAAAAAAACAATGATACAAATCATTATGATTTTTTATTTACTTTTTTATCAAATGGCCAAATTTTTACCAAGATTCGTTCAGTAATTTTTGTGAAACAAAATACTTATCCGTTTAAACTCTCAATCTTTCACGTTTATAATTATTACTTGAAAATGTGGTCTCTATGCTATTTTGATGTATACTCTATATTAATTAATTTATAGTTTCGTCAAAATCCATTCAGTAGTTCTTAAGGGAAAGAGGTAAAAACATCCATCCATACATAGTCAAAAACTTTCGTATTTATAATAATCTTTGTACGATTTTACATTTGTATTACAATTCTAACTTTTCTCCCCTGATTAGTACTATATATCTTATAAAGTATCCAAAATTTCCTCTTTATTTCACAAGGTAGTAATAAAAATATTAATAGTAAATAAAAATTAACTGACGATTAAATAAGTATTAGTAAACATAACTCAACGGATCAACATGGGTTAGTTTGACTATAAGGACAGAACGCAGCAACTCTACGCACACAGACACACGCGCATCTGTGTGAGTGCAAAGAGCGCTGCAATTACCTAATCTTGGTGCCGCGGATTTGGCGTTAACGCTCTTAATCATGATATTTTTTTATTAATGAGAAATATTATCAATCACTTGTGCGATTAATAAAAGTGCATGATGATAGCGATAGTAATGAGCATATATAAACCCAAGTATCATCCACCAGCATAAGTAAGTGCCAACATGAAGATTGTCCTCGCATTAGCTGCCTTCGTAGCATGTTCGTATTTATTTTAACATTCTATTTATTTTCTGCATTAAATAAGTAATTAATAATACCTACCTATTATTATGTGAAGTGTGCTCCGGCCATGCTCTGCCCACCGTCCCGGGAGACAACAGTCACTACGTGGAGGGCGAAAGCCGCTACATCTGGATGCCGGACGGTGAGGGCAAGCCAGTCCTGGTAGACCTGCACGAACCCGTCGACCAAACTCTACTAAGTTCCAGGAATGGAGCTAATAACCAATATTGGCTTTACACCAGGTAATTTATTAGTTTTAACAGATTCAAACCATTTCTGTCGTACCTATACGTAATTGTTGAGTAGCACCTCAAAAAGTCTGGAATTATTTACTTACAAACTATAAACAATCCATTAAGTCACAAATAAATTACTACCAGTACTGCAATTAAATTCTTGTGTAAAGTGTATATTTGCTTTCAGGCAAAACCAGCACAACCCACAAGTCATTGTCCACGGCAATGCGAACACCATCTGGTCCTCAAACTACCTCGGAAGCCGTCCTATTAAGGTCATAGTGCACGGATGGAACAACAACGGACATTCTCCCATGAACCCTACCATCACAGCTGCTTTCCTCGCCGTTCAAGACGCTAACGTCATCGTAGTGGACTGGCGCGCTCTCGCTAACTCAGGCTACAACACTGCTGCTGCTGGTGTTCCTGGTATTGGCCAGCACCTCGGAAACTTCCTCGTGTGGCTCATCAACACCGCTGGTGGTAACTGGAACAACGTGCACCTTGTAGGGTTCAGTTTGGGAGCTCATGTTGTTGGAAGTGCTGGACGTACAGCTGGTGGACGCCCCGCCCGGGTTACTGGTTAGTACAACCTTACTTACTAGAAATTTACGTTTTAAAAATTTAAGGCGCTGATAATTTTAACATACGGATAACATTGATGTGATTATATTTGATATATAGTGATTGTGATGTGTGATATGTGATTATATTGATACGGATAACAATTTAGAACTATTTATTTCTTGAGTTTATACTAAAGATTATTTTCTTACAGGTTTAGATCCAGCTGGTCCCCTCTGGGGTGGTAACGGCAATGCCTTAAACAGAAACGCAGGTCTATACGTCGAATCCATCCACACAGACGGAAACATTCTCGGTATCATGAACCCCATTTCTGACGCCGACTTCTACCCTAACGGTGGTAAAAACCCTCAACCTGGCTGCGTATTAAGCACATGTTCACACGGTCGTTCAAATGACTTGTTCGCCGCTACTGTTCGCCACAACCACTTGGTGGGAAGACAGTGTAGCAACATTTGGGAGGCAGAGCTCTCAACCTGTTCAGGAACCTCATTCCACATGGGCAACGCAATTGTATCGAAACGAGGGTAAGATATCGTATATAATATTCACTTTATTTTTTATTTTTTAAGTCAAAAATTTATTCCAAATCGTCAAAACAATTACCTTCATTGGTTTTTTTCGTACCGATACTCCTAAAATTCCCAACTTCTTTTGGGTGCATCCCAGACTGTAAAATTTTGATTTCATAAAAGAATACCACTGTTGCTGTCATTAAATAATCAACACAAAAATGTAAAAAAAAAAAGTTTTATCCGAATCCACAATCTATAGGTCACAGACTATACTACTTTTTAATGTTTTTTGCTTAATAACCATTTATTTTTACTTATTTTACAGAAATGGACTTTTCGGACTCAGGACTGGCAGTAATTTTCCTTTCTAAACGACGAAGTTAATTCACCAGAAATCTAGCAAACCGCATCAACAAACAACGAAGTTAATACTTCCATTATGAAATTCTTGTTTTATCGAAATATAAGATTTCCCATGTGATATTTCATAATTTGTTTTAATTTTTTTTTAATATTTACCTAACTCCTTTTTTCTGCAGTAATGCCTCAAATACTGACGAGCAACAAAACTCAGTCAATAAACCACAAATGATAAAGAAATAGGCGCTGTTTATTGCACTAATATAAACAGTTTATAATCAGGCTTAAAATCAGCATTGCGAACCTACGAGGTTCCAGAAATCATTGGTTTCCTTTGACAACAGTTATTTTCACGTCAATTGACAATATTTATTATTTCGTTTGAAGTCTTAACTTCGTATTGCAGGCCTTCTATGTTATTTCTAATACTAGGAAGGGTAGTGCATAAGTCACTCCATTGAAAGAATAATAATGAGGCTCGTTTGCGATGCCAATGTAAAATTTAACCATATCAATCTAATAACCGATACGAATCAATCGAGATTTATATAATCAATTATTTATATTATACAAATAGCTCCTAAAATTGATCACGATTATAGATTGTCGACTTATTCTGTACCTCGTTACGTAAACTAGTGAGTCAGTAACGTGGTCCGACGATTCTCATATATGTATTAACAATTTGTCAAAAATTAAATCAAGATACACTTATTAGATAAGAACGATAACGCACACTAAACAGGAAATCTCATTTTAACAGTAAAGATATCTAATAGAAGTCATAGGAAAGAATATCTACGGTGTATTTTCATTTTATTACATTTTATCATTTCTGGAGAATAAATACATTATTTATTTCATTAATTACCTAATTAATGAAATAATAATAAAGGTAGACTCTACTCGTAATTATAGGGCTGGTTGTTCCTTGCACAGAGAATCGGCATAGCCGTTCAACGTGGCAATGCTGCTAGCCTTCTGGGCACGTTTCCCGCCATTGACAAGGATGACGATGACTTTGACGCGTGTTAGTTTTATTTATATTAATATCTACAGTTAAATTTTTAATTTCTATCCTTACATATATGTTTTGCATTTCATCGACAAAAACTATGACCACACGTGGTATGATGGGTTTGAGTACTACATTGTTTTTTTTTTATACACGGGATGAACATGGAATTATTATAAGGCTGGTCCTTATAAAAATTCTTCCCAAAGTATAGGAAAATAGGGATTGTTGAATCTATTTTATACTAGCTGACCCGACAGACTTTGTACTGCCTCAATCTATACATATAATAAATCTGTAGAAAAGTAATTTTTGTACATTGAAGAAATTGAAAAAAAAAAATAGCCAGCGTGTTAAAGGATAACTAACAGAACCCATTGCCATCATTTTTGAAATTTTTGTCTGTTTGTCTGTTTGTTTGTGCACACATCACGTAAAATCTACGAATTCAATGCAGACAATGTTTATATACAAAAGTTATACACCACTTGAGGTATAACTTAGTTTTTGTTTCATCGAAATCGGTTCACTCTATCAAAAGATATGATTAATTTAGTGAGTTCAAGAAGTAAAATATTACAACACGCAATTCAGTACAGTAATTGCATAACAACTCTCTTTTGCCGGGGGTCAGATTTTATGTTACAGTATCAAACATAAACTACTTAATCGAATGGTGTAAAAAATTGAGAGGTTGTTTTCAAGAAATCGTAGATGGTTGTTAGCTATGTTGAAACATGCTATTGAATCTAGCTGATAAGGGGTGGAGCTTTAAATTTCCAAAATCATTTTCTCAACTGCACACATAAATTGGCATTATTGACAGATAAACAAGAGGGTAACCATGGCAGACTGAGGTAGCCATAGCAATCTTCAATTTGATTAGTACCTATATTTTAGTGAACTAGCTATCGAAGTAAACAGCTTGGCGGTTGAACGATTGGAAATGAGTGATCTTGCTGCAAGTTCAAATCCGGTTGTTAATGTTTGTATTTTTTTCATGCGTCCATTTTCTTAAATAAGTTTGAATTTTTTGATACCCAAGTTCAAATCTCAGTAGAGATAACTCTTTTTGTGTTTTACTAACGTATCTTTTTTAAGTAAAAAAAATATTTGTAACATTTTGTTGTATTTTTAGTCGCAATAAACGACATCTTTAAGTCGTGAATTTTTTCTCAACCGATAATAAACTAACAATTATTTAGTGTTTGTATTTACTAATCTCCGTAGGTAAGTTTGTTCCTCATTGCTGATCATGGAGGAACAAACGTGCATGGCATATACCGTAAAGTGATTCAGGCGTAAATGTCCTGGCCATTTGCCTGGAAATTTACGCATTCGCTTCTGACTTGAAAACGTAAGCTTCCCCATAGATCACTTTATAGTTGGTTAAAAACTTTAATCCACTTTCAAACTATTTTTCCAACATAATGTGTAATGTTTTTTATTGGTCATCTATATTATATTCCATGGACAAGATCTTTTTGTATTTGCTATTTATTTTCTTTTACCCAAAAACCCAATGATCTTTTTATCACACAATCTTTAGTATGTACTACCTCTTTAATATTCTTTAAAAGGTAGCTTGCTTCTCATGTAGGTTTTTATGCGTACATGATGTTTTATTTATGTGTTTAAATTTCATAAAGTTTTTGTACCCTATTACCGGAAGGTTGGGCCAAAACCCTAAATAAAATAAACTTTCTATCGCATTCTCTACATTTTAAAATATATACGTACCTACGGTATTTAAGCCCATCACCTTATACTGCACCTTACACTTAATTAAGCGAATTGTACAGGATACAGCCTCTGACTTTAATCAGGGTAGAATGAGATTGTCCTTAGACAGCTATTACTTAATCTTTCCAAACAAATAATTTTAAACACAGTTTTGGTAATTCTGCCACTGCGCCTCTCAAACCGTACGTCAACTTTTTGTAACTACCTCCTCTTTCAGTTTCATGGGTCTCATGTCAGTCACTGCCTATCTGATATCCACTCTCAATTTTACGGCGTAGTTCAATTTCGAGGTTTCGCACCAAAACCTCGCGCCCTGTAGTCTCACTAGGGACTACGGTACCAACGAGAACTATAGCATAAAAAATGGACTAATTTGTTTTTATGGATTCGGTTTTTGGGTGCCCTTTGCCATTTACTGCCTAGAGCGACAGCTGCTTTTACTTTAACTCAGAGTTGGCGCTGCCAGTAGACTCAATACCAAAACATTGACCTTCAATTATTGTAACCAACTGGGTAAAGCACAAAAGAAAAAACATACTACATATATAAAAAAGAAGATGAAAGAGTCAGTTCATATTTTGGACATTGACATCGAAAGCCACCATGAAAATTATAATTTTTTCTCACGGTTCTGGACTTGGAAGATAAATCTAAAATTTTTAAACAAAGTAGCATCAAAACCAATCCTTAAAATTTTTAGAGGTAAGCTAATTATATAATTATGACGATGGTACTTTTTTATTTTGAGAATTTATACAAACAGCAACATTTGTGACAAAATTTACTCGGCAGTAGGCAGTTCGTGTTAGTGGCCCTCTATATCACAGTCAAATATTTATTCATAAAGATGAATGATAGGTATATAAGCGAACAACGTCGCGGGTACAGCTAGTTGATAAATAAAAGCCTAAACTTTTAAAATAAACTTAAAACAAATTGTTTTTTTTTTTATTTAATTCCGACCAATTTCATATTTATTCACCTTTTAAACCACCTTCCCTGGGATTCCACAAATGATTCAATACCAAAATTAGCTAAATCGGTCCAGCCGTTCTCGAGTTTTAGCGAGACTAACGAACAGCAATTCATTTTTATATAAATAGATAGATTATAACAACGTAACCCACATGAACGCAATAAATGATTGCATTCGAATTTGATAGATTTAGCACCAATACCATTTTGCCACTGCTGGGCAAAGGCCTCCCCTTTCTTTTACAAACCTCTCTGTTTTTTGCGATTTATGTACACATAATCGTCCGTATATGATTAAAGGAAAATCATTTACTTTGTACAATTTTGTTAGAATGAAATGTATAACGTGCTCTCACTCAAGTACATCCTATTCAACACAGTAGGTTTAATTAATACTAAAATAAAGTAATGACCATAATCTTGAAATCCTACGATATGTTATCCCTTATCTAACCAAGAACAGATAAAATAAAAAAAACGAAGTAAAAATGATAACTATTTAATTTATTTAAAAAAACCGGCCAAGTGCGAGTCGGACTCGCGCACCGAGAGTTCCGTACAAACCTGCGGGTATATATGTGATGTAACTAAAAATTTAAGGTTTTCGGAATTTTTCCTTTATATGTGCTATTAAACATTGCTTCATGCCAAATTTCAAGATTCTAGATTGACTGGAGTACCCTTTAGGTTTTGATTCCCTCGCGAGTAGTTGCGAGTTTGAAAATATGCGGCTTAAATTGCTATTTCTTTTGATTGCGTTGACATAAAAGTTTTATTTTGTTACAGCTTAAAGGTATTATAGACCTGAGTATTTGATATGAATTTCAATTTAATACCTCTACGCGTTCATGAGAAAAGAAGTAGTAACTTCAAAATTTTCAAAAATAATTTTTATTATATTATGTAACTAATAATTTACGGTTTTCGTAATTTTTCCTTTATCTGTACTATAAGACGTTACTCTGTACCAAATTTCAAGATTCTAAGTTCACGGGAAGTACCCTGTAGGTTCTGATTCCCGTGCGAGTTTCGAAAATTTGCGGAAATTTGCGGCATAAACGGTTGTATCTTATGATTTTTTCACAGCTCCAAGGGATACTGGATAGTGACTTGAGTATTAGATATAAATTACAGTTTGATACCTCCACGCGTTTCTGAGAAAAACGGTCTTGACGGACGGACGGACGGATGGATGGACAACGAAGTGATCCTATAAGGGTTTCGTTTTTTCCTTTTGAGGTACGGAACCCTAAAAAAAGAGCATTTATGAGGCTTCAGGTGAAGGCTGATCAAAAGTAAAGTATTGAGTTTTGCTAAAAGCGGCTGACACCGACTCCAAAAATAACAATAGTTGTGCTTGAAGCATAATTATCCTTATCATCCTAATATTTTGGTTATTAAATATGCAGTACATTTAAAATTATTTTATGCTTTTCAGTGAATCGGCTTTTTGAAGGCGGTTCTCTTTTTTTTATTTTAAAAAGAAATTAAATAGTTATCATTTTTACTTCGTTTTTTTTATTTAATTTTTTTATTTAGTACTTTTTAGCGTTAGGGTCTTTGTTTAGGTACTTTTGGTTTTGTATTAAGTACTTTTTTTATTTCAAAGTTTTTTGTAATAGGTATTCCATTTACTTTAGGTTTAGGTTTAGGGTTAAAAAATTGCTAAACCATCCCCACGATAACAGAGCCTTATCAGAAATGACCAGGATGAGAAATGTGCTCTCGCATTGGATTCTTAACGAACTATCCGTTCACCCATTGCCCCGTTCACTAAGCCATCTGTTCCTTCTCCTAAGTGTAACAGATACTTTTCTGAGAACCGCATTAAAATGGGTTTAGTCAAACGCGAGATAATCGCGTTCAAACATACATACATACAGGTCAAACTGAAAGTCAGGCTTACGCTACCAACATCAGAGAAATAAAAATCATAATGCTAAGGAATATTTTTATGCAAACATTAATCCAACACGCTTTCAAAATGGAGTCACCACACGTCTACACATTCGCAGGCTGTACGTGTCTACTTTATCAGAAGCTTATCATAAAATTATCTCGATTAAATATTAAACTTTGTGTTATGTGATTATAAACATTTAATTCGCTTATCGGTTCTAATCCAATATACCAATAAGAACTTTGATTTTAAAGGCGTATTATTTACAACGTGTTGAGTATTTACGAAGAATAATCTATAGATACTTATAATACATCTGTAAAAGTGAAAATTCTGTACATTGAAAATATCAAAAAAATAAATGGCGGGGGGTGTTACTAGACCGACACCAAACCCAAAAGTGTGAAAAAAAAATATTTTGTCTGTCTGTCTGTTTGTTCAGGTACCACGCAAAAACTGCCGGTTCGATTACGATGAAACTTGGTATAATTATTCTTTATTATCCTGGGCACCACACTGGGTAGTTTTTAGCCCGAAAAAGTATATACAATAAAAAACAAACTTAATTTTGCGGTTAAAAACTCATTGAAAAGTTTTGTCATCCACGCGAACGAAGTCGCAGGCACACCTAGTAAATAATAAAAGTAAAGGTACATGATACAACAAAAAATACTCTTTCTGCGCACTTTTTTTCTAGACACGTAGCTAAGTATACACTATGATGAAAGTATTATCAGACAGCAAGTAGAAGATCAAAATCATAATATTATGAGCTGCTTATGTAGACAATATAGTTTTTGAAGAGGGGCTCGTGGCTAAGTGTAAGCCGTACGGTTTAACCGATAATACCGTACGGCTTACACTTAGCCACGGCCGTACGGTTTAACCGCGGTTGGTCCGTGGATGGGTATGGCATTTATAACATAATAAGACCCCTCTGTGTTTTGGAAAGCACGTTAAACAGTAGGTCCCGGCTGTCGTACATAGATCTTTGGCAGTCGTTAAGTCAATTCTGACAGCCAGTCTTACTATGGGATACTGTTTCCCAGTAAAATGGGTTGTGGAGGTCAGAAAGGCAGTCGCTCCATGTAAAATACGGTATTCAGCTGAATCCGGTAAGACTGGTAGCCGACCCCAACATAGTTGGGAAAAGGCTCGGGAGATGATGATAGTTTTTGAAGCTTTTAGTTTGGCTTTTTTTGGACGCCACTGACTCACTTCTAATCATCGTTCTAATAGTCGATAATCAAATTAGCATAGATTAGGCTTAAAATAATTAAAATTCGAACAATAGTAATAGTATTTAATCCTCAGTACCTATTTATATGGGTCGTTGTTTAATCTACCTAGTTCTTGTTTGTATCATAACAGCTTGTTTTGATTCACATCTTGATAAATCATTCATGTATTTAACACGCGTGTAAAGATAAAACATAATTCAAACGAATCAATCACGCTAATGAGACTGATATTCAACGAAAATAAAAAATGCTTTGTTACCATCCGCTGTTTGCTTAATAGCGTATTTGCATCTCATAAAAATCTCATATCGTCATACTAGTTAGCTTTACAAAAGCTGAAAGTGGAGGTTTCTGGAAACGTCGCCGGCGGCGTTATTACCTATCTTGCAAAGTCAAAGGAACAGCAAAAAGTACAATGATTGCAGCCATATTGTAAAATGTTTTATATCATCACGAGAATCAACGGTAAAATGACAAATAAAGAAAGGAGAATCTCAAAAAAAAATGCAATAAAAGATAAACATAATGGTGCAAAGTCTTTGAAAATATGAAAACCAAAGTATAGCCTACGTCATGTTTGACAGCGTGTAAGTTATCGATTAACAAAAAAATAATCCGTTGTCAAGGTTGATATACCGCTAATTTACGTTCAATTGCACTAACACGATGTAAGGTATATTGTTATCATTTATTCACTTTATTAATTAATAAAAGTTATAAAAAACGGGACAAGTGCGAGTTGAACTCGCGTGAAGAGGGTTCCGTAGGTACGATATATTTTTTTTTAATCTGGCAAATTTAAATTTAATCACAACATTTGAAATGTCACACAATGCAGTTTGCAAAATTAATTTTTTTCACCTTCTCCCCTAATAATGACCTCTTACAAATTTCATCCATTCATATCACACCTCTGCGTTTGAGTCACAGAAATTGATATGTGTACCAAATTTCAACTCAATCGGTCTAGTAGATTCGGAGAAAATTGACTGTGACCGACGGACAGACGGACACACGAGTCAGCCTATAAGAGTTCCGTTTTTTTATTCGGACGTAAGGAACCCTAAAAATGAGAGCCACAATACAGACCATTTCAATGGCAAAAATGATTTTCGAGAAAATACAACCTTAAGTACTATTTTCTTCATAAAATACGATCTTTCATTCTACTAAATAAACATCTAGCCACCATGAGACTACATATTTTTGATCAAGATTAATAATTATACCACACGTAGGATTATAATACTGATTTGGAAGATTTAAATTTCCTAAGGTGAATGGTTTAATTTGATTGATTACATTGTTTTGATTCGATAGTAAGAAAACATTATGTTGAATGGCTATGTAATCAATATACAGCCTGAATTATTTTGCTGTCTCGAGATAATTTTTAGGGCTCTGTACCTCAAAATAAAAACGGAACCCTTATAGGATCACTTCGTCGTCCGTCCGTCCGTCTGTCAAGACCGTTTTTATCAGGAACGCGTTTAGGTATCAAACTGAAATTTATATCTAATACTCAGGTCTACTGCCTCTTAAAGCTGTGAAAAAATCAAACTTCTAAGCCAAAGCAATCAAAAGATACAGCCGTTTATGCCGCAAATTTTCGAAACTCGCACGGGAATCAAAACCTACAGGGTACTTCCCGTGAACTTAGAATCTTGGAATTTACTTGATATCACCTTTACTTGATAATGTCTACTTGCAGGTCAAACCCCAACAACGCTCAAATTCTAGTCAACGGTAACATTAACTCTGTCCGTAACTCTAACTACGATGCCAGCCGTCAATTGAAAATCATTGTTCACGGATGGAACAACAACGGTAACACTCCCATGAACCCTCTGATCACATCTGCTTTCCTGGCTGTTCAGAATGTCAATGTTATCGTTGTTGATTGGCGCGCTCTTGCTAACTCCAACTATGTGACTGCTGCCGCTGGAGTCCCCAGCGCCGGTCAACACCTTGGAAACTTCCTGGTCTGGCTTATCAACAACGCTGGTGGTAACTGGAACAACGTTCACCTTATCGGATTCAGTTTGGGAGCTCACTTCGTAGGAAGCGCTGGTCGTCAACCTGGTGGACGTCCCGGCCGTATTACCGGTAATTATTTTAACAATATTAACAAAATAAATGGATGTATATTTTCATAATAAGCAGACTAATGTTTTTGTAATAAACCTTTAAGGTTTGGACCCTGCCGGCCCTGGCTGGAATTCCAACTCCAACAGCTTGAACTCCAACTCTGGAGTGTACGTAGAAGCTATTCACACTTATGGTGGTAATCTTGGAATCTTCAACCGTGTCGGTAACACCGACTTCTACCCTAACGGAGGCAGATCTCCCCAGCCAGGTTGCGGAGGCAGCACTTGCTCCCACGGTAGATCTACTGAGTTTTTCGCCTCCAGTGCCCGTACCAACCACTTCGTCGGCAGACTGTGCGGCAACCTCAACCAAGCCCAAAAAACCAGTGCACTGGTGGAACCCTCCACATGGGTAACGGTGTCATTTCAAAGAGAGGGTAAGGAATGTTCTTATATTTCATTCCAAATTTAAAGGAAAGCGTGCTATAATTACTTACAATTGTAGCCTTGTCAACTAACTTTACTATACAGCTTCCAGTAGTGGTCCAAAGTGACTTCTTGAATTCGTTTTGTATTTAATAATTTTATATTTTTTCTTTGCAGAAACGGCATCTACGGTCTCACTACTAGCAGCAACTGGCCTTTCTAAACTTATAATATTAATGAAATTTTAGAACTTTCGACTACTTCATAATCCTTATTTAATAAATGTTTATTTATTAATCTAACTAAATGGTTTATTTATTTTACTGAAAGCACAATCATGTATTCCCTTGGCATAACACACTATTGATTTATGAATTCGTTTAAACCTATAAACTAATTTAAATCAGGAGTTTGACTCCAAAATACAAATTGATCTTTTCCCAATTATTTGGGGTTAATCCAATGTATATTTTGCTTCCATTCATCTCAGCATACACTTCTTTATTTCTTTTTATTTCTCATATCATCTTTCATGCAATCTATGCATCTCTTTTTCAGTGTATTATTTGCTTACAATTCTACGTTTCTTTTACTCAATGATACAACCACAATAATTGATTGAAAAACGGTTAGTAATTCCTTTTGTTTATGTCGCTATTATTAAATAAAGCTAGCTATTGATAAAGATATTTTTTATTACAGACCAGTTTCTGTTCGTCCTGGTTTAAATAAATAGCTTAGAGAATGGTACTAGACCTAATGATGACACGTCATGTTAATAAACTTAAGAATTGTAGGTACTACTAACTTTTGACAACGACAATTGCCGAAGCTATTTAATGTTTTGATTCTTAATTAACAAGAACGTAATGTTTATAAACACTGTTATCTATGTACAGCGTGAATTATTTTAAACAAAAACACAATTACAGAAGAGAATTCAGTCAAGTCAGAGAAGTCATGATCTTCCGCGTTCCCGATTGTAGGTTCAAGAGAAGGAAGCTGTGCAAATTCATTTCCATGATGTCTCAAATCAAAATCTTATATTTTCAATGGATCATAGAGATCAATCACTACAAGCAATTGAAAATTGAATCATATCATTAGCGAAGAACTTAAAAGTTCAACAAATAGACTTTTAAATATTATTCAATGCAATGGCTTATCAAAAGCAACAAACATTAGACTAAGTATGTCGAATCCACCTAAATGAAATGACGCGTCATAATCACCTTATTATCATCATAATTCTAACGTAGGCCGTGATTAAAAAATATATTTTAAAGATAAACAGGATAATATAAATACTCTGTTTTCAGTGCTTCATTTAATTCCACTGAATTCAATAACAATGAAGTTACTGGTAGTACTAGCAGTTTTTGTTGCATGTAAGTAAAATTTTAAGTTATGTCTAAAAAAAATACAGGGTTTTAAGAAAACCCTGTCCGACCCGAAAGGGCTCATAATCTCACGCCCAAATAAAATATTAAATTTGAAATATTTTTGATGGTAACGATAATAATGAATTTTAAAATAACCATTTTTTGCCGCAAAATTCCCTAAATTTGAGATTAAAACAAAAATTACAACACCATTTTCGTTGGTATTATTGGCGGCCTTTTATTTTGATCTTTTGGCAGCACCTGTGACGATACCGAATCTCTCTCTCAACTTTTAAGAAAAAAACATTTTTTTAGGTTATATTTTTTTCCGATTTTTTTTTTATTTTAATGTAATCAGATATCGAGACCTAACAACACCTTAACGGGTCGGACAGTGTTTTTTTAAACACCCTGTATAAGAGTTAATTTTCTTCTAATTACGACTCTCTATACATTTTCTTTTCGAACGAAGGTAACTAATTGTGTGCAATAATGAAAATAATATTGCAGCCTGCGCCGGTGGCGCTATACCCCTCGTCCCAGGGGATAACAGCCACTATGTAGAAGGCGAGAGCCGCTACATCTGGATGCCCGACGGTAACGGCAAACCTACATTGGTGGACCTTCACGAGCCTGTCGATGAAGCTTTCCTTAACAGCAAAAATGGAGCTAACAACCAATACTGGCTGTACACCAGGTAAATGTCTATTTACTTCAAGCAAATAAATGTTGCTAGACTTATAATTACATATCTTTATTTTTAATGTCTCTTTGCAGGTCAAACCCTAACAACGCCCAAACTCTAGTGAACGGTAACATTAACTCTGTCCGTAACTCTAACTACGTTGCCAGCCGTCACTTGAAAGTCATTGTTCACGGTTGGAACAACAACGGTAACACTTACATGAACCCTCTGATCACATCTGCCTTCCTGGCTGTTCAGAATGTCAATGTTATCGTTGTTGACTGGCGCGCTCTTGCCAACTCCAACTACGTGACAGCTGCCGCTGGAGTCCCCAGCGCTGGCCAACACCTTGGAAACTTCCTTGTCTGGCTTATCAACAACGCTGGTGGTAACTGGAACAACGTTCACCTTATCGGATTTAGTTTGGGAGCTCACTTCGTAGGAAGCGCTGGTCGTCAAGCTGGTGGACGTCCCGGCCGTATTACCGGTAATTATTTTAACAATATTAACAAAATAAATGGATGTATATTTTCATAATAAACAGATTAATGTTTTTGTAATAAATCTTTCAAGGTTTGGACCCTGCTGGCCCTGGCTGGACTTCCAACTCCAACGCCTTGAACTCCAACTCTGGAGTATACGTAGAAGCTATTCACACTGACGGCGGTCTTCTCGGAATCTTTAACCGTGTCGGTAACACCGACTTCTACCCCAACGGTGGCAGATCTCCCCAGCCAGGTTGCGGAGGCAGCACTTGCTCCCACGGTAGATCTACTGAGTTTTTCGCCTCCAGTGTCCGTACCAACCACTTTGTTGGAAGGCTATGCAGCAACCTCAACCAAGCCCAGAACAACCAGTGCACTGGTGGATCCCTCCACATGGGCAACGGTGTAATTTCAAAACGAGGGTGAGTTTTTATATTTGTGTCTAAATGTTAAGCAAAATGAGTGGTACTTTCTTTTTCTCTTATGAGTGGAATCAAAGTATTAGTCTAGTTAATAGCAGCTTCTGCTATTGGTCCAAGACCTTTTCAGAAAAATACACGACTATGTTCATATCTTAGTTAACTAAACTTTGCTATTCATGTACCAGAAATGGTTTGTCGTCCAAAATAGGTTCTTTGATATGGTTGTGCATTTTATAATAATGTAATATTTTTCTTTGCAGAAACGGCATCTACGGTCTTCGTACTGGCAGCAGCTGGCCTTTCTAAGACAATAATATTTATAGAATCTTTGAACCTTTCGACTGCTTTTAAGCTTTTTTTAATAAATGTTTATCTATAAACACGTTGCTTATTTATTTTCATCGAAAGCACGATGATGTTTTCTCCTCAGCAAAATACACTATTGATTTATGCATGTGTGTTTGTATTCTTATACGTATAAATTAATTGAAAGGCTGAGATTACAAAACAAAGTACAAACTGTTTTGTTACCATTTATTTAAGGTCGGATCAATGGACATTTTGCTCCCATTCATCTCTATTACTCCTCATATCATCATTCACTTCTTTATTTCGTACATTTTATTTTTTTATTTTATTTTATTAGGGAAAACAAACAGTCATACAGTTTATAATACATCGAAATAACATCAATACACAAGGTAAAAGTACAAACTATGACGTTTCCACAGATTACTTAATACAAATACGATGTAGCTATGTTATTAAATAACAATACTTGACAGAACAAAAGAAATGTAAAACGGAACAAAAAGAAGAATTTGGTATAGGTAAAAAAGAAAAAAAAAAAAAAAAAAATAACGTTACACGTACATTAAATATACATCTAGTCACTACTCACTACTATTTAAGTTAATCGGAGTTTAGATCCAGTAGGCATTTAACAATTTCTTTCCTGAATGAGTGCTTACTAAAGGTAAAAATATCTATATGATTAAAATTATTATTATATATATTAACTAAGCTCTGAAGAGGCGCTCTTTCGCCTGCATGTGTACGGTTTTGGGTCGTCGCAAAAAGTGGATAAGAACGTGCTTCCCGTCGTAATATTGTCCTGGGTACGATATAATAAATATTATTAATTAATTCAGAGCAGTCGAACCTATCATGTACTAAACCATGAAGCATCATGACTTGCAGCAGCTGACGTCGTGCGTGTAATGATAATAATTTAAATTGAACTAGCGAATCTTTGTATGAAAGGCGCTCCAAATGGCATTTATATTGCATGGTTTTGAGATACTTGCAAACTTCTACATCATCTTTAAAACAACCTCGTTTACCATTTCACACTTATTTTACATGTAGTTACATAAAATAAGTAAGTACACTAATTTGATTAAACACAGTATAGTTCTTCATTTTGTTTTAATATGATGCGATTATAATAATCATATTTATTATCCTTCGTATCACAAACCAGTCTTTGTTCTTCCTGGTTTAAATACTACACCAAAGGATGACACTTCATGAAATGTAACTAAAGATTTTAACTAACTTATGTCCTTGACGACAGTTATTATATTGTAATAGGTATTTTGTAAACTTAACAAAACTTTTGATTTTGTTGATCATTAAAGAATTACACTCAAAATAAAACTATAACAGATCACAAGGCCATTTTTTAGATTCTGTTACCCAATTTCTCAAGTCAGCAATAGACACGTTGATATATTGCGCCGTTTACGCAGACTTCCCGCGTAAACGGCAAAACATTAAGGTCCATTGTAAAAATGGGGGCACCTTAAGCAGTGGCGTAGCAAAGGGGGGGCGGTGGGGGCGTGCCGCACCGGGTGTCACCTTTTTTGGGGTGACACCCACACGGATGGTTGGTGAGATGGCCAGCGATGCAGGACTCACACTGAAAGAGGAACTTCAAAAAGATATGTTGGAATGTCTTGACCGATTCAGAGTTGAACTCCAAACAAGATCGAAGTCTCTTCAAGATGTAGTTTTTCATTTGTCATTGTTCGAGATCGTACAAACTAATGCTTTGCTTTTGGCAAATACTGAAGAACTGAAATTAGCTACATCTAAATTTACTGATTTTTATGATGAGGTCTCAGAAACCGAATTACTTTTGAAGATACCAAGACTGCGAAGACACTTAAAAACCGCTAATGGTTACTGATTGGGTGTCTAGATTTTTTAAAGTTTATTGTAGAATAGGATTTTATAGAATCTCTTCCAAATCTTATGATTGCACTGAAATTGTTAATGACGGTTTGCGTGTCCTTAGCTTCATGTGAGAGGAGTTTCAGTAAATTAAAATTAATAAAAAACTATTTGCGGGCAACAATGACCCAATCGCGGCTTAGCAATCTTGGTATATTAGCCATCGAACACGAGGCAATACAAAATATAAATTTTGATGAAGTTATTGCTGAGTTTGCAGCTGTCAAAGCTAGAAAGAAGAAATTTTAATTGTATAACAATTCCTTTGCTGTCTTAGTTATTATTGTGTTTTGTTATTTCTTCAATATTATAAATAATAAATGATCCATGTCCTTTATCATATAAAATTTATTGCTTTTTACTTTCGATGGGGTGACACCACCAACTTCCGCACCGGGTGCCACCCAAGGTAGCTACGCCACTGGCCTTAAGGTCCAATTTTAGGTCCAGTTCACTTCTCAACATACATTTATTTTATTTATTTATTATAACAGCCAATTTAAGGTCACATATCTGTGGCCACTTGATTTTAAAATTAACAAGAAAGGACAATATCTGTTCTAAAAATTCCAGGACTGAAACGGGAAAACAACTTACTGTAATCTGGTGGGCAAAGATATTTTTAATAATATTAAAAAAAAACCGGCCAAGTGCAAATCGGACTCGCGCACCGAGGGTTCCGTACAGACCTGTGTGTGGGTGATGTAACTAAAAATTTAAGGTTATCGGAATTTTTCCTTTATATGTGCTATTAAACATTGCTTCATGCCAAATTTCAAGATTCTAGATCGACTGGAAGTACCCTTTAGGTTTTGATTCCCTCGCGAGTAGGACGTGACGGGTAGGACATCCCGTCACCTGATCAGCTGGCAAGCCACGGAGAATACGGACGCCAGGTCACTCGCGTCCATACGCGAACAAGGATCAATTGGTAGGCACTTTACACCCACCCTTCTGGAAAGGGTTCGGTTCAGGAGAGAAGCCTGCCGGAGCCGCGCAGAGATTGCATAAGCTACCCCGTGGCTCCAACTGAGGCAAGGACGGTATTGTGTGTTTTTAGCTGGTACTTGGCTACAGTATTAGATAAGATCAAAACAAGCGATATGATACGTAAGTCGATGATGATGCCTCGTGCCACCTGCATGAATGATTTAAATCAAGATCTTCTAATTGATAAAATAGGTACAAACAATTACAATGCTATCAAATCCACGTAACGAATTTCAATCGTACGATCCATTCAGGCATGATGATGTAGACAGATTTCTAATTTAAAGATTAGAAACGACTCAAACTGAAGATTATAAAATCATAAATTTATATTTAGTTTCATTTTACATAATGCATATGAAGGTTCAGGCTATAATGGTTAAATTGCCCTTTAAAATAAACGCAATAGTGAGCTCTAATTAACGACTGAATTAATGAAAGATTGTTTTAAGGTTCGATCTATCTGTCGCATTGTAGGTTAACCAAATGGATCGATTTAAACATAGTTTTTTTTTCATTTGTAATTAAAAGGGTGGATAGCAAATTATTTTGAACTCCGAACTTCCATTTGAGCTGGGGTTTCATAATATATTTTTTTAATTTATATTTTTTTCCAATTTAGACTACATGCCGTGTTAAGTTTTCTTGATCATTTTCATTCATTTGAAAATAAAATCATTTTTCCTTATAGTATTTTAATTCAACTAAATAAACCTGATAATCCTGATATAGATAAGTTATGTCACAAGTAGGATTATAACATGATACTATCATGTACTTGTGACATTATTTGGAGGACATAATTTTCAAAAGGTTAATTATTTAATTTGATTGATCATATTTAATGTTTTGATTAGTAATTAACAAAAACATTATGTTTAATAGCTATGATATCATGTTATAATGGTTCATTCTGTGGTTATTTCAACAAAACTTTAAGACTAGGTATTGAAATTGTCAGAACCAAATCATCTTACAAATTAGGCGTTCAGGCTATGTCTTTAGTTTATGTGTAAAAACGACTACGGATGTGGAATTAAATTAAAGAATTCAAGTATTTAAAGTCTCATACAGGTCCAATATGCAAGGAGATGAGTTTCACAGCTTCGAATTGTTAATAAATATAATGTAAGATATAGCAAAAAAATAAGCAAAATCTTGGTGAAGTCGCGACACAGAGTTGCAAACACAATTATCGTATCTCTCAATAACTTTATCTCTCTATGGATTGATCATAGGGATAAATCTATACGATTGGAAATTAAACCATAATAGTAGCAGGGATTCAAAGCTCAGCACATGGTTTTTATAACACACTGTATAATTATCAGCTTATCACACGAATCAGAGACAGTAGTCAAAACATGGGCACGTTCTTCTTATCTTCTATCTTGTTCATGATATACTAGTAAACTCGAGTACATAATCGATACTTTTTATACGAGTACTGAATAGGTTAAAAGTCGATAGGTATGTACGTGGTTTCTAACAGTAGTGAACGCACCCCTACGCTACTGTTGCTAGTGTATAAATCGGTCATTTAACAAATTTAGTCTGCGGATTAAAAAGTAACCAATTAGTCAGAAAAATAAGAACATTTAAGTCCTGTTTTTATGAATATCGAAACGAAGCGCGTTTCTATTAAACACATAAATGCTTAAAGCCCGTCACAGTCGTAGCTATAATATATATTAATATGAATCATAGCAAGGCATATTACGACATATTTTCGAGCGACCGCAAACGCAGCTATGATATATATTTTTATGACATCAGTTGTTATTTCAAAATTTGTACATCCTGTACACAAAAGCTTTAAGCCATGCGCTTGCAAGAACGACCGCAGACCGAGTGGGGGCAAAATTTATAGTATTGCTCCCGTGTGTGGTAGCTTGCTATACTATAATTCATATCTTGACATATGTCTCGTCTGTTACGGGCTTAACTCAATGCTTAATATTTGCTACCTCTGTACCTTTTATTTATGCAGGAAATAGATTGTAAGGTTAATAGATTGTAACCTGAGATTTTTTTAGGATTTTTTTTTTAGGATTACTTGGTGATTAAGCTAAGCCCCTTCCTTAGCTTTCCGATTTCATACGATCCTATTTTCTAATACCCATAGTACATTATCCACCTATTTTTCATGTGTAAATACTCAAAAATCGATACTTTCATTCTACAGTACCAAGTAAAAGTATCGATACATCGAGCATTGTTCTTGTCCCTTCGCAACATAAGCTCTTCATTATCATCATAATCCAAAATTACAAATGTAAGCTGTGATTAATAAATACCTAGATAAAAGTCGAATATAAATGCTCTGTTTTCAGTACTTTAATTAATTCCACTGAATTCAATAACAATGAAGTTACTGGTAGTACTAGCAGTGTTGGTTGCATGTAAGTAAAATTAGATTAATTCAAAAAACAGTAAAAAATACAAGAAATAATTCTGAAATGAAAATTTAAACTTTTTAAAACGACAAATTGAATTGCGTACTATAATAAAATAATATTTCAGCCTGCGCCGGTGGCGCTATACCCCTCGTCCCAGGAGACAACAGCCACTATGTAGAAGGCGAGAGCCGCTACATCTGGATGCCCGACGGTAACGGCAAACCTACATTGGTGGACCTTCACGAGCCTGTCGATGAAGCTTTCCTTAACAGCAAAAATGGAGCTAACAACCAATACTGGCTGTTTACCAGGTAAATATCTAATTAAATTAAGTAAATTATTGTTGCTTGGCCAACAATTACAAGATTTTTTTGTCAATGTCTCTTTGCAGGTCAAACACCAACAACGCACAAATTCTAGTCAACGGTAACATTAACTCTGTCCGAAACTCTAACTACGATGCCAGCCGTCACTTGAAAGTCATTGTTCACGGATGGAACAACAACGGTAACACTCCAATGAACCCTCTGATCACATCTGCCTTCCTGGCTGTTCAGAATGTCAATGTTATCGTTGTCGATTGGCACGCTCTTGCCAGCTCCAACTACGTGACAGCTGCCGCTGGAGTCCCCAGCGCCGGCCAACACCTTGGAAACTTCCTTGTCTGGCTTATCAACAACGCTGGTGGTAACTGGAACAACGTGCACCTAATCGGATTCAGTTTGGGAGCTCACTTAGTAGGAAGAGCTGGTCATCAAGCTGGTGGACATCCCGGCCGTATTACCGGTAATTATTTTAAGAATATTAACAAAATTAATGCATGCTTATTTTTATAATAAGCGGACTAATGTTTTTGTTATAAATCATTCAAGGTTTGGACCCTGCTGGCCCTGGCTGGTCTTCCAACTCCAACGCCTTGAACTCCAACTCTGGAGTATACGTAGAAGCTATTCACACTGACGGTGGTATTCTTGGAATCTTCAACCGTGTCGGTAACACCGACTTCTACCCGAACGGTGGCAGATCTCCTCAGCCAGGCTGTTCAGGCACCTCAGTCAGTAGTTGCTCTCACGGCAGGGCTCCCGAGTTCTTCGCTTCCAGTGTTCGTACCAACCACTTTGTTGGAAGGCTATGCAGCAACCTCAACCAAGCCCAAAACAACCAATGCACTGGTGGATCCCTCCACATGGGCAACGGCATCATTTCAAAGCGAGGGTAAGAATTAATATTCGTATACATTGCAGTTTAATCATTAAATAAAACCTTTCGTACATAATCTCTTGTCAATGGAATCAAAGAATTAATCTAGTTAATAGCATGGTCTTCTGTTTATCCAAGACAGGCAAGAAATGCTATACAACAATTATTTTATCTAGGTAAACTAATCTCTTTTATACATATTGTTGTAGTCTAAAATCGTTATTCTTTTAATGTTATTGCATATGAAATGAATCAGGGTAAATTTTATTTCTAATATTATTATTTGTGTTTCAGAAACGGCATCTACGGTCTTCGTACTGGCAACAGCTGGCCTTTCTAAAACAATAATATTTATTAATAAATATGTATTTATTCATGCACATGGCTTATTTATTTTCATCAAAAAGATGATATTTTTGTTTCCTCGGCAACACACTATTGATTTATAGACGTATCTTAATACGTATAAACTAATTAATAGAGATTAAAAGCCAAAGTACGGTCTGATTGTATATCATCTAACTCAATTTTCATTAATAAATGATGATGATAAAAATTATGATCCTTATCAGCCGTTAGATGTACTTACTAGCGTTAGCTAGTGATTACTGTTTCCACAAAGGTAGCTTTTATCATCTTTGGGATTCCAAACTTACTTCGAAATTACGTACAGCTTCCGCAGTTTATCCGAGAAGAGTTTGCATTTATAATATTTGTATGGATCGTAAATAAATGGTTAGGCACTATTATATAAGTCTTCGGACATTAATATGCTCTCAAATTTATGCTTATTATATAATCTACACTCATTATCTACACGGATTATGACACCCTACACTGATTTAATAAAGCACGGTTACTTAGTAACTACAATTTAAAAAATATGATGCAATTATAATCCTCCTTATCAGAGACCAGTGCCTGTTCTTCCTGGTTTAAATGGATAGTTAAAATAATTTTGTACTTGATAACACATGTTGGTAAACAAAAATTTTTTATGAACATTAATTTGTCAACTACGAAAAACAGCCTGATATTCACAGAACGTCATGGGCATTTGTTGTAATCTCCCTTAGGCTTTTGATTTTGTTGATCATAGTTAAAACACTTAGTAGTAACTAAGTGTTTACTAGGTCATAGTTTAATTGAGTAGTAACACTAGTAACTCAATTAAACTATGACCTAGTACAAGGTAAATTGCTTAATAAAAGTTCATGTTAAAAATAGGTGTACCTTAAGGTCCACTTTTAGGTCCCTTTTCTTTTGTTCAAATTTTTATTTTCCTTTTGTAATAACTTATTTTAAAGGAAATTTGTGTAGCCACTTGCTTTTTATAATAGTAAAAAGTGCCATAGTATAATTTAAAACCCTTCGGTCGAATTTCCCTGTTTAACTTAGAACATGGGTACGTGTGGAGTTGTTTGTGGGTACAAATCTATATTAGACTAGCTGTGCCCGCGACTTCGTTCGCGTGGATGACGAAACTTATCAATGAGTTTTTTGTGCTATTTGTGAAGAATGTTATCTATCGAGCATACCTCTGGCTAGTCTCATTCACTAACCGTCGTGTGATGTAGCAGAAAAAGATGGTCTCTTTCTGGAAGGCATCGTGTTATAAATTAGAATTAGATTGTTAAGAATTAGATATTAAAGAATAATTATACTAAATTTCATCGTAATCGAACCGGTAGTTTTTGCGTGATGCCTGAACAAACAGACAGACAGACAAAAACATTTTTAATCACATTTTTGGGTTCGTTGTCTGTCTAGTAACATCCCCGCTATTTATTTTTTTGATATTTTCAATGTTCAGAATTTTCACTTCAACAGATTTATTATACTTGTATAGATAAAATCTAAAACAATCAACAATGGCGCGACTTGATACGTAACTACGTAAGGTGCATGATGATGATGTCTCGTGCCACCTGTTTGAAAGATATAATTAAGATCTTTTTATAGATAAACCTGAAATTTATACTAATAATTAATATGCTATCAAATCTACGTGAAAAATTTAAATCGTACGATTCATTCAGACCTAGTTGACATAATTGTAAATTGAAGATTAGATGCAAGTTAAGACTAATGATACAACAAAATCATAAATTTTATTGATATTTACGATCATTCGATTTCATACTTATAAAGGGTCAGATTATAATAGTTGGAATTTCCGTTTGTACTGATTAGATCAACAGATATAGTCCATTAATTACTTCTACAATTAAGATGTATAGTACGATATGTCACTTTAATTGATATGACGTCCGGTGCATGATTTTTTTACTTCTTTTGTATTTTTTCTTTAGACTATGTCTCTAGATTCAAAAATCCTATAGAAAAAGGCAATGGCACTACACCTTCCCCAAGGTGGAGCCGTGGATGTAGTGCATAGTAATATTAGTATGGATGAGTAGCCTTCGAAATACGCATATTAATTTAACATGAACCTAAAACCGAAGAGATTTAGGCACATTATAAAAATAAACAATTAATGCGGACAACATTACATACATTGCTCTGAACCCAAAGTAAGGAGCTAAAGGACTTGTGTAATGGAATTCAGAAACAACGAAGGTACCACAAACACCCAGACCGATGTAGAAAAGTTGGCTGCTACGTTGACCCGTCCGATATCGAACCCGGGGCCACAGAGCTAGCGATACCTTGAAAACCGGTGCGTACCACACCACCACGGAGGTCGTCGAATTTTAAGATTTTTTTCTAAGAATATTATACAGTATGTAGCCCGATTCAATTTATTCAGGCGCGTTGTTAGAGAAATAGGTCAATCTGTCAAGTGGATACTGATGAAAGACCTTACGAATGGCTTTGCCGATTTATATGTGCAAGGTACTCCATTACTTTTCGTACAACTGCTAAATCTTGGTTACTATAGTTTCAGTTAGTTTCTTTTCTCATGAGTAATACATGCTGGCGCCACCTTTTGTGTGAAGGTGGCGTCTATTATTATTATTAAGAGCTACAAGTACGTAGACAAACAAATATTTCTTTATCAATTTTACGTGTTTTTCACGATAGAACAACACAATTCGACGATTTGATTCTTATCATACTTTGATAAAAAGGAATTAAGATTTTAACTATTACATTCGGAAGCAATTTGTACTAGTAACTAGTTCGATACACGATAACAAATAATCAAGATATATATCATAAAAACACTGAATCAAATAAATACAGGGACTTTATAGTTAATTGAAGTAGATAGTGCCACTCTTGAGCATAATGAAGTGCTTTGTATTGTTATCCCTCGTTATAGCAGGTAATTTGTGTTGTATTTTTACATAAAAAAACAGGTTATTAAAATAAATATAAAAGTGATGATAAATAAAACAAACAGCCATCAAAATTCGTGCAAATATCAAGTTTTTATTAAGTTTCAGTGAGAAATCCCTTATAAATCATATTCCTAAATGTATTTTATAAAATACATACTCTTAACCTTGTTACAGCGTCTGCTGCGAGCGTACTCAAAGACCCAGTTTCGGGTTACAAGGATGGCGACAGGTACTTTTATTTCCCGGGAGATGGAGACGATACTGTACATCTAGTGGATGCTGAAGAACCAGCAGATTTCGAGTTCATTGAGAGATACACCAGGAATCCTGATAACAATGGATACCTACTTTACACCAGGTAACTTGATTTGACCAATTGAATTACAAAATATTTTTTGTCATTTCTTCTGTTTTTAGTAATATTATTTTTAATGGATTGAGGCAGTTAAATAATGGGGATATTGTTTCTTATGTTCAGATTACAATATACAATTCGATCGCGCTGTATGAGTCTTGGTCAAGGGCAAACGCGATTAACACAGTTCAAGTGTTTCCGATAATTATAACATAATTGTGATACCATTTATCATTTAAATTCTCCTAGTATCACAGATTTATAATTCTGTGAAATTATTCTTATTTTTAAATTCGGTATTTTTTTATTTCAGCAACAACCCGTCTTCAGCCCAAGAATTGAAGTTTGGTGACATTAGCGGCCTACTGAATTCCAACTTCGATTTCTCTAAAGTGACCGTATTTTTGGCTCACGGCTGGAACGGACATGGTGGAAACACAATGAACAGATTACTAGTTGATGGTAAACTGTAGTTTTTGACCAGATTTTCCATAATATATGGATATCTAGGAGGACTTATTGAATAAACTGTTTCATTCTTTTTAGCTTTTCTTCAAAATGGTGACGTCAACGTCATTGTTCTCGACTGGGGTCAGCTCGCCAACAGGTCATATACTACCGCCAAAAGCGGAACTGCCGCTGTTGGCCGAGGTCTCGGTCAGTTTGTGAACTGGCTCGTCGTATTGGGATACTCATACGAAAAAGTACACTTAGTAGGCTTCAGTCTTGGAGGACATTTAGTTGGAAACGCTGGCAGGGAAACCTCTGGCTTGGTCAAGAGGATAACAGGTAACTAAAAAACTTTTAAAACATAAATTCTCAATAAAGTTAGGTTTCTATTTTTGCCGAAATGTAACTTATTATTTTTTCAGCTTTGGACCCTGCTGGACCTCTGTGGGGTTCAGACGGGAACCGTATCGTGAGCACTGATGGTCAATACGTAGAGGTTATCCACACGAACACTGGCCTCCTTGGTTTCACCGATCCCTGCGGTGACGCCGACTTCTACCCCAACGGTGGATCTGGAATGCCTGGATGCTGGACGAACTCTTGTTCTCATGGTCGTGCTTACGAGTACCTGGCCAGCACTGTCAAGTATAACCACCTTATGGCCAATGAATGTGGATCGCTTAGGGACGCTACTCGCAACAGGTGCAGTGGTGACCTCTTCCCCATGGGCAACAGCAACATCTACAAGTTCAGGTTAATATCTAACATAAAAATAAAAATAATTACTGTTCAATGTTTAATAATGAGTCCCGTACCTTGCGGTTACGGGTCATCAAACATCACCATTTTTGCTCGTAATTTTTTCTCAATAACAGGTTGCTCATTTGTTTTATCTTTTTCTGTTTTAGATCTGGTATCTTCAGAGTGAACACCGGCAGAAATTATCCATACTAAATAGGAACAATCTTCTGAATCCCAAGAGACAAGGCCCACCATTTATTTAAAATATCCATCAATTTTGTAATTTTTCTTTAATATCTAAATAAAATGCTATTTACATGTATTACCTTAAAACTTTTATTTATATACCCAAATTCTTAGAACTAGCTTTTATTTGGTCTAAATAAAAGCTTGAGAAATAGTATTAAATATCCCTGTTTATTCACAGAAAGGCACTAACGCGCTACATGGTGCTTAATAAAAGCAATTTCATAATGATTCTCGAAATTGCTTTTACATCATCTTTTTATATTATTTTGTACTAAACATCTATAATACATAATCAATTAACATTATCTGTTGCGACATTTTTAATCAGTGACATTTGACTGTATCACTTTTGCGCTGCGAAAATAATTATTCGACACATAATTTGCGCATTTTTCACAAAATACGTCATAAGATTTGATTTTAGCAGATATTGAGAATAAATATTTACACTTCTTATCTTGATTGAATACTGACTGTAATGAAAAAGATGGGGTGACAAATTCAAGTTATTAGTAGTAACACTGATTCTGTAAAGAGTAAAAGCTAAAAGGCAACTGCTACAATAAAGTCCGGTGAAGCAGTCAAAGCCTGCGCTCAGGCTGCAAAGATCTCTACCAAAAAAAAGCAACTGCTACAAGATAAAATAGATATTAGAAAAGGAAAAATATTTGGGCATGACAATTACATAAAGCATATAATTTTAGTTAAGGAATATTTTTGTGTTTTCCATAAAAACCAGCAGTGATGCACCGAGGAAATGTTGCCAGGGACTGTCATTTACTCGATCACTAAGTTAATCTATCTTGACGATATATCCACAAGCTACAATGCGGACCCTATTAACACGACCAAAGACAGCCTTGAAGCTCATCCTATGCAGTTCTTGGATCAGCGAAACTAAGGAAGCTAGTCAGTGTCGAAAGGACGCCAATATTATGGACTAATAATTATTATTATATTGGCGTCCACCGATACTTGTATTAACAAGTATCGATGTTCTGTTGTTTGTTTTTCACAATGGAACAAAAGATTAGGTAAATATTTTTGGTATGTTGTTTACGTCAATAAAAAGTAAGTCATGTTTACCTTTTTATCAGATACGATAAACTTAACACTGAAAACCCCAGGATGTAGGTGCGTGAGTAATTTGTTTACCATACTACATAATATACTACTGTACTAAACAAAATAGATATTAATTTCAATAACAAATCCAAATCAATGCTTACATTAGATATATTAATTGTTGAATCATTAGGTGACTCAGTTAACACGGCGGTAACAACATTATGGCTTTTCATAAAAAACCCCGACTTCATTCCAAAACACATATAAACATTCCATTTTATAATAGAATCGGTAATACAATGGTATAATAAATGTACCTACTTTATTTGAGACCCCACTCGAAAGGAATTAAAGAAAAAATTTGGAGCTAAAAATCGGTATTTTCCACTTTGTTCACCTGAGAGATATCACCTGGGTGAACAAATGCGACTTTTTGGATTATTCGAGTAGACTTATATCACCCATATACGAAATGATATGAACATGAAAATTTAAGTATGTTACTATTCAATACTTAAATCTAATACAAGAACAAACAAAGACTAAAATTAAATCATAAATAGATAAATAAAACTAACACGCGTCAAAATACTCATCGTCATCCTTGTCAATGGCGGGAAAGGTGCCCAGAAGGCTGGCAGCATTGCCACGTTGAATGGCTATGCCGATTCTCTGTGCAAGGAACAAACCAGCTCTCTGATCACGAGTAGAGTCTACCAAACGTTTTGACAGTTCTTTAAAAAGATTTAAGTATTGAATTGTAAATAAAATTGAAGTATTCCTTTATTTAAAACATTACAAAAGTATGTTACTACGTTATACACCACGTCTTTTCAGGTCGCATTTGTTCACCAAGGTGATATCCCTCAGGTGAACAAAGTGGAATATACCCAACAATCGTATGTCCTCAGACACTAACGACAAAAAAATTACCAAGCTGTTTAGTCTACAGAGCTTGCCAAACAAACATACATACACTCAAATAACATAATCCTCCTTCTGCAGTCTGGTAAAAAGATAGAAAACAAATATAGTCATGATTACCGATAAAAATCCGCGCACATCAAATAATCACAATTAATCCCATAGTTATCTGTTATAATTTCAGATTATATTCCATTAAATTCTATTGGAACCATCCTTATATAAATACGGTAACTGCATAAGAATTTCGTGTAGATAGTGACTCTTCATCATGAAGTGTGTGTTGCTGTTGTCCATCGTTATAGCAGGTATTTGTCGCTTAGGGTTTAAGGCTACTGTTGTTGCGCTCACTAGTTGGCGCCACTAGCGCCTCTGCTGTCAAAGCTTACCAACAAACTTTGGAAGTTGTCGACTTTGTCATTTGGAACTGTCGGACATTAAATCGGCCATTTTTTTTACTCTCATTGCATTGGGTTTGTAAGAGTGGCAATAGTCGAAAGGAACGTAAATTCTAATGTTAACCAACCTTTAGACTAGAACAAATAACTGTGGGTGGATGTTCTCAGAACTAAAAATTATATATTATTTTTCACTATGTTTTAATGTAAATTTATCGGTTGTATATAAGTTTATTTATCACCTTTATTTTCTTTACAGTTACTGCTGCAAGCGTAATCAAGGATCCATTCCAAGGGTACAAGGAAGGCGACAGATATTTTCTATTCCCCGGAGATGGCGACGGCCAGCTTCACCTCGTAGACGCCGAGGAGCCGGCTGACTTAGAATTTATTGAAGAATACATGAGAAATCCCAACAACAATGCATACTGGCTGTATACTAGGTGACTTTCTCTGACGTTTTTTGTAGTAGTAATTTTGGTTAGAGATTATGCTGCAAAAAAAATTACTACAAAGTAAGTTATCTGTCTAACGACCCTTAGTTAATCCTTAAAACATATTAATTTCAGGTCTAACCCTTCATCGTTCCAAGTCTTGAGAAACGGAGACGCAAATTCCGTAAGGAACTCAAACTTCAATTTCTCAAGAGTCACTGTATTCCTCGCTCATGGATGGAATGGTAACGGAAGAAACACGATGAACAACCTTCTCGTTCAAGGTAAGATATTAATCTATAAATATTTCCAATTATTAAAAAATGGTTTATATCTGAGGCTAGAACAAAAATCTATTTTCAGCTATCAAATCTCGGAATTATCGAGAACAGTGATAGGATTTCATATTATAATAAGTACAATTCAAGTTATCAAATTCCTATAATTTTACTTCAGATAAATGATAAGTAAAGAATGGACAATGGAAAAAAAAACATTAAAAGCCACATTGCGGTAGAAAACTAATTAAAGGGTTTATTATTATTTGTTACAGCTTTCCTTCAAAATGCTGACGTCAACGTCATTGTTCTCGACTGGAGCGAACTCGCCAACAGATCTTATAACACAGCTAAGGGTGGTACTGCTGACGTTGGAAGGGGTCTCGGACGATTCGTCAACTGGCTTGCTGGACAAGGAATGTCATACGACAGAGTACACTTAGTCGGCTTCAGTCTTGGTGGTCACTTGGTTGGTAACGCTGGCAAGGAAACCGGTTCCCGTGTCCGAAGGATCACAGGTATACATTATTTTATCTTCGTTAGGTTTTAGTGTTCTCCTGTCAAGTCACTATTGCTGTACTAAATATTTAGTATCTTATTTATTATCAATTATCAAACTCCTATCTGTTGTTTAAATACTTTGTCATTCACTCAACAGTCGTTCCCAAAAACTTGTTTATAATTATTTCACATTTCTCAAGCGAAAGTTTTCTCCAATAAAACTATAAGTCAGGTGTAATTTATTTTTGTCAATTTGGTGATAATAATATATGATTGCTGGTTAACATAATTTTTCATTCAAGCTTTGGACCCCGCTGGTCCTCTATGGAGTTCTGACCGCAACCGCATCGTGCGCTCAGACGGCCGTTACGTCGAAGTAATCCACACTGACACAACCATGCTCGGCTTCAACGATCCCTGCGGTGACGCCGACTTCTACCCCAACGGTGGTAGTAACATGCCTGGATGCCTCATCAACAGCTGCTCCCACAGCCGCGCATACGAGTACATGGCCAGTACCGTCAAGCACAACCATCTTAGAGCTAACCAGTGCGCGGACCTAAGGGAGGCTACCCGTGACAGGTGTACAGGCACCCTCAACCCTATGGGCAACAGTGACTTGAACAAGTCCCGGTAAGAATACCTTCTTTACCATTCAGCTTAATTTCGCTAATAATTTTATTTATCAAGTCAAAGGCTTGAATTGCAGAGCTTTATCTTATTTTGCTGCTTTATCTTATTTAATGATTTTGCATGGATGTCTTTAACATAAAAACGTTTTTTTTTAACAATATTCTGTATTTAAATTTTACTTTTCAGTGCTGGAATCTACAGAGTCAACACTGGCAGAAACTATCCTTACTAAGCGGAATACAGTTAAAAGATTATTTTGATAATTACTCGACACCAAAATGTTTTTGGTTATTTATATTTTTCCAAATTAAATTATTTTATTCACAATTGTAAATAAAAGAATGACCGAAGCTTTGTTGGAATTATTTACTTTGCCTTTTTAAATCACCAGTTACATAATAATTTCTAAAATGACTATGACGAATATGTTGAGATAGCTGCTTCAACATAATAAAGACAAATGAAGTACAACTACCGGAAAATTAGGATTTATGAAACGAAGATAAGTACCTATTACTAAGTAGACAAACATTAGGTACAATGATTAGCTAGAATGGTTTTTTAATAGTTTATTGTATTATTGAACACATTACACAACTTGCAAAATCGTCCTAATTCAGATCTCTTTCTTACTATTCCTTGCTTTTAGAAATACATAATTGTATCAGAAAATATCTTTGATGTTTTATTTCACATTCTTCAAATATATTTCGTTTATCTGTAACAAACAATTTGTATTGAAAAAGAGTTCGTAGATTCTCATTGTTCGTTGTTTAAAAAAATTTATGCGTGGTCCCACATAAAAAAAAATATACGCGTCGAATTGAGAACCTCCTCCGTTTTTTTTCAAAAAAGAGCTTTTATTTCATTTTTTTTTTTTTTGCAAAACATGATAACGACAAGATTGTATCAACTAAAATGTCAAAAGTACATACATTCTCAGATTAAGTACAATCAATAACATATCACTGATTACACTTAAACAATGAACCCTAATTTTCATGAATTAAAGGTCATTATTAGTTGCCACCGAGGTGTGGTCAACCGCAAAAACGATAATTCAAAATTATTTAATACAATCAAAGAAAAAATCTAAGTACGGTCTTAATCGCGCTAACTACTATCAAGCCATAAGGAGATTATAGGATTAAATGAATACGCATACTTGACGCAATAGTAATTAATCATTATAATCAGGGCAAATGTAATTAACATTATTGGCAATTGTGTAACTGCGAACATTTAATTTTGTTTTTTTATATCGTGATAACGCAATGTAAATCATTATTAGGACATTCAAAATCTGCGTGTTTGTCACTACGTGCTATTGCTTTTCTAATATTTGTTACTAGGTATGTACTACTTCTTTACATGTGAATCAATTTATATATCTTTTACCCGTAGATTTCTTGTGCTACCGATAGTTCAGTCGATTTTTGATAACAAATTGATTAGGCATCGATTGTAGTTACAAAAGAATTTTCTCTTATTTTGGATTAATCAGGGATTTGCGATTTAAAAATCCGCTAGGATCGTTAATCCGTCAGTTCCACCAACGAAAGTCTAGCTTCTGGCTAGTGATTGGTTGAAAGCCCTTATTTTTACAAAAACTTCGATTACTAAAATATAACATTTCACCATAAACATATTCGTACCTTCTCTTTTTCTAGCCATCTTCGTATGAAGGGGGCAAACAAACGATGATCGTGATGCACTTTAACCGATTTCCTCAGGCTGACGATGCATGCAATGCTGATAGTCACCATACATCCAAACCCAGTGAACCATAGGTATGAGATCCGATATAAATAAGGCACCTCGCTGTAACAATGGACAATATAATTAGTCGATCTTATGTCATGACTTTTCTCCAAGAACTTATGGGTAACAAAGCCTTTTTTCATAACAAGCATTGAATAAATAAAAAAAAAATACTTTACTAAAATAGTTTTTTTAAGTGTAAGAAAGAAAGAAGGAAGAAAAAGCTATTAATTTGTGATACTGAGTACTGGGTATGCCCAATACCAACTACAATTAAAAAGATAACACAGCATTAAAATGGGCTACAATTTTACATTCTAATAAGTGATACAAAAGAACATATTACCTTTCTGCATCAACTGCATTTCTCACTATTTGATCAAATACATAAGTACAATTATGAGTAAATCTTGGTTTTTCATCGAATTGCAAGACCCCTTTAGCTTGAGCCAGTTGCGATTGCGCAGCAATCCACCAAGCTGAAGTTAATCCAATAATGCCTCCAGTTAAGGCACTCTAAAACGTAAGAAAAATATTGATTATAATAATATAGTAAAACAACTTATTTATTTATCGTCCACGAAATTTATAAATGTCGCTAGACCTTAGTCGTTAACGGTCCAATCATCCAAGATTTATCCCTTCATAATTATATTGAGCCACGATTTCATATTTTAATTAAATAATGAAGATACTAACCGTCGAATCAACGAATGGCAGGAATATTCCCATGAGGAACACACCAGACAAAGGTCCCATTGACGCTGATGAGAGACTCATCGTCAGCTGTAGAACCGAACCCAGCATTTCCACTACATATACTAAACCTGAAGAAAAAAACATAAGAATAAGAATCCTAAAATTTTAAATATAAACGTTGAAGGTGACTTATTGAAGGTATCGTAAGTTGAGTGAATGCTTAGATAACGAGTAGTAGAGATGATTGGAAATTGAGAACGCACTCCGAATTTACACCGATCTCAAATAATTAGGAACAGGAGCTGACTGCTGATGATGACGAAGAGAAATTACTACAAAACAGGCTACAAAATTCAAGTTATCCAGTATTGGGCTTGAAGAGTCATAAATGTGGAACATTTTTTTGGTGCTATGCCTGAAGCCTGTACGGTAGTAAATATAAGATTGTAAATAAGTATATCATACCAACACAAATTACACCAAGTACTACAACCACAGCTCGGACCAATACTTGTGTTTGTCTATGCGACAACTCCTTGAAAAATGGCTTCCAGAAATCTTCGAGCACAACAGCGGCCATTGAATTTAAACCAGTCGATAGAGAACTGAAATATATAACATTCTTATCCTTCTATACGCATAAAAGAAGATCTATCCCTCGCACATCCCTCCACAGAAAAATGTCGATCACAAATTGTTAACACTCTTTATTGGCGTCTTTTAGTTACCATGGCGAACTAAGCAATACCTTTAAACAAGACATGCTATATGACAATAACTATGCCCGACGCATGATGACAAGTAAACATCTGACTGAACTTGAACTTCAAAAATTAAGGGCTCTCGCACATAACTGGGTGCTTGCGTTCCATTTTAACTAGTAATTCTTGCGTTAAGGCGTGTCATCGATGTGTTATCGTTAAGTTGTATTGCATCGAGGTTTCTGTGGGAGCCCTAATGCCGTTAAAAAATATGACCTAATTTTATAATTATTCCAAAACCTTTTTAAGTTAATTCTTTAAGTTTTCGACTTACCTAAGAGCAGCACTAAACACACCAGCTACAAATATCCCGGGCATGCCGTGCCAGTCGCCAAGGATGTCCATCACCAGTAACGGCAGGAGCTGGTCCTTAGCCAACGCCAGCCTGGAGTCCAGTGGATCACAGTCATGGTACCTAGCGAACGCTACCAGACCGCTGTACCCACATATAAAGACTATGAATATTACGCCGCAGAGAAAACCCCACAGAGTCCTGGAATAGAAATACGTTTTTAATTGAAGTTAAATTGATAATACATTAAATAAAATAAGATACACAAATAGTAAAATTGATAATACATTAAATAAAATAAAATTAGCATCTAATTTTCAAATAAAAGTCACTTAACAGTTCTGTGGTAAGTTGAAGAATTTACTGGAATTTTAAAACATTCTATATGATAATTATTGCACACACAAAACTAAAAATCGATCCAGATCGAGATTTTAATAAAATTTATATGGGACTTTTGAGTATAACAACTGCGACGAAAAAAAAAAATTTGATATCGGTCTACAATTCACGTTTGCGTAGATGTCGCGTAACATACCTACAGATAAAAAAAAGTTATATACGAGAATTGGAAACCTCCTCTTTTTAAAGTCGGTTGATAAAATCAATTGTAAACTAACATTCTTACCTTTTTGATGATTTTAGTTCCGGTAGCGAGAGGAACCTTTGCATCATGGATTGATTCACTGCTATGTTGCCAATCCAGTAAAAAGTCGAGCCAATGGAAACCGACCATACTGAATGTCTCTCTGTTAAGTCCAAACTGAAACTAGATAAGAAAAAGACTATATTAAATAAGATTTGATTACAAAATATACAGACAAGTTGACTGACAATCACAAGCACTAATGTTATTGTTATAAAAATGTTTAGAAATAAGCTGGTCTACTAGAATGATTTGAATAGAAGCAACGTTATTTTTTAATCCATTAAAAAAATATTTTTTTTTTTAAAAGCTTGAAATCGTGTATTACGGTGGGAATTCCAGTCGTCCCGTGTTCCAGTTTCTCTGAATAACTTCTTTAAAACCACCGACGTTTATCGTCCCTTTAATAATGACCAATAACATAGCTCCGATCATCACTATTGTTTGAATCACATCAGTCCACACAACCGCTTTTAAACCACCCTGAAAGCACATTCAAAACAATAAGCATAAAAACTTTAAATAAAATTTTAACCCTCGAACATTGAGTCTACTTAACACCTAAAACGACAGAGATAGCATGAGACTTGATACTGATGATTCAGCATTCTGCACGCTAACGTTGAGCAGAACTGTTGCCGTTGAGTAAGTGAGGCAGCGCTATGCGCATTGTAGTGCGCCGTCTCGCTTCCACAACCGCAACAGTACAGCTTTAAGAGATCATGGCATGGCATGGCATTACGCTAGGAATCGAACGTTACTTACCAAAGACGTATAAAATATGCAAACGAAACAAACTATTGGTGTTACAATGTGAATATTTATACCCGTCACTGAAACAAGAATCATGTGTAATTAAAAAGCCAGAAAAATTAAGACAAAAAGCAACTGTATGTAGAGTACAAAAAGTTTAAATTACCTTGATTGAAAGCTAAAGCTGGTACGTATACTACGATAGGTAACCACGCCATCTAAAAAAAACATAAAATGCAAATATAATCTGACCCTTAAGACATGTTTTGTGCATTGACATAGGATAATAAATAAAATGTTAATTAGGAAAATGCTTTTTCATGCACCAAACTTATATAGAAAGCCTTTATACATTATTTACTTTATAAATGATGTACATTTTTTAGCTTGAAATTATTACACATATACTTCAGTAGACAGTATAAAATTTACTTACTAAATATACGGTAAAAATGACGGAACCAAACACTCTTAACCGTTTGTCGTATCGAAGCTCCAAGTACTGAAAAAGTTGTTTTAGTTATTACAATTAATTAATTTATAAGGATTTTTAATTATTTAGCAAAGTTTATTTAATTAAATTATCTTTTAAGTAAAAATTTCTGCTTTTTGATCACGGCCACTGTATGCTCGATGCTTCCTTACCTCATATGCCGACGTCAAGTTGAGTTGGTGTAGTATAGGCAGAAACGTATACGATACTATTATTGACATCATCAAAGCCCCGACTAAGGCAAATACGTAGGAGGTTCCATAAATATACAACTCTGTTGGCGTTCCTAGCAATGATATGCCTGAAATAAAACTGAAAAAACAAAAACATAACTTTAAAAGCTGTGGCGAACACATTAAAAAGGCTTTTGTACTTACAAGTATTAAATGTAGTAAAAGCTAATAAATAAATGAAAATCAATGTAGTTTTTGTATGTATACATCCGTAGTCCAATATAATCTAATTGTACTTAATATTTAAAATTTATAAGTGACTGTTTGTATGTCTGTTACTCTGCCTCTTATATTTTGACGACCAAACCACACAACCGACTTTGATAAAACTTGCTTTGGCGTTCACTTTTTGCCGTGACGGCTATCAAATTGAAAGAAGGTGGGCAAAAGATAATTGCAAATAAAAGCCTAATATTAAATAAAAATTACCTTGCAACTAATGAGAAACACACAGGCAGTACCTTCATATTCCTTCCACCCATCAAATAATCTTGAGTGGAACTCTGTTTCTTGACAAAACCAAAATAAACACCAATCCCACCACATATTGTTAACATAAAAACAAACAATAAATAATCAAACCAAGCAAAGTGTTGCAACGATTTTCTGACGGCCGAAACGTGTAGTTTTTCATCAAACATTTTTTAATACTTTTTTTATTGCGTCCCAAAATTCCGGAACTATTCGTATCACTTTTTTAATATACAATAGTTGTATGAGTACAATTCAGTTTGTTTATTATAAATATTTTTTTTATGTCGAGAGTTGTTATAACACATCTCGTGTCAAAGTGTAAATGAATACAAAAGCAATTTTACAATTGTCGTCGGGCTATTTTCCTTGATGGTTCGCTGGCTATTTTTGTACCAATTGACCGTTTCCTTCGCTACTCTGAAATAGACCTTCAAAGGATACGGTTACTATATTCTTGTCAGATATACTGATAACCGAAGTCGATCAAATAATTCTGTACATTATACAGATTTATGTATCTACTAGCTGTGCCTGCGACTGCGTTCGCGTGGATGACGAAACATATCAATGAATTTTTAACCGCAAAATTAAGTTTGTTTTTTATTGTTTATACTTTTCCAGGATAAAAACTACCCAGTGTGGTGCCCAGGATAATAAAGAATAATTATACCAATTTTCATCGTAATCGAACTGGTAGTTTTTGCGTGATACCTGAACAAACAGACAGACAGACAGACAAAAAAAAAATTTCATACTTTTGGGTTCGGTGTTGGTCTAGTAACACCCCCCGCCATTTATTTTTTTGATATTTTCAATGTACAGAATTTTCACTTTTACAGATTTATTATAAACTAGCTGTGCCTGCGACTTCGTTTGCGTGGATGACGAAACTTATAAATTAAGTTTGTTTTTTATTGTTTATACTTTTCCGGGATAAACACTACCCAGTGTGGTGCCCAGGATAATAAAGAATAATTATACCAAGTTTCATCGTAATCGAACCGGTAGTTTTTGCGTGATACCTGAACAAATAGACAGACAGACAGACAAAAAAAAAATTTCATACTTTTGGGTTCGGTGTTGGTCTAGTAACACCCCCCGCCATTTATTTTTTTGATATTTTCAATGTACAGAATTTTCACTTTTACAGATTTATTATAAGTATATAGATATTGTTGTAATGTATATGTTTTAATAGACACATGGATATGCCAATCAGACAAGGATTTCACTAGGGAAATGATCAAAATGTAGTTAGTCAATAAAGCCTTTAAGGGTTCTTTTGTTATATATTTTTATTAGAGAGAAAAATGTTAGAATTAAAGTTAATAAAACAATTATTTGCCTTTCGCTTTTTATAATTTGAGCGACTACAATTGTGGAAAAGTAAGACACAGTTAGTTCTCGAAATGATTTATTAAAATAATCGAAATTACAGAATCAGCCGATTTCTTCACTTTCCGTTATAGATTTCATGTTTATTGAGGTAGAATTCGTTTGGTAGGTTTCCTGTAACGATAAAGTTTTAGTTTATACAATAATAATATACAATTGGAACAATAATTCATTACACATAATATGGGACCATCTCTTAACTACACCCAATCGATGAAAAAAGGTTTTTTAAATCAATCCACAATTGACGTATCTAGATGATATCGCGAAAAATACATAGAAAAAAAAAAGATACAAATTGAAGTCGGTAAAAAGGAAAAAAAACAAGGTTAAATAAGTGGAAAAATGCTACATACAAAATGGAATAAGTAGATATTCCAGTCGCTACTTTTAGCGCAACTTTGTTCTCGCAACTATTATAATTATTCGGGTTCCACTGCAAGGCAAAGGCCTCCCTATCCTCTTTCAACTTATCCCTCCAACTAAGCTATTTAGATATTAGCGAAAGTTTTTACCTTCTGTCCATAAGCTCTTATATACGGTTCATCAGTTGGATGCGGGGGTTCCTTATACAGCTTCCTAAGCTGTGGGGCCAGCAGTCGCGGCGCGGGCGGCAGGTGCGGGGTCCCGCGCGCGCGGTTGATGCGCGAGACCACGGCGCCGACGCAGATGCTGACCATCGCACCAGCTAGCGTGTACCACATGTAGGAGACGCGGAGGACTGGGTTTACCTCGTCACTGGAGAAAGAGAAATACATAATTTCCACTTTTTTGTAATTTGAGTCACTGTACGTAGTTATAGCAGAGGGAATAAAATTTCTAAAGGCATGTGCTATTTTGTCTATTGGTAATTAGGTAATACTAAAGAAGCTAAATGAAGTCCATGTTTATGTGTTTATGCTAATAAAAGTGCAAATTCGAAAATAACTCTGTTTTTCTGTTACGCTATGATGGTTTAATCACTTAATTTCATTTAACAATTTCAATGAAATTGATAAAGTGTAGCATGAACCTCAAGAAAGAACATAAGCTACCTGAATAATCGACAACAAAACTGTCGAAAGTTAGTGCTTTTAAAATCATTCAGATTATCTCACCAAATACAAATATAGGTTGGAAACAACAATTCTTCCATAACAAGGAAGAATATTAAATTAATGGCTTTAACAACTCTTCATAGTAAGAAAATTTACCTAAATACAGGAGCCTCAATGATATGGTCGGCGATAGTAAAGTTGTAGGTGCAACCCTCAGTGGAGAGGGATTTGTGAGGGTGAGAGATTTCTCCGCGAGCTATGGCCAGCTGTGACGTCAGACACCACCACGACATTATTGCGACGCCGCTGACACCACCCACCAATGCTCCCTGGTGATGAAATGTACTTATAAAACATCAGTAGAAAATATCATTTGAACTTATATTAGGCCAAATCAGAAAAAGATTACTGTCGAGTGTCAAACCAAGTTTACGTCATTCCTACATTTTTGTTAGGTATATCATGATCCATGACCATCTATTTAGGAAAACATGGCTGCAGTAGTTTATACGTTTACATAGTGTTATGTACTTCTACTTTTAAATACTTACAGGAGACTACTATGCATAATCTGATTTGGTAGGATCTTCTTAAAACCTCCTTTTTTATATTCTAATTGATTATACCTACTTCCTTCTGCCTAGCCTTTTCCCAATATAATTTAGGATTGGCTTAGTTATACCTACTACCCTTGTCGTAACTCAGTTACTAACCGTAGCATCCACCCACGGCATGAGTATTCCCATCGTGAACACACCGAGCTGTGGGCCCATTGTCATAGACTCCAGCGTCATCGTCAGCTGTAGGATCGTCCCCATCTTCTCGACCACGAACACTAAACCTGGAATATAGATCAGAAAAGGTTTTACTAGATAATCTCTTAGGATAAGTCAGATTGGGTGGACAATTGGACATTAACATGACTTATGAGGAATGCTTTGTAGCAAATTTTATTTATCAGATTTTCTTGATTAATGGAATATAATTAAGTGGTAAATTCTTTGATCTCTGAATAAAAGATAAAGAGAATTCGCAATCCAAAAAATTACATAGTAGTGCTATATCATATCCAGGCGGAATAATGGAAAAACACATAGATACATTATTTTATTTAAAAAATATGTGGAAATTATTTACCTACACAAATAGTGCCCAACAAAATGACGACCCCTCTCATTAGCCAGCTGCTCTGTCTGTCCGTCAGCTGCTTGCCAAAGAAAGGCTTATAGAAGTCTTCTAGCACCACAGCCGACATTGAGTTCAAACTTGTCGATAATGAACTGGAAATATAACAAAATGTTATGTCTTGTAAATCTAGTCTTCGGACAGTAATAGTTTACTCATTTACCGGGGACTGAAACTCGAATTCATTGATGGGCACGAAAAAAACAATAAATTATAAAAGATCATTCCGGGGTTTATTAAATATCTGTACTACTATCTGTACCGATAACTCAATCCGCCCATTTACGTTAAAACAGCTAAAGTAAAATTTGATGTGCATTGGTAAATGAATGCATACCTTAACGCTGCACTAAATATTCCGGCGACAAAGACACCCGGCAAACCGGGAATCTCACCAAGCACATCCATCACCAACAGAGGAAGAAGCTGATCTTTCGCTTTTGCTAGCTGACAACAAGAAAATACACATAGCACATTAACATTTTATTTGGAATTAGAAGAATACAATCAATGCAACTACTGTTTCCCGCAGAGGTAGTTTACGATATGCTCCAATGGCGTAAATTCTTACATGCATGTTAAATACATCTTTAAAAAGTAGAAGGTATTTTTTAAATACCGGTATGTAATAATATATGGTTAATATGTATCAAACTTTTCAAAATAATGAAGTTACAGATTACTTTACACAAAAACTTTGAAGTTTCTGTTCATTCTTATTAATATGCTAAACCGCTTGTCTTGGTCTAGGTATGACTGTAACCTTAAGAATTAATTGCAGTCACTATAGACATGCATAACAATGAACACCTAGTACTCCAATCGCTTCTCAATCCTGCGGGTACTTCGTAGAAGTCAATTGCAGGAAGTTACCGATTGGTGTTAGTAGGCCACCAGCGCATCTCTGGTCTCTGACATTGAGATTTAAGCTAGTGGAGTAACTAACAACACCAGTTGGTAGCATTAAATTATGGTACATCACTATTATATTTTTTATGTGTGTTTTTCTTTATCTTATATAATATGAGACTTTCATAAAGGTATTATGGAAGTCATCATCTTTTGCCAGAATATATTTTTCAAGTCAGAACAAATAACTTCGCTTTACGTTTAATGCAGTTAAATGGAAGCATAAAAAATTGTGCACCAATCCCCAAATTAACTGGTAGAAGAATTGGAAAAAGAAAATTCACCTTAGTTTGTAGAGGATCACAGTCATGGAATCTGGCGTAAATCAACAGCCCGCAGTATAAACAGAAGCAATACAGGGCCGATATGCCGATGCAAAACAAAAATACTGCCCTGGAAACACAGAAATAAATTGATTAGACAGATCTCTGTTACAGGATTTTGTAGAGTAGATCAAGTAACTAAAATTCTAAACGACGACATCAAAAAAACATTCGTAAAGGTGACAAAATTAATTCATTAATAAGGAAAGAGATTTTGTTCTGGTGCGAAAGCAAAGTAGTCGTCTGTATTTTGAACCAATTGAACAAACTAGATATAGACAGCTTACCATTGAGCGCCCTTCAATGTAGGCAATGACAGGTATCTTTGAACCATCGTCTGATTGACAGCATTGGCTTGGAGCCAGTAAATTGTTCCCCCGATTACCAAACTCCATATGGTATGTCTTGTCAGAGGATTTGGATCCCAACTGAAAATAAATAAAAATATGTTATCGAAGAAAGAAATAAGACGTTGGTACATCAGCATATCTAATAAATAGAAATCTAAATAACTGACGAGTAACGAGCTAACGACTACTGTATATTAAGCTAATTCGCCTTCCTAATAATAACAAGTAGGTAGATATAAAGAGGTTCAAATTACTAGGTAAACTATTTCCATAAATCAGGACAGAGTCGTTGTGGGTTGTCTACTACACAAAGCAATCACTATGAATTACGCTATTAAGATACACGGAAGAATGCAGTTACGGTACAACGTATGAGAGGTAAACTGAAATGGTAGATACATAGAAAAATCATACTTATATATCTTCATGAGTCAATTTGGATATCTCACCGTTAAAATGAATAATTCTAGGAAATCAGCACAATGTCTTCCTTTGCGAATTCCGTAGAAATACTGATATGTTTTACAATTGCAGGTTTAACCTATCCAGTAAATAGCAAAGATCTCATATCAGTTGAAGGGCTTACTCTAAGCTTATCATTCACATACCACTCGTTAGGATTTGACATGAACAATAACTTAAGAAATAATTTAGGTAGGTCTTTGATCTACTTACTTTGGCATTTCAATCCTTTCGCTATTCATATTCCTCTGGAAAACAACACCTATGCCGCCCACGTCAATGGTCCCTTTTATAGCAACCAAGGCCATAGCGCCAAACATTGCCGTAATTTGGATCACGTCCGTCCAAACAACCGCTTGTAATCCACCCTAGGTGATAAATTTTCCATTTATATAAGCAATTTTATTACTCCCAATTTAAGCTAATAATTTAAGGAAATACTGTGGGCACTTACAGCACTGGTGTAAAAAATGCACACCAAACACACGATTGGAGTGATGACATGTATATTCACACCCGTAACTAGAAATTAAAAAGATATTTACATAGAAACACGACATGTACGAAGTCGGAGACGTTGTTCTAAAATTTAAGGTCCTAAGATTATTCCCTGTGATACTCTTATGCGCTTTTACACTAGTGATTCAGCAAAAGCTTCACCGAATTCAATAATTTGCAAGGAAACCAAAAGTATATTAACACATTTGCAAAATAAAAGTATATTAACCGAATTGTTATAAAAATAATGTCATATTACCTTGATTAAATGCCAAAGCTGGAACATAAATTACGATTGGAAGCCAGCCTATCTGAAATTAGTAAATATTATTGATGATTACTTATACGTCATAATTTTAAGTTCAAAGCTATAAATAATACTTACCAAAGTAAATGCGAATAAAATCGATCCAAATAATCGCACTTTATTGTCGAACCTAATAGATAAGTACTGAAAACAAATGAATCATAGTTAGGCAAAGATTTATTAATATGGAAACAAAAGAGGTATAGGATTTTATGTTCTTACTTATTTCAGGTAAATGTTTAAAATACCATTGGCTTTAGATACTAATTTTCTTGAGAGATTTGATTGACAAGACCAATATAAATAAAGATAAATTATAGTTACGGGTCCTGAAAATTTGTCTCGGTTAAAATTCATAAGTATATAATTTCCTTACCTCATAATTCGAAGTAATCTTGAGTTCATGGAACACAGGTAAGTAAACCTGTGTCATTATGATGGACATTAAAAATATGGCTCCTATTATAAACGCATACTGGGTCCCGTGCATATAAACCTCCGTTGGTGATCCTAACAGAGTTATACCTGAGACGAAACTGAATAAAAACAAATAAGCATTAAAGAGGCAAGAAAATATAGGTTTTTGGAAGGCTTCGATTCATAAGTAGTTAAATTTCGTATATTCGTTCTTTTTCAAAACACTTCTAAAGACACGACCAGATGTCTTGTAACTGCCTGTTTAAAAAGAAATCTCTTATTGTAAACAGTAAAGTTTTACAGTTACTAGCTGCTAAATACAAGATGATTATTATACTTTAAGTCATGCTTATACTTAATTGCTATTTAAATAAATAAGGCACTATCACACAGTCACACTATCACACAACTTTAGTTATCATAAAGCCCGAATCTTACCTTGCTACCAGAGACATAGATACAGGAAGAACTTGCATATTCCTCCCTCCAAGGAGGTAATCAGCCTGAGTAGTTTGCTTCTTGAAGAAGCCCCAGTACACTCCTACGACGGCACTGATGGCCAACATGAACACGAACACCACATAGTCCAGCCAGGAAAACCTCTGCATGAGATGAGTCAATTCTGCAACATCACCTTGCATTTCCCCCATTATGCTAGCTCAAAAAACGATTTCGCTATATTTAATCACATGGAACTGAATAAAAGGCACTTCCCAATTTTTCCTTAGTTTCCTTAAAAGACACCTTTAAATCTCGACTGAGCAAGTATATTTGTTGAAATTAATAGCTCGTATCATATCAATGTGCGTAGCGTTAAAGGCACCCAACATTCAAATGCATGAGTCCGCCGAGACGTAAGCTCAATCTGTTACAATGAAACAATTACGATAACTCGCAATTTAAAAGAGGATGTTGCGAGATCGCCCCCCAACGGTAGCTAGGAGCAAATCGGGAACTGACTACTTGCACTTAAAATGCGTAGGTTGGACATCGTGAATGCTTCCTCCACTTGCTATGGAAATTAGTTGGTATGGTCCTAGAAAATCTGGATGCATATTTTCCCCTTTTTCCTTATGTCTTTGCGTAGGCACTTCCTGTCCACTATCCAGTGCATTCTTGAAACTTATTTTTCCGATAGTTTATAGTATAAATAAAAAGAAATAAAACTACACAATGTAATTAACAGATTTTGTCATTTATTAGATATAATCATATTAAGAAACTTCCCACACTGCAAAGAATCCCTTTCTTTTTTTGGCTAATTAAGGCCAATCCTTTATTCAAAGGTCTGACATAGATTATAGAAAAATCTAAGCATTTAATATTCGTAATTTTATACAAATGGAATAGAATTTGAACTTCAGCCTGGACTCGAACCCGCAACTGCGCCATTCACATTTCCACGGTTTTGAACATGCTGTTCTCGGTAAATATCGGTAGGTACCTAAGTCTGTATTTTAGTTTGTTAGATACATAGATTTAATCAATTATGTTTTCACCTTAAATGTATGTTTGGTGTGAAAAAATAGCGAAACAAAACACAATGACCTACTATAAATCAAAGATCGGAGACAATAAAAAGAGAGTCCTATACTCAGCAGTAGATTTACAAAACAAACAGTGTAGATGATGATGACAGTTATGAAAATAAATGAAAACAGCAATCAAACTCTTCTCAAAAACAGGTGATTGAAGACAAGGTAGGTAAATTGCAAATCTAGAATAACTGACTTATAACTATGTACCTACTGAGTAAATGGTTTTAATTTCAAAACTTTCCTACAGATACAGTCTAAATAACAAATTCGTGCCTGTTTGGTCCCCACGAAGAGAGTCATTAAATCAGACGGCAAAGGTCATTTCCGCTTTTAGTAGAGAGGAATCCACAAGGATTCACACCGGGACATAAACTCTACTTATGTAGCTGTAAAAAAGTAACAAGATTTAGTATAATTTAATTTAATAATATGTATAAGTATGTCAAGTATTTATAGTTAACAACTTAACTGTCCCGCCAGTAGACACAATAGTTAAACAATGGAAATGTTCATATGTAGTCACATATCAACACGGGACAGGGAAATGGTTAATAAGTTTCACTTGATTTCCTGCTATACCTTAAATAATTAATCGCTCAAGTACAGGCCTGCCAGTAGTATACATAATCTTACACTATTCTAACGAAATTAAATTAGATGAAGTGTTAGAGTATATGTGATGAAATGCATAGGCTTGTTTCCATTAGAAGCAAATTGGATGGTTAAGAGATTCCATAGATTACTTTTGATGTGAACATTATAAACAACACAATTGTTATTTATAAAACCAATTTTTTATCTTATTTTCGGAAAATAAATTCAGCAAAATTAGGTATCCAGTCACGCGACTAAAACGTCACTATGTTGTTAACATTTTAACTAAATGATAGGCTCGTTTTGCTCGGTTTTGAGCATTAATGAGGTAAAGGACAATTGGCAAAAATGTATGGAGCTTGTCCCATCGGCGGCAACGTCTGTACTATTTATTTCCCAGCAGGCAATTATGTATTCTATATAATAAGATTACAAAACATTGTTTTTGTCACTTCCATGGATAAATAGTTATAGGTAGATAATGTTTAATAAAATATCGAATTAAATCATTTAAAGGAATTATTACAGTTTGTATCTTAAATACAATATTTTGTACAACTCGCGATGATGTAACATTGATATAATAATCAATTTAAGTATGTAATTATGTTATTATATACGTATTTTACACATAGATATTAGAAAATGATAGGTTAAAAGAAAAAATCTTATAGGTAGGTGTTGATTTATTGAAATGAAAACACGTATTTCAGATTACAATAACACAATATTCTACATACTACAATATGATTGGAGTTTAATCATCGTCAAAGATTTTGCATTTAAGCCCAACATTTTATTTACTTTATTTAATGATGCATACGTCAGTAAAATAAACAAAATGCAATGACTATGTATTCGTCTGTTTTGTATAAAAAAAAAAAAACAAAAATTGTAGCAAGAAAAAAATATGGTAATACCCTGTAATACCTTTGGTAATACATTAAAATAGTATTTTACCTATATATTTTTTCCCCAATGATATTGAATCGTACTCCTTGAACAATATTTGCTCTAAAAGCACTCACCTATCAAATGATACTAATTTTATTGGTGGCCGCTGATGGGCCAGAATGCTAATTCTCCTTTAAATTCACTTTTTGAAAACGAACATACCTACATAATGTAAATGATGGTTTTTCTTGCATTTGTTTTTTTTGTTCAGATCAGGCACCATGGTAAGGAATTAAACAGTGTTTCAAAATTAGTCAACTAGCCTATTGCATAAATACTTTTTTTAGATCGATTGGATTTTAGACAAGACAGTTACCTTCAATAATTTTTTTATCTATATTTTTTCATACATGTTCAATACAATTCGTTCATTCTCGACTACGACATGTGTTTGACACTGACAGTTTTAATTAAATTTGCCAAACAAAATTTGAGGGAGAGGCTGTACCTACCAAAACAAATAAAATTTCTAATTTATCTAAATTTTGAATAGCATTCAACTTTATATATTGAAGTACACCGCCAGCCAAATGGCGGGTCTTTTACTTAGTCCAACAGAAAAAGTATTTATCGTCCACGGCGTACAAGTAAGTGCTAACATAACCTAAAATAATACGATCGACTTTTATTTAATTACTCTGGTTTTCTTACTTTAATTTATCTATTTGTGATTATATATAAAATTATGAATATATTCTTTGTATGTATCGTTATCCTTTATGCTTAAATATCTTCTTGTGTTTTAGGAGGACTATCGCTCTGATGGAAGATCTAATATTGATTACCGGCCCATGGAGCTTGAGACAGATGTAGTGAGCCATGCCAGTGGATCGGCAAGGCTGCGTCTAGCCAACACAGACATCCTTGTTGGTGTTAAAACTGAAATAGACACACCAACACCTGAAAATCCTGATTTAGGCAAAATAGAATTCTTTGTTGATTGGTGCGTACTTACTTAAAAATAAAGGTAGTTGTATGTATTCCAGTGCTGAATATCTAAGCGTCGGCTCAAATATGTATACACTGGTGAATAATGTACAAGTAAGGCAAAATAAAATAGATATCAAGAAATCTCGCACATGGGTTCCACCTATGTCTATATTTTCTTTTTTGCATAACTATTATATTCCATTAACCTAAAATGGAATATAATAGTTATGTTACAGTCCTTTAATCTATGTTGTAATCACTTCAATTGATTCAACACTACAATATTAACAATAATATTAAGCCAGAATTTCTAGGATTTTTTTATTATAAAATGTATATTGCTGGAAACTGCACTAAAATCTGTTGAGTAGTTTAAAAGATCTAAGCGAACAGACAGCAGAAGCAACTTCATTGTATTCTATGTAGAGACTTACATAATATTCTTATAGTAATATTTCTTTCCTATAATTGCAGTTCAGCCAACGCAACACCTGAGTTTGAAGGGAGAGGCGGTGAGCAGCTAGCTATAGGCATCTCTAACCTGATGCAGAGAGCATACCACTCATCTCAGGCCTTCAACCTGAAGCAGCTGTGTATATTTGAGAACAAACAGTGCTGGAAGCTTTATGTTGATATATTGGTAAGAAATATGTATACTACATGATATAATATTATTTATGTGGCATTGCTTGTTAGTAAAAGATCTTAACACTTAACACTTGGCGATAAATTATAGACAAGAAGGATCATCAATTCACATAAATAATCAACAATTTAATCCCATGTATCATCTATGACCAAAAGATTAGGTAAAATCTCAAAAAATATAATTAGTATGAGATGTCATTACATTTTGTTTGAGTATTTTACAGTATTCCTATTAGGGTGTGTCCACATCTGACGAACGAGCATTTCACGAGCAGCTCGCGAGCCGTTCGCGAGTATGCCGCGAATGCACTAGTGTCAATAACGCCGCCGCGCCGTCTGCCAGACGTGCGTGCGCCGCTCGTGTAATGCTCGTTCGTCAAATGTGGACGCACCCTTTGAACATGTTGTAAATATTTTTACTTATATATGGCTGTTTCTTTATTTCAGATATTAGAATGTGGAGGTAACCTTTGTGATGCAGTATCATTAGCTGTAAAGGCTGCTCTTTTTAACACAAGGATACCATTTGTGAAGGCTGCTCTCATGGATGGAGGCAATGTAGACTTACAGCTTTCTGATGACCCTTATGATAGTAAACTGTTGGATGTGGGCTCTGCTCCGTTACTGGTAAATTTTATTTAAATGCTCTATTTAGGTTTAATTGGATTTTCACAGATCATCCTTCAACATTGTAAAGGCACTATATTTCCTGAATAATTTTTAAAAACATAGTTATTCTACTTTGAGTAACAATTCAAATAACCACAAAATATACTGCTTCTGTATCAACTTTTAATTTATCATGTTCTTATATTGTATTACTCGCGTGAGTGTCGCCAGTCAGTTATCGCGGCTTAAAGTAGTCCAAGCTTACCCCATACCAAGTTTCATCTAAATTAGTTCAGCAGTTTAGCCACGAAATCGTAATAGGTAAAGATTATATAATAAAACTTTTTGTTTCCTCTTTTTCAGGTAACATTATGTAAAATCGGCGATAAATGTGTGGTAGACCCATCAGCTGAGGAAGAAAGCTGCAGTGTTATATCAGTGATAGTAGGTATCACGGGTAACTCCAGCTGCTACTGTGATCAGGAGAACTCCTCAGCAGACACTGGCGGCAAGTTCACGACGATAGATATGAGTGGGCCCGGCAGTGTCGCCCCTAAGACTCTGAAAGATGCTATCAATCAAGGAATGTAAGTGTTTTCTGTATTCCTTTTTAGGGTTCCATACCCAAAGGGTAAAACAGGACCCTATTACTAAGACTCCGCTGTCTGTCTGTCCGTCTGTCTGTCTCCAGGCTGTATCTCATAAACCGTGATAGCTAGAAAGTTGAAATTTTCACAAATGATGTATTTCCGTTGCCGCTATAACAACAAATACTAAAAACCACATAAAATGAATATTTAAGGGGCTCTCATACGACGGTGGAACGGAACCCTTCGTGCGCGAGTCCGACTCGCACTTGGCCAGTTTTTTTTATATTTACGATTTAAATGCATTTTTTGAGATTCATCAAATACATAGTGGCTGAAATTTTACATAATATATGATTAAATCTGCCCTTTTTTTAGGCTATTATATATTTATCCTGTTAACTTTCATTAAACCTGTCATATTGGCGAATGATTTTATTGGTATTAGAATTTGTAAACTACCCTCGTCAGGTAATGGGTTCTCGAATTGGCTACCAAAAGCAGGGTAATAATCTCAGAAATTACGCTGTTAGTCGTCGTAATTTGTTAGAAAACCATGCATGCAAATTTTAGTGTCAAGCCCTACACCCAAATAATTATGTTCAAGTGTTTTTGTCTTTGCAAACTTGGTCAACTCCCTGCCCTGTTCCCAACTATTTGGGGACTGCGTAATGCGTATTCAGCTTACTTGTTAATGAAATAAACTTATTTAATGTAATTAATTTTTATTGTTCACAGTGTTGCAGCGAAACTCCTCGACAAATCATTAGGTGAAGCCTTATTACGAGAGAGGCAAGAAAATGTTAAAATAAAGAAATATTCATACGGATTTTTAAAGTAAAATTTATACTAAAATATGTTATTTATAATTCAAAAACAATTGTCCCTTTAAATCCTTTATTAATATAACCATACAATTTACTATGCTAATACAATAATAATGTAATCATATAGAACTAGTTTCTACTACATAATGTCACTAAATATAAACTATCAATTCAGTCATAACCAAATATCACATTCTTTTTGCTATCCTCATGGATACATAATATATATTTAATTTATTATAAATATAAATTTATATTATTAAGATAAATACAACACTGTCACACTGGATGTCATAAATACGTTTTCAAGGAATGTAAACATTATAGCTATATTGAAGCAGTGTATTATTATTTTTGTGTCTCTTATTGTAATAATTTAATCAAATAGGATAGGATACTTTAATATGAGGCAAGATAAGTAAATATCCCTAAATGGATAGAATAATAAAGACTACAATGCTGTGTTATTGTTAGCGTAATCTAGAAACCTTATACCATACATATTAGGCGCAAACATCTAAAGAAGACATTAAATCTCCTTCTAAAACTAAAACATTTATTTGCCTACAAATAGATACCTGTAGAACAGTATTAATTTTGATACCTATAATGGTAATCTATATCCTAATAAGTATAAGTAAATGTCAAGAGAAAGAGTACGTAATACGGCCTATGGCCTTAATATGGGCCTGATGGCCTTACTTCCTGGGGTTGACAGGAGTAAGGAGGTCTAACACGGCCGCGATGTTACCATCCTTGCTCTCTAAGAGCTGGGTCAACCAACCACCCTCGTTAGTGAAACCCATTGCCAACATCTGCTGGATCGCTGCGTCGATATGTGCTTCTGTGAAAAAAAAAAAAATCTTATTAGTATTGTTTCGTTAGTTAAGGTTGCAGAGTGGTATAGAAGTGAAAATTCGCGGCGTGTTGCGAGTTTGTACGCCGCTTGTGAAACTACTAGTCGACAAAAACCGGTGAAAAATAGCAAATTTTTTAGGAGTGGAATTAAACAGCTTCATCTACACTAATATTATAAAGAGGAAAGATTTGATTGTTTGTTTGTTTGTTTGAAATGAATAGGCTCCGAAACTACTTAACCGATTTGAAAAATTCTTTCACTGTTGGGAAGCTACACTATCTCCGGTGAACATAGGCTATATAAAATTTTCAAAAAAGTTAGGGATCCATACTAAAACCTCAATAATGTAAACCAAGGTGTGAAAAAATTACCAAAAAACTTTCTTGCATCGCGTGCGCTGCGAAAACTATTGATTATAGAACAAAATAATGTACTACGTCTTTGTAGAACATATAATTATCTACAAAAAGTGTCGCGACAGCATATGTCTAACTATTACAGTTAGGTCACAATAAGAGATATTTTAGTCTCGGGTCGAGTCTGGATGAGGCTGGCACAGGACCGTAGAAAATGGCACGAAAAAGGGGAGGCCTATGCCCAGCAGTGGGAAGACAAGGGCTGTGGATGATGAGGATGAGGTACGGGAGTGTCTATACTAATATTATAAAGAGCGTAATAGTAGTAATAACACAGAAACCTTCAATCCTAACTTTTTAATAATGTGTTAAATACCCGTGCGAAGCCGGGACGGGCCGCTAGTTTTAAATAATACTAACATGGAATACTACATTTAATCAAAGAATTTTACCGTTTTCAGACAGTGGGTACCATAGGACATGTCCTAAGTACATGTACCTACATCAAGATAATGTCCATCAGTAAAATCAAATACAGTTTTGTTATTAAATAGAACGAACGTGATAACAAGCAATATTACAATATTATCTCCCCTGTTATCGCACGAAATCGGTTACTCAGCTCAGATTAGCAAGGTAAGTATTATCAGAATTTAAAACAAAGGTACTTTTTTGGTGACTCAATCATAATATTTATAATACCTTTAATTTCGATAAGGTTGGTGACAAATTCTAGTTATCGTTTATACATACTAATCCCCGTTCTATAATATTACTATAAACATGCAGCGCGATAGTTTAAAAGATATTATCGTTTATACATATCACAGTCAAACTATAATATGTAATTTTTTGCTACTTGCAGACATAAATTTTATGTTTGAAGTTTTTCATAAGTTATAGTTAAAACCCATTAAACATGTCAGGTTCGTTCAAATCTTTAGTAGGTAACTAATGTTGATTTATTGGACTACTACTATAAAGAAATAATAAGGCTTAGGTCGATAACAAAAACCCGCATTATAATCAGTCTATTTGTTTATGTGCTACAATGTCACAGACAGCCTTTGACGAATACTGCTATTTTTATATTCATGAAATCGAATGTCTTGTATTATCTTTATGTAAAACATGTAGTATACACTACTCACTTGGGTGGCGTTGCCTGGGTTTAGTCTGAGCGGTTGGTGCCGCTGGCTTCTGAGCAGCTTGCTTCGGTACCGGAGCCGGGGCGGGCGGGGCAGACGCCTGCGCGGTCGGTACTTCCGGCACTTGGGGATTCAACACTAAACGATCAGCATGTGTCAGTTTATAATGAACAATGAGGTGAAGTTATAATTGTTAATTAAATGAAGCGGCGGAACAAAAATTCGACAAAGTTTGTTAATCGTGGCCCTAAAATTTTTACATGTAATGGAAATATTCAAGTAACAACACAAAAATGATGCACAAAAGTTATTTACCTGCAGTAGAGGTGTTCAGGGCTGGGTAAATAGCACCATCCGAGATCTTCACGCGGTCCTGGAACTCCTCAGGCAGGTTGAATCCAATCGGGGCAGCGGGCTCAGAGTTAACACTGGATGCGTCCATCATATCTACAAAATAAATATTCAAATCAGCATTTTTGATAATAGGTAATATTAATTTAACAGAAAAGAGTTTTGATAATTACCCTTCTCTTTGTTAATAACAGTCCAATCGTCAGCCTTGTCTGGAGAGGCATCCCTGGTGTTGGTCAGGCTTGAAACAGAGGAAGTGGCTGTATGCATAGTGACGTCATCATCTTGTTTCTTGGAGTCACCTTGTCCCATCTCTGGATACCACTGTGGAGCTGCAGTAGTACTGTCCGCGGTATTGGCAGCTGGTGTGGGAGCAGGAGTCGGGGCCGGGGCCGGGGCCTGAGGTGGCTGAGGCATAAAGGCATTCAAATTCCCACCCAAGTACAATTCAAGGAGACCCTTAATTTGATCAAGGTTAATTGGAAGGACGGGGATCTGAGTTTGAGCGTAAGCAGAGGTACTGGGCTCAGGCTGCTTAGGAGCTTGGGTAGACTCAGCACTTGTCTGAGACTTCTCTTGGGTTTCTTGAGGGTTCTGTCCCTGAGTCGCTGATGCCGGTTCTTGTGCATTAGTTTCTGGGGCTTTAGGTTTGCCATCATCAAGGTTGATATCGCCAGCCAGGTTGGCGAACTCATTCATGTATGTGGAGAAGGTGTCGAGCCAGCTGACGCGGTGGCGGCGGTGGTGTTCGCGGTGACCGGGGTGCTCGGAGCGCTCGCCGGCGTGTTGGCCGGAGTGGCCGGCGTGGTGAGCCCCGCGGTTACGTCTCTCGCCACTCTTCTCCGAGCGGTGCTTTTTGTACGGACACTCTTCACCCATAGCAGAAGCGACAGTCTTTAAGAAATGACGAGACCTTTTAATAGCCGCCCGGATGATGGCGCGCTGTAAATTTTTCAAGTTTATAGCCAATTGGTAAACGAATGCGCATGTTTGCGATTTGAAAGTAGCAGTTACTTACTGGCATTGAAGGTGTGGGCACCCGCACCATGCAATGTTCCGGATGGTGGCCGGCCGCCTCGCATCGTGAGCACAGGTCGAAGTCATCGCAAGAGGTGCACTTGTAGCGGAAACCGACGATCATGCTGTCGCAAGAGTCGCACATCACGCCATAGTGTACGGCCGATGGGTCAGGGTTAGGGTCTAAACAAGTAGAAATAAATAACTTAAAAAAATACAAAAGTTATGTGTGATTTAAATTTCACATCACGCAAGTGCCCTTGTAAACATGGTAAACTGTTTATTAGTTAATTAAAAGGGGAAGTCCATAATTGTATAAGAAATTGTTTTAAAATCAGGGGAAATCTATAAAATATACATACAAGTGTAGATAGCAGATGATAAAGTAAAACATTGATAAATGTAAGACACATTATAAAGACAAATCCACATAAGTCCCTTATAACTATCTAATAAGTATGCATCATAATTATACTGTATATACACATCTTTGTATTACTAAGTATGTTTCTAAAGGCAATTGTTATACAAACAATACAAATAATTGTTGAACAAGTTACAATACATACCATTATCATTTCCAGAGACAGTAGCGAACAGAATGTTGCATCCTTCATTCTTCACTTCATCACCTTTGCAGTACACATAGAGCTTGATCACATCACCATTCAACGCCTGCAAGGCGGTCATCACTTCTTCATCAGATGAAACAACGACGTCATCACCATCCTCATCTAAATAAAAGAAAATATAGTTAAATGTAAGTGTGGTATTGATCTAAAATTTACGACAAAAGTGGGTAGCTATTCAAATTGTTTATTTTGTAAAAAGGACTACATCAATCACTTTCACACGTCTTCTTAATCTAAATGAGGTTGACATTTCCTAACTGACTACCCTGAGAAGAAATGTCGAAACCAACTCAGGGTTCACAGTCTCTTTTATAGTCCTGACCATAATATCTTTCTTGTCATATAACCACCATAACAAATCACAATCTAATTATAAACTGTGGCTACTATTTAACTTCAAATACATGTAAATCTAAATTCTAACTTAAACTATGACAAAACACATATGCGTTCCTAATATGCTTTAAATAGTCGCGCAATAATGGTAATGGTAATATTCAAATAATACCAATGTTCAATTTCAAATGTCTAAAAAACCTTGTGAAGGATCGGATCAGGTTCGCTTCAATAAAATAAGGATTGCTAAGAATTAAATAGATTTTAATGTGTTCACTTCGACGGCTCAGTGATAAGTGTCACCATCCTTCAATTACAAACTTGACAGTTCTTAATAATCGAGTACCTACATTAGTCGAGTCAATCGATACCAAAGTAAAATATCACATCGATACATTTATGGTGTTACCATAATTAATTATAATATTACAATCGTAATATACACAATATGAAACAATTATAGGTTATGTGGCTTACAACTCGGCCGTCCTTTAAAAGTGAGTCCTCTCACTTGAACACAGAGAAAAGAAAAAAAAATACAGAATGTAATTAATTACTTAATAAAGAACTATCAAATCAATATAATATCACTGATCATGTTCATGTTCATTCTGCTGTGATTTACGGCTTCATCTATGCGATGTCACTTGCACGAAAACTCTTCTTATCTGCACTCACCCGCTCACACTCTGTCATCACATAGTATGTCCGGTCATAGTCTGTCTAAAAGGTTTGCACAGTCTGCTATGATCTGCGGTCATCTGTGCGATGTCAATTGCTTGACACCCTTCGCTATCAGCACTGACTGCTCATAGCCCATGCTCTACCTCACCTAATACACAGTCTGCTATGATCTGCGGTCATCTGTGCGATGCCAATTACTTGACACCATTCGCTATCTGCACTGACCGCTCATAGCTCATGCTCTACCACATCTAGCGCACAGTCTGCTATGATCTGCGACCATCTGTGCGATGATGATTTCTCATCACCATTCCCATTCTGCACTGGACGCTCATAGCCTATGCCTAGATTTCTAAGTCATACGTCTACTATAGTCTGCAATCATCTGTGCGATATCCGTTAGTGATACCATTCGTTTCTGCACTGATTGCTTATGGTTTATCGCTACCAGTCTTTTCATGTCATGGCTCCTGTCAAGTCTAGTCTCATCTAAGTTAAGTCAATCAACCCTAACAATTTTATCTATTCTCTTCATTCTTAATTTTAATTTAATCATAATTATACATAAATATTTTAATCATAATTATATATTATTCCATACTTTTTTTTATAATTAATATTAACCGTCTGATTCAATACCACTATTGTCGTTTTCGCTTTCGTCACTGGAAATATTTTTATAGTTAAGCCAAGGATGTACCTTATCCGCAGCTACTACGTTTTCGTACCTTTTAGTTCCTCTCCTAGTGAGAGGTGTGTCTTCAATTAAATACCTATCGTTCTCTAAAATTTTTATTATTCTGTATGGGCCATGGAACTTTGGTATAAGCTTTTTAGATTTACCTATTTGCTCTTTGTCTACTATGGTTCTTTCAACTCTAATTAAATCACCAGTATTATAAGATCTCGCCTGTTTTCGATGTCTATCAAACTCTTTCTTTGACTTACATTGTTCTTTTTCTATCCTACTTTTAGCATGAGACCTCATTTGCGCCAAGTCCTCGTCACTAACTCGATTTATAACTTCATTTAAAACTTCACTGATAATATTTTCCGATGAGTTTAAAACCTTAAATCCAAACAAGAGCTCCGAAGGGCTCTTTCCTGTAGCTTTATTTAAGGTAGTATTCATGCCTAACTGGATATCGCCGACGTACTCATCCCAGGTATTATCACCTTTCCCATGACTTTTAGTGCTCAAAGCGTCTAAAATGGTTCTATTGTAACGCTCAATTTGCCCGTTCGCTCTTGGAGTGGCAACTGCGTTGAGTATATGCTTAATATTGGAACTTTCCATAAAGGTTTTAAATTTGGCGCTTGTGAAGCAAGTGCCCCGGTCAGTTATAAGACGTGATGGAGTACCAAATACACAAAAATGTTCTTTAAATATTCTAATCGCAGTTGCACTTTTTGTATCACGTACTGCTTTAATAGTAATAAATTTAGTGAAAGCGTCAATTATCGCCAGTATATACGTGTTGCCTTTCCTAGAGCGAACAAACGGACCCAAATGATCAGCGTGTAACGTATGAAAGGGAATATCTGCTTTGGGTATTGGATGAAGCATACCCTCTTTGCGTCCACCTGGTGCTTTGTGGTGAGCACATTGGAGGCATGCCGACACGTACTTTTTCGTAAAGCGTCGCATTTTAGAAAACCAGAATGTTTCCCGTATCCGACTAAGAGTTTTCTCAAAGCCGAAGTGGCCTACATCATCATGGTTCATCCTAAGAACCTGCCACCGCACGGCTCTTGGAACAACCCACTTTATTTTATCGCCTACGATTCTGTATACATGATTTCCCTTTAATTGATAATTTTTGTGTACGTCCGCGATAAAATTTGTATTCTTATCTAGCAATATGTTCCTAATTTTACCTACTTCCTCATCGTTACTCTGTACAGTCGAAATCCAATTTGTAATATTAATATTTAAAACGTCAAGTACGTGCGTCTCGTCATCATCAACTGTCGGCTCAGTGACAGGAGCACGACTGAGAGCATCTACATGTGCCATCCGAGTTCCAGCACGATATTCGATTTCACAGTCGTACTCCTGAAACTGCACCCACCAGCGCGAAATCCTTGGTATAAGGTCTCGTTTAGTTAAAGTCGTCCGCAGCGCATTGCAGTCGGTCACTATTTTAAACTTTAAGCCTAACAAATAAACACGAAATCGTTTTAAAGATGCTATCACCGCCAAAGTTTCTAATTCGAAGGAATGTAAATTTTGTTCGTCCTTAGTTGTCTTCCGACTGTAATATGCTACGGGTCTAAGAATACCCTGACTATCTCTCTGCATTAGAATACCGGCAACTCCTAACTTAGAGGCGTCAGTATGCAACTCGGTTTCCAATTTCGCGTCGTACAAAGCCAAGATAGGGCGTTCAATTAACTTCTGCTTGAGAGTTTCAAAAGCTCTGGAATGCTCGTCGCTCCATTTCCACACGAAATTGGATTTAAGAAGATCAGTGAGGGGACGTGCTATCATTGCAAAATCTTTCACGAACCTCCTGAAGAAACTTGCAAGACCTATAAAACGTCTGACGTCGTGGACATTTTTAGGAATAGGAAAATTTGATACAGCTAGGGTCTTACGTGACCCTGGCCTTATACCCTGACCACTAACCTGGAAGCCTAGGAAGTCAATTTCCTTAAAGAAAAAGTTACACTTTTTAAGTTTCAAAGTCAGGCCTGCCTCGGAAATAAGTACGAGTACCTTCTCTAATCGATCGAGGCCCTCTTCAAATGATTTTGCAGGTATGAGGACATCATCCATAAAAACAATAGCGAAGTCAACTTTAGGTTTAGATAATATTTTATTCATGGCCCTCTGAAAAACTGATGGAGCGTTTGCCAAACCAAATGGCATGCGCTTAAATTGGTATTGGCCATCAGGTGTGACAAAGGCCGTTTTGTCCTGGGAGCTATCCGATATTGGCAATTGGTAATAGCCCGAAGCGCAATCGAGAGTGATGAACAACGAATTCCCAGCCAACATATCCAGCTGGTCATCAATTAAGGGCAAAGGGTAATGTTCCTTTTTTGTTTTGTTATTGAGAGCTCGATAATCTATGCATAATCTCTTCTCACCAGTCTTTTTCTTGACTAGTAAAACGGGACTGGCGTACTGAGAGTTAGATTCGCATACAATATCGGCTTCAATCATCTCTTGTACCATTGAACGTACAAGTTCTCGCTCTGGGTACGAAAGTCGATACGGGCGATAAACCACCGGTTTATTATCAGTCAATTCTATCTCCATTTGTACAATATTAGTAAACCCCAGGTCTTTTAAGTTATTTGAGAAACACTGTCTGTATTTAATTAATAAATCTTTTAATTTATCTAATTGATAATCACTTAAATCAGGACTATAATTAAGTTCAGAACAGAATTCATTTCCTTCAATGTTTAAAACGTTAACATTACTGCAGTTATCAATTTTGAACGCACGAGTTATCAGGGAATCTTTTTTCAATACAACAACGTTTTCAGACATATTATGAACTAATAAACTACCACGACCCTCAACAATTTCATATTCACCCGGAAGAAGGTAAAATTCATAGCCAAGGTGCCCACGGAGGGACCCTCGAACGTATACGGTTCCCGAATACCTGATCGAACAACTAACTAGAATAACGCACATCTCTTTTGGGTTAATAGAAGTATCCGAGATCAATGTTAGGAAGACTCTACTTTCAATGTCGCGCATAAACCTCAAGGTGTCATAGGTTTTTGTTATAACAATGCCGGGTTTTTCTGTAAAACTGTGACCAACCAGTATAGGGTACTTAATGACATCATCGTCCACAACTAATACGTCTACTTCTTCTGTAATATTCTGTATTTGTAAAGTGACAGTAGCGATCCCAATCGGTAATACAATATTATTACCTATACCTCTCATAGTGGGTAGATCAGATTCATCTGACCATATGATTCCTAGTTTATTAGCGTCACTACAACGAATCAAGGTGCACTGACTACCTAAATCTACATAACCTGTTATGGAGTGTCCATTAAGCATCATCTCCATGGTATATTTATCATTATTGCAAGCGAAATTCTCAGTATCTACGCGTAATATTTCCTTTTGATTCGATTTATCGACGTTGCTACTGTCATTGCCTGAGGGTAGTTTTGTGCAATTAACCGTAGTGTGGCCTAGTCTATTACAAATGTTACATTTAAGAATTTTCTTGGTACACCTGAAACTGAAGTGACCCGGTTCGTTACAATTATAACAAACAATGGGGCCAGTAGAATTTTTAGCCTTTGTGTCACTCGTAGTGTTTTTTGAGCTGGTATTATTTGTTGAAGCATTAATTGGTCTCCTGTCATTAGATCGAAACTTATCTGTATCGCGCGGTTGTTGCTTGATCGACTGGAAATATTCTAAAACTTGTTCAGGTTCCTGACACTTCAACGCTTTCGCACCTAATCTTAATGATCGATCGTCAATACCATAGAGTAAACAGTCTACAGCGCGCTTGCCCTTTATATCACAACGAGTTAACAAATTGATTTTTTCAAAATAATACATTTCTAATGACTCATTATATTTCACGCGTTTGGACAACATTTCCGTTAATAATTCAGCGTAGTCATCACTGCTAGGGAATGATTCTAATAACTTATTTTTCCACTCGGACCACGAAAACGACATAGTTGGTAAAGCTTGATACCATGCTTTTGCGACGCCTATCAATTTAGGTAAGGCATAGTGAATAATTTGATCGTCACCCCACTTATATAACCTTGCGCATTCCTCAACTTTATTAAGCCACATATGTATGGTCTGTCCTTTAGCCATCGGGTCAAAGTCGGGTATGATATTTCCTAACATAGGGAATTTGTTGCCTTCGGGGCGGTTATTTATTAAAGTGTCCACTAATTTAGTCAAAAGTAAATGTGTCGTATTGTCATTGTCAGTACAGTTACTCGTATTGAAACGTCTCACCGGTGAGCGGGGTGCCTGGCGTGACAACGTAGACTCGCTGCTGCTACACGCGTTCACTCTCGCCTGCTCCGCTCTGCTCGTGCTCCTCCGCTCGTGCTCACGTCGGCTGCTGCTGCGTTCGCGGTGCCGGCGATGATGTTGTCGGCGACCGCTTCGGGTCCTCCTGCTACTGCGATGCCTTTCACGATAGTCACGACGATCCCGCGAACGGCTTCTTCGCGATGACGTATCTGTGTCTGAAGTCTCACTTTTTGAGCTGTACTCGCGCTGCTTCTTGTGTCTCGTCCTACTCTTACGATCACGTTTCCTTTTTCTGGAGTTTAAATTACTTGTCTCCATTATACAATTAGGTTAGGAACCACGTGGAAGAAAAAAATATATATCGAACCGAACGTTAACACTAGAAATATACAGCTAGCCTGTCCTATCCCACTTCTGAGATGAAGGATCGGATCAGGTTCGCTTCAATAAAATAAGGATTGCTAAGAATTAAATAGATTTTAATGTGTTCACTTCGACGGCTCAGTGATAAGTGTCACCATCCTTCAATTACAAACTTGACAGTTCTTAATAATCGAGTACCTACATTAGTCGAGTCAATCGATACCAAAGTAAAATATCACATCGATACATTTATGGTGTTACCATAATTAATTATAATATTACAATCGTAATATACACAATATGAAACAATTATAGGTTATGTGGCTTACACTTGTAACTCAAACAGTTTTTACTAGAACAAGGTGAGTCATGAATGAAAAAAAAACTATCCCAACACTGGGCTATTTATTTTACAGTGTCATCGCATCACTATAATTTATAAATAGAAGAGTATAGACAAATAGATTTTGTTTTTTTTTTGTCATCATTTTATGCAAAGTCATGCTTTTGAGACCCTCATAATTTATTGAAATGTCGAATTAATGAGCCCATTCTATTGTGACAAGCAGGAAATGTTAATTAGATATTTTTATACTTTAGTCTGCAGAATAAGTAAAGATATGTTCTTATTTATTTGCCCTAGTTTTGATAACCTACATTTATATTGGTAACATTGTGATGCAGATAGACAAATTTACTGCTATTGCTTGTGTGGTAATTTTCATGAAATCAACAGCCATTTACTCATAAACAATTGTGAATGTTTTTTAATGAAAAATTTCAAGAGACTAAAAAAATGTGAAGTTAATGTAAAGGCTCTAGGTGTTTACAAGTACAACCAACTAAACTGACTCAATTTAAGTTGCAGTGTATGTAATATAAAGTTTAAATTTCAAATTTATTTATTTGTTTGTTTGATTACTATGATGATAGTTCATTTCAATAACAGAGAGCATGCTATTTGGCTAAAGCATTTTACCCTATCTGCCACCAGTAATATCAAACATTAAAAAGTCATCATACTGTCCTGAACCCAAAGAAAAGTTTTAAATATGTGAAATTACCTTTCCATGCTACAGAATAAGTCTTGGCCTTAAGACCTGGATACACATCTTGAAGTTTAGCATTCAAGTAGTGGAAGCTAGTCACAACTGTCTTCTCCACACCAAACCTTCTGACTTCTGGTTTCTCATTCTGCTTCCAGAAGGTAAACACTTTGAATGGTACTTGGTCTTCCATGGCTGAAATATTACATTAAAATTATAAATACTGCTATTAATATGGCAGGAATAGTATGAACTATTCTATTTTTATTAATTAAATAAAAACTTACTACTTAAATATCACATGATGCAATAACAATTTGCTATTATTAATTCCTATGAAAACAGAGTTCTTGCCATGAACCCAATGTCAGAAGAAAATAAAGATATAGGTATTTAAAAACCCTGATTAAATAAGGCTAACAAAAAGTTAAGAATAATTTCTAATATTTAACTGTTCAACTGGTAGGAAATGTAAACAAACTTCAAAAATAAAGTAAATACTAATACGTTAGCACCAATGAGAAATAACAAATTGATGTTTTAACTTTAATTAAATATGTCTAAGCATTTAGTAAACTCACTAGGTATTATTAATAATTGATTGAATACAACTTTAAACAAAATATTTCTAAAAGGTAGAGGCCATTTTGTTTGCCTTCCATTTTAGAAACGTAAATACTGGAGCTAAGTTCTTGTGACGACAAAAAGCTAAGCTTCATTTAGGCATCCACTGCGCAAAAGCTAGGTACTTAACTATTTTACATTAACTTGTCTTTCAACTTACCTTTTATGAATATATCTCCTCGAATTTAAAATTGAATAATAAACTGAACACAAAGTAACACTGTAATGCGTCGCACTTCAAACAAAATTGGTTAGTGAATGTTTATGATTCTCCGCGTACGGTATTATAAAGGCTTCAAAATATTATGATTCATCCTGAATCAAATAGAACAGTTGAGAAAAACACTATTATTTTGTTGTGCAATACGGCTGTCAAATCAAAAAGTCATTTTTGACAATCCATTTACCACTAGCTGCATTTAATAGCATCACTGATATTTTCTTTCTCTGTCTCGTATGCCAGTAACTGTATGGTAAAAACATTATTTGGTTTTTCATCATGCTCGTTACGTTGGTAAATGAAAGAGTCTCTGGACCGCGATCGAAAATCCATTACACGTAAGGTGTGAAACTCTGATGACGCAACATTTTATAAAATAAATAAACTTTTTTTTTTCAGTTCAGTAAGAAAGGCTTAATAGTTAATATTTAAAATATAATTTTAAATACCTTCGTCCGTCGTTGGTTACTAACTCTTTACTTTCAGAGGTTTATTTTTGCGTTGTTTTGGTTTACTATAAAATAATGGGAAATTATAAGTCTAGCCACAAAATTATTTATTGGACACGTGATTAAACTTCTAATTTTATAACTAAGCAACGGGAAAATGACATAGCCTCTAATAAAATAATTCGTATCTATTACAACGCCCACTAAATATTCTATAGAAAGCGTCAAGTAAAGATCATCAATGATTGTGACTTGTCCTTCTTATTTATGCATTGACACCTAATTTACTAACTCGGCCTCGGATTTTACATCTCGTCACCATTTTACGTTTTACAGCTTCAACGCAATGTCCTCAAAAAAATATAATTCAAGCTTCTACAGAAAGCATAATTTATTATAACTTAGCATGTAAAATAATACATCACATTCTTTTATCGTGAAAATAGCCACTGCATGATTTGGCGCGAGTACGCGGGACGACAGCGACAGCGGCCCCGACTCCAAAAAATTGTTAAATTGTATTATAGGTTAATCGTAGTTTAGGTTAGGTTTATTCATATACGTAGGTTATAGAATTATTTTTAACTTTTTAGTGCTTTTATCGATTTTTTGAAGTCGGTTTTTTTTTTGCAAAAAAAAAAAATATTTTTTTATTTTTAGTGACATATTTTAAATCTTAGATAATATGGGTAGGCCTTCAGCTGACACCCTTTCATCATCCTCATGATAATTTCCGTCAAACGAAATCCAGTGCCAAGCATCTCACATTCACGAGGTCATCTTGGCTTCATCATCAGATCTGATAGTAGAATGGTTCTTATTGAACGCAAATGCTTCACTTGTAGAAAATACCAAAATCGCTGTACGTTTTCCTATAAAATTTGAAGAGTTCCCTTGATTTCGCCAAAATTCCATCATCAGATCCTGACTTGGTAACTATGGGACCATTTGGGAAGTCTTGTATACCCTTTCCAACAAAGAAAAAATATTGCAAATCGATTGGAAAGCAACGGAGCTATGCGCGAAAAAACATAATAAAAAAAACATACAAACATCCGAATTGAGAACCTCCTCCTTTTTTAAAGTCGGTTAAAAATAAAATCTTTTATTTTGTCTCTCCTCAACAGCTTCTGATAATATTAGTGGCCAATATACCGACTATTCGATGACATTTTTAGAAAAATTTTGACGATCAATTAATATGGGATGAGTTACATTTTAAACGTACTGAGTTAAAAAGTTAGAAGCTAAATAAATATATTTTTTGATGTCATTTAATAGTATTTTAGAAGTTTACTGTTAGAATGCATGCTACAAATTTAGATGCTAAAAAATAATCATTATGCTGAGTTGTATTTAGAGTCGTTTACATAGAAGATAACTAGTGGCTAAGATAGTATTATTTAGATGCTCGTTAATTGTGGCTGACTTAGTAATTTAGAAGGCAACATACATTTTTGGGGGCGAATAATGATATTAAAAAGAAGCCTGTTTAATTAGCACCCTAAAATAATTGTTCAGAGATCGTTCTTGCACTGAAAACGAGGCCTTGACTTGCTCGTGCTAGAAAACCTAGTATGATATGAAGTTGTAGAATCAAGTACCTCAAGATCGTTGATGAATAGTTGAGTCCGCCTGAGAACATCAGATAATATTCTAAGGGTAAACAAAGATACGGGGTTGGGTGCCTCTGTATGTACCTAAGTATTTAGGTAAATCAAGTACAGTAAGGACTAAATAAGAAGCATAAAATTAACAATTCAATAATAAGTTTTTCGAGAAATTGAGACTGATGAAATATTATCTGCGGTTTACAGTTACATTTATTGCAAATCACGAAGTCGAATCTAACATGTCATCGTGCTTTATTTATCTAATAATAATTCATACTTTGCACTTGTGTCCCAGAAGTATACCCTATATAGGTAACTTACCTTATATGTACTAAGTATATTTTAATCAAATGAATGATTATACTATTTTCTAGTTCTTCAGCCTTGTACCTCCTAACCAACATAGAAAGGAGAAGGTCTTTATTGCATGGTATATTATACCTTCGTCGACGGTGATATCTTCACCACAAGAAACAGAGTGATCTCAATGTTATGAAGGAAGAAACTTGATTTTATTAAAAAAAAATATATATATGGCAAAGGTGTTTAAAAATATTTTTTTTGTTTATGAAATTTCATTGCAGATTTATCTGATACCTACCCTACCACCAAATCAATTCAGATCCATCCACTGTCTGATAGAAAACGCTGACTCAAGTTTCTGAACTTCCTACGTTAACCCAAGAATACTTATAAATGGTATATGAACATACTCAAAGTGTAGGTAGTCAATTTATATTTACTAAATGTTACAAAATATTTACCATCTTTTTTTTTTGGTCTATACCAAAAAAAAAAGATGGTGGATGGGAAAAAAAAAAAAGGATGGTGGATACTCTTTATGAAATTACGACAATTACGGAAAAGGGGACAAGAAAACTAGAAAGCTTTATGTATTAACAATGTATATGAAAAAAGAGAGTACAATATTTACAGGCGAAGGGCGATAACGCCGCGTCATTTGATACATGAATAACATTGATGAATCACTGAGCCTATAAAATATCGAATATACTTTTACCTATAAATATTTCATGCTCAATATGTTAGGTATAAAGGACAGTTAAATAATAAATAAAACGTTTATAACATCTATTTCCATAATTTTAACTTATGTACTCAATGACAAATGTATTGTACTTATTATTAATTACAAATTAATCTTGATGTTCCTTATCAATTGCTTTGTTTGAGACCTTTGGTTGATACTCATTATATTGATGTCTATCGTCTGCAAACTTAGGAGGACCACCTAATTGAACTGTTTCAGGAATATTCAGTTCTTCATTCAACTTTTTGGCTAGGAAGTAGATTTCTGCGAGAGCGATTACTAACGCGCACATCACGCCAAGCAATAGCCTGAACCCGAAATCGAGGTTGCCCACCATCCATTCAACTCCTCTAAATCCAAAGAGAAATCCGGCAAATATTGAGATGAGAAACTGTCCTATTGCAATCAATTGACGATTCAATTGTTTCACTGAAAAAAAAAAGCATGATTAATGTAAATGAGTTATACAATTCGAATATGCAATTAACTAGGCTTATTAACTATCAAGTTGACCATATTTCACAATCACAATATATTTAAGTTTTAAATAAGCCATTCTCAATATTGCAAATCATTGTTGTATACTCACTCTGGTAGGAAATGCTGTCTTCTGGATACCTCATTCTAACATTGTCAACTGATTTTGTCATTTTCCTATATTCCCTTGCTTCTTGCTGAGCTCTTAGTTTAACACATCTAGCTTCAAGAACAGGATTTCTTTTAATGCGTTGGTTTTTAGGTATTTTTATGTCTGACCCTTCTAAAAGAGTATGTAAATATGGAACATTATCTTCTCCTTTATTCTTTTGTTTTTGTAGGTAGGCATAAAGCCAATCTATATCAGAGGTAGTGAGGTATAATTCATTCTCTTCTTCTTCTTCATCTTCCTCAATTTTCATTTCTTCAAGTGCTTTTTCATTAGAATCATCTTCAGAGTCTTTACTCTGTGAATCTTTTTCAGAATCTTTACTCTGTGAATCTTTTTCAGGATCTTTACTCTGTGGATCTTTTTCGGTACTTGCAGTCTCAGCCTCGGTTTTTTCTGTAGTTACATTTTCTTCTTCCACTACATTATCAGCATTGTCATCTATTTTGACAATTGCCTTTATTTTATTTAAATTCTCAATATCTTTGCTATTTAAATGCACTGGAATTTTTACTTTTTCATCTAGATCAAGTTTATGTTTGGCTTCAAATGTTTTCTCATTTACCAGTCTTGCAATATTTACAGGTACATCAGCATTAATAGGTAATGTTTTAATATAATCTAATAAACTATTTGCTGGGAAGATTCTCAGGTTGGTATCAAGAAGTGAGCCTTTTAAATCCATGGTTTATTTGTTAGTGATGTTCAGTTTATGATTAAGATCAGCATATAAATCTCTTAATTCTTCTTCTTTTTCTTCAAATGTGTTGTCAATTCTTTGGCATTTAAAGTTCATATCATCAATAAACTGGTCCCATTCTTTTTGTCTCTTTTCTCTGAGTTCTTGGCGCCTTAATTCAAAATTCTGAAATGTTTTAAATATTAATGTTGGTGACAATGCCCAGCAGTGGGACAATTTAGAACTATTATTTTTCAAAAGTAAAGGCCTTATTTTTTACATAAAAAAATTACCTTATGGTTTTCTTGATAATCCTTTTCAACTTCGTCACTAAGTTGTAATGCTTGTTCAAGCTTCTCTCTCAGGATAGGAAGACCAGTTTCCCCGCTCTTTTTAATTTTTTCTACTTGACTGTCCTTTATTTCAGTCAATTTCTCAAGTATAGCAAACAAATTTTCAACTTCTCTGTCTCCACGCTTTTCCTAGAAATATAATTTTAATGTGATATGAAAATATAGTAGGTACCTTTGATCAAAAGTTTATTGAGATAAGTCATTATTTTTATCATATGTTTTGAGTACAACATAAATGTCTGCATTTCTACCACATTCAGTATTGGATAATATGTCAAATTATATTTAATAATTTCAATAAAAAGGAATCTAAATGGCTAACTTAGCATGATAGTGTCCTATCATGCTAAGTTGTGGTCACTGCAAATTGTAATCAAATGTTATCAATAGTATGGAGTCTGATACCTCAAATTCCTTTAGCATATACTTTATTTCCCCATTCAGAAATGGACGATGGTCGAATAATCTTGACCAGATTTCTCCGATTTCTAAAAAAATAAAGGTCAGAGATTAATGAAAGAGTTCGTATTCAAGCACCGTAACAATATCAGATCTCGCTAAATGATTGACCTAATTCAACAATTTTAACGTAGAATATTTGTAGTTTTTGAAAATGGTAAGAGTTGCAGGCAGTAATACATCAGTTTCAGATAGTATAACATATTATTATCTAAATAAATAAGCCATCAAAAATAAGAACAAGAGTGGATATTTTAGGTGGCATAAATAAAGTTATCTATAGACTGGGACTTGGCATATCTGCATAGAAATCATGTTGTTGTTGCTAATTGAATAAAGAATGAAAAATTACAAGAACCTAAGGTAAACAATTACTAAAAACTATAAAACAGACGTTCGAATACATACCTCGTGACAGCTCCGTCATTATGATTTTTTTATCGGTCAAAAACCAAAATCATTCAATCTTTTGACAGACAGTGGTTTCAACACGTATGACTTCCGCTTAACGTTCTGATACTTAAATAATATAACTTTTATAAATAAAATAAATTTAAATAAGAGTGAGTTTTTCACTAACAAATAAATAACGAGCCCAAATTATTGCTTAAAAACCTTAAAATCTTAAACTTGACTTTCTGTATTATAGCTTACATCGTTGGTCGATGTAAGCGAAGTAAAGCCACAAAATGTTAATATGGTTTATACTACTTTATCACCTTTTACTGGTATTTGAGGTGAACAATCTTAAAATAAATTTACTATCAGATAACATATTAATGCACGCCTTTAGCATTACTTTGACCAAACGCTGGTTATCTAATAGGCGGCAATTATTTGTATGCTTAGATACTATGTCTTTTGAGCACAGTGTGCACCAATGCAGTGCACCGGAAACAGGGCATGTAAACTAGAAAAACTTTAACTGAGCCTTTGCTTCACTTAGTTCACTTCAATCGGTCACCATTGAATGAAATCATTCTGCAAATCTACGTTCTTCAACAATCAATTTAGTAACTTCATTCACCTTTGTTGAGAATGGGCGGTTCGTAAGTTGACGTGTTAAGAATTTAGATGCGATATTGTTTTTATTTGCGCAGAAGTGTTTTGCAGGTGACAATGTGTTCGATTTGCGTTCTGTTCCTTAATTTTGTGTGATTTGTTAATAATTGACGAATGTGAAGTTTGGGACTTGAACTAGTGGAGATTCGTGTTTTGGCCACCATGCCGGGTCTTATTGGTATTGGTGAATTCATTGAGGAAACTCGAGAGGATTACAGTTCACCTACTACTTCTACGTTCGTTTCCCGCATGCCACAATGTCGTCAAACCATCAGTGCATTGGAAGAGGTAATTACAAGCAATTTATTTCAACTTCTGGCAAATACAGCTAAGGAAACAGTTGTCAAGATAAGAAAAATATAAATCTATTTATTCCGCGATCAGGAAACCATTTGCAAAAAGTCATCATTTTAGTCTCGAAAACTATATGAATCTATGACTAAACACTATTCGTGCTTGTAAACCAATACCTAAGTATTTTAAAATACATAATATTTGCCTTTAATTCGCGACAATAAATGAAAACGTAAACACATCGGACGCTGTTTATCATTGAGATAAGTAAGTGAAGAATAGGAACCAACGTATCGCATAATAGGCTCTTTCATAGAAAATGGTACCTACTTCATTTGTTTCTTTCGTAAATAAATTAATTTAAATAAAATAATCTACGCATATTTGCTTGGTTTGTGCGGAAGGTCCGTAAAAATATTTTATTTTTGCAATACGTATAGTAACAGGTTCGTAAATTATTCAGGTAAACATGATTATGAACGGGATTGTAGGCGGGCTACGACCTTGAGAACGCCCCCTTGTTAAAAACAAAATTCGTTTCGTGAATAGTACCTACCCTGATAGGTATAAGCCGAGCCCACGCATTGTAAAACAATTGCCGACGTAGGTATTTCTGCAATTTGATTACGAATGTATATCGTCATAGGTTATTGCAAATCTTGTAGCTATGCGTTCTTTACGTCTACACCTACTTGGTTATTGATATGAGCTAATTTGTGCATAATAGGCACTTTACTGATAAAACTGTCTAAATCAAAACTATTTTTTATTAATGACCATACTAAATCTCGTTGTTAACTGGATACATATTTACTTACCATATAGGTATCCACTAGATTAAATAGGAGGATCGTTTCGTATGAAGTAAGTACGTATGTATTATTTTCAAGGAGCTATTGTATGTTACGGAATTAAAACACTGTTATGAATAAATATATTATATCTATGGTTCAGCTTTACCAAACCTTCCATCTAGATGAAACATAAACAAAGGAACTAATTTTAACTAGCATTCGCCAAAAACAAATTCACCCATCCAAAAATTATACAAAATATGAAGATAAACTGCTGCATCGAAGCTTTACGAAATGTCTGTTACAAACGGCACGTTTGTCAGCCATCATTTCTAAATCTGTAGCGCAAACTATAAATCATTCGCGGTGTCAGTTTCGACATCAACTTGAACGAAGAGAAACCAAAGAACAAAGCGATAAAACTTATCCCGTAAAGCTCATTTCCGACAAGGCTATAATATGTGTACCTGGTCGTAAATATTTAAAAACATAACATTATTGCTCACTTTATATTTTTATAAATATCTATACCTATTTGTCAATTATGGTAACTTATGTCAGGGCGCCTGCTTCCTCAAAGACAAATTGTATTAAAATCGCCAGCACCCAGCCCTTTTAACTTGAAAAAGAAGCCAACATAGATACATTGTATACACGCTCTTTTTAAATTTTCGCCTTTTTAATATTAGAATCTAAATAAATGTCAGGAAAGTAATATTGTTATGCTATGTACTATATGCTATAATGCTATTATACACATTACAGCGTTAAGCGTAGTCTGAAATGAGCTTAACAGTCAAAATTTGAAGAAAGTTATTACGATAAACCGCCGGAAATTCGTAGTTTTAACGGACGACACGCTTGTCTGCTCGTCTTGTCCAGGTGAACCCCTGTTCCCTATGGTATTTGATTTCCTGTTGTTTCATTGAATTAACGAGGTATGCATATCCGTAGACTCGGCTCGACTCCCTACACTAAGCCTACACGCGAAACATACGTAATAGGAGCCAAAATCCTTGTAAGTGTAAATAAAACAATATCCATGTGATTCATAAATATTATTTACCGTCCGAGTTATACAAAATCATAGGTAAGCCTTTTAATTGTTGCCTGTGAACTGCTAACTTAATATAACCTTGATTTCGTCCTTGAAGTACTAATTTTAACGGGGTCCCGACTTTCTATTTAAATTGCCATACAAACAAAACTTCAAGCTGTATTAAAATAAAACAATTAACTGCCCAAACGAATAACTACTGCGTAACTGTAAAATGTAATCAATCGATTTACGATTCGTAATCGTTTACTAATTATGCATGATGATGACTTTGGTAATTATCTTAAAGACAATTAAATGTTGTTTGGTTATACCTATATTAACAAGATATTTTCAGTCATTATGTATAATATGCAATAGCAATATATTACTCTTGGAATGCCAACTTTTAAGAGCTTTCTAGTAACTTACGTTTCACAGAAATGGTGAGACTCTACACATAAAAGTAGAATTCCATTCGGTCTCCGTTCGCCATGTTAGGCAGATCATAAATAGGTTGTTAAAACTGTCTAGACTAGCGCTGCATTCTTTACTTTAGAGACATATTGTGACACCTTAATTTCTAGCTTAGAAATAAAAGTCGTCGATGTATAAAGTAAATTATATGAAAAATCGCCACAATACAAGTACAAATACCTTGATAATTGCTTATAGTGTCTATAAACATTATCCTGCTTGTTTACCTTGCAACTTTATCCTTATTATAAACTGTAATTGGTAAGATATATTATTTTACATCATATTTTCATATTTCGTTTTTATACATATCTACCGTTTATATTTATTGTACTCTAAACAGGACATTAACATACAGCATAACTGGGATTACGAGTTTAGAGAAAGTTCGACATTGATATCTCTCCAACCAACAACATTGCAAATGGAAACCTTGACCGGTTGGTCGACTGATCGACAAACAAGTTTCGTTTTGCGGAAGTACATATTTTGTTTTTACTATAATCATACAATACTACTTTTATTCAATACATGACCGGTATTAAATTGTTATTGATTACAAAGTTCTATTTCATTGATGTTCTATGAATAGAAACGAACACTTGTGTCTAATAATAAATACTTGGCTATCTGTATTCAAATAGAATTATGGGAATGTCTTATCGCAGAACGCACGACCACTCCGGAATGGAGGTGCAAAGTTAAACAGTCCTTATCAAGTTTGAATAATGTATACCCTGCCCAGTAGCGGCGTTAGGGCAGGGCGCGGTTGGGCGACCGCCCGGGGCGCCGGCAAGAAAGGGGCGCCGCAGGCGCCCCTTTCTTGCCCATCTTACAAAGTTCCAGGTCCAGTTACTCTTAAAAACCCTGTGCACAATTATTATTTATAATAAAAGGGCGCCGCAAGCGCCCCTTGCCCATCTCTTAAAGTTCCAGGTCTAGTTACTCTTAAAAACCCTGTGCACAATTATTATCTATAGTAAAAGGGCGCCGCAAGCGCCCCTTTCTTGCCCATCTCTCAAAGTTCCAGGTCTAGTTACTCTTAAAAACCCTGTGCACAATTATCATCTATAATAAAAGGGCGCCGCAAGCGCCACTTTCTTGCCCATCTCTCAAAGTTCCAGGACTAGTTACTCTTAAAATCCCTGTGCACAATTATTATCTATAATAAAAGGGCGCCGCAAGCGCCCCTTTCTTGCCCATCTCTCAAAGTTCCAGGTCTAGTTACTGTTAAAAACTCTGTGCACAATTATTATCTACACTAATATTATAAAGAGGAAAACTTTGTTTGTTTGTAATGAATAGGCTCAAAAACTACTGGACCGATTTTAAAAATTCTTTCACCATTCGAAAGCTACATTATCCACGAGTAGCATAGGCTAAATTTTATTTTGGAAAAAAATAGGGGACCGTGTCTTTCCTGGGTAGGCTTTTTGCAGCGGTAACCGACATCCACGCGGGCGGAGCCGCGGGCGACCGCTAGTCTATAATAAAAGGGCGCCGCAAGCGCCCCTTTTTTCCCATCTCTCAAAGTTCTACTCGTAGTTACTCTTCAAAACCCTGTGCACAATTATTATCTAAATATATAAAAGGCAAACCTAACTGACTCATCTATCAACGCTTTAATTTATTTTTTTTTGGTAGAGATCTTTGCAGTTAGCCTGAGCGCAGGCTTTGACTGCTTCACCGGACTTTTGGCGAGGACCTTAAGGCCTCCAGCCAGAGCAATAGGAAAAACTAACTACGTCAGCAACGTCCACTAAGGGCACCCCCTGCGGGGTTCGGACCTCGACTTAGTGCGTTGCTAACAATCTTAATAAAGGAAAACAACAAGGGATGGCTGGATCTAAGTTTTTATTATTTAGGGACATATTTTTATTGCTAGTTTGGCCGGCTCGGGCCAGCTTGGTCTAGGGACGGGAGGATAGCATCTATCAACGCACAGCCAAAGCTACTCAACGGATTTTGCTGTAAATTAGCATACAGCCAGTAGTGACGAGAATTATTTATGAACATTCACTCCATAAGGGGGTGAAAAAGGAGTTAAAATTTTGAATTTAAGTCCGTCATTTTTAGAGCTAGAAGCCTGAAACTTTGTTTTTAGGTTAAAAAGTTTGAAATAAAAAATTACGTATCCTAGTGTTTTTCAAAATTCACACCCTAAGTGGGTGAAAAAGGGGTTGAAAGTTTGTATGGGGAAACAAGATTAGTCAAACTATTTTATTTGATTCTTCACAGTAGTACTCCTATCAATAAATAAGTAAACAACTGTTTCAAGCTCTTTCAGATATTAACCCCTAAAAGGTAGAAAAGGGGTGGCAATAAAATTCTAAAAATCAACATGAGTATCGTTTTTATGGTTTATCGGCTCGCTGATTACGAAAACAACAACTATTTTACAAACAGTGTACAAAAACATAAAACAAATCAGACAACATTATTAATTAAATATTTGCACAAAATTACAGCTGATCAAAAAATATTAATTTAAAAATTAAAGACATCGGGAACGTGAACTAGCTATTCACGCGGGTGAAACCGCGGGGCACAGCTAGTTCATTATAATCAAAGATCTGCTCGTACTAGATACAAGGAATTAGATAAGCGGCGGTACTGGATGCAAGTAAACCCCAACGCAAAAGTCACCGGGTGTTTATTCCACTACCAGCGGTCAATATGGAATAAGGCTAAAGAAATGGCACTGACCACATCTTGAGAAAATAGACCTCGCCTCGGACATATACCGAATCGTGGCGACGGGCGTTGTTACCTCTCCTTTCTCCTCTCCCAAAGAAATATTTTTTGAGGAATGGGAGACGCGGGCTTGTCAGGCAAGAGTTCGGTCACCGTGGGCCGAACCGGTAACTCCGTCAATTTCAGGACGGGACCGGTGGCTGCCTTCTTTTACAGAAGTGAACATAGAAAAATTGAATTCTTTTAGATTTTTCTAATAAAGGGTTGTTTTTTATTATAAATATATATTTTTTTTAATAATTGGGTATTGTTATACATAAAATCCTTTCCTTTTTTTTGTATGGAGTTGAATTGCAGTTGGGGGCGCCGTAGAAATCTCGCCCAGGGCGCTAGTAGTGTTAAAACCGGCACTGACCCTGCCAATATCCTTATCGAATGGAACTGCAAACTGCGACTGGATAGGTATCTTTAGCTTATTTTCCGATATAAAATTAAATACTAGAGGCAGTTTCCAATTTCCTGCGCGAGTGTTGACCGCCCGTTATATCGGAACACGTTTCCGCTAACAAGTTAAACAAACTGAGATAGAAAGGTGGTAGCTCTATGAACACGCTCACAGGTCACTGGGTCGCTAAGCGCTTGGATAATAACGAAACTATCCATATAAAAAAATCATATAAAGCATTGGAAAGTCGGTTATTAACATGCATAAATAATGTTAAAGACACTGTCCATAAAAAATAATTAATCGACGAGTTCTTTAAAGGGAAGATATATTATATAACTATTGGGTTGGTGGTACCAAAAGGACGTACTAGATCAGTTTTTGAAGTACCTAATACCAAGAACACGATAAGCAAGTAGCCAGACGAGCTATCTAAAATAATCTTAATACAGATTTACGCTTAAAACTCAGCTAAATTCAAAATGAGCGAAGACCGAACTTTGCTCTACGTTAAACAGAGATCAGATTATTTTGTTAAAGCAGACATAGCAGTGACATGGTACCACATGGTTTTAATAACATGTCAATAAGTTTAATGACACCCTAACCGCATCGAATCATTAAAATTATATTATTGAAACAGTCATACGATAAGATAAATTATAATTATTGTGATATTGCGGCTTCAAATACGTCGGGTGAATTACCAACTGCTCAGAAGTGTTATGAGGGTCATGACGCACATTGAATGCTGATGTCTTTTTGACGACATGGGCGCTTAGAGACTGCATTTAGACCTCTTAAACGATTGAGAAATAATTCTAGGACAATTGCTTGTACGAAGAAAAATACAGACCCAGATAGTGTTATTAAGGACAAATAATTCTATACACTATCTCGACACTTTGCAACGAACGTTGAACGTAACAAATGGAATTAAGAAGTCTGATGTGAAGTAACAGCTAATTTATGTAATATCAGTATAGTATACCATTTTGAGTGCGAGTTTAAAACGTTTGGCTTTAAGCCAACAAGAACTGAGTACAAATTGAATAAACGAATCGGCACTTAATCACTGTCGGATAGTCGGCGAGTTCCGAGAAAAAAGAACCCACAAAGGGAAGGGCCGGTATACTGAATAAATGTACAGGCCATATAGTAAATGTTTCCACATGTTCGCACGAAGCATGTATGAATTTCATACATAAATGTATTCCTACGTAACTACAAAAAAGCCGAAAATATCTTTACCTTCCCGTAAGAAGATATATTTAGGATCAGTTCTATCGCGTAACCGTACGAAATCGTTCAGTAAAGCAATGTTAAGTAGGGATGAGGCGTATTTACGCAACCACGCATACGAACGTTTGTGCAATGAAATATCAATATTACGTACGGTCCAATACACTCCAAATAGGTATACATATAATTATATATTTAAACATCTGTTTGAACTTTCCCATAAGAAAGAAATGCTTAATTTTCAAAATCAAAGGCAAGTAAGGTACACCGTAAGGTAAGTAATAAATACAGGTTATCGAATGCGTGCTGACTAATATTACTGGGAATTCCTTTGAACCGTTCATAAGAACACATCGTTTCGTATGTCAAATGTTATTTACTTCTACTTCGAAAGTCGAAACAACGAAGATGAAAAACGTAACCCATTTACCGTCTTACTATCTGTTCGTTATTCCGAGTTGTATGAATAGGCCTTAAAAGGTCAACAACCAATGAGTCATCATCAATGCCACTATCTCGCTGCATAGAAGACTTCGTCTAAGTAAGCACCTTAGATGTGGTAGATGATAAAATTCATGTATGACTCATACGTGACACTTTGTTCATAGAATGAGGTAATAAAACATCCACTATTTTTTCTCCTTGGTGTATGACCAAATTGGATAGATGACACGTTGAAATTTGTTGCATGCGTGTAGCTGTGAAACATGTATGTGTAGCTAAAGAGTTTGCAAATGAATGTTTTGCATGGTTTTTTACTCGGAAGCGTTATTCAGGATACATTTCTGCTTGTAAGCTCCATATTTTATGAACCGGTTTATGTGATTTAATTTAACAAAATGAACATTCCATAGATATGACACCCGAGGTAGTAGTTTCGTAGCAATAATGGCGTAATTTAATCCACGGCATTGCAGGCACGATTATGCATGCCGGGTAGAGCAGCATGCATTAGACTCGTCCCCTTCAGGCCCTCTGCGATAGAGTTACGCGCACTTGAGCACGACAGGTTATACTTAAAACATAGGTACTATCAAAATGAAGCCATTATTATACAGATAAAGCCTCTACTATCTTTTTGCGGACATACAGTGATGAAAAAGTTTACCTCCCTACCACTATGCATTGAGAAAGTATTTATCAACAGTTCCGATAGTCCTTAATCAGTTTTTTGCAAATTTAAATATAAAATCACATCAACCTATACTTCTTAACAAAACTAAAGTTTAAATAACATACTGTCATCGAGTAGATAGCGTTACACCGGAGTGCATCAGCATGCTACTTTATCGGCGCTTAGGCGTTCCTATCTGAAAGTGATTGATCGTTTATTTACTTTGCAATAAACGTAACATGTTACATATTAAATAACATCTATAATATGCAGGACCATAACAGATACGTAGCGTATCTTTTTCATATAAATGGATGTTGCTTTTCCATTATCTATTGGACCGAACGTTATACAAAGCTATGATGAAGGAGGACAGGCGTGATGGAATAAGAATTTACGGTCATTTACCCCGCACTTGTCACAATAAGCACCTATTCAATGCTATACAATACATATGACCAGTAAACGCCCACCAATGAACGGAAAGTGATAAACAAAATCATTTTCTATCGGCGGTCCACTGGAAACAAAAGACGTGATGTTTAAAAAGTACGTCAAGCAAAACAAATTAGGTAAAACCAATTGCATTAGGTTATTGTTTAAGAGATAAAAGGAGTTAAAATCTTTTCTTAGGTTATTGTCGGAACAAAATAGCTTTTTAAGACAAAAGCTACGAAGATGATAAAACTTCTGTGCAATTTTGTTCTTTGTGAAAAAGTTCGCCTGCAGATTAAAACTATGTAACTTTAGCTTTTGGCTGCATGGAACCATAATTTGTCAAAGGACTGTTTCAAAACGGTACATTGTGTCTTCATTTCGTTGCACATTAAATGTACATTTTCCTTAAAAAACACTTATGTTAGACTGAATTCATGCACAAAATGGAAGTGGTAAAAAGTTGGTAATGATATAATCATTGGTGGCAACAAAACATTTATAAAAAAGAAAAAATCTTTACACGTGCCTATCGACCATTAAAACAACATGTGATGTTCCTTGATCCGATGTGATAAAGCGAAAGCATCCACCTACTTACTCGGCGTCTTGTTATATTTTGTAATGAACTTTCTCTTTAAGTGTGGGTGTACTATTACAGACAAATTAACTTTATGATCGATTGCTGTAATGTTTATGTAAATATTATATTTTGAGTTTTTAAATATACACCTAGTTGCATATAAGGTCAGTAAGGAAGTAAATGTTTTGTTATAAAAGTACAAGTAGATTGGTGTTAGAACTTTAAATAGAGTTGCCTATGCTGCTATTAAATGTTATGAAAGGTATTTCTACCAAAATCCAAGCTTGGAAGCAGGATGCAGTAACACCCTCCCGCCCTCATGCAATATGCGCATGCAGGAAAGCCCACCCTCCCGCCCTCATGCATATGCAAAAATACACGAAAAGTGAGACAAAAGGGGGTAGCATGCCATGCAATAAAACCAATACTCGACACGTGCTTCGCCCCTCCACGGGGCATCCTCAGGAGATGTTGACTCGACAACCCGGAGCGGTTGTCGAGTAAATATCTTTCATAACATTTAATGTCATGGATTTCCGCAAAGTAACGCCTGATTCTATAACTTATGCTGCTATGCTAAAATACTTTCTAAATTATAGTCAAATTTTGAAAAAAGGAGTTTTGTTTTGTGGCCAAGCTTCATGACATTCAGAAGTAGGTAATATCAAATAATGAGGCTTAAAAAGAACTGCACATTACATATCATTGCAGAAAAATGCCAAGATGAATCAGTCTGTCAGGTCATATTATGAAGGATTTACATACCTGCGTATCTCACCTAAATATATTTGCATAAATATTAAAATAAATAGCTGTATAACAGGTTAGGTAATAAGTATGAAAGTCACCGTCAACAATGAGTAACCGCCTGTAATGTAACGTTATTATTTCATGCAAAAATATGTGAATTATGATGTGCAAGCTTGTTAGTCTTGATACTTTCTGACCTACTATGGAACTGGTTTGCTCTCAGTTTCAATATCTGGATTACGGATTACATTATATTGGATACTTGTCATAATCTTACAACATTCTTCTTTCATCATTCTGGATAGCTTACACCAATAAGTGTTCAGCTGTTCAATGCCAAAGTAAAATGTAACACCTGCTGTTATTGGCAACGAAACTTCAGCTGTACATTTAAATAAGTTGGACAATAAAGAACTTTCCTTACTTTATTATTCAACTTTGGATTTAACTTTTCCAGTGTTATGTTAAACCTATAACATGAATGCACAGTAATATAAAATCTTTTGTTCAGGGGTTTATCATATTAACCTACTTTGAGTGACTTTTTTAGGTACACAAATCTGAGGTAAGAAGACAATACGATTTTGTCATGATGGAAACATTCCAAATTGCTAAAATTAACGTTTCTACTAATGAGTTTATCATGCCCTAATGAAACTTAAGTGTTTACCGACGTGTTAATGTGTTAATTCGATCAAACGTAATGTGTTTACAAACAAACATCCCTGGCTAAACTAACACATTTAAAGCTCTTGCTCATGTTATGGTTATCAGGTAGCGTAAACAGGATCTCGATACATACTCAGTTGCTGCGATAAAATGTTGTTCGCTTCCTCACGACGCCTAAAATAATAAACAATGGGATAAGTTTCAGTTACCTACATAACATGTCCTTTACACCATTTTAAAAGAAAAACGTGGTTAATATTTATGTCGGAAGATTTACCAGATCCTTTAAGAGAATGTTTTCATTCCGGGCAGATCTTCGGAGCTCCCGCGAAACTTTGTTGGGGACAAACGCTCTGGCCCTCTGGGTTTTCCGTTTAGATACATATAAAATGTGTTTTTTGTAAAATTGAAGTATTTGTGTGATTTTATTATTTTTCCTGGTATTTTTCTAATATGATTGCTAATTAACGTGTTTGTTAAAATGTTTATCGAGTACGAAAAGAAAACAATTGCCCTGAAAGTTGATCATGTTCTAGACATAAAGTCTGCATATTTTTGGAGAGCCTTTTCGATCGCTCGGAGCCGGTTGGAAGATAAATACACAAGGTCAACCGCTTTCGCTGTAGGAACCTACTTACCATGTATGCCCATTTTGCGGCAGAATATTCTAACAAGTTCCCTTTCTCCACATAATTACCTTTGATTGCAACGTTTCACTGATCATAGAATAATATGGATTATGGATTCAATCGTTCTTTATGTATGTTAGATTAAAGACAACATTTTCAGGTGCAAGAAGTCTTTTATACCTATGAAACATCCGCATGTGACTCATAAGTGGTTAAAGTTTATTAAATTAAGTACCAACTCAGTTGAGTCATAATAAACCTGAGATCAGTTACATACTGAAAACCTACGCTTTGTGTTTAAGCAACAAGCAATCACATAGTATCTTCCCTGAGTAGATATTGGATGAAATTATTCGGAAAAACCGACTTTTTATTTAACTTAACCTCCTCGTGAAACCCATTAACATTTGATTGAATAAATATCTCACGTTTTTAATCATAACAAACATTGTATTAGTCACAAAATTTTCCAATAGCAAACTTAATTTACCTGTTCTATTTTTCTGTAACTATGATCAAGTGAGTTACCTAACTGACAACGTACATCGATGGCTTTCCCGTTAGCCCATCTTTTGAAATAACATTAAGAACGTTAATGCTCTCGTCATCACTAGCAGTCATAAAAAACGACAGATTGATGTGATAAATGCTAACAAGAAACTCGTGAACGGTGAACTGACCGCACCTATTTCTCGTACACAGAATATATCGAAGACGTGTGACCTATTTGAGCAAAATCCTCTTTAAGACGTAGTTACCAGGACAAGGTGATAGTTCGATCGCAAACGACAGAACAAAGGGAACGTTTGTCGGCCTGTATAATATTCCTATTGTGAGCGTGGCTTGACTCTATTCGTCTGCTTCAATGTTTTTGTATGCTAAACGTATTGGTAAATGTCGTAAGCGTATGGGATTAAATCTGATGTACCGTTCTAAACGTAATGTAAGGCCAGTAATGCCTGACTAACAAGGCCGTTCCGTTTCCTTCGATAGACGGTTATTTACGTGGGTTAATGGATTACATACATACTATATACTTAATTAGCTTTTCGTTAAATGTTCAGGTCACGGACTCGAAAGTTTTTCTTACTGAAGTATAGTTTTCCGCATTTTTTGAACTTGTTTTGTAACAGATGTAGGTTAGTAATGGTCGCAGGTTTAATCGGTTAACAACAGGTGTATGTAGTTTAAAATGGCTGCATACGTGAATACTGAGTCGTGATATACACATGCATCACTGCCGCTTAAGATATTATCTAGTGAGTTATATTGCAGGTGCCACGGGCCTTTAGCAACAACACTAAAACAGTGTTTGCGTCAAAGTAAAGACCCAAAAGCATCAACAAATGATGTAATTTGATGAAATTGTTATCAGTAGATTATATGACAATGCATTTAGAGAGAGTATTTAATATTCATTATTATCGTAATGGAGATTACAGTGACTTACAATTGTTTGGTGCGTCTGATGACGTGGTTTACGCAATATTTCATGCGTCGTTGGTCACGAGCAAGAAAGCGAATATTCTCATTGTGTTGCCTTATCTTATACTTATCTACTTATGTTTGAACAAATACGGATTATGTAAGTTAGGTAATCATGTTTCGGACGTTTCTTAAGATAAGTGGACAACGCAACGTCTACAGATTATATTGTAAGAGCTGGTAATGGTTGTCCCGTTAAAGAAAAGCCTTTGTTACAAGTTACACATTTATGTGAAAACTTGGGGAAAAAATGCACATGGACCAAGAAATAACACATACTGAAATATCAGATTAAACCATAAAACAAACAGGAATTGTTCTGTGTACGTATAATATTTTAGAAACCCAGATTGCTAAACAAGAGATTTGTTTGTAAACGATTTGCTCTTTGCGCTGTTTCTCGTTGTTTTTTGTTTCCAGGCACATAATGTGTGGGCTTGGCTTACTTCGTCACGGCACATTTAGTGTTATAATAACTTAAGGACGCGGGTTGAGAGATCCGTTACACTATCACAAACAGTTGCCACATCATTAATTTGTTCTAATTAGTGTAATATAACCCTTTGTCATCGTTCATGTTTTTTGTTTCCTGATATTAACGTATAATTAGTGCTTTAATCATCATAAACTGTAATTACTTATTTCGATCGATCTTTATATTAATGTTATGTACCTGTCCTCCAGGTGTCGTAGTAATTGAAATATTGATATGCCGCAATGTCGTAGGGTGAATAACGAAAATCAGCTTTAAAATGAAATTTTGTATCAAGTCTTAAGTTAAAATAGCTAGTTATTTAATATCAACAACAAAAAAACGTACTATGTAAAAACGTTGGAAACAGTTTAATATCATCAATTTTGTGCTTTTAGGTCATTGACATTAAATAAGATAGCACGTACATACTTTTATCGTGGTGTATCAGCTTTAATTAAAAATGTTCGTTCAACCAACGAGCACTTGAAGTAAAAAACAGAAGTCAAGTTGCAGTGTCGATTCGCTGCGAGTTTTATTTTGGTGCGGGCCGATTGCTTAATTCAGGGGGAACCATTGATTAATCGCCGGCTGGGGCGACAGATGTTCGATGTGCTCCCAAACCGAGTTGAATAGCTCGTGGCTCCTATTGTAAACGAGTATTTTTACCGGTGACAGCTTGTCCCCGTAAAAAAGATTTGAGCGAATTCAATGTCGCAACAAGCAACGACCGACTGCCGAAAAATATTATGATTTGACTTTCAAACGCTTGGATGTAGCTACTACAAAATGGTGATTGAATTAAACGTTTTATAAACATCAAACGAATTCATAATACATTATGATAATGTGTATTTTATCTTGTTTCAGACGTTGGATTTCGACCGAGATGGCCTAACGAAATTGAAAAAAGCAATAAAGGCAATTCATAACTCTGGAAATGGTGAGTAGTCTGAATTTGAACACCTAAATAAACAAACTTCGTCTCCCCTTCCAAGCATATGAAACTTTCTACAGCCAGTATATTCAAATTCGTCTACAGCGCGTCAGCGCCGTACTGATTTCGCTTCATTTGTAAATAAGAAATAACGGTTATGTATTAAATTTCGGAACAGAAAACATAAATACGTGAAATCGAGCAATGTTGAAAATAATAATTTTCGGTCTTATGATTCCAAAATAAATCAAATCCGATCTAAAAACTAACTTTTTTGATGCAGGACAGATGGCATACGGACAATTTACTTTCTGACGGCTTTATTTGTGTTCCCATCTATAGTGGCGCGTTTAAAAGGCGACACGAGCTTGAAACTATTAAAAATAGAGTGGAGGAAGTATATGGTATGAATAGATGAGACTAGAATAGACCCGATATCCGATGCATGTTCGGTAACTTTAAAAATAAATGCCAGTCAGATACTTGAAAATTTAACTCGCTGTCGCTGCATAAACTGGGTAATGAATTTTACTGAACAGCCAGCGAATATTTTTCATAATGTAACTTTTAGTATTTGAAATTCTATCTGTGCAAGATAGAGTTTTAAATAAATTCTGCAAAACATAATATTAATACAGTGGTTATGTTTTATCATCCGATGGTGATGATGTAATACAGTGGTTTTGTTTAACGCTTCAATTTTATTTTTCCTATATTATCCTGTTCTTCATTATAATAATAAACTCATGTAATTTTTTGGGTAAGAAATCATGACAAAACCCATTCTAAAGTGACATATTACTAAATATAGGTATAGTTACTTACTATGAATACATAGCCTAGCCCGAGCACAGAACCGGCTTGCTAGGACGAAAGGCCGTTCAACCCGCTGAACTAGAATGACCCAAATATCGCAACAAATAGTGCTTGTAGACAGACATTAATGCATTATTTGTAAACACTTCCATTCACTTACTATACAAACAATACATTACATTAATATTATCTTATAATAAAACCATTCATACTTTACAAAGTGCACTCGGTACTAACTGCAATATTTTTATAATCCATGCAATGTGCAGTTTACCGAAACATAAATTTAAAAAAGAGCAGTTTTACAATCATCGTCTTTCAAACCAAATGAAGGGCTGTTCACACTTCAGTTCACAGTAATGTAAAAAGGGTTTATTCTTTCTCTCATATTCAAAGTATAGTTTCTGCATCTGAGCAAATATGGATTGAAATATAAACCGACTCGAGTCGCAGTGGCTGGTCACAAATGAATTTCCCTTCATGTGCGACTTGTCAAGGAAAGTAGGTCAAATGTCTGGTTTCGCTGGCCACAGTATAACGACATATAAACGAGATATAGATATTGTTTCGGATCCGAGATATATCATGGGGGAACACCTCGCACCTGCCCTGCGTCCCGTGTACGAACTCGTAGCGAGAGTCGTAATTTAATAATACATAGAGACTCTCGAGTTGGCTGTTTCGCTGCTGCAATATTTCCATAACATTCGATGCACTATTGTCTCACTATTTATATTAGTTTATGATGTACCTATGATTAGATAAATCTTGACTTGGTTATGTTAGGATGACTAAATTTATGATAAACGATGAAAATAAGCACGTAACTGGTTTGTTTAAACTGATTAAAATAAAAACCCATTTAAGTACTTGACTGCTTTATTCTTTTCAAGGTGCCGCGTTTATAAATAGTACGTTTTTTATCCTACCATGTAAGTACAGGTTTGTTGCAATTCCATCGCGTGCTAGGGTTTGTTTATTGTGGTCGCATTAAACGGCGAGCCGCAGGCTGCGTGAAGCCAAACGCTCGGAACTGGTCGTGCGAGTTCGGATTGTGCGCTAGCGCAGCTGGCAAGGCCGTGCGCCCCGCGAGCACGCGCTCGCTTGCAAAAAGAACCAATCAGAATCACCAACATTCCTATACAATGATGCAGTTTAGGGAAGATTGGCTCTCAATGTTTACATTGTTTCTTAGAAACAAAACTCTTTTTCTATTGGCTGTGCCTTATATCAAGTCGATTCGTAGTAATAGGTAGAGGTTTTGCTAACTTTAATGGAATGACGCATTCTTGGAACTTGTCCAACTATTCACCGGTGTTGTTAGTGTTTAGGTCAGCATATTATTGCTTGCTTTCCACTATGTTCATTGAAACGTTTTATTTAACTGTCTGTGCATTTCGTAGTGAAACCTTTTTGCAGCTGCATGAAGTCTGTACCAATCACCTTTAATTTGTTCTACTTTTTATGACTACAAGTCACGGCATCACTTTCGTTTTATGTTAAAAGTCCCTTATTATTGACAATTTAGGCAACCAGTTTGATGAAAACCCGGCCGCAGGCTATGAATAACCCATACTAAGTGGAAGGTTAAAGAAGAGCTCCACGGAGAAATTGAATAGCGTGAGGTTTGTGTATTGCCATTTAATATTCAAAAAGCGTCGGCGGGATTGAGCTAGGCAAATGTGGGCCGCGACACGGATCTCAGACTCAGTTCACCACCTTTATTCTTATGTTTATTTTCAAACTAAACGCACGAGCGGGTGTAACATTCCGATTCCGAGAGCCAGTCATTTGAAGAATGTGTATGATTGTAGCAGTCATTAAGTCATCGACAGCTAATATTAAATATCATACATTCTCTCAATTTTATATTATGTATGTACAATCGTGAAGCAAACCTTAACATACCTACTTATATATATGGTTTGAAGGTTCCACCGACGAACAAATAAAACTGTTGCAATTAAATACTGTAGCGCTTATTGCACTGAAGCAGTGCTTGCTATAGAACGCAGCTAACTTAACTAGCTCTCCTCTTTATAGCGAGTAAATCCAACTGGGAAACTAATTAAATGTCCGACGGCTCAAGGAAGATAAAACGAGTCTTTGTCGAACAACCTAGAAACTTTGTAAAACAGAATTTTCCATTCCAAGAAAATTCTCTTGGCCTTTATACGATTAATTAGGTATATTGGCCGTTTAAATTTTATCGCTATTCAGGATCTAGTATTCGTACCATCAAATACGTACTGGGGCTGATGTGATGTGTGACCATGACTAGTGAGACATTCTGTCCTAATTGTCTTGTCCTACTACTTGCATAAGGACTTGATACAGGCTAATCCAAGAGTTTGATCGGATCACGTTCATGCGAAAATAATTACCTCGTACCTAATTGAACTATCATAGACCTAAAAACTTTTCTTTATTGATTTAAATTATTTTTCTTTCTATTCAGCACACGTGGATAACGAGATGTACCTCTCCCGAGCGTTGGAGCGGCTCGGTGGGAACGCTCTCAGTAAAGACTCGGAGCCAGACATCGGCGCAGCATTCTTCAAGTTTGCAGTCGTCACTAAAGAACTGTCGGCCCTCATGAAAACACTAGTAAGTACTATAAATATAATATTTGTATTACAAAATATGTGCGGGTTTCAGGTAATGAGGACGCTTCCTCATCTCTTCCCCTTAATGTCGTAAAACGCAACGAAGCGTGTAAGTGCAGGAGCCAGAAAGTGGTTGGATAGCAGCTTCCTTTATACTTAAATACATATGTACGATAACTGCAAAAAAAAGGAATTCGTGACAATAACAAAGGAACTTTTGTTACTTATATTATTAATGGTAAGAAACGTAAATACAGATCCATTTTCGTATACGAGTTGATTGATACAAAATGACGTCGTTCCACTTTCAATAACAATACATCACAAGTGGTGTTTTAAAACAAATCCAGGTCAAATATTAGGTTGGTTTTATGAATTAACTTTCTTTTTGAAATGAATAACTGGTTTAAGACAGTTTACTGTTTCAAATATAAAGTTGATGATTTAGGTGTAAATATTTTAGTAATTTTTTTCAATGAGGACATTCTTCAATGCGTTGTTTAATGTGTTTACAGATATCTTCTATTGAAGTGATACAAAATCAAGCAAGTATAAAATATCACTTTACGTCAGATATATTCTGTTTAAAAATAAATGCAGAGCATGCCTCTGTTTAAAATGAAATAATAAAATAATGCCGCAAACGATTGCAGTTCACTACAATACAATGTCCTAGTTCGGAGGTGTTTGCACGAAACGGTAACTAATACGACCATCGACCGACATAATACATATTTACGAGCTGAATCGTTTTACATAGCAACCCAACAACCTTGTTATAATAATAATTGCATTACTAAATATTTTACACAGTATCCTTGAAGTGAAAGTGATGATAACAGTCTAGCTTTCACTTCAAATCTTACGTAGATTAACAGGTTATAAAGATAGAAAACAAACCGCAATATCGCTCAAAACATCAGTTTCGATGATGACGATACATATGTGGTTTTCAAACACTTTGCTTGTGGTTAGTACACAGTACATTTAAGTTGAAGAATGTGAAAATATTGTTACTTTTCATTAGATAAATTTGTTAATAGTATTTGATGAGAAAAGTAATTATAATGGTTGACAAACGTCTGGAGATGATTTTGACTTAAGTCATAATAATAATTACCGACAGATCGACAATATGGTTAAATATGACAAAAGTTTGAATTTGTCCAAATGTATCAAGTTGTTTATCAGCCCTCGATCTGTGTAATGAGAAGCCGTCGCAACAAGCGGAAATTATACTATTGAGGGAGCCAGCGGCGGATGTCTCGCCAACATCTCGTTGAGAGGAGGAAACGATCCTGCCGAATCAAATATAAATCGCCATCGGACGGAATGGGCTCGTTTATACGTCATAACTCAATATTAATTGAAAAACGCCGACGTTTTTATTACTGATTTATAACCTTTCTCAATTGCTGTGTCGCTAAAGTAATAGCAATGTATTTTAGCTTCTAAGATTTTTCTTTGAGAGTTATTTTATTAGCAGTCATTAAACATTTCTGGTCACAATATTGTCATTACTTCTATCTACTTTAGAAGTTAACCAACTTGTCTTTTTTCCACGAGGTTTATGATGCCATTTAGATTAATCCCGTATAATCAACGTCACGTATAAAATTAATTGAACATCGTTATCATCTCGGTAATAGAGCATTGTATTCAATCTACTATCAAGCTGACATTAATCAATTTTCCCCTGTAATTGATATAGCGGCCTTCAATGTGTTTTATATAACCTGTCCATCTCGTGGTCACATAAATAAACTTCGCCAGCTGGGACAGGCTTAATCAGACTTTAACTGACCACTTTTCTTTTGTCTGTTATTATTTCTAAAGGACATGTGGAAACTTCCTAGTGGAGCGATAATATTCGTAATGTTTTCTGGATATGTCAGTCTTCATCAATATTTATCCTCGTAGGACCGTTTATGGTAATCAACGGTAAACGGAAAGTTTATGATTATAAAGTTGCGGGCTATATCAAAATATGTAGTTATACAAATTCAAATCAACGATTGATTGGAAACAGTATTACTCAGAACATAATATGTGCTTACAATATAAACACACTCTAAATAGTTTAGTGTAATTAGATCTTGATGTTAGCATTTTAACGTATCGTCCTTCTTAGAATATGAGGCCATTAAATGTTGAGTTTAGAGCAAGCGATAACTGGCGGTTGACGTTCGTACCGGTGCGTAGGCGCACGGCAGATTTGCTTGTAAATGGGTCAGGGTGATGACACGACCCGGCTAATGTTGCTAGCCAGTAAATACATGTTGCATCGTAAACTAAATCCTGTTTTGTGAAACGACTGTTTTACTTCGTGATCGTAATTACTTGACTAATAGTCGCATTTGCATTCGTTCCAACTACTAACCTAAATAGGCCGCGGAAATCATTACTAACCAATCCTAATTTCCATAAAAACCTGTTTTACTTGGGTATGTCGCAATTATGTTTTTTTTTGCGTGGTTATTGTACAGTAGACCTTTAATCAATAGTACATTGTAGGTCCTTAATATGTGTAGAAAAAACCCAATGTCTTTGGCCATTTCTGCATAGATCAATTCAAAGCCTTTTAGTGCAGTAGATGCATTACTTGTTTACTCACAATTAAACTTCCTTTTACATTACTAATTTAATACTATACCTATTTAACACTCTATAACTACGAAGTTAAACCTTAATCAAACTGAAAAGAACAATTTTGTAGTTCAAAACTAGGAGATAGCCTCGCTCCATTTCTGCAGTTCGTAATACGTGCCGATCTCTCAAATCTGTACTGCGCAGAATCCTCGACCTGTCCTTGACATGTTGCTCCTTTGTCCTTCCTAGCCTCCCTGATTATTTCCAATGTAACGTAATATTATATTTCCCAAACTAGCTGTGCCTGCGACTTCGTTCGCGTGGATGACGAAACTTATCAATGAGTTTTTAACCGCAAAATTAAGTTTGGTTTTCGGGATAAAAACTACCCAGTGTGGTGCCCAGGATAATAAAGAATAATTATATTAAGTTTCATCGTAATCGAACCTGTAGTTTTTGCGTGATACCTGAACAAACAGACAGACAAAAAATTTTTTTTCACACTTTTGGATTCGTTGTCGGTCTAGTAACACCCCCCGCCATTTATTTTTTTGATATTTTCAATGTACAGAATTTTCACTTCTACAGATTTATTATAAGTATAATTATATATAGATGTAGTAAAAATTACATACGGGTAACATAATGTATGTTATTTGAATCATAAAGTTACAATCTTTATTCGTTTTGTCCAAAAGAATCTGTGAATATTTCCGCCCCAAATACATTTGAATATCTTTCTAAACCTGAGACGCCTTTCTCAAAGGTTACAGACCTTAATAAAGGGAATAAGATTGGAAAGGTCTCCGTTTCTTATTATTGATTGTATTCGTGAATATTAAGAGGGTTACGCGATTCTTTGTAGCTATTTTGCGATTCCGTAGACGTATTTCATTATTGTGATTAAATCAAAGTTTGTAGGAACGATATCAGCAAAATATCAAACATGGAAATTGTATTTATTAAGCAGTTTAAATAAGTGCTGTGCGTGTTCAAACAGGGCAAGAGCTTGTTACTGTTTATACGCATCACATATAATCCTATATGGCTTCAAACAATATTGCGAAGCCTTGTCGATTCTTCTTACATAGGTACAATTACCAAGATTATATTTCTCGTTATTATTTTTTCATGTGATGTTTTTATAGGTTATTTGAAACTGCATCGTTTCAAGGTAAAGCTGGTATTATTCACCGATGACTCGACAACTTGTCGCGTTTCGCTTGAAGAGTTTCTTGCTCTTCGGTCCGTTTACCACTCCGAATCGTCTTTGTTATACAGTCATCATAATAATAATATATGTATGACTGAACTCGCTTATGTTATGGCATTTGTCTAGAATAATCACTGGCTAAAATTACCGTCATTTATTTAAATATCAAACATACTGACAAAATAATATGCAGTTTTATGATCATGTTTCATCAGTATATTCTACTATTTTACTTGACTTCCTTCAGTATAGAGAAATGTGTTCATCTTATTCTGATATCTGACTTGAACGTGTAACAAAAACATACGAATTTCTGTTTGAAACGGTCAAGCTGACGCATATCCAATTTATTTGAATTCCATTAGTATGATTGATTGCTATGTTAACGTTTAAATTGTTTGACACGAACGGACCCTTTCAAAACATGATTTGACGATTCTGATCATGAACAATATTTTGCAAAATGTACGTAAACGTTGAAAAAAAGCTTTGCAGATGAAACAGACTGGGTAGTACTTTTCGAAATGAGAATATACATAGCAAACTAATTACTAAAAAAACCTTTTATGCAATAATTGACTCTACCTTGTAATTGTAATTTGTACCAGGTACAAAATTATGTACAATTATAACTTTTAAACTATCGCGCTGCATGTTTATAGTAATATTATAGAACGGGGATTAGCGCGTACATGCTTAGGTGCCCTAAAGGTATTTAAGCATGTACGCGCTAATCCCCGTTCTATAATATTACTATATGTACAATTAGTTACGAAAATTGAGCATTTCTCGCCTTTCATGGTAATTTTCCGATTATTAGTATTTTTGTATGCACAGAGCTTCAATATTTGATGAGCAAAACCGGCGGAGGTCTTGTTAATATTTAATTTATTTACGAACCTTTAATGAAAGCTTTTAAGCCCACCTTGTTTTGCTTTTAGGAATTACGAGTCCATATTAATTAATTAATTTCATTATTTCTTGTAAAATTATTCGTAATGAATTCGTTATTGTTTTCCGGAATAATTTACAGAAACAGTAGATAAGCTCTGTATAAAAATGTAAATACAAGTTTAATAATAAATTATAAAAGTTTGAGTGTTGACAACAAATTTTCTAGAGTTGTTTATAAATAAGAGTCTCTTTTACTTCAAGCGATTCCGCCGCAAAAGTTTTTTTTGCATTATGAAAAATAAAGTACCTAGATATCCTTTGTATCTCCCAGAGAACATTATGTTTTAAAAGTTTTGCCGTAATCGCACAAGCATCTTGAACTCCGAACATTTAAAAATAATATTCTTTTAGTAGAAATTGTATAAAACCACTTTATCATTCCAGCAAGTGACATTGTTCTGAATTTAGTTAAACAATTGAAGTCCTTGCCCAATTAGTGTAGTTAAATGAACTAAAGCATTGATTAAGTATTAAATTTTTTGAAACAAGGCTATCTAATCTGTAAAAATTGTTATTAATATGTGTAGCGGATAATCAAAATAAAATTGTTTAATGTACGTGACAGGACCATGTACTTGAAACAGTCAAAGTTAAAACTGGATGGTTATGTCGTTATAGGGGAAAAACAAATACTCCACAAGCTTTATTTAAGTATGAGTAACAAATTGCGTTACCGATGTTTTACCGTGTGACTTAAAATTAGCATACAATATAGTAAAGCGTACAGATCGCACGTGCTCTCAATTGAAACAATGATCATTGTTACTTAAGGTTACATACAGGGGGCAAAAAGTTCACTTTGCACCTATTTTGTACTTGAGATTAGAGTGTGCCGACTGTCGTATTAATTATAAACAATAGCTGAACACACCTTAACAAATTACATAACGAAATCATTATCATGGTTGCTGTTTATCTTATCGCTTTCTGTGTATAGATTAAAAATATATGCAGTTGACATCCTCGATCGGTTTTATCTATTAGTCAATAATCAATTCAGTTCTTAATATTCATATTTTCTTGCAATTCTAATAAATATTGGTTTGTAATCTGAATTTTAGCTATAGTTACGTTGACGTAATTTCTCACGCTACCCTTATAACTTGATCCTGGTGACAAGCATACGACTTCACAGAACGCGGAAAGCGAAACCAACGCTGGTAATTCAATTCTGCGATCAGATGAGCGTTTCGCGACTAATCAAGCGTGCTTGTGACGTGCCGACTGCCGCAACATATCACGTATGACATTATCGTGATTGGGCCAGACTATACTTCCAGCCAGCAAGCATGTGCCACACATTCATTGATCTGTTTAACCTTGTGGTAAACGAATTTATCGCGGTGTTCGATTTTGCGCTATCTCCGATTCCCGCATACACAAAATTATACCAGCTTATTATTCATGCCGAAAACGCGACAGACTATTCACAAATAAAAGGAAATTCCGATGTTTTAACTACACTAAATATGCAGGCATTCATTTGTTTTCTTATTGCAATATTTGTACAATGATTACTCCATAAATGTTGTACATCGTTGTGTATTACACTCATTGCATCATATTATCATAGTTTTACTTACCTTTACACTTTTTGCCTTATCGGGTGGGTGTGTGCAGCAACAGCAATCCAACTTAAACAAAACAACTTTAAAAAACATAATTATATACATCAATAACCTGTAGTATTTAAGGCAAGTAGTCAAACAAAGTATTTCTGTAACTGTTACAAAAACAATTCAATTATTGTTGACGTTTACAACCAAACAAAATCTAATTTTATCATATACATGAAGATTTACAGCTACCCCTGCAATTTTGATGCAAACTTCTCGGGCAATTTGCTTGTGACTTAATTAGCGGAACATTGAATGGCCGGCAACAATGTTCAGGAAGGGTTTCATTATGTACTTCAACCCTTTTGTCCCTCCCGAGTATCGCCTGACAGATGCATTCACTTCAATGATTTCATAATCGACCCTCTTTGAATGGGGACTCGTATAGCGTGTTAGCTTTTTGTTTTTATCTGTTTAATTACTCTATCTGTTAAACCTATTATCGTTACTGACGTTCTTAATGATGCACGCTTCATTCCGTTTTGTTCTCATATAACAATACTGGTAAAGTGATCTTCACATGATGTAATTACGTCATACGTGTGAACGTTTTTATAATTAAATTGTATTGATATGTTGAAGTATTACGTCGTATATTGAGGTCAAGGTTTACGTTCAATACACTTTTGCCAACGATGCTTACTCATAACTAAATACACATTAGGTTTCTCAACCTGGCATCACTATTCAGTTCGCGACGCCACGTTTGGCGCCTATTCGGGCGATGTATTTGCAACCTCGTAGAGTGTTTTGTCTGTAAAACCTACGCAGGTGGAGCAAGCAAAAATAACTCAAATTGCAGTTTATGTGCAAATTTACAAGCTGAATACGAAAGCTTATAGGCGTCGCATAATTTAACAGGCTTTACCAGATTCCAAGGACATAAAAAATAACTTGTAAATCGTCAACCTTTCAGTAGGTATAGTTAAATGTTTTAAAACAATTTAATCGCCTTATTATTGTTTCAGATGCAAAATATAAACAACATCGTCATGTTTCCAGTGGATAGTCTTCTGAAAGGTGACTTACGAGGTGTTAAGGGTGACCTTAAAAGGCCTTTTGACAAAGCCTCCAAAGACTATGAGTCAAAGTACCTGAAAATTGAGAAGGAAAAGAAATCGCAGGCCAAAGAAGCTGGTCTCATTCGCAGTGAAGTGACACCTGCCGAAATAGCCGACGAAATGGAAAAAGAAAGAAGGTTGTTTCAGTTGCAAATGTGTGAGGTAAGCTGTTTAAAACGTGTTTACATAATAAATTCTCACATAAAACCCCATATAACTGTTAACTTTAAAACAAATCTAAAAGTATTTAGACTCTACGGACTTTAAGTATAAATATAACTTACCATTTGTTTACCATTACCTTCCCCTTATTTATTTTATGTGGCAGTTTCATTACTTCTTAGAGATTTTACGTAGATTCTATTAAAATAAGTTACTGATTTCAATTTTGTTCCTCTGTAAATTTCGAATACAAATCTTGATTTTCATCTACATACTTAGGTTAAAAATAGTAACGTAAGATTATCCGTTAACTGTTTATTAGCAGAAATAAACCTTGCCTTTTATGATACCGTTCGCCTAGTTTTATTACTAAATACACTTTATGCAAATACGTCCATCTTAAAACAATTTTAGGACATTCCGATGCTAATCTATGTAGAACTTTACGATCATTGTCTTGAACTAAAATGGTTTTAAAGCTCAGTTTTAACGTATTTGCACGTAAATAAGATGTTTCATTGGTATTAGAAATTGGATATTCAGTAAATCGTAATGGTATCAAGGATTTTGGTTGTAAAGTTTATTTTTTTGCAATTCCTTTAGATTTACCTCTGCAAGCATCCTTTTCAATACTACTGAATGGGAAAGAAATCGGGTTCTGTATGTGTCTATTCTGTAAATAATTTCGGTATCGAGCTTCACCTGAATGACAATAAAGCTAACTTCAAAAGTGAACCCAATAGGCCTTGATTTAGAATTCAAATTTGAGAATACGTATTTGACATCTCACCGCGGATTCCGCTGTCGAGACATGAAAATAATGTTACAGAATAGACTACAGAAGTCTAACACATTACAACGGTAAAATCACTTGCAATTCAATGCGATTTAATATAACTTTACATATTCCTTTAAATTAGTTTAAATTATGTTTTTATAATCACATGATATACAAAGATATTAGTTTTGGCTTTCCACGAATTGTGTGGCTGACATTTGGCCGGTAGCCGAGCTAAGCCAAAAGGTGGATAATTAATAATTGCTGGTCAGCAATTTGTGGCTTCAATTCACACGCCCCGTGGGCTTGGACCTGTTGGTCACTGACCACTTCAATAAGTAATTTTATACTCATATTACGCCGGTAAACGAACGCCTGCTCGTTATTCTTTGTAAATAATCGCTTTGGGGCGAACAGTAACAAATGATGGCGCTTTGTTACATAGAATTTAGGGAACAGACTTGGGAATATTGATTTTTACAAGTGGTTTTGTTTTTCGCTTTTTTTGTAGATTTTTGTGAACAAAGGTCAACAGACCCTCTATTTATCTTATCAGTCCTTTGATTCTCATCACGGAGCAAAGCTCCTCCTTCTTCACCTTCTTTGTTGAAAGCGTTTATAAATTTCTCGCAACTTAAGTTAAATAACCTCTTGTATATTGGGGATGGACATGTAGTCGATATACATAATGATCTTATGGCCTAGTTGATCATTACGATCGTAGAAACTTGCAATCGACACAAATGTTTAAGTCGTAAACAGTTCACACAATTCTAGTCAGCCATATTTTACGTAACCTCTCGTTGGTCCCAGCTTGTAAATTAAACATTAATGAAATATCGCGTGATAAATGTTACTCTGCATGTCAGCCACACGTTATTGGCCATACATACATAATTTTACTGTTCTGGTATTGTCTTTGATGTATGCTATTAATAAGTGGGTCAATGAATATGTACGAATAAAATCATTTCAATATCACTTCAAAAGAAAGTTCACTAAGAGAATTACTTGAAATATCTGTGTTAAATTTTTTACATTCTTTTTAGCTGTCTGTTTAAAGAAGCTTTATCTAATAAACTGGCACCGCAAGGATCGTTGTCAGAGATAAGCTTAACTAAGCGAGCCTTGAGTAAAGAGCCAAAGACAGGTAGTCTTTGTGTGTGTCGGGCATCCAAGAGTAATGACCGAAAGAATAACTGTCGCACATCATGTGTACCGCGCTTTGTGCCCCAGAATGCAATTAACAATGCGCATGTAACAATATATTTGTCCGTGACAGCCATTTACCTACGCAGCTTTACTGTCTCTACACAATAGGAGATATTGTGGACACTACTAGTGCCGTTAGGCTCATAACCTGCGGCCACAAAAGGTCACATGTCCATTATAAATTGGTGTACTACATAACACAGAGGTGGTCAACATTCTGGTTAAAGTTTACTTTTATTCATCTTTAAACATTGTTATTTTATATTACAAAGCAAAACGAGATTTATAGCGATTTTATGACAGTACGTGCGCTCGCATAATTCCTGTAATGCAAATCAGTAACCGGCACCAATATGAAAGTAACTTTAACATCGCACTAAACCCTAAACATAAATATTTAATTTCAGGCAATCTGTAATTTGATTTTGCTTTTATAAACTGAAACCATGAACTTTAATACTTTCTACACAAACATGTTATTTACATGTTGTTTTATATTATTGATGATTACATTATAATCTACTTGATTAGATAGAAAAGTCCAAAAACTGTTTTTTACGAATTGTCTAGATAGTACGAAGAACTATGTTATAAATCAGTTTTGGAACGTAACTATCTAATCAAAATAAAGTCATGCTGACTTATTGTTAGTGTGAAATCTTATGATGGTCTGACGGGCGGAATGCCTTATAATATATGAAACTGTGGGTGCCAATCGTCGCTTGCATAACGTGCACGTACGTCTATCTCTAGTGCAGAATGCAATGCCAAATGTCTCGGGAATATCTTTGGCTGTGACAAACATGCCAAATGGTATATACAGGCGGGGTTCACGGGCACAGGGCAGATTGCTCCGTCACGACTCACGACTGATGTCTATAGGCAATGAAATGACAAGCGATGTTTGTTGAAACACTACGTTTACTGCTAATTCCGTGAAAGAGGTTGTATTCGGAGAAAACTTTTAGTCAGTCCGATGAACGCTACTATACAAAGCTAAATGACTGATACATAAGTTGTACAAGTTTTTATCCAAATGAATATTGTAGAGAATTTTATTTAATACTTAAGAATAAATTGAGTAAATGACAAAGAAATAAATTGTAAGTTTTTTAAATAAAACCCAATAAATAAGTTTTTTTTTTTTTTTTTTTTTTTTTTATTATAGAAATTTCGTCACCAACCATGAAAAGTTTTAGCAAATAGAGTGTGATAATATTTTTATCTACAACATTCCACAAATAACGTATGAACTCCGGATCACGAACTTTATTTTCCGTGTCATTGATTTTTTCTCCGTTTCGATAACATTGGGTTTTGACGTTACGAGGTTGGTGACCTGTGAAACGAAATCAAAACTTTATGGAGTAGCCATACAATACTAATAAAGTAACCTGTTTTAAGTTTGCAAAAAATATTATTCGCCTTACAAGGCGAATAATATTTTTTAACACTTCATTCATAACTAGTCGTATTTGTTTACATTAGTTACTACGTATTTTTGTTATAGATAGGTCCTATTAGATATTTATTTACAAATTGCCTCCGTAGCGAAACCGCAAAAGTTGCAAAACACGTCACAATAAATAATAATATGTTACAATAGTGCTATGTAGGCATAAAATATAGTGATAATAAAACGCTATACTACCTTTCCGTACATTTATCATCAGAAGGACAAAGTTTAAAAATCCTTATTCGGGCACACTTGTACAAATCATACTTATTGTTAAATTCCCATTTGAATTACTACATAGACTAAATAATTACTACTACTTTAATTAATATTTAACATATTAGGTATTTAATTATACAAGAATAGGCTGTTAACTTTGTAGTAGTGTTAATTGTTAATGAGTAAATAACGACGCCAAACAATTATAGTGTTAATTAGTACTTAATTTCATTGTTTATTGTGTTTGTTACGAGTAGCGGGTAGCGACCCTACTAGTTTGATGTTCTGACTTATACGAAATAATTAAACCATAGTTTAGTTAGGATGTTTACTAAGTCTGGCTCATGGATAAACACGAAACTTTGTTAGACTGTCCGTTTCTAATTAGTATTAACTATTTCTCAAGTAAAGTGCAAAACAGCGATATTGCACGGGTATATAAATTTGGGTCCAAAAAAGAAAATAACGAATATTTATCACCAAATAACCTGTATTGTTAGGGACTAAAAAAAGAAACCTAGAAGCCCTATGGCCGTTGGGACGGTGCGGTACTGCGGAGGCGCGCGTCAGGTCGTCGACCGGCCTTGCGCCGCGCAGGGCCGACGACGCGCTGACCCTCGCTTTGTTCCAAGACTCACTCGGTGCAAATACCCACAGCCCACGCATCTACCTCTGTTGTTAACGCTCAACTCATATAAATACAACAGTGACCCGCAACCACTGCAAGTGAACTTCTATCAAGTACACATCGGAATGTAATAAATACATTGTTATTATAACAAGAAAAAACAAAAGTCGGCCGGCGAGACGCCAAGAAAGTTGTGCAAGGTCGCGCGCTGAGCTTTATTATTATTACACAACTGTGCAAGACAAATCTGGATCCACTATACCGCAAATGCGCGTGCGCGTGCGTCATCAAGTATAATTTTAACTCGCGGAAGGGCACGTAGTATTATCGGTGCGTTTCCACAGTCCCGGGTGCCGCTCGTGCCTGTCTGGCGTTCCATTAGACACGGTCTCTGATGAAGTAATAAGCATGCTCGTGCCCACGCTATGTTTTCGGCGTCGTTGTGTCTGCCTACAAACTGGCTCCATTCCATTTTTGAACGTTGTTGTGTCCGGCCCTTTTGACCGCTGTGTTAACTAATGCTGTTGTTGCAGTACCTGATAAAGTTCAACGAGATAAAGACGAAGAAAGGAATTGAGCTTCTTCAACACTTGGTGGAGTATTATCACGCACAGACGAATTACTTTCAAGACGGCCTGAAGACTATTGAACATTTCGGTGTTTACGTAGCAGACTTAAGTGTGCAACTGCAGAAGATCAGACAGCAGCAAGACGACGAACGACGGAGGCTGCTCGAGCTGAGAAACATGTTGCGAGCAGCTGCACCCCAGGATAGAGAGGTAAATAATCCTCAATTATGCTTATAAATGTGACGTTGCAAGTTTATATTAAAATCATCGTGAGTTGTCAGTTTTGCTAGTTTTAATTAGACTCTTTCGACAAATATCAACGTTTGATGATAATATAACACTAGAACATGACTATCCTCTCCATAAATTTACTTCAAACATGATGTATTTTTGCAGGTGGTGTCATCAGTAGGTGGCTACTCTCTTCATCAGATGCAGGGCGACAAACAACATGGCGTCAGTCGGAGTGGTTACTTGCTCAAGAAGTCTGAAGGCAAGGTGCGTCGCGTGTGGCAGAAGCGCCGGTGCCGAGTCACTGCCGAAGGGTTCCTAGACATCTTCCATGCAGACGAAAACAAAACACCAGCGAGAGTCAATCTTCTAACCTGTCAAATTAAAGTTGCTACAGACGATAAAAGGGCATTCGATCTAGTCTCATGTGAGTAAACTAACTTTATTACATTCTTACACCATCTTTCGTACTTAATAAGTCAAGTTATATTAGGAGCTATCAAAACTTGCCACTATTCCACGCGGGCAGAAGTTATCTAACTTTCATTTATTATTTAACTGCCTATTACTTCCAAGACTCATAAAGTGTTACTCAATATTTATGGATTTACAGATAACCGAACGTACCATTTCCAAGCTGAGGACGAGAATGAGCAGCGTGCTTGGACGTCTGTTCTCGTGAATTGTAAGGAGGGAGCGTTGATGAGGGCGTTTCATCAGCAGGCTGGGGAAAGTAATGATTCTGGACACTCGCTGTTGGACCTGCAGCGGTCCATCATACGGGCGGTGCGGGCCATGCCAGGCAACCAAGTTTGTGCTGACTGTGGATCCACTAACGGTAAGAAACAATTACATTACATTTAATACGAATTCTCACTAAAATATTAATAAGAGCTGCTGCTGAAAAGTCGTTCATGAATTATCTTACATCCGTTTCAACCAAAAATGTACATCAAACTGATCGAGTTTTTTGGGACTGAAGTTGAATCTTATGGCACTTTTTACTCATCATCTCCCGAGCCTTTTCCCAACTATGTTGGGGTCGGCTACCAGTCTTACCGGATTCAGCTGAATACCGTATTTTACATGGAGCGACTGCCTACCTGACCTCCACAACCCATTTTACTGGGGAACACAGTATCCCAAGTAAGACTGGTTGTCAGAATTGACTTAACGACTGCCAAAGATCTATGTATGACAGCCTATGGCACTTTTTACTGCGAGAGTTAAAAAGGAAGGCAAAATAATAAAATATATTTTGTCTTACAAACATAAACGTATATAATTGTTTAGTTAGAGCTAGCAACTATTCGACATTGAATCTTAAGAATGTTAGACGATTACCTCATTGTAAACACATAAAACTTATGCAGTTTACTCACATGCAAATGTGTGCTAATAGTACTCTGCCTTTTATTATTTTATTTGCAAGTGATATTGACATTTCATAATTGGAAATACCCAGAGATCCTTAGTTGTATGAAAATGTAATGATTATTTCTTTTATGACAACAATTTCGTCACATTATTATTCAACGCACATCGAATGACATTGAACATGTCACATAAAAACAGGAATGGGACATCCTTCCGTTTTAGATATTGTAACCTTCAAATTCTATAACACTTAATATATTTTGCAATGATACCAAGCTTAATTAATCTGTACAAAGGTTTCATATTACAAAATACATGTGCGCATCATATCGGCCTATATTCACTATTGTACTATTGTAGATAGAGCCATTACGGACTTATGTATTCGGTAATATAAATCACACAATATCACGTCAACCACAACGCTAATGGTTTGGATACAGCGATAAATTAATTACCTGAAATATGGCTACATTCAATACTTAATAATGATTAAATAGCTATTACACATCTGATTGCATGACATTTTGTAACTACTGTAACATAATAGTCAATTAACTGACTTACGTTGGTTTGATTAATAAAAAGGCCTTAAAAATCATAGTAGGGTACATAGTCCTTAAGTGCTTGAACTTATATCAAAGGCTGATTTCAAATATTTTTCAGCCTATTGTTTTTCTTTTGTTTTACACTATCTATCTATCCTTTCAGACCCAACCTGGTTATCAACGAACTTCGGCGTCATAGTATGCATCGAGTGTTCAGGCAGCCACCGAGAGCTTGGCGTCCACATATCTCGTATACAATCGTTGACGTTAGACCGGCTGAGTACGTCGCAACTGTTGCTCGCGCGGCATATGGGCAACCAGATGTTCAATGAAGTTATGGAAGGCTCTCTCGACGAAAGAGATAAGCTCACACCTGAAAGTACTATGTAAGTGGCAGTTTGCTATTAGAACTTTTTGAAGTGTGGTGATGCTTAAAATATAAAAGACGTATATTGGAATTAAACATAAGTTTGTATAAAGTAAATTAGCTGTGTGCAAGGAGTGGAGCAGAAAAAATAAATTTATTGCTGAATTATTTAAACAAAATATAACTGAAGGTGTAGTAGTCCTAAAATCTTTTATACTTCTAAAACACGGCATACTATACTATTGTTTCAAATTTTTTATTTGATCATTAATCCACGTTTGAGCGTATTATAAATAGTTAGATGTTTTATTTAGATAAACTTAGCTGAAAACCTTATTCTTGTGATATTTTCGCTGTGCAATCTATGCCTCTTTTTAAATTTATGTAATTTGAGCTGTTATCAAACATTACTGCATGGCAACATACATATTCAACATTGTAAGACCCTCCCCTTTTTGTTGTGAATATTTCACCATACACAACCAACACCGCATATACCATCTATTTGTTTTTTTTTTTTACTAATAACTCATAATTCCGCAGGGAGGAGCGTCTCCGCTTCATCCGTGAGAAGTACGTGTACCGAGCGTTCGCGGCGCACACGTGCTGCGACGCGGCCGAGCGCCTGTCCGAGGTGGAGCACGCCGTCAACAACGGACACATGCAGAACCTGCTGCAGGCCTACGCTGAGGGCGCTGACCTCGCGGCCGCCTTGCCTGGCTCTGTGAGTCTCTCTTCCTCTTCTACGCACTTAAGTTCTATGCTGGAATGAACCAGATAAAAAACACCTATATAATAGGGCTCGGAGCTCGAGGGGCTCGTGGCTAAGTGTAAGCCGTGCGGTTTGACCGATAATACAGGTTAAGCCGCGGTCGCCGCGGTTGGTCCGTGGATGGGTGACCATTTATAACATAGCGAGACCCGTCCGTGCCTCGGATAGCACGTTAAGCCGTAGGTCCCGACTGTCATACTATGATCTTTGGCAGTCGTAAAGTCAATTCTGACAACCAGTCTTACCATGGGATACTGTATTTCCCAGGTAAATGGGTTGTGGAGGTCAGATAGGCAGTCGCTCCATGTAAAATACCGTATTCAGCCAAATCCGGTGAGACTGGAAGCCGACCCCAACATAGTTGGGAAAAGGCTCGGGAGATGATAATAAGGCTCGGAGCAAACAGGCTACTGATCACAGCCACCGGTGGCTAGTGATATACTTTTTCATATATTTGTCTGCTGTAACGAGTGGTCTTCGCGGGGTACACGTATTTGCCGAGCCTATACAAAATATATTAAAAGGATGTTATGTCACTGTTGCTACATACTGGAGAGCCAGCTGTATAAAAAAGCCTTGAATGATGGATTTGGAATTGTTTAGTCTTTAGTTAATTGCTTCATCTCGCATATGAATAAATTAGTTCTTTTGCTATTTCTTAACATTCTCTTTACATTTTTCAGGATCTTGGCGAAACATCACTTCACTTAGCGATATCGCGGGAACTTGGCGACGGTTCCGCGTTACATATAGTCGATTTTCTAGTCCAAAACGGTGGGTCACAGTTGTTAGACAAGCCCAACTCTCAGGGTATGACGGCCTTGCATCTATGTGCCGCCACCGACAGAACTGAACCAATGAAGTTGTTGCTCAAGGCCGGCGCTGACTCTACTATAAAGGATGCTAGCGGGAGAACCGCTTTACAAATTGCAAGACAATACGGACACCTAGGCTGTTTAGAATTGGTATGTATTGTTAAACATAACTTGTAAATTGAGCTCTATTTCCTTTGACAGAAGTTTTAAATTTGAATGTATTTTTTTAGTTGGAAAACGTCGATAAGCGAGAGAAGAGTATATTTGAGAACATCAACATAGACTGGAATCTATCACACGACGACGGCTCAACTGACTTCTCTGATGATGATACAGTTATTGATGAACGAGTAAGTACCCGCTTATCTCATACCCGCACCTTCTCTTACTATGACCTAAACTCAACTTTACCTCTATTAAAACAAAGCTCAATTTTCTGCATCAAACAGCATTTGCACGGACAGAATCATAGACTTAAACTCAACCTCACTTATATTAAAACAAAGTTAATTATTCCACAGCAAAACGGCAGCCTAACCCCCGAGAAGAAATGTCCTCGTTCCCGACCGCCGTCATACGCGGGCGTGGCCCCTTCTCACCCCACGCCGGTTCCGTCGCTGACGGCGGGTGACTCGCCTGTGTTACGGTCTAGGTCTTCAACGTGTGATTCCTTACATCACGCTCCGCCTACACCTACGACTTTGCCGAGAAAACCTAATGTTTGTGAGTATCAGTTTTACATTAAATATACATACATACTTCACGACCACATCTCTTAGTATTGAGTATATAAGGCATAAACACGTTCTTGGTGTTTGGTTGTTAACCTAAAAAGCTTTGGAAATCAAGGGTAAATAAAAGCCAGTTCTAGGGCTATGTTTTTCTTTAATTTTTTTTTTTTTAAGTTATTTTCATATTCAAAGCAACACAAGGATTTAAGTACAGTAAATAAGTGTTTTGTTTTATAGCCAACACATGTGACTGACGTAACATAGGAATTTTGTTATGTATTCAAATTCGTCTAACTAGAGATTTTCACAATATTCCTGCTGTTGTACCGGCAATGTAAATAGTCTAGCTGTAATATGTATGTGCTGTGCTACAGGTAATAACACTATAGATAATGCTGTCCGTAGCTGAGTAATGGCCCGGAAAAAAAATACTCTACTGCCATTGATCGACAAGTTAAGATGGTTTAGCGGTGCTTGTTATTTTTTACATAGTCATATATTATATGTAACATAATTTTCTCCGCAGACAACATAGGCAGCTTAAAGAAGCGTGCGGCCCCGCTCCCCCCGGGCGTGTCGCTGTCGCAGCCGCCGCACCCGCGCTCCACGCCCTCGCCCTCCGCCGATAGCGCGCGCTCACTACATGGTGACTACTAAACATACTATAATATACTACCTACTATTTTGTATTTTTTAATAACACGGAAACTCGCCAATAGGATCCTAATCACTTGTATCTAAAAATAAGTTTTCAAATCTAAATATTAGTAACAAAAATTTCAACAAAATTAGGCACACTTCGTAGGTTTGACAATGATCTTTATTTTTATGTAGAAACGGCCTTTTTAAAAATGGGATTCAAGTTGGCGAGGACTATTTCAACGATTTTACTATTTCAGCATTCCAGGTTTATGTCAACACAATATTGACTGCTTACTTGTTAAAGTTATTCACATATTATAAAATGGTACCTACTTGCATCATATTAAAAAGTCATTGTTATGTCCAGTGGTGGGCGGGGTGGTAAAGCCGCGTCCGCAGCAGCCGCCGCCGACGCCGCCGCTGCACAACGGCGCACATCACAGGGACGAACCCACGCCGCCTCCCAGGAAGGTAAACAATCTCTTCATAACCCTATATATCCTTTATACCTGTAATATAAACTCGGTTTCTAGTGTAAAAGACTATTTTAGGGGAAAAATGTAAATGAACTAATTTATCGTATTTGCACATTTATTGTATAGGTTTAAAGTTATTTTTGTGACATAAGCATTATTTTGGGAATTTTTGCACAAAACTTATGACCTTGTAATTAAAATAAAAGAAACTTGTGTAGTGTTTTGAGAGGCATTCTTGCCTCTTCTTCTGAACAGAAACTTAAAATATTCATAGTCTCTGAGCTGTCCACGTCACTATGTTAACAAATATAAGTGTTACAATGAAATTATATATTTGCAATATTAATTAAATTAATTATTAAATGAATGATGAGTTACTATAACATTCTAAATTGATATCAAAGAAAGAGATCAAAAGTAGTTTTTGCCAAAATTATGTAAATACAACACCTAATATTATTAAAATATCCGTAAGGTAAAATAATGCTAACAATAGAGAAAACATAGCTACTAACATAATGTTGAAAATAGTACAGGGTTATATTTGTTTTTGCTACAGAAGAAAAATAGATTGCACCTGGAAAAGGCTGTGAAAGCGAAACTGAAAAGGGTAACGAACGTCTGACAAACGAACTTAGTGTACTTAATCGCTTACCCTTGTTTGATTTACGCCCTTACATTAATATTGTTTTATTGTCAAGAGACAGCCCACAAAATTACCAACACAAATAATATTTGGCACATAACAATTGTGCACGCTATTATAGCTTTTTTTTATAAGCGAATAATTACTATCATCGCTTATTTTATAAGCAATACAAATTAAGCTGTTTCGTTTGCGGCTTTGCAAACTTTTTGGTACATTACAAAGATCCTTTGGCGAAATATTGCTCTTGACAATCGGTTCCTCAATTGACACCATAAACTATGCATTATATTGTGTATGTATATTTTATGGATATTTAATTTGATTTCGACCTCACTGCATGTATTTATCTAACGGCTTTCGGCTTTCTTGTATTTTAAATAAACAAGCCCTTTTGTTTTAAACCCTTCCATAGAATACTTAGAAGTAACTAAGTAGATAATATAGGTTTTATTATGTAATATTATAATTATTTTATATTGTACTCTTATTTTTATTCCTATTAACATTTACACAACACCTAACACTGTGTGGAACATTAATTAAATTAAAAAATTGTTCTGCATGGTTCACTTTATTAAAACTATCAAACACGTTCTAGAAAATTTTAAACTTAAAAGACACATTTGAAAGCACTTTTAAATTTAATATCTGTCTAAAAAATTGATTAAATAGATTAGAATTAAAAAGAAACCATCTTTAAAAATTGTTTAATAAATTCCAAATTCAAGTAATTTGTAATATTCCAGGAATGTTCTAGTCAAGACTCGTCGTTGGAGCTGTGCGACATGACGGAGTCGTGTTTGGACGACAGCCGGCTGCAGTCCGCGCTGTCGTGCGACAGTTCGCGTTCGCGCGAACGTTCGCGACGCAGCGACAGTCGCTCGCTCGACGTGTCCGATACGTCGAGCGTGCATTCGAGGTCGCCTTCCGCCTCTATTACTATGGTAAGTGGTTTAAAAAATAAATAAGTAGATGTTGTTTGTAGAATGTTTTAAGTGTAATCTATTCGTGGCATCAGAACTCTTAAATCTTGATCGAGTTTTACTTTAAACATAATTCTAGAACACCTATTCAGCTCTTCGATTATTATTTAAGTTCTCTCTGTTTTGAATTTTTTTAAGGAGTTTTCCTTTTCAATTTACCAAATTTTTTATAAAATAATTTTGTGACTAGTGCCTGACAAATTATTTATTTATTATTAGATGGGAGGGCTGCGGCGGTGTCGCGCCCTATACGACTGCTCAGCAGACAACGAAGACGAACTATCATTCCGCGAAGGAGAAGTCATTGTCGTCATAAACGAACGCACTGAAGATGACAATTGGATGGAGGGACAAGTTGAAGGCACAGTCCGGCGGGGCATGTTCCCCGTCTCATTCGTACACATGCTCCCGGACTAGGGAGCGACAGAGACGGACTCTGGCAGCAACCACACATAGGTCAACAGGTCACAACGCCAATGTTCGTACAAAACCTATGTTAAACATATATCGGTAGTACCCACGTATATAACGTCAGCAGCCGCAGTAATGCAAGCTTGACACTGTATTCCTGCTTAAAAAGCTGAACCCAAGGCCATAAAACTGACAAGTTCAAAATTCAGTCAGTATTTGGAAGTATATGGAAAAATATCTATGGAGTTTCGTTGTAAAGGATAATTTTACATACTTGAAAATGTATATTCGTAAAATTATATGAAAACCATATATTCGGTAAAATAGTGTGAGGTTTTTGATGAGTCTGACTGAATGAATCATGTGTTCAAAGTACTGCGAAACACCAGCGTATATCGATCTTGAAACTAAGACGAATTTCAGCAATATTTTTCTCTGGATCACTGGCCTAAGGCTTTTTTCTTTGTATAGCTACGAGCTTATTTATTCTAGTATTTTATACAAAGTTCAATACTCTGCTATCACTTTTTTTAGGTTATTGTTGTAATAACTATTTTGTTGAATGTACCTACTGCATAAAATCATATTTTACAAAGTTTAGTAAGTGTCTGCTGCATACAAAATAGGACTGAAAAAACTCAATTTAATTGGTAAAAAAAACAGTATGGTCCGTGAGAAAATCATTAAATAAAGTTTCAAGTTATTTGTACTATTGATCTAGAAGCAATGCGCGATGCAGAAACAATAAAAAATAAAAATGTACATGTAATCACTAAGTAATCAGTCACATTTTGTATGGAGCTACACTTTGACATGACTATCTGTACTAGTATATTGTTCAGTATTATACTACTGTTTAAAATATATCGTTGTTAATATACACGACTTTATTACTCAAACATTTTAACCATTCCACATTTGGATAATCGTCTGTACACGTGTACTGTCATTGTTGAATCATTTCTTTACACTATAGTTACGGCTTTAGCGTCGCTAAGAATAAAAACACCAATATCGTAAGTTTTGCCAGTAGACGGTCCGTCCGAAAGCGGATTTTTATACTTATTTGTTTATTTATTTTCGTCAATCGTATCAAAAACTTTATATATCTTGTATAGTTTTGTAGCGTGTAATTTGATTGCATTGTTTGTAAAGAGTCAAAGCTCAATTGCTCACTCATTTAAAATAATTCAGAAATATTTCTTAGTAAAGTTTGATGTTGTATATTGAGTAATTCTACTTGTTCGTGTAGAATGTTGTTAAGCTAGATTTTAGATCTCAATGTGACAAATTCAAAGGACCGCGTCATTGACGATGTGATCGTTTGGCTTGTCATAATGCGATAACCTAGCTTAAAATTTTAATCAGTCTTAGTAGTATCTGGAGTCACATAAATCGGTTAATATTATGCGCAGTATTGATTTACAATAAATGGCCTATTTCATTTAGTATATACATTTCCTTTGGGTTTCCGTAGAAGTTAGAACAATAAGAGCTGACAAAAAGTTTGGCCCATATTGTATCAGCCATAATTATACTATTTTGTTTATTATGATAATATCCGTGGCCTATTTTGTATCTACGGGACCCTTCTTCACTAAGAACTTATTTTTTTTATTTAACCTAAGTCTTATTGGCAGTTAGCAGTTTACATCCTATTCAATCCAAGTTGTAAATGTTTGTAAGTAATTAAAAATAGTAGTTTTGTAACACCATTATTTAGCCTCGCGTAAACGAAGCAATATGTGTTTACAGCTCAGTTAGATTTGCCAAATATGTAAATGTGATGAGTAGTGAAAGAGATAGGTTTATATCAGCGACAAACTATCGGACCAGTCACTGTTTGTTGTCTAGTTTGTTCAAGTAGATGATATTGAGGTGTCTTAGATTGTTGGTGCATGCTGTCTATAGATCGTGTCCGTACTGCGGGACTATAGGCCGAAGAATTAAATTATACTTTATATGTATATTCGTATATATAAAAACTATTCATTCGGTACATTTAAGCTGATTCATATGCTACCGTTATTCAATATGGACCAAAGAAATTCTTTATAGTTTATATTCAGATATTTTTCGCCTATGGTCTCCCAAATGACGAGAAACACTGAAAATTGTTGTTACATGTTACATTTTAACACTTTCCACATTTTAATAGACGAAAATATCTTATTAAATAGCAATAGATATTCGCGTTTGTATGACGACGAAATATAACTTAAGATATCAAATGTAATTATATAATTATTATATTCACATTATTTTTCCATTGTGACGATTTGAGCAGATACCATGTACTCACAACTACACATTCCCATATATTTATAATCGTAGTTTTTCTGTAATATATTAAGTTCTTAAACAAATCACATATATTCATAGGTAGATAGATAGTGATACTGCTAATACCTTCATACAATATAGTTACCTACACACCGCGCGCGTTGCCATACATTAGTATTAACTAAAAGTGAGCGAACTACACACATTTTATTTCCCAAAATATAAATAATTTTATCATTTTAAATAATAGTTTATGATCAATCGTTGCGTGCAGTCTCACATTTGAATCGCATGATAATAAATATAAATACCTACCAAGTTACTTCCTCCGAATGGATCTTCGCGAAGGAATCTTTGTATAAATGTGATCGTTATTATTGGTTGCCATGAATGAATTTTGCATGTAGTATAGCAACACTGCAGATGTGTAAATATTATAAATTTACCTATTAGTTCGTAAATATTCAAAAGAATTATAAGTTATATAATTATTTCTAGGAATTATTTAAGAATATACTGTAACATGTTTTATGTTCGTCTTGCGTATAATTGTATTTATTTGATAATATATTGTGAAATCTAATTGTGATGAAATATTTTAATGCCATTTTAGCCTGTCAGTACGTTACTTATTAAAAGTTATGTAACCAAATGATGCTAATAGCGTGTAAGATGTTTTATTCTTTATGGTCAAGTTGTAGTTGAAATCGTTTTTTCTATTGTGTATTATGTGAACGAAATCTGTATGAATTTATTAATACATCACTTGGATGTCTACTCTGAATTTTATTTTACCCTATACGATGAATATGAAGGTCTGAGCAATGAAAAGAGAGATAGTATAGTTATGTTGACCGTTTCGACACGTTCCGGTCCACCCTGTACATATTATAATTGGCTCCGTTAAAGAATACAGTTTCTTCGTGTTTGAGAAATTTACATCATAGTTAATCCCAGAAAAAATAAAATTTTGAATTTTGATTGATTTAATGTGACGACGTGATATGACGACTTCTGTGCTCGAGTGGCGCTTACTTTGCTCTGTGGAGTGGCGTACACACCGGTTTTGAAGGTGTTGCTTGCTCTGAGGTCCCGGATTCGATCCCCGGATGGGACAATGTTGAAAATCACTTTCCTATATTGTCTCGGGTCTGGGAGTATGTGGTACCTTCATTGTCTCTGAATGCTATAACACAAGTGCTTTAGCTACTTACTTTGGGTTCAGAGCAATGTATGTGATGTTGTCACTATTTATTTATTTATTTATTTGTAATTGACACGCAATAATATTTAAAAAAATATATTTAAAATTTATAAGAATTTATATTTAATTCCTGAACTAAGAAATCACCTGTCAACTTGACACAGCGAATGAAATGTCAAATGAATGGAACTAAATTACTGTGCGGGAATACAAAGTTATGAAATTTTGCATAGTTTATCTAAACAAACCTTAAAAATGTACAGTTATTGTCTTAAGCGATAAGCTGATAAGGTCATGAATATAGATAACCTGTAGGAAAAATAATATTTACACCAAATGTTGAAAATATGAGGCGTTATAGCATCGTTGTCATTACAACATAGATAGGTGTTATCAATTGTCACGCGTATTTTCTTGTGACAACAAGCTCAATGATAAAGTCCACAATAAATAATACTAGATAGTACCTTCAGATTTAGTTGTAAAGGATATACGAAAACATGGGGGCTCGTACAAGAGTGTTTGATTTATTGAGGACCATGAACGTAGCTTCGTAAGTGTTGTTATTAATTTGATAATTCAGGTCGTCTTTTTAGTGTTATTTAAAAATGTTGTTTATCTTTTTAGTTGTCAATGTCCAGCGCATGGGCACCGGGGAAACATACAAGTATCAAATGCGACTCCTTTAAAAGACTATGCATTTGAAGTAAGTTTTTGATTGCTTTATATTTCTTTTAAATTACCACTATATAAATAGTCTGTCTAAGTACTATAAGAACATTGTTTTAAAAATTTTAGTTAGTCAGTATTCTAGAGATATTTTTTTTGTACGGTTCATCTTTCTATAATTACAGATTAAGTGTTCTACGGTGAGATATGGATTGGGTGTCACCCGGGAGGTTGGTCAAGACTTGGTGAACATGAGTTCCAATAATGTGTGTGTGATGACAGACCCTAATGTCGTGAACTTGAGTCCGGTGAAGATGACTCTAGATTCCCTTACTAAGAATGGGGTCCGTTATAAAGTTTATGACAAAGTCCGTGTTGAGCCTACGGATACCAGGCAAGTGTAGTAGCCAATATTATATTAAAACAAATATTTCATATGTGTGACGCTGAATATTTCATAGTTTTATGTTGAATCAGCAAATTTTAATGATATCATATTTTGAGAAAAATCTTATTCTGACTTGGATTGCCATCTTTTCATGTACATTGAGAAACTTAAATATTATGCTTAGTTACAAATTATGATAAGTTTGCTGATTGATATTTTATTGGCTCAATGGACTGATATATTCAGCCAGTAAGTAATAGTTGCACAAAACTTTCAATTTTTGTAATCTTAACAAAAGGACATCATCCGTTTTGGTCCAAAATGCGAAAGCCGGCCAACAAAAAAATTTGTTATATTCTGACAGGGCTTGTCCTCCTGAGCATTTCTTAATATGGCACCAAAGCTGTATCACCGCTGCACGTGATTTTATCCAGGGTTAAAAATTCAGAATTTTCATACATTTTTCGATCATATACCACGATATTTTGATCGAAAAATGTATGAAAATTTAGCGGTAGCTGTAGCGGTGCTACAGCTTTGGTGCCATATTAAGAAATGCTTAGGAGAACAAGCTCTGTCAGAATATAACATTTTTTTTGGTTGGCCGGCACTTTCGAATTTGGACTAAAAATGTATAGAGAGTGGATGATGTCCTTTTATAAACTTACATTATAATTAGTGTCCAACCGAAACATGTTTTTTTTGCCAAAACCGAAACTAAAGGTTCGGTTCTGATATAGTTTCGGCCGAAACTGAAATTTTTATAAACATTTAAATACCTGTCAGAAAGTCGTTGTTTGCAGATTTATAAATAATAATATTGATTTAGAATATCTAACTTCTTTTAACAGTTTCAAAGAGGCAATAGCCTTTGCAAAGGAGTACAATTTCGATAGTTTCGTGGCTGTTGGCGGTGGATCTGTCATGGACACATGTAAAGCTGCCAACCTGTACTCCTCAGACCCTGAGGCTGAGTTTCTGGATTACGTAAACGCTCCCATAGGGAAAGGAAAACCTGTTGAAGTTAACTTGAAGCCTATGATTGCTAGTAAGAATTTTTGTATTATCATTAAATAATAATAAATGCGGACAACATCACATACATTGCTCTGAACCCAAAGTAAGTTGCTAAAGCACTTGTGTTATGGAATTCAGAAACAACGAAGGTACCACAAACACCCAGACCCGGGACAATGTAGAAAAGTGGTTTTCTACATTGACCCGCCCGGGGATCGAACCCGGGACCTCAGAGCTGGCGACACCTTGAAAACCGGTGCGTACGCCACTCGACCACGGAGGTCGTCAAAATGTTCTACTCAAAGTGATGTACTGTACTTAAACTGGAGTTGCTAAATTAAGGACATGTTTTTTAAAGAACATTTAAAAAAGACTGCTCAAACTGTATCTTACCTTTATTCATAAGTGCCTAGTGCATACATATTAAAAATGAACTCTGTATTAAAAGGTTCATAATTTATTAGAGGAAACACCATCTATCTGAATAAAAATTCATAATAAAAATTTAGAGAAATAAAATATCACTATCACTACATAGTATAAAGCAAAGTCGCTTCCCGCTGTCTGTCCCTATGTATGCTTAAATCTTTAAAACTACGCAACGGATTTTGATGCGGTTTTTTTTAATAGATAGAGTGATTCAAGAGGAAGGTTTATATGTATAATACATGCATAATATAGTAGAGAAACACAGATAATCTTAGAGGCTTTTTAAGTAAGGTCGTAATTAAACACACTTTTTTGCGCTTACATTGCAAACGCTGGCTGAACCCTACGAGATAGATCAAAATAATGTACTACAGTATTGTACACCTTAAAAAGGTCTACAAAAAAGTCCGCGATTGTATATGTCTATCTCTTGAGGATAACCCACAATAACCATTTTTTATCCTTTATTTATTACTTATTTACGAAAAAGTTTTATCCTTTTAAGTTAGTATTAATCCTTATCCAATTAAGTACCTTAAATACATTGTGCATGTAATATAGATCAATATGGCCCTTTACAGCATGTAATTTAAATTAATATTTTCGAAGATATTACAGATTTAAAATGCAGGGACATAGCGGTTGCGGCGGGTACCGGGGGGCCGGGGGGCGCGTGCCTATACCTCTTTATGATTATGTAGTATATTTATTAGTATCAGCATTGCACCCGTGCAAAGCCGGGGCGGGTCGCTAGTGTATCTTATAAATAGTCGAATTGCACATAAATTTTAATGCCATTATAAAATCAATATAATTCATAAAATAAATTTTAACACATAATTTACAATTTATTTCAGTACCAACAACAAGCGGCACTGGTAGTGAGACAACAGGTGTCAGTATCTTTGATTACGAATCGATTCACGCTAAGACGGGGATATCGCATGGCGCTTTACGTCCGGTGCTTGCTATGATCGACCCTCTACATACTCTTACTATGCCAGAGAAGGTACTTATCAGCGTGTTAAGAAAACTCTGTCCGATCCGTGAAGGTGTTGTTAGGTATCAATATCTGATTACAAAAATGTGAAAAAAAATGGAAAAAAAGAAAAAAAAATTATAACATATTTTTTTTTTTTTCTCAAATGTCGGATGAGTGATTCGGCGTTGTCACAGATGCTACCTAATTACCTAACAAAAGGGCCCTAAAAATACCGACGAAATTGGTGTTGTAGTTTTTGTTTTAATCTCAAATTTAGGGAATTTCGGGGCAAAAAATGGTTATTTCAAAATTCATTATTAAATTATTGTTTCTATCATGAATTTTCCAAATTTGATATTTTATTTGGGCATGTGATTGTGAACCCTATATCACCCTTTCGGGTCGGACAGGGATTTCTTAACACCCTATATTTTGTATAAGTATGCTACTAGCTTTCTATGTAAGATAATCTATTCAATGACATTCGCAATAATGAAGACAGAGTCTGGGCGAAAAGAGAACTTTCGTGGCGAAAAATGGAACTAACTTTACAAATGGAATTAACAAGACAGAAAACATTCCAAGCAGAAAGTAGACATTAAGTGGAGATTTGAAACATTATGCCTTGTAAAACAGTTTTGGTCCTTACTATAAATTTTTCTTTAGTTTTAAGACGACAAACCTTTTTCTTCCTCTTTACGATTCGATGGTATTTTTATTAAATACGGAGCGCTCAGTAGTTGGCCACACTAACTGCAGCGTCATTGGCGTTGTTAACCTTATTTGAGCTATATTCACAAACCAACATTACAATATTCTATTAATTACAGGTATCAAACTACTCTGGTTTCGACATCTTCTGCCATGCGCTAGAGAGTTTCACAGCTGTGCCTTATAATGAGCGAGGACCTGCTCCAAGCAATCCTGCATTAAGACCAACATATCAAGGCAGTAATCCCATCTCAGATGTCTGGGCTAGATTCTGTTTGCAGGTACAGTATTTATGAATTTCAAATGATAACTAAAATAAACAAAGGAGAGAGAGAGAGGGAGAGTATGTTAAAGAGTGCTTGGATATGTTGCTACGCTCTTTGTCTATACAAAAGAGTAAAGGTAAAAAACTAAAAGCAGTAAATTGAAATGTGCACCAGTTGTGACTTGTACCTGCTTAAGTATCCCCTAGACTGCCCTAGAGGAGCATAAAGTTATCCCTGGTGTGGCTGGTATCTTTCTAATAAAAAACCCATATAATATTCACTATAAATAGTAATTATTACCAAAAGGCATTATTGTTTCGTTCTCGGATTTGAGATCTTCCAAATGTAGGCACGGTCTTGACTAGTAGGTAAAAAGATCTAGTAAATACAAAATTAAGTTAATGAGTCAAAGAAAATACGTTCCTCAAAATTGTCCGAAACTGCGGTTATTAATCCAAATTCCATAAACGAATAGTGAGGTCTTGATCATTCATTTATGACTCGGTAGAGGATAAATATAACCGAGTGAATAACAAATAAATATTAATACATTATTGCGTGTCATTGTATGAAAAGTTTTGAATGTGGGAGATACCATGTATGCTTGCTTTTCCTTATGATAGGTCACGAAACGCAATAAAGTGGGTGTTAATTGACATACCTATGAGATTTAAATTTACATTAAAATACGATAACCTACATTCAATGCTATTCAGAAAAATATAACTGTTTATATTTCTGACTGTATTTTTTATCTTCAAATCAATTTCTTTTAGACAAATTATAGATTTCTTTTTTATATTTCCTTCCAAAAACCAACTCATGCATGACTCACTTTAGTATAGTAACAACCAAGCCAATGATTAGTGATCTAAAAGAGGTGAATCAACAAGAACATTTCGGTCCAAATTAAAGGTAATTAGCGAAACCGGTTCGAAAGGAATAACCGACTGATATTGACGTAACTGAGCGTCTTGTATCTCGGCCACTTATGTTACTAATACGGTTTGTTGCGAATTTGCTATGTACGAACATTTTAGTATTGATTTATTTTGGGGCATGATTGTCCCAGCAATAGCATTTTTTCAAAAAAAAATCTCCTTCCAATAGCTTCCAATATATAAAGAAGTCAATTAGATCCCGTTATGTCCAGTCACGAACAATATGTATACACATAGCGAATTGTAACATAGGTACAAAGAGATTTTTGTCTTAAAAAGAAAAATGTACATGATTAAGGAACTGTTTTCAATAATTTCTTCATAAAATATTAACCAACCTAGAATTGAAATGAAAATCTATGAAAAATTGGAGAGTGTATACATATTTTTGTTCGTGACCGTACTTCTGGGCCACCCATAATGTCGCTTAGTGATTGGTGTAGTTTGCTGTTATTTTCTCCCATCCGTTGTTACACGACAGATTAGACCATTTGAAACTGGCGCCTTTAAAGTCAGCATCCGCGATTTGTGCACAAATATATGCAGCGTTAAAATCCAATGCCACTGCATTGGGACGTTGTATACGACATTGGCGTGTAGGCAGTAAATTGTGCAAAAACATGACTTGAATATTTATTAGATGCTATTGTGATCTTCATATGGTTTAAGCCGATTTGTTTCCCAAGCGTAAATCACTGCTTCCTTATTAGATGTCAATTGATACTCGTTTTGAGACTCCCAAGTCGCTTTCAGCTTCCATACTTCTCGGTAAGGGAGTATTGCGAGATTCGTTGTAATCGAAATTATCATGTTGCCATTATGTTGCGTATATTTCCGACATAACATTTCAGTTTAAAAGCTAAGGCCTGATTTAGACGATGCGAGAAATGTCGTGCGAGTTGCTTTATATTGCCGTCTACGATCCATCTCCTATGACACCATAGCCGCGCGGCCCCTCAATGTACCGCAACTCGCACGACATTTCTCGCATCGTCTAAATCAGGCTTAATTATGAGACGTGCACTAGTTTCGTATTGTAGGATCAAAAAGTGGACAAGTACTGAATTTATACCCAACACTAAAACTCGTCGTTAATAGAATATATCAAAAGGATCCCAAGGATATTAAAAAAAAGATTCCTTTTGCATACGAACAGTAGAATTTTATAAAGAAAAAGACGAACATTTTACTGTCTGTAAGCAAAACGAATCATTTCTTGAATATAGTAGGTAACCAGACACAGGTAATCAGATGTCTTTTGTTTTCTTTCCCAGACTCTACAAAAATACTTTGCCCGCTCAGTGTATCATCCGGATGATTTGGAAGCTCGTTCGTGCATGCATCTTGCGGCCACCATGGCTGGCGTCGGTATCGGCAATGCTGGGGTACATTTGTGCCATGGACTCGCCTATCCTATAGCCGGCAATGTCAAGACTTTCGTACCTAAGGATTATGGGTAAGTTTCAAAAGTTTGTAGATGTTCTATAGTTTTCTATGTAGGATTTTTGAACAATGAGTAATTTATGCACAAGCAATCTAGGTAGTATTTGAGTAAATATGAAAAAGATAGAAAAGTACATTTGGTTTTCCTCTATATCGGGTATTTTTAAGATTTCCCGTCGACAGGGAAAATGTATTGAAATAAAACATGTTTTTTTTACATGATATCAATTCAGAAAAACTTCTGAATCAAATAATATTTATTCCTTATTACGTCAGGTTCGATTCATCGTGTAATTCTTAGTAATAGTTGTAAGTATTTACCTGTTGTTTTTATCACAATGCGATTATTGGTAAACGACTGATTCATTTCTCATTCACATTGTTGCGAGTCCCTATCGCTTTAGCAGGTGTGTCAACTAAGTTATTTATTTAATCACAAACATGTATGATTAATGTCACTCAATTCCAAATTACATTTAAAAAATTCGATGAATGTACTTAAATTCGTCGAACTCTGACAAAAATGAAAAAAAAAGCTCAAATATTTTCAATTCAATATTAGCACGTACAAGCTTTCTTTATATTGAGTGCTTAATTTTGTCTAGAGCACCAAAACGAACCAAAATGCAACACTTACTAAATAAACTGGAGAAAAAGGTACCTATGGAGTTACTTACCAGATCCCTACACCAATGAACATTACGACGACCTCCGTGGTCAAGTGGCGTACGCACCGGTTTCAAGGTGTCCGCTAGCTCTGAGGTCCCGGGTTCGATTCCCGGACGGGTCAATGTAGAAATCAACTTTTCTACATTGCCTCGGGTCTGGGTGTTTGTGGTACCTTCGTTGTTTCTGAATTCCATAACACAAGTGCTTTAGCTACTTACTTTGGGTTCAGAGCAATGTATGTGATGTTGTCCGCATTTATTATTATTTAACAGCGCAACTAGATTAGAAAGACCTTATTTAGATTCATTTCTAGTATACATTTAAAAGGCATTTAAAAACTTTTTCTTTTTTAAACTAAGCTAAAACTTCGTGACCTACACAACATCACTATATAGTCGACTGTCGAATCACAATTTATCAACTGTTTACCATTTCACATCGATTGTGAGTTTAAAGGAAATGTGTTGTTACGGTGCCTGAAGACAATAGGCTGGCGACCTGTTTCCGCGCTATTGAATTCGTTAAACCAACATCGAAGAGGCGATAACGCATATTCGCATGGAAATTGCTAACTGAAGGGAAAAAGTAGCCGGTTTTTATTATACTTACCGTGAAAAATAGACAACTACAGTATTTTATTATTCTTTAAGTGGTAAACATGTTAATAAAACACTTAAATTTAATATTTTCCCCGTCTTTTCCTTTATAAACCAAAAGAATAACTTGGCAAAATTTTGATAGCAACGTAGCTCCTACAAAAGAAAAACAACTGTTCCCTTTGGAAGATAAATAGTAATAGTAAGTCCCAAATCCATTATTGTCTCAAACATTATTCTTAGTTGTTTGCAATACAACACCTTTAAATACTCTTGAAAATTTCTTTAAATCCTTACCTTTTTCTCCAGTTCAGAACCCCTAATACCTCATGGACTATCAGTAGTGATGACAGCGCCCGCGGTATTCCGTTTCACGGCCCCAAGTGACCCCGACAAGCATTTAGAAGCAGCGGGCATTCTCGGTGCAGATGTATCGAATGTGAAACAAGCAGACGCCGGCAGAGTATTGGCAGATATGATTCTCAAGTATATGGACAAAATGAAGATAGACAATGGATTGAAGTCGCTAGGATATAGTGGCGATGATATACCTAATTTGGTTAAGGGAGCGTTGCCTCAGGTAATTATTGTACTTAGATCAGTTTGTACTAGCTGTGCACCGCGGATTCACCCGCGTAAATATGCTATATTTTGGATATTTCACACACTATCTTTACGAATTTTAGCTTACGTGTTATTCTGATATAAAAGCTAAATTATTGTAAAGTTTCATTAAAATCCATTCTGTAGTTTATGCGTGAAAGAGCAACAAACATCCATACATACAAACTTTCGCGTTTATAATATTACTAAGGATGTGTAATAATTACACATCCTTAGTAATATGATAAAGATGGGATAAGAAGAATACTCATTACACAATTATTGTGTAATGAGTATTCTTCTTATCCCATCTTTAAGGCGTAAACCTTAATCTGACAAGACGGTTCTTACTTAAGCAGTGAAAAATATTATACACTATTTTTTTTTTGCATTTTTAGAAGAGTAGTCTCTTCTACGAATAGTTTCCTGATAATATAGGAAGGCAGACTCAAAATGAATACTTTAAACTCAAAACTTGAAATCAAGTTGACGACCTTCACAAATCGATTCGATTTGATATGGATGCAATAGCTCATCAAGAATAAGTTAGTATAATCCAAGGTCGAAAATACTATGCAAATATGTGACGACTATTATAGAAAAGTTTAGGCGTAAGGCGTGTGATCGAAGTATGTTTATACGTTTAAAATATAGACACGCGATAACTCAGGCACGTGGATACTGCATTATGGTAAGAATTTATAAACACTAGGAACAGTCACATATAGCAATAGCTAGACTGTAGGTGAAGGCGAGTTCATTTTGTAAGCGAGTTTTCTTTTTTAACTGCCTCGTTGGCCTAGTGGCGCTAAGCGCGACTGCTACGCTAGAGGTCTTGGGTTCGATTCCCAAGTCGACCAAGGTGTTATTGGGTTTTTCTATGAAATTCTCAGTAGCAGGTCGGAGTTTGGATTTGTGCCCGGTTAGTGGTAACAGGCTCGCCCCCTATTACATGGGACCTAAACATACCGGCGAACTGTGGGTGTACATTGGTACACCTCTGCCTAACCCTTCAGGCGTGATGGTATGTTATGTTATGTATGAGTTTTCTTTCAAGTTCAATGAAATAAAGTTGTCGATAGGTTCAAATCGAGTGAGAAGTTGGCGATCAATCGATATCATAAAAAATCAGCAATACAGCAGTTTGTTGTTATCCATCGCTAAAGCTAGCTTGTAGCATGTGTACAATACTCGGTCCGCGTTAAGCATCCAATCCGATTAATCGATTTACTGTAATCGATTGAAATGCGTTCCTACATTATTAATATTTTTCAATTTTGTTTCAGAAACGGTTGTTGAGTTTGACTCCATTAGCGCAGTCTGAAGATGATTTGTCGCAACTGTTACAAAATTCCCTTACCATTTATTAATCGATTAGATTTTAATCGATAAGGTGATTTGCCATACATGCACATAATACTGATAAATGGTTTAAAATATTGCCGGTATTGCCTACAAGTTATAAATATAGATTTAAGGATACAGGAAGTTGGTGTTATATTATTATCTACTAAATTGACTATTTATGGCCTATATTTTATACAATTGTTTATGGAAATGTTATTAAATTGTTTTTATTAAATATATGGGTTTTATTGTAATTATGTATATATATATCTATACCCTGCTTTCCTATGATCTAATAATTACTTCATCGACGAACATGTAAAGGCATTACAGTAGATTGATTGAACAAAAACAAAAATAGTTAGTGTTTAATTTTTAATAATTTTAAGTACATAAAATAAACCTATCAACTAATTTGTATAATATATAATATGTATAATCTTAAATTAATTTGTTGTAATTTGACTTCCATTTGTTACTTTACTTTATATTTTAAAAGCGCTAGATTGAAAACATTGTCGCGATTGTTCGAGAGTGATCGTAAAGGCACTGTACTAAGAAATGTTTGTTAGATATGTATTCGGTTGTGACTAGCGCTTACAACTATCACTTACTGCTTATGTAAGAGTTAACGCAGTTGTTAGTATCGAGTTTTAACTCTAACATATGTACGTTTTGTTCGTCTCACACCGCTTCGGGCACGATGTTGCTGTGGTGGAATGGACTGCTCTCGTAGGACATGTTGGAGGCGTTGACGGTGACGCTGTGCAGCGGCGTGTAGCGGCTGAGCTTGGGCGTGGCCGGGCTGGCCAGGTCCTCCGTCAGCTGCTGGTACACCAGCCCGCAGTCCTTCTTCGTGCGTCCAGATTGACTCATGGCAGCGATTATGGCACTGTTGTATCTGACCTGCTTGTTCCTCTTAGTGCACATGAGCATCACCACCTTGGCAATGACGATGAGCAACAGTAGAGCGCCCAAGATGGCGATAGAAATTGGCCACAAGTAACCGTAGTGGCCGTGCTCCTCTTCAGATTCAATAGACTCTTGTACGTATAAGGTATTTGATGACTCTTCGTTACTAATTTCGTGTTCGAATAATTTGATGTCAATTTCTTCATCAGCGACCGCACTTGGCTTGGTGTTGGCGGCGTAGTTCTCAGTAGTGGTTGAGGGTTTCTCAATAAGTTTAACCTTAAGATCGACGTCATCCTCACCATCGTAGTCCTCGCTGGCGTCGTCTTCGTCCTCCTCATCTTCGTCATCTTCGTCGCCAGAGTCATCATCATCGGCGTCATCTTTGTCATCGGTATCAACAATATCGTTACCCAAGAAACTATCTTTCTGTACCTTGGCATCATCAGCAATTTTACCGTCATCTAAAGTGTTCTTCAGGTCGAAGTTGCCTTCATCGTCATTGTTAATTCTCTCCCAAATGTCTTCATCGGAAACAGATGGCAGGGGCTCGACTGGATGTACCATGGCAGTTCCGCAAGTCTTGCGGGTGAGGAACTCCCAGCTGTAGGTGCCGACATCTTCGTCTTTGCTGTCCCTAGCTAGGTTGGCAATGCTGCTGCTTGCACCGCCATTTGGTGACACTTTACGGTTGCTTAACCAAGTCATAAGGTTCTCAAAGTCACGACTGCAGGCAAGTGGATTGTTACTGATATCAAGTGCGTTAAGTTTGTTTAAGTGATCGAGTTCAGTTTGTTTGATTTCAGTAATGCGGTTGTGCGAAACATTGAGGAATGTCAAGTTACTAAGGAGCGTTGGAGAGCGGTTCTTGTCTGCTTTCCATAGAGAGGTCAATTCAGCGTGGCTCATGTCCAGATATGTGATCATAGGCGTGTGGACGAACACCTCTGCGGAGAATACCTTCAGAGGATTGCCTTGAAGATAAAGCTTACCTAACTCATTATTCTTCTCAAAAACTTTAGCATCCAATGTCGTCAGGAAGTTATATGACAGATTGATTTCAACAAGTTTGGGACACATTGAGAATACTTTGGTTCCGATCGTTTTAATTTCGTTATTCGATAAGTTAACTACGGACAAAGCTGAGAAAGTTCTCAAAGAGTTATCGTAAATTTCTTGTAGCCCACAGTGGGATGCATCAAACAAGTAAATGTTGAATTGATCGACAGAACATTCGAATCCTTCAGCAGGCAAGTGTTTCAAATTAGGATTGTTTGAGATTTTGAAGATGTCAAGTTCAATGTTTTCTTTAATGAGTATGTTGGAAATGAAGTCCAGGGCGTTATAAGAAAGGTCCAAATAGTTAAGTTCTACAAGTTTGTGGAATGCTTGGTTGTGAATCTTTTCAATGTTGTTGCCACTGAGATTCAGATTGGCAATGTAAGTCATACCGTTAAACATAGACGGTCCAACGAATTTGATGTTGGTTTGTCCAGCATTGAGGGTCAACAAGTCGGAGATCTGTAATCCGTAAACAGTGTCCACAGGATTTCTTGAAATGTGGAGCGTGGCGAGCTCATTGTTTTCAGAGAAGATATCATCAGGTAATGATTTGATGTCGTTGTCACTGAGGTCGAGTTCCTCCAGGTCCAATAACTTCTTGAATGTATTACGGTCCATGTTAGACAGATTGTTTCCAGCCAGGTTCAAATACATAACGCCGGGCATGTTCGTGAATGTGTTGGCCGCAATATATTTCATGTTACAATAAGAAATATCGAGCTCTTGAATTGATGAAGTGTTTAAGAAATAATCCTGTGAATCCGCAGCTGGGAATTTAAGAGGGTTATTCGCGAGGGTCAAAAGAACCAATTTCTTGTTGTGTGCGAATGTCTCTGGGTGTAAAACTTTCAGTCTATCGTTAGATAAGTTTACTGCGTACAGATTAGGTAGACCATGGAATGCATTGGGAGCAATAAAGTCTATCGAGCTGTTGACAATCTTCACTGTTGTAATTTGGTGAAGTCCCAGTTTCTTGAAGATCATGTCTGTCAACTGAATAGGGAACCTCGGGTCAGCGTTCTCAATGACAAGGTCAGTGATATCATCGCCGAACTTCTGTGTGCCGATTTCAAGACGATCGCACTTGGCTGTTCTGTATCCTTGGGATACAGTGCATATGCAGTCCCTTGGGCACGGCCTGTTCTCATTGTAGAGCACTTCCTGGTCATCAGCTGCGTCGAAGTCGTCGTACTGGTACAGGAAGTTGTCGGCGTCATCTTTCTTAGTGTCAGCGACTTCTTTCTTGGTGTCGACGACTTCCTTCTTAGCGTCGGCGACCTTGTTGATGGGCTCGCTGAATGCCAGCGCGCATACTGCCAGGAGCAGAACTAACTCCCGGGACCTTGCCCCCATTCTCGTAGCGAACTCTGAAAAGACAAAACACGTCACATTAATAGCTAGGCCTTGTTAAGCATTACATCAATTATGAAATTTACACGAGGGGGTCACGTTTACAAATAACAGTAGTAGGAAACAATGGTTTTACCAACTTGTTTTTTGTGAAACCGTTTTGGCCAGCTAACAATGCGTTGGCATAACATTGGTTTGACCAGTAAATTGAAAACAACATTTGTAAATAGTCTCACTCGATCGTCGTTTATGCTAATAGATACAAATGCGAATGAGTAAAATTACACATTGTCTAATTTATTAGCACAATATGTACCATGTACAGTACGGGTGTTGTGTCCACTATAAATGTCCACACATAGCGTTTAAGTAACTAATTATGGTATTGCAAGGTAGGTGGTGGTCTGCCTTCACCTCTACAGTTCAACAATTAAAATAATAATACCTAGCAGTTGGCAATTGTCCCACTGGTGGATAAAGGTTTCTTCTAACATAATTATGACGTATGAATAGCAAACTACAAATATCATTCTAGACTTTTCGTGATCGTGTGCAAGGAGCACATTGCATAGAATGTAGATGATTGCGACATCTAAGGGATTAAGAAAAAAAAATTGAAAGTAAAAGATAGGTTATAGACCCGACTGTTGAATGAAGAGTGATGAAATTATAAACAAACGAATGATTGATTACTATTATGATTTAAGAAACGATCAGCTAAGATCTGTTCTCTTAAAACACGCAGTTTTAAATACCAAAGTTATTAAAAATATATTCGCAATTGACTCGGTTTGATCGTATGTAAACAGATACGTCCGTAATCCATGTAGGTACATGTTGTTTGTCTAATTTATACACGAGGCCCGCAGATGTTGGCATTGTTCTGGTAAAATCTTATCTGCGCTTTGTCCATCTGCTAGCCTGTTTAGACTTTACTCAATATGCGCTAGACTGATCCTTTTGTCAGATTACATTGTGATAGACGAGATAAAAAAATAGTTGCAGCTTTTTCTTCCTTTTGTTTTGCGATTTGTGATGTTTGTTAACATTTAGCAAAAAGGTTGCGAGTAAGGTCAAAAAATATTGTCTGGTGTTTTTTTTTTTTATTCTTTATGCACGGTTAGTATTGCATGCATACAGTATTGCATTTTGATGTTGATTATGACTACCAAATAATTTCAGGTAGTATGTAGGTGTGAAATTGCTTATCCTTAAGGAAAATAATAAGGGCACGAAGAAATAAAAAGGTAGTGGAGGACAGAGAAAAATAGAGATAGGACACTCTTCTTATAATATAAGAGTTGTACACTATTTTGAATAGAAAAATCATATCGAAAAACTAGCTGTACTAGCTGTGCGTTGCAATGCAATTTTTTCTGCCTGGCACCTGCCTGCTACCTACCCTACCTACATGCCTACTACCTACCTACTACCACTTAGGGGTATGAAAAATAGATAGTAGCCGATTGTCAGACCTACTGAATAAGCATAATAATATAAAATATCATTAAAATTCGGTCAAGCCGTTTCGGAGGAGTATGGTAACCAACATTGTGACACGAGAATTTTATATATAAGATATTGATGAGTCGAGTTTATTGTGATTTGAGTGAACTCCGTGTTTATGTAAATATAACGTTTATTTTATCTTATATAAAAGTATAAAATAAAAAAAAGAAAAGAATAAAGCAATAAAGTACGAGTTATTTTATTGCTAACTCTAGAATTGTATAAACCTGTTTTGGTATAATTTAATTCATCAAGTTTTGTATGATTTGTAATACATTAAGCAGACATACAATTAATTAAGATATTCTTAGCCACGCGTGTACAAATATTTGTAAATTCTGGAAGACTAACTTAAAAGCCTTTTAAATTTATTACATGAAAGGATGAAGTGTTTTGCAACTCGAATACTCACTTAATGAATGCTAAGACTAGACTGGAGTTTCGTGCTAACACTAAATAATCTTAATATACTAGACAAGTTCTGCACTAGTTTATTGTAATAGAAAGTCGCACTTTCACATCAACCACACAATAAGTCACAGCGCACAATAACTCGAAATTATATTGACTGTAGCCGTGTCACAGGGCGCATATATTTGCGCTCTGATAATTTACGCGAACTAATAAATACAGACAGCGAATGTTTGCGGACACGTGTTGCTCGGCGCCCGATCGCCAACAGACTAACGCATTTATATATAATGCGAACTTCGAACACAAATCGGAATTTTGGGGCGATGACGATGATTCACGAGTGCTAAAACATTAATTTGATGTTTGTTTACACGACGAGGTCACGGCGACGTAAGTTTATTGTGTCTTTAGAGCAATTTCCTTACACAACAGATCTACATTTTCCTACATTTTTTTTTTCTATAGTATTGTCGCCATTGTTGGCAGGCAGTTCACAGATTTTTATCTTTATATATTGTGTGAGGTGAACGGAACACGTATAAACAGTATCAAATTGACGCGACTACATCTATGAATCCCTGATAAGATAAGTGGACGAGCCGTGGAGTACACAATGGCGACATTAAGGCGGGATACTGAGTACAGGTGAACGCTTTTGTCATTGTTTGCTCACTTTCTTGATGGTTTCAAACCGTATGTTGAATGATTTACGTCTTTTAAAACGAAAGCAGTGGTTTTTCTACAAGATCTGAATATATTAGAATTTTTGGAAATTTTAGTTCTCTAAATGGTATTTTTAGGTGGAAAACCCTAATACATAATTTAAACATGTGGTGGCCAAGTGCCATATTATCGGAGTTTATGGCAACGACTTTGCTTTATTAACAGCTGTTCCGATGACGTCATGACCAATTTATTTGCGTCAATTAATTTATATGCTAAGTTATCTTCAGCTGTATAATTATTTTTAGATATCCTTAATTCAATATATATCTCTAAATCCTGTTTTGTATATGTATTATTTTTGTCTCAACTAATGCTTCAATTTGGAATTATTCAAATGTGATCTGATAAACGAAAATTCCAGACACATTTTGATTGCTGCTCATCACGAAAGGTCACCCAGATCTCAAATTACAATACTAAATCGATACGCCTACACTTAAACCCAGCCTAAACCTCAAACAAAATAAAAAAGTTAATTATAATACTTTTAAACACGCAACACATTGTATGTCCACCTGCTTTGCGGAAGATAACGTTCTTTATTCGAAAGGACCAATCAACGTTCAAGACACCTGATGTGGAATTGCGAATACTGGCCAGTAACATCTGGATCTCACAGATGTTCGACCTTAACTTAACAATGGCCCCGTTTCTGTTAAACACGACACACTAAACTTACTTTATACCATCGGTATCTTTTTCGCTCGTACGTAATTAAAAAAGGACAGACGTACACTAGAGCTGTCAAATTTAGTTCCGTCTTAAATTCTCATACAAATTTGGTGACAAGCAAATAAAATAAGTAAATAAATACAGTGCATTAAAAACGCAGTGATTTAGGCAAAAACTAGTTTGACACGTCTAAGTTAGTTGTTGTCTATTGCCGTCCTTTTCACACGCTGTACCTATGTTAGTAAAAATTCTGCCTTATTGTCAGTTCGATAAACGCCAAAACAATTGACAAGCAGTACCCTGTACCACGCTAGTCAAGTAACACTTCGATTGTTCACGTTTTGTTTGTTCAACGTTTTGATTCAACGACTTAATTGTATTTCTGGGAAGCTTTAACGTAACGTAAGGTGGACAGTTCTTGCTATACGATGTTACCTGGGTTTCAGGTAGATGGTCCTACACAAATGCAATGAGGTCGTAACGTGGGACCATTGTACTGGTTTCAACATTTTAGTTACGCTTTGTATCGTAAATACGTGTTTTTATCCGAAAATACAACACTGCAAATTTCAAAATCTGTTAATTTTTTGAGGATTTTAACAAATTCGGAACAATTTTTTTGTTACCTACATAAGACTTTATCTATTCTTTCCTCGCCTACTTTTTTGCCAGTGATGTACCAAAGGTATTCTGCCAACCATATTTGTACGTATAGTTTTATCGTTACATATACCATGTAGCTTTCTATCACCACCGTAAATGGAGCCGGAAAAATAATACCGGGTTTATAGTCAATCCATATGTGATGAAACTGGAACAAACCGGCGTATATCAAAGCACTTGACAATTCTCTAAAATTCTCCCTCGTCATAAAATGTTTGGCATCCTTATGAAATATGAATCAGTGAAATATGTTAGGTAGGTAAATTTTCCTGTTTTTCCAAAATGCTTTTAGGTTACTATGAACTCATTACCCATTAACGTACAGATTAATTAAAACAATAGCATAGTCCATATTATTGCAGTAATTAATAATGTCGGAAATTCTATAGCCTAACATGCTTTACGGTCATTTTTATTTTTAAATTAACATCTACGTAAAAAGACGTAGTCAATGTATAAAAAAATGTCAAGACCAGTTTAAAATACGTAAGCATTATTTCGTCATTGAGTATTCTCCTTAAATTCATACGTCATTATTGCTGTCAAGACCAGCAAAGTGTGACGCGGATACAAAAACGGATATTATTAGTCCATCCCTAGTGTAACCGCGTATTTGCATCTCCCTACAGTCACCAACAAAAATATGTTAACACTTAGCAATTTTTAATTGATTTTCTCTTCAATTCTAGATTGGTATTGTACATGCTTTGATTATATAATGTCTAGATGGAGCGTCGCCCTACAATCATAAAAAAAAAACAAGACCACAATTTCAAGTGTGTGTTACCAGCTATTACAAATTCTCCCATAAATCACATTAAATAAAGACTAATTTATAATAATAAAAAATATTTTAGTTTTATGTACTTATGTGGTATTATTCAGTTTAAGTGTATTTTTATTAAGTAGTTACTTTTTTAAATAATAAAAAAAAAATAGATTTGTGTGTTTGAATGGAGTATTAAATCAACTAAGTTAGTACAATATTTTGAGCAGTTAGGATTTTGAAATTTGAAATGAAAGATCACATCTCGTTAATTAGGAATGAGTTTTAATTACAGGCGATCGTTCGAAGTACATCAACGAAATTTTATAAACGTAATGATAAACCAAAAAATTTACCCTAAAAAATGGGAGAATAAGAAACAGAAACTGGCAACACTGATAAAATATGGCGTAATTTGGTAATCATAAAAAAAACTAAAATAAATATGAAGTATCTTGGTGTCTTGTCTACGGTGATAGGTGATGTGTTTGGTATTTTTTAGCCTTCCTTTATAATTCCGGCACACTTTAAAAGCACATACCGTCATCTTATCGCTGTTATGTGGTTATTCCTTAGAGCGCGTAAAACGTAGTGACACGAAAGCGGCACGATCTGTACTGGTTGGCGGGAATTGCGGGAAAATACTTTACAACCAAATTTGGTTGTAATTTTTTGACGGGTCTGCGCGCACTTGACAGTCCATCTAGACATTATATAATCAAAGTGTACATGTTATGAAGTAATAATTTAAAACAGTTCCTTTATTATGTACCACTTGGAGGCCAGCGACCAAGCCATCTAGGTGGCATCTTTTTGGTCAGATAGAATTTGAAAGTTGGATCTTTTGACTCGAAAAGAGGAAGAAGAAGATTATGTACCTACCTACATATTTTCTTTTTAAGTTTCTTTAAAAAAATACCGCTTAATTTGTTTAACGATTTGCTCGTGAATGTTACCCGGCTTAAAGGAACAATATCGAATAACGATACCGAAAGCGACTGCGAAGCGACACTGCATATTAAACGTAAGTTAGATAAATAATTTACTTTGCATACAATCGCCGGTGGGGCTAACTTATGACGTGATGGCGCGTGCAATAATGCATGGATCAGAAGACAGAGCTTATTTCTATAATACTGACCTAAATATTATTATGACGTCACATAAAAAGAATTCGAATAAAACGCTCGTTGCGTCAGTTGCGTGCGACTGAGATCTTCGGGTTTTCCCAGCTCGCGCGCAAGACGTTTGGATTTCCTATACGTATCAATTATCATGTTAATGTTATCATTATTCTCTGCATCCTTTGGCCTTCCGAGATAGAAAATTGACCTATTAAGGTGTAACATTACACGTTAGAAAGGGTGGTCGTGGTGAAAGTTTCCAGAATATGCAGCTTATTCTGCATAATTTCTATTCATCTATAGCTTAGGTCAGACGTGATTTAGTATCTAACGAACAAACAAACAGGTAGACATTGGAAAGTTGCAATGTTGAAATAGGACTAGATAGAATTTGTACTGATAATGTTTAGCAAGGATATCGGAAATAAAGAGATGGATTGCGTAAAGTATACAATGAGTCAACACTCTCTCATGTTAAGATGACGCATGGAAAGAATTTATTAAACAAAATGTCTAGACTATCAGACTCTTACAATACCAGGAACAGGTATTAAGATTTTCGAAACATGGTTATTCCAAAGACGGAACGAGCAAAACCGGTGGATACAACGGAACTATACCTAATGGCTTTAAGAGTTGATAAATACGGCCCTAGCGCAAGCAAAGAAGCAATAGCAGTTAGATAGTGGAACCATAATTATTAATTATTGTTTAACATACCTATCAGAAAAACATTATTTTCACTCGACTACTCGAGAAATGCTGACATTTGTTGTAATTTCAAAATGTTAGGTTACTATAATAACTTAATAAAGTTCCACCATCATTGAGAAGTTATTTCATTACGTAAGACATGCGTCAAAAAACAACCGCTAACCCGCATATGTAGAAATATAGGTAGTTTTGATTTTCATGAGTCATAGATGCAAATTATCATGAAGGTTGTATCAGTTCTGCATGACATAATGTGGTGTAAGTATTGCACTATGTAAAGGTATGGAATCTGTGTATTATCTCTTAACTACTCATAATTGCTTTACTAATTATTATTGTTACTAACGTCATTGAGTAGAAAAGTATTTAGAACTGTCATTTAGGAGACAATGTACCGAAATAAATGGAGTAAATATTATTTACTGTAATTGAAACCATAAGAGCAGCAACATTTATAGGCATAATTCTTAATTAAAAAGTTAACAGGGGTTAAATCGTACAAAGCGAAATTGAAGATGCTTGGGATACAATAAAATAAATAAGAGATGCACTTATGCAATGCGTAATACATAGAAGTTTAGTAGCTTATGATCAGATTAAGATTTAATTCATGCTGATTAGGCTATTGTCCTTTTTACGGGGCTACATCCCTCTCGGACTTTTGTTTGATATAGTAATACCTTATTATATCAAAAATATCTTATTTTCCTAATCATTTACCATCATGTGAAAGATTACTTTTTGTGATTGTTAAGAGTACCTACTTCGCACTTGACTTTCATAAGGATATCTAATATAAAGCTATATAAGTCGTTCTATAACTAGAACTTACTTTGACTATAAATCCTACATTTATTAATTTAACTTTAATTGTAGTTACGCATTAACTTACATCAACGCAATACATGCTTTCTTCATTCATCTTAAACAGTTAATAACTCTTTTGCAACAGAATGTGCTAGGACGAGCAAGTATGATGAAATATCCTAACCATTGCACAATGCTTGTCAAATAATGTTTATGATTACTGACTATCAATTGTTTTGAGATTTTTATTATTTAACTAGCTGATCCCCGCGACTTCGTCCGCGTCAATTTCTGTTATTATGACCGCGATTAAGAATTTAAAAAAAAAAGTATTTCTGCGTAAATGATAATTTTAGTTAATATTATGTTGATAAAACTCTGTAGCAAATAATTGGCAATAATGCATTAATTTCGACCAAATGATTACCTTAAAAAAGGTTATAGTGAGTCAATCTTAAAAGATAGACATATACTGTCGCAGACATTTTTTTAGATCATTTAAAGAGGAACAATTCTTTCATACTGTATATATTTTGCGTAACTCGAACCGTTTACGCAGCGCACGCAACGGAAGCTTTCAAGTATGAATATTTTTCCCCGTTTTTGTGACATTTTTCACTGCTGCTTCGCTCCTATTGGTCGCAGCGTAATGTTATATATCCTAAAGCCTTCCTCGATAAATGGACTATCTAACACAAAAAGATTTTTTCAATTCTAACCAGTAGTTCCCGAGATTAGCGCGTTCAACCAAACAAACAAACTCTTCAGCTTTATAATATTAGTATAGATTTAAATTTAATTTTACCGCATAACCTATCGGTACAGTAAATTATGTTATGCATTTACGATGCTTGATATAACAGATATTTTTCCTCACATCTGTGGCATGTAGAATAAATTTCAGATGATATCCTATTTCATCATGTACCATACCAGCTACGTTTTTGCACAATATTATTTAAATTGAATATTAAACAATGCTTGTTATGTTAACCATCAGCGTTTAGCACCTACTGTATATTTCCTAAAAGTGGTAACTTAGATGAGTAAATCCATGTTTCATACGAATTTGATATTTATTTGTATGTCTTTAGTGTTTGTATTCGTATGCCACGCTTATGTACTAAGTGTTGTCAAAAGGTTCTAAATTAAGGCTTGAAAGAAGTAATAAGTTAAAAATAAAATGGAAATTTAATTCCATAATCTTTAACTCCTAAAAGATGGCTGTTAATTAACTTAAGGCACTTAATGTATTTGAATAACTTAATTACTTTATAAACGTAAAGGTGTTATTTATAAAAACATATAAATATTAATTAATTCGCCATCACAGCAGGTTTAAGATGCCAAGTAGAGAAGAGTTACCAAATACATAATTATTTATATGCTAATGTGTTGTGTAAAAATTACCTAATAAACACATCGCGATAAAACACGAACGTCGTGAATTTTCTGACAAGATAGTACGACGGTTCTAATTCATGTATTTCCATCATTATTAGCTTAGTTGGTAAAGAATTCACGTATAGAAAAATATCAATATATAATTGACGGACCTTAGAATTTAGGTGATCAATTTTACTAAGGGACTTCGTATTAATTTGAAAATGCTCAAAAGAAAGGCTTTACAACCGTAATTAGATATTTGTTGATGCAATGCTCAGTGTTTTTTTTTATCTTATAGGGGTTTTTGTTTTCCTATTTTTGTAAAGTTCCCTATGTTTATTCCTCCAAGTGATGCTAGGAAAGATACGTCGGATTATGTTCCGGAAAACCCGTTTTCCATTTTTCCTTACGAGTCTGCTAGTATGTTAATGCAAAAATATAGCAGTGATTTTCCTAGATATCTTGTTACATATTAGTAACATGATTACTTAGTAGAAAAGTATGAATTATGTGTAACACGTTATGCAAATATAATATGCCCATAGAACAATTGAGAGTCCTCTATACGTTATTTATTGTTCTGTTTGTAAATTATTGCGCATTGTGTTACATAAGTACTAGAAATCTAATGCGGCGTCGTTTTCTGTTTTCTCCATTTAGTATTTTTAGAATAAGTTGTTAAAAAAAAGATATTGGAGAAAGATAGACTTGGAAGCTGAGAAATTAGTACTAATGTTGTTAATTATGATTTATGGCTATAACTATATGCCTACAAGCGCATATATGAACATTAGTTGAACCATTGCCTGGCTCTAAAGAAGGTATGTAGTTCCTAGTTAATTTTATCATTAAATTACTGTGAAGTAAGACATCGTGAGCGAACCTGGACGTAATGGCTTTAAGCAAGCGCGGTGATGAAAGATCCTTCCCTTTACGAGGTGGCCTTTGGCTTGCATTATATATATTAATATGTAGTAAAATATAATCAAGTAGTACGTACCTATGACCTTGTTCACCTATCCAAGCACTCGTCAGTTAAAATCTGTAACAAGAAAACATAAACATTAATGCAATGTCAAAAACTACAATTTTTAATTAATTAAACTTGAGTATCATGGTTGTCTTTTCCGGAAACAGTGCACAGAATATTTAATGATCAGGGAAAAGTTTTGGACCCTTTTCTAACAAGCAGACATATTTACATACATACACTGTCAACGAATGATCGAATCTACAAGGCAGAACACAAACAATCGACAGTTACAAAAATAAAATCATGCATTGAACAAATTCGAACTCCAATGAAACAGATGGCACGGGTCACTGGCCAAATGATGAATAACCATCGATCCGATTACTATATCGATCTCTATAACTACAATCGAGTGGAATCGAGTCGCGTGAATACGATATATCGATGTATCGGCATCGATAGTCAAGCGCTCGGTGGGCGTGGCCAGTCAGGTCTCAAGTACTAAGACTTGTTCTAGTCTAGCCGGACTGCGTCGTAGGAAGGAATATGAAACGAAATTTCATTGCGCATTCATAGAATTTATTTACATGCTTTGCTATGAAAATATATTTATATTTTGTGTGAAGAAGAGAGATAAATTTGCGAAACGTGTCGTGTGTATTTTATTTAATTAATTACAAAACTGTCTATAAGTTGACAAGTCTACTGCGTATCGTTTTTCATATGCTTGTATGCGGATATTTGAGTATGAATGTGCTATTGAATGCGCCTTTTATTCAATGACAAGTATATTTTAATGTGTAAAGGAAGCACGGGTGTCTTGCGGTCGCTTGTTCCTGAGTAATGGATTGTGTGGCAGCGCTGTGGTTGTAATACTGAGAACTTTGTGTCCTACTTAACCCGTTACAGAGTTCTTAGTTGCGATAGAAAGTTAAGGCTTCGACAAAATAAATACGTAATATTTTTCGTTT